>CM021107.1:298468697-299148923 GCA_007115665.2 Sequoiadendron giganteum
TCAGAAAATGTACCAAATGGATTACCTCTAGTACAGAGTATTAGTCATCATATATATCTAATACCAGTAGAAATTTTTCCAAACAAGGCAACACATAGAATGAAACTGACAGAGAATGCAAAATTGAACCGGTAAATACAAGAGTTGTTGAAGAAAGGATTGATCATATAAAGTTTAAGCCCATGTGCAGTACTTGTTGTACTTGCACCAAATAAATATGGAGAGTGGAGAATGTGTACAGATTCAAGAGAAATCAATAGGATCACTGTCAAGTATAGAAGGAATTTTTTGATAGAGATGAGGATAAAAGTATTAGATATTGAAGAACTAGAGCACATGAATGAGGATGATCCAAATTTTGGTGAATCTTGGAGAGCATGTAAGGGGCCATTAGTGACCGACCAAAGCCAATGGCTGGAATATTTCATTTAGGAAGATATGTTGTTCAAGGGAATCGGTTGTGCATTCCAAGGAGCCCAAGGAGGGAGAATTTTATCAAGGAAAAACATAGTAGAGGACTAGTAGGACATTTTGGAGTGGATAAGATAGTAGCTTTGGCAAGTGAACATTATTTTTGGTTGTAGATATACAAGGATGTCAAGAAGTATATTCGGAATTGCATAATTTTTCAAGTTGCAAAAGGGAGTAGCCAAAATACTAGATTGTATAAACCTTTGATAGTACTAGAGAGACGTTGGGAAGATATAAGAATGGATTTCATATTGGGATTGATAAGAATGTAGAGGGGACATGATTCAATTATGGTAGTAGTGGATAGATTTTCCAAAATGACACATTTTATTCCTTGCAAGAAGACTAATGATGTTGTGCATTTTTTCAGCCTATTTTCAAAGAGATTGTGGGATTGAATGGATTACCTAAGAGTATATTTTCAAACAAGGATACCAAGTTCATTGGATACTTTTGGAGGATGTTGTAGAAGAAGATACAAATAGATTTGAAGTTCAATTCAACATATCACCCACAAACAGATGGATACATAGAAGTATGGGTAACCTATTGAGATGTTTGGTTGGAGATAAGGAAACAAATTGGGACATAGTTCTATCGCAAGCAGAATTTTCATACAATAATTCAATGAACCGAAGTACATGGAAGACACCATTTGATATTGTGAATGGAACACATCTGAGAGGAGTTGCAAAGGTAAGGGATATCGGTATGGAGAATAAGAGGAGTGTGGAGGTAGAAGAGTTCACAGGATTCATGGAGACATGGCATAATCAAGTTCAGAAGCACTTGGAGGATATGAATGGTAAGTATAAGGAGAAGGCATATGAGAAAAGGAGACATAGAGAGTTTGTTGTTGGAGATGAAGTGATGGTGTATCTAAGGAAGGAGAGATTTCTAATTAGAACATACAATAATTTTAAGATGAGGAAGTTTGGATCGTGTAAGATTCTAAGGAAGTTTGATTATGGAAATACATACGAAGTGGAGTTATCAGAGATATTGGCTATATCACATATTTTCAATGTTGTAGACATATATGAGTACCATGAAGGATAGTCAAGTGGCAGTAACAAGGAGAAATTACCACATCAACCACTAAAGGAGATTGAGTAGATTTTGGATACAAGAACCGGAAGGAGCACTAGAAACAAACAGTATAGGGAGTATTTAGTGAAGTGGAAAGGCAGACTAGTAGAAGACTCATCATGGATTTCTCGGGCTGAGGTGGACCATTTTGGTTTTCCTCTTAGCCCTAGAAAGTGAGGGACTCACTTTTATTCCAACCCTAGGTGTCTGATGTAGGAGCATCCCCGGTTGTAAAGAAATCTTGTATCAACCAAAAACATTTCTTTTCTTACATTTCATTTAGTAGCAATTTCATAATTTCACTCCACATTTCACCGTATTATTGTTTCTTAGCTCATGGAGTAGGATATAGCATCTATATATGGACATCTATCACATATCCAAATTTTAGATGATTTTCATTTGTTTTTAGAAAGTTATCGGTCTCCAAATTTCACTGTAATTACAAATCTGATTATTTGGGGCCGACCTGGTCCAAAATTCTTAGTGCGTACCTATTCCAGAATGTGCGGATCCTAATGGGACTGTTGGAAAAACAAGGATAGATAAATGAGAGGGGGGGTGAATCAGTTGTTACATAATTTAAACTTATTCAACCTTAATAAACCTTTAATCTCAGATTTGATATTTAACAGTGCAAGAATAAATCAACAACACATCAGAAACACATGAACACCAAGATTTTATACGTGGAAACCCTATTAGGGGAAAAACCATGGTGATGTTAGTCCACAATATTTTACCCTATTAGAAGTATAATGAAAAATGAATAAGGAATGCACATGCATTCAGGCACACTTCTTAGAGCTCACTACTTAAAGGGAAGGCTCATTACCTTACATAAAACAATCAGATTAAATCCATTTGATGAGGTTGAACTGAGAAATTAGCTTCTACAAAAGCTTGATGATAGTTCTGATTAGGCACAAAAACACTTCTTCACACTTCGCTCAATCTTCACACTCTGCTCTGAAATCAAATGATCTGATATTTATTCTCACATCTCACATACATTCCACACACTTGCACACTTCAAAATGAAGAAACAATAGTTCTTATATATCCGCTACATGAATTTACATCAACAACTATGTCGGCCACAAATAAAGAATAAATTACAACTGTCGGCCCAATTCATGAACAAATATCAATGCACACCATTCTAAGTCGGTCACAACATAGTGAGGACCTAAATCAACATCCTCGAACATTCCAAACAATAAAATATTAATCCATAAGGATCCACAACACACTACCACCATCATGTCGGCCAAAAACATGAAAAATTCAAGCACACAAAGGAAAAACTTTGATTATGAACACACCGATCAATGCAGATGTACCACATTGATAGAGCATAATCTAGAAACATCACTGAACATCTCAGGAACATACACAACAACTCAATTCATCAGAATTGCAATCACATCTTCTAGAAACACCTGCTACAGTAACTGAATAACTGTAGGAACACAGGACTTCATAAATTTCTCAATTCTTGATGTGCACCTCTAAAAATTTTGGAAAACATATTAGATAGACTCAACAACAAACCCTTTAATGCGCACCTTATGACCATCAACGTACAAAACTTTCCATCACTCTGACCTTCTTAGCTTCATAGACTGACTGCAATATATTTATTATAATTTTCTCAATATCCTTGACATATACAACCTTCAATCCATTAATGATAATAGTGTTGACATCAATGACAACCATATATCGGCAACATAACCACAACATCCAACAGGCACATCATACAAGCATTTTGGGTCCAATGGTATCTATCTTGGAGATTCACAAGATATTTCATTTCATAAAGGATTATCTTTCATATTATGAGGCCGACCTTCATAGTTGTTCATCTATCGAGTTTTGTAAAGCCTTGTGGCTGACACAGACCTTTATTGGATCTAGGGAATCATATTTAAGAGCATTTGTAATTAATTGTAATCATTCATTCATAGTTAGTCTTAGAGTTCATGAACAGAGTTTAAGATTTTTTGCATCAACCCTTTAGGGGACTATAATAAGGCCTTTGTCTAGTTGTAATGTTGAATGCCCTTTTGGTAGGCCTATGAGCCTTGGTTATCTGCCAATGAGGCATTTTTTGCATGTAAGATCATTGATTCAATAAAGATTCATATTTTAATATTACTTTCTTGTGTTATTTCTGCCGTGTTGACTAGAAGCTACATGGTTTGGATTGTTCTTTCTGAACCCTCCATCTATGACTGCACCATGATGATAGTGATGATGAGGTCTCACATATCCCACCTTTAGAGGTTGATGATTCTCCTCATTCTCTAGCTATAAGGTCTCTTTGGGCTTGTCAAACATTACAATTAGCAGGTGATTAGGTAGGGGATCCTTCTAATCACAAAAGAACAAGATCATAGTTTTAGAATTCTCCACATCTCTTCCTTGCCACAACTTCTGATCCATATTCCTTTCAAGAAGATTATGGTGTTCTTGAGTGGGACACAACCACATAGGAAGTGTTCACTTCCTTGGAGAGGAACCACACTTGGGATCTTGTCCCACTTTCTAAGGGAAGGAAACTTGTTTGATGAAAGTGGATCTATTGAACAAAATTTATAGAAAATGGGTCAATTGACAAGCATAAAGCTCACTTGGTTGCAAAAGGATTCTCCTAGGTTCCCGAGATTTACTACTTTGAGAATTTTACACCAGTCAAAAAAATCAATTCCACTTGACTTATTCTTGCTATCGCTACAACACATAGATGAAAAGTTCATCGGATGGATGTGAAAAATTCTTTTATTCATGGTGATCTTCAAGAGTAGATATACATGATCAACCACAAGGGTTCACTTAGGCTCCTTCACTAATGTGTCATCTTTGAAAGTCTCTCTATGGCCTAAAATAGGCCCCTCGGGCTTGGTATGACAAGATGGACTCCTTCCCTCTAAAATTTAGGTTCACTTGATGTCATTTTGATCCTAATATCTAAAGTTTTTGGTAGTATAATACTCACACCTTCCTAATTCTCTATGTCAATGACTTGTTGATTATAGGAATTCACTCATCCACCATTTAGGCAGTGAAAACTGCCCTTCATGATCAATTTTTGTTGTCAAACTTGGGCTTATTGCACTACTTCTTAGGGATTGAGATCACTTATTCTTCCTTAGGTGTCTCTCTTGCATAGCCTAAGTATGCACTTGATATTCTACAACGGTTTAATATGGTTGATTGTAAGCTTGTGTCGACTCCATTTCTATTAGGGGTCAAACTTGAGGCTATGTGTTCTTCACCCTTGGTGAATGGCACTTTGTATCAACAACTTGTTGATATCCTCATCTATCTGAATCATAGGAGGCCCAAAATTTCATATGTTTTAGGCATGGTCTCTTGATTCATGCAGGAGCCACATGAGTTGCACTAGAAAGTAGCTAAGTGGATTCTTCACTATATCAAGGGTACTCACAATTATGGGATTCACTATGCAGTGGGCATAGATTTTGACTTTGTGGGACACAAAAATTCAGATTGGGAAAGTGATTATCAAGATCACAAATTTACTTTAGGGTATTTCTTCTCCCTTGGTTTCGATCCAGTTTGTTGGTCGAGAAAGAAGTAGTCTATTATTGCTCTTTCATCTACAAATGTTGAGTATCAAGGAGTAGTTAATGATACTACTAAAGGCCATGTGTCTCTAGAACATTCTCATTGAATTTGGAATTCCCTTTCAAAAGACCACCGTCATCTTTTGTGACAACTAGAGTGCTATTTATATCTCTCACAATCTAGTCCATCATTGGTAGACCAAGCACATTGAGATCCACATGCACTAAATTTGGGAGATGATTCATGCAAAGATCATTGATCTCAAATATTGTTCGACATTAGATTAGATTGTAGAGATATTCACCAAACCCTTCACTAAGAGCAAGTTCCTTCATTTTCAAGTTTTTCCCGGGGTGTAGTTGGTGTCCTCTTTAGGGGCGGGGGGCTACTTAGTCCTTCTCATCTTCTTTTCTCTCTATTTCAGGGGGTTTTCTCTCTCTATTTGTGGGGGGTGGGGGTATTCTTCTTCTTTTGGGGGGAATTTGATATGTACATGGGTACCTAACATGACCTTATTTTTTGAGACCCATCATCTTTTACATCCTCCTAAGTTATGCTTAAGGGGGTGTGTTAGTGTAGGTTTTTATTTTCCTAGTGAGATAATTTATTTTCCCTGAGTTATAGGTTTTCTCTACACTTTTATTAAGCTTACTTAGTATTATAAAGTTAGTTTATTATTTAATAACTGGGAGATAAGTGATGTGGTGTCCCCTTTCTTAAAGGGTGGGACACTTTCCACTTTTGGTGGTTAATTCATATTGGTTGGTTTTCCACCTCCATCTTCTCCTTAGTTCTATATAAACTCACTACAAAGCTTGTATTTGTCATCTTGGAACCTTTAAATGCAATTTTGTCATCTTGACATTGCATATCTCTCAGAGTTGTTGGTTTGCATTGTTTATGTTTTTCTAGTTTATGTAACTTTGAATTTCTCTTATAAAGTTCCTTGGGTTATTCAATCTATTTCATATTTCTAACATATTACACAATGTATTATCCTAGAAACATTAATATTTATTGTCCTTTGCATTTTTTTATCATAATTTTTTCTCTCTCATATGGCTTATGGATTTAATAATTCATCTTTACCTACAATTTTTTACCTTTTCTAGTCATGGTCCTAAGTCTTTACGATATTGGATTGTGCTCCATGGGATTATCATATTAATACGTAGCATGTGGCACCTATATGGTCTTCTAGTTGGCCCTAGTTCTTTGTGTGCAAAATGATGACCTTTCATGGTGGCTTATATATCATATGTGCAACAAGTATTTCCCTTGTGAATAGCCACACCCATTTCCAACACATTGTGCACATGATTTTTGGGTATTTAATTTCTGATGGTTATAAGTGAATACTACAAGAGTTGTATGCATAGGTAGATAAGAGTGTTGAAAAATAGTTCCTCTAGTGGTCCCTCGTAGATTTTTTAGCTCAATGCATATGAATGAAGCCATGCCCTAATCTTCATTTAAGATTTTTCTTCATTGTAATATGAAAACTATTGATATATGATTCCTTCTTTTTTTGGGATATACCATCATAATGACATGTAGGTTGTGGGTATCTATGAGGTGGCATAGGTAATATAGTTAGTTTATATAGGGATTTATTTGGGTTTTATTTAGCCATGTGTAATGTTTTTGAAATATTAAGCAGCATTTTCAGGGCATCGCACCCTTCACATCGAGCCACAAGGGACAAAAAGAAGCAAGACTAAAAAACAAACATTAAAGTAAACAGAAACAGAGACAACCCATAGACAACATAGAAACCACAGAGAGGTAGACGAAAGATAGGACATCGGCATAGGCAACAGCTAACTGGCGTTATCCCAGTTTTTAAGTAGGAGGTCCACGGCCTCATCACCAACCTAGTCTTTGTTCTCCTGGCTATTATTTCTCTCCAGCTTCTCCTTAATAGCATTTGACAGGGTGATAGTGACAAAATGGCCCAACTTCATAGTGAAGCGGGTCAACCCACGAAACCTTTTGTTGAACATGTCCATTTTCTTCTCCAATTCATAGGGCTCCTCCCCAATGTCCATGGTCCTCGGGACCTCTTTAGGCTTTTCAACCAGGGGATGCGAAGAGTGAGAGGCAGAGACATCTTTAGGAACCTTTCTGTCCTCGGGAGTAAATTGGGGCCCCTTCACAATCTTGTCCTTATCATCCTCAGTTTCCTCTTCCTTGTACTCTTTGCTGTCAGACCGCTCCTCCTCTGAATCCTTAATTATCTGCCTCTTTTTACTGTTCTTTACAAGCCTCGCGGATCTCCTTCTGGTATTTTCCCCACCAGTCATCACAGTAGTCCCCACAACAGTGTCTCCTCTAGAGTCTTTCCCTATTATGTTCTTTCCCTTCCCTTCCCTAACAATCAGGTCTGACATACCTTTCTCCTTCCTTTTTTTTGTAGTGGTGGCCTTGTAGGCCGATTTTTTTAGAGTGGACTTCAATTCACAGAGACCCTCTGCCACACTAGCATGAGCCTTACCCAAACCACCCTTTAGTTTCTTGGTGGCCATCTTGGCTTTGGGATTCCCCGCAGTGCCCATATTGGATTTCTAGGGAGGGCTTTTAGACTCGGCCAGGGAAATATTCATAGCCGATAGGGGTTCGATATCCTCAATGCGCATAGTCGTAATAGCTTTAGGAGGATAGAGGGCCAGGTGGAAATGGTAAAGTCTTAGAATGAGCCCCTAATGGAGCGAGAGCAACAAGAGATCACTGGGGTTAAGGCTGACTAACTCTTTGCATTTTTTGATCAAGTTTTCCAAATCCATTAGAAGAAAGAATGGAAAACTAAGCAACATCTTGTGTCTTAAATGATTTAACAAGGGAAAGTGATAAAAAAAAGCAGGTTTTAAACCTACCTTCCAAGGTGACATACTTCATCAGCGTAAGACACACCTGATCCCAGGGCTTCAGGAGAGCTTCTCTCTCAAAACCCGACTAGTTCTGCACCAGTTCCTCATCTCCTTTGAAAAAAGCTTTCAAGATTTCGTTGTCTGGTTTCTTGGTGTGTTTGGGGTATTTTTTCCCAGTGCACTATAATCCCGTGGCTTGTGCAATGACTTCCTCACTAAATTCAAATGAAATACCTCCCATTGAGACCCTATGATCCTTCCACAAGTTGAAAAATTGGCCAGACAAGTTAGGGTCATGGCCGACCAATATCTCCATAAGAGGAGAAATGCCACCTTCCACACTGATGTGCCAAACTAAAGGATTATTCTAGAATTCATCACAATTATCCGGTTCAGTCCTCACCCACTCGCCACCCATTTCTCCAACTTGCACAGGAAGCCCAAGAGTTTACAAAAGATACCAAATGCAGAAGCCAGTAGGATAATGGATAATTATCACATTGTATTTATTTAGGCAAGGGATACAACAATGGGTAATTAAACCAGCATACAGGTTGTATGCACGGAAAGGAAAATCACCACAGGGTGACTTGACAACGGAGTTAATGAGGATCTTGGGAAGATTGCGGCCAACAAGACAGGAATTGGAAGGCATGTAGGGTTCCTTCTCCTTGGATAAAATGCGCAAAAAAAAAGGCAAATTGGTCGTATGGCTAAATATAGAAACATTCCTAAGGGTGCAATTTGAGACTCGTGCTAAACTAGCTAGCACGAAGACACTAGAAGGAGGCTTTCTTTCATAATGAAGAGTCAAATCATTATTAAAACTCTCAAACAAACTGATGCTAGGATGAGATAAAACAAGATATCTCACGATCCCCAAGAGAAGAGATTGCACGATACGAATCCTCAGATTCATTGAAGTCACATCCTTCCTTCCTTCCTTCATCAAGCCGCTTTTTTTATTTGTATTACCAGCCTTAAAATTTAAACACCGCCACCTTTCAGCCACCTTAGGAATCAAACCCATCCACTAGGTCCAAAGGACAGACAAGTGGATCCTCCAGTCCATGCCCCACACACAAAAATCTCTAAGCCTATAATGAGCCAAAAATTTAGATTCCCTCCACCTGTAAGCCATCTCAACGTTAACACTCATCCACCAGACCCCCAATAAAATCAGGTGGACCCCCCATTCAACACCCATCATCCATAGTTTTAAAATCATTGCGATACTTGGTTGCTTTGTTCCCTCGAGATGATAGCTTGAATTTTTGACGATAACCTTTCCATTGTCCTCCAAAATTTAGCGGAGTCGAAGCAAGAGCCAAGATTAGCCAAGGAATCTGCCACTTGGTTGCCTTCTCTAAAAATATGTGTCACCTTTTTATCCCTAAATTTGGATAAAAGGAATCTGGCATCCAACAATATATCCTTAATATTACAGCCAATTAGTCTATATTTATTCACAACAATCATAATAAACTTTGAGTCTCCTTTGATGTGGAGATTAGCAATCCCCAAAGAGCCAACAACTTTGAGGCCCATGAGCAGCGCACAAGCTTCCACCACTATAGAAGACTGAAACCCAATACCTCCAGTAAATCCCACAACCATAACTCCCCCAGGATCTCTAATCAGTCCACCTATACTTGCCTTGCTTGGGTTGCCCTTAGAAGCCCCATCGAAATTGAGTTTGAACCAGCCTCTATCCAGAGGCTCCCATTTGGTATTTTTCCTGGCTAAGAATTTCAAATTGTCAAAAGAGTTAGCCTCTAATCCCTGATGCCAAGCCTTGGCCATTCCAATTTCGAAATCCAATGCCCCGTCTCCGAAAGTTTTCCATTAAAGAGGGAGATGTTTTCCTCAATTAGTTGAGCACCAATGCCAAAAAAATTCTTAGGGCTCCTCTCAACATTTCTGAAGACCCTATTATTCCTCTCCTTCCACAGACACCAACCCAAGATAGGAGGAAACTGATTCCAAATTTCACCAGGCAGAGGGTGGGAAAAGGGACCATACCAACCCAAAATGAATGATAAGAGATCCTTGCTCATAACCCAAGAGACATCAAGTTTCTCAAATGCCAGCCCCCAAACTTCAGCAGCAAACGAGCAGTTTAACAAAAGGTGACTAACAGTTTCCTCCCCACTCTTACAAAGTAAACATCTATTGGGAATACAAAAACCCCGTTTCCACAAATTGTCCTGAGTAAGAATCATGTTATGGTAGACCGTCCACCAAAATAAATTTATTTTAGGGATCATGTGGCGATTCCAAATCTTTTTCCAGGGTTCCTCAATAGTATTTTGGTTTGTCAGTAGTCTATATGCCGACCTCATAGAGAGATCCCCCTGTTTGTCAAAGGTCCAAAAAAACTCATCCTCTCTATCATAGGAGGGAAACCTAGTGCTAGAGAGAATCACTTGAAGGGACCGAGCTAGACAACAAAGGTCTTGAGACTGGGGCAGTAGAGGATAAGGTCTTTCCAATTCCTAGCTCCAGGGGTTCCTAAAACATAATCACTGATATGGATGCCAACGAATCTCCAGGCCGATCCAATCATAGTCCTAAAGTCAGAGAAAGCTAGAAGGGTGTCAATTAGCCATGTATCTTCCTAGAATTTGATTCTATTCCCATTTCTCATTTTCCATTTAATCCCTTTCCTTAACAGGCCTTGTGTGTTGCAAATGCTCCTCCAGACTAAGGAGCCGTAGGGGTGAGACTCCGAGAGACAATTGATCAAAGGCCTATCCTAAAGATATTTGGAATTCAAAATTTTACACCAATCCTTAGTGTTTCTTAACTGATCACAACCAACCTTGGCCATTAGAGCCTTGTTAGAGTTGACAATTGTCCTAACTCCTAGTCCACCACAATTTTTGGCCTGACAAACCTTTTCCCATTTCACCAAAGCAAGTTTCTTCTTCTCCTCAGTCCCAGATCAGAGGAAATTCCTTTGAATTTTTTCAAACTTATCAACAATGTACTTAGGCATCTTAAAAATGGAGAGAAAGTAAGTGGGGATACCTTGGAGGGCCACTATGAGCAGTTGGAGTTTGCTAGCATGGCTTAGGATGGAGCCCTTCCACCCAACCAATTTCCTTTGGATCCTTTCAAGAATTGAGTTCCAGAAGTCAGTGGTAACCTCCTTTACCGTGAGGGGGAGCCCAAGGTAAACTGACGGGAGAGATCCACTGACACATCCTAGGACCGCAGTCACCCTGGATTGAAAATTAGGCATGTAGTTAAAGAAATAGATCATGCTTTTATTGTAATTGATGCTTTGATCAGAACAAGAGGCATAGTTGTTTAGGCAAGATTTTCATTTCCTGGCTTCCACCATAGAGGTTTTCCCAAAGAGAAAAGTGTCATCCACAAATTGTTGCATAAGAACCGGATCTAGGGAGGAAGCCACTCTAATTCCCATAATGGAGCCCTTTGACAATAGACCAGTGAAGCTCCTGTTGAGAACACCAACAATCATTATGAAAAGATAGGGAGATAGGGGGTCGCCTTGTCTGATCCCTCTTCCAACAGAGAAGAACTCAAAGGGGGATCCATTAACAATAACATAGTACTTTACAGTATTAACACATTCCATAATGAGTTTGATGACCAAATTGTTGAATCCAAACTTAGCCAAGACCTTTGAGATGAAATCCCATAACACTTTGTCATAAGATTTGGTGATGTCAAGCTTGAGAGCCATCCCCGCATAATTACATCTATTCATGGAATGAAACAGTTCATAGGTGGTCAAAGTAGCATCAAGAATATGTCGCCCAAGGACAAAACCCTTTTGAGTAGGACTAATGATTTTATCTAGAAGAGGTTTGATATGGTTCACTAAAATCTTAGAAATGATCTTATAGAAGATGTTACAAAGGCTAATGGGTTGGAAATCAGTCATGGATTGAGGCTCACCAATCTTGGGGATAAGAGCGATGAAAGTGTGGTTCAATTGTTTGAGGATTTTACCCGATTTGAAGAAGTCCTTGGCCGCAAGTACTAGGTCCCCACCCGCAATATCCCAGAAAATATAAGAAGGCAGGAGGAAAACCATCAGACCTGAGGGCTTTGAAAGCCCCCATGCTAAAGGTAGCCAACCGAACTTCTTCCATAGAAACAGTACTAAGAATCCCCATATTATCTTCCTGAGAAATGGTGGTAGGAAGATGGTTGAGAATCACACTGTCCAAGGCCGGATTAGGCACCTCAGCTGGGGCTGAATAAGCCTCCTGAAAATAGTTAACAACACAAAGGCCAATTTGAGCATGATTCAAAATCACCTCCCTAGTAGCATTAGTCAGCTTAGAAATTTGATTCCTTTTCCTATGTTTGATGGCTGATACATGAAAGAAGGAGGTATTCCTACCACCTTCCTTCAACCATTGGACTCTTGATTTTTACTTCCAAAAGACTTCCTCATTTTTTAGAACTCGTTCCCATTTCGTCTTGGTTCCCCATTCCTAGTTGTGAGTCCGCTGACTGTCATCTCCCTCCTCCATTTTCTTTTGTAAGGTTCTCAAGTCTCCTTCTAACAACTTTTTTTTTGAAACACATCCCTGAACACATTCTTGTTCCATCCTTTTACCATGTTTTTTATATGTTTAAGTTTGAAGAAAATCCTATACATGGGGGAGCCCTAGATAGGAATATTCCACCATTCAACAATTTTGTTTTTAAAATCAAGATGAGAGTTCCACATTATCTCAAAACATCAGGGAAAGGGACCCACAACAGGGCGAATATTGGTGGTCAACAAAAGGGGGTTATGGTTAGAGACCATCCTGGGTAGGGTTATTAGATTAGCATCTAAAAAATTAGTCTAATGTGGAGAGCAGAGGAAGCGGTCTAGTCGAACCTGAATTAGGTTTTCACTAACCCGTCTATTAGACCAAGTGAATTTTTGGCCCATGAGCTCAATATCAATTAAACCCGAAGAATTCAAAAAATTAGCCAGGTCAAACATGTTGCCAAAGTAATCCAAAATGCCACCACTTTTTTCTGATGGAAAGAGGGGAGAGTTAAAATCTCCAACAACCAGTCAACGACCTCCCCTATTCAGATTAATTTTAACCGCAATGTCATGCCACAAAGTACTCCTCGCATTCCTCTGATTTGGAGTGTAAATATTGATTATAGACTAGGATTCACCAAGGTAAGTAAACGAGGCCCCCACACTATTTTTACAGTGAAATAATTCAGAGCCCCGAAATTTAGATGGGTTCCAAAGCACAGCTAGACCCCCCGAAGCACCCTCAACATCACTGTAGACATAAGATGCATTAGGCCAAATAAATTTAGCAACTTTATCAAAATTTACTTTCATCATTTTGGTTTCTTGTAGTAGGCACACATCAATCTTATGTTCCACGACATATTCCTTCAGAGCACGTTGTTTGTGGGAGCTATTGAGCCCATGAACATTCCATGACATAATTCTCATTTTTGACCTTTTTTTGAGGACACATCCAATGTCCTCTGCTTTCCCAAGGCAATCTCATTTGTCGTTCCTCTCATCCTAGTGTGCCTCTAAGAAGGTCTCCCTATCTTGGAGTCACCTCCTACATATTCCTTCTTCTTCCTTCCTTTTCTCTTTGGCGTTGTCCATATCCCTTATTCTACAGTTTTGTCAAGCTTCAAACTCCCCATACTTTTTGTAGATTCATCAACCATACTGAAGCTCTCTTCCTCCCAGATTTCACCATCCTCAATCATTGTCTCACAAGTCCCCACATAGTCCATCGCAAATAGAGGATCAACAACCGAAGAGCTAGGGTCCTGAGTCATTTGGATAGACAGGGGTTTAACAACAGACTCCATAAAGCACTAGAGTCAAATAGTTTAGAAGGTGGACTGACAAAGGTGGGTGAAGGCAGAGGGTCCTCATGTGAATGAGCAACACTCGGGGGAATAAGCCTAGAGTCATTCGACGAACGGGGATCATTTCTAGATGGAGGAGTGAGATTTTCCATAGTACAGTTAACCTTAACCTCCTGATTGATGACAAATTTACAGTCAGAAATCAGATGCCCAACTTTAGCACACTTCTGACAGTATACCACAACATTTTCATAACACACTAGTTGTGTCCAGCTACCAAACTTAGAGCACAACTTGATAGTGTTCGGGAGGACTTTATCAACACAAATATTAACACAAAATCTAGCAAAGACTAACTTGGATTTCGACTTTGTAATAGAGTCAGTGATGACAAATTGACCCAACAAATCCCCAATACCTTTGAAAATGACTTCATCTCAATACTCTAGAGGTAAGCTCGACAACCGCACCCAAATTGGAGCCGACTTATTCAGATCTGTAGCAGGGTTGAAACCTAGTTTCCAACGACACATAGCCAGGCTATGTTTCCCATATACCCACGGACTCGATGACAGAGTCACCACCAAGTCCTCCACAACCGTGAATCTAAACAGGAAAAAACTACCAGCCATCACGCAGATCTCCACACTACCCTTAAGGCGCCATTTTCCGCTACCCATTTTTGAACCATATCCACCATTGGACGGTAAGAAATAAATATACCCACTACAAAAATTTCCATGGAGGAGAGAATCCTGTCACAAATCGAATCAGGAATGTCAAACTCTGTCCCATAAGCCATGACAACCTCGGGTAAAGGAGGAAACAAGGAGGAGACTTGTTTGCCATTGGATAACACATCCTTCCAACCAACTACCGAAGAGATCTCCACCGCCGACACAAAATATTCGCCCGGAACCACCAAAATCTTTGAAAAGCCCATAGATGAAAGCACTGTCCTCGCATGGGTGGTACCCAATAGACACGGGCCCAAAAGAGAGGAGCACGGGTCAAGGGGGGTAGAGGGGGACCGCTGGGTACCACCAAAACAGAGTCCACCATGCACACATGAAGTTCAAACACAGAGGAGCAAGAAGTTCAAACACAGAGGAGTGGGAAGTTCAAACGTAGAGGAGCGGGAAGGTGAAATATGTTAGAACCTTGGCAATATCCAATTTATTATGTTAGAAAATGATAGTTAATTAATTAATTAATTTAATTTAATTAGTACAATAATTTAATCTTTGGATTATATTTATTTTATTAAATTAATTGAATTAGGTTATTTTAGAAATGTTAGGTATTATATTTGAAATTAATAATATGTTTTATTGGGAATTTATTTGGAGGAATTGATGCAAAAGAATTTGGAAAGATATTTTTGTTTTTGTTTCAAAATATTTATGTTGGTGGTTGAAAGAGATATTTTCATGGAGTTTAATGGCTATAACCATGAAAGTCTAAGAAAGAAAAATAGGAGAGAAAGAAAAGCAAGGATGAGGAAATTCTGGTTTTTGGCTTTTGAATTTGATTGTGGAGAAGCTTTGTTTGTTGCTTGGAAGGAGCTTGAATCTGTGGAAGAGTCTTTACACCATTTCACATCCTCACAAACAATTGTAAACCAAGTTCTTGTTATTTAAATTAATTTTATTTTGAAAGATTCATAGATTTAATATGTTGTTTGCAAAATAATTGATTGGACAAACTCAGAAATTGATTAAGATGAAAAAACCCATGTGAAATCTTTGTAGTAAATTCTAGAAACCTCTATGTTCAAATGGTTTTCTCAAAAATTAGATATTTGATTGTAAATGACCATTACTGGAAATTATTTGCTCTACTGAATCAATGATATTAATAAATATGTATATATATATATATTAAAAAATATATATACATATAATTACATATATATATTTATATTTATATGTAGTTATTTTTGTGAAATGGAAAAATAAAATGAAACCTTTGTCAAATTTTCACTGGACGGATTTCAAAATCTATAGGGGACTGTGGAATTTTTTTTATTAAATAAAATAATCAATTTTTTTGGGAGGCTAGGGGCTCTCCCCACAGTCGCCCCATGGGAGGCATTGTGGAGGAGGTCGCGCCCAACATGTCCCTCTCCTCTTCCCCCCCTCCCCCTCAATACTGTCGCGCCACCATACATGGGGGTCAGTTGTGTTAAACATAGTCGTGCCACCATATATGGGGGTCGGTTGTGTTAAACACAATCGCGCCCACATATTTGGAGGTCGATTGTGTTAAACACAGTCGCCCCATATGAATGGGGTTCGGTTGTGTGTAAACACAGTTGCCCCACCAAATTTTGACGTGTGCCCCCATAAACCCTATGCGTGCCTTTTTTATTTCGCCTTGGCTGTTAATACAAAATGATTTTTATTTTTTAATAATATTTTATATTATTAAAATATATATATATATGTATATATATAAATTATATATATTTATATGTATATTTGTGTATATATATTTATATATTATATATATATTGTTTTGGAAATTTAATAAATAATGATTAATGTATATATTAAATATATATTTAGTTGTTATTTTAAATAAGTGCATGCATTAAATGCACAAATAGAAGAATTTAAAATAATATGTTTTAATAGAGGAATGTGTTTTGAATAGAAGAATTAAATGTCATTTATTTAAAAGTAATTAAGGAATTGAAATGTATAGTTTAAATTTCCTTCTTTGACTGAAAGAGACGTTATTAAATTAGTTTATTGAGGCAATAAATTACTATATTTTTTGAGGGAAGTGGATTTAGGAAATCCTAAAAATAGATTTAATTCCTATTTAAATTGCTCTTTTAAATGTAAGTTCTTTTGTTTTCATTTTGGGGGAAATTGTTAGAAGCGTCAATAAGTCTTCCAGATGGGTTATTTAAATCTTTGGGGTTGTCATATTATTATAGTCAGCCTTTGAATTTCCTTGGGTAGTGCGTATAGTTGCATTTAGTTAATCACCCGGTTACTACAAACGGGGATGTGTTGCCTTTATATTTCTGATAGGGATTTAATATCCTTAAGTGTGCACTAGTTTACCCTCGGATTGTGGAGTTGTTCCACGTGTTGTCTTAGAGGAGTGCCTTTCAATGAGGGCCAACACACAAAGTGGTGTCAGGGTAACGCATTGTGAGTTAGTTAATCTAGTGATAATGTAAATAAACTTATTAGAAGAATACACTCAATAAGAGTAATTGTGTAGCACCCGTCCATTTTTCTCTTTTGATATGACAATGTTCTTCTTCGTTATGTTTTGTTTTTGTTAGTACTTTGACTATGGTACTCGGTTACTATTTGATCGCTAACTATAAAGCTATGTGATGTTATATTTTGATTTGATGGTATTTATTTTGATGTTGTCATTATGGGATGCTTTAGATTAGCATAAAAAATATTTGAATTAATGTTGTTGTATGCCTTTGATTAGATTATTGATGTTAGATTCGTCATTTTTGTAACAATGTATTGGTGAAGGGGACGAAATTGCACCACTCGCTTGCAAACACCATGCGATTCCACGATTTCCTCTTCACGGTGTGTTTTATTAAGATATATATGCATGTTCGATATATGCTTTGTTTGCAGGCAGGTACATGACATCGACTCCACCTGGTTCCGCAGGTTTGATCATTTCCATTGCCCAACAATATTTGATTGAGAGATAGTAACTAGGTTTTCTGTGTCAAATCATTACCCTGGTCATAGTGTGTCGTTGGTTTTAAGTCGGGTTTGGTTGCTTTAATTTTATTCAATTTCACCTTGATATTATTTAATTGCAAGTTGAAAAAGGTAAATAAATGGCATTAAACATTTAAGTTGATTATTAAATTAATCTGGTTTATTATGTTAGAAGATGTTATTTAGTTATTTAATTAATTAATTTAATTTAATTAGTAAAATAATTTAATCTTTGGATTATATTTATTTTATTAAATTAATTAAATTAATTGAATTGAGTTAAGTTATTTTTTAGAATTGATAGATATTTTATTTAAAAATTGTAAATGTTTTACTTTGCAATTTTGGAGGATTTGAATGCAAAAATAAATTGGAAGATATTTTATGTTTTGTTTTCAAAAAAAATAGTTGGTGGTTGAAAAAGATATTTTATTTTTCATGGAGTTAAGGGCTTGAACCATGAAAGTCCAAAGGGAGAAAGAAAGGGAAAAAAAAGAGGAATTCTGGATTTGGTTTTTGATTTGGATTGTGGAGAAGCTTTGTTGGATTGCTTGGAAGGAGATGGAATCTGTGGAAGAATCATTGCACCATTTGGCATCCTCTCAAGCATTTGAAAACTAGGTTTTTTGTTTATTAAACTAATTTCATTTTTGAAAAAGATTCATAGATTTATATGTTGTTTGAAAAAAAATAAACTTTGTTTGAATTGAAAGAAAAACCCATGTGAAATCTTATATCAAATTCTTAAACCTCTGTTTTCAAATGATTTTTCTCAAGAAAAAAATTGCATACCTAACTGTAAATGATCATTTCTAAAAATTATTTGCTCAACTAGTTTTGTAAATTTCATTTATTTGTATATATATATATATGTATAAATATATATATATATATATATATATATATATATATATATATATATATATATATATATATATGAATATATATATACATACATACATATATATATATATATATATATATATATATATATATATATATATGTATGTATTTCATTGTTGAAATAATTGTAGTAGGGAAAAAATAAAAACCCTGTCAAAAAGAGTTATTGGCGGATTTAAAATCTGCAAGGGGTTTGTGTAAATTTTTTATTTTTTTTATATTAAAAATGGAAACCGAAATTTTTTGTTGGGACGCTGGGGGCTCACTCCACATCCACCCCCATGGGAGGCATTGTGGGAGAGGCCATGCCCAACTTAGCATCGCTACCCACATACTTGGTGGGTCGGCTATGTTAAACACAACCACACCACCAAGTATGGGGGTCGACTGTGTTAAACACAGTCGCCGCCCACGTATTTGGTGGGTCGACTGTGTAAACACAATCGCCCCATGTAATGGGGCTCGGTTGTGTGTAAACACAACTGCCCCCAATGAAAATGGCGGTGCGCTTTCCCAAAAATCCTACGTAGGTTCAATTGGTTAAATTCGTTTTTTTTTAAATATAATATTTTAATATTATATTTTATTTAATATTAAAATATTTAATATATAAATATTAAAATATATATATAATATATATATATATGTATATATGTTTATATATTATTTGTTTTGGAATTTTTTTATAATAAGGTTTAAAATATATATATATATATTGAATGATTATGTATATATCTATATATATATATATTTAATCGATGATTTAAATAATGTCATGTTTTAAATGCAATTGGAGAATTTTAAATTAATATGTAATAGTCGAATTATTGGATTTTAAAATAATATGTTTTAATAGAACAAATATTTGATTTTTTAAGAAATGTGTTTTAACAAATGAATTTATTTGATTTTAAAATGATTTATTTTGGAAACAAGAAATGGTTATTTTTAGAATGATATGTTCTGAATAGAAGAAGTAAATGTTATTTTTTTATTATTATTTAAAAGCAATCAAGGAATTGAAATACATAGTTTAACTCCCTCCTTTGTCTGAAAGAGACATTAGTAAATTAGTTTTATTAAGGCAATAAACTACTGAATTTCATTAAGGGAAGTGGATTTAGGAAATCCAAAAGCAGATTTAATTCCTGTTTAAGTTGTTCTTTTAAATGTAAACTTCTTTTGTTTTTCGTTTTGGGGGAAATTGTTTAGAAGCATTAATAAGTCTTCCAAATGGGTTGTTTAAATCTTTGGGTTGTCATATTATGAAAGTCAACCTTTAAATTGCCTTAGGTAGTGCGTATAGTTGTATCCAGTTAATTTACTCAATTATCACAAACGAGATCGTGTTGCTTTTATGTTGTGGATAGGGAATTAATATCCTTAAGTTGCACTAGTTTACCCTTGGGTTGTGGAGTTATTCCACATGTTGTCTTAGAGGAGTGACTTTTAATGAGGGCCAACACACAAAGTGGTGCTAGGGTAACTCGTTGTGAGTTAGTTAATCTAGTGATAATGTAAATAGACTTATTAGAAGAATAGGTAGTATCAAACACTTAATAGGAATAATTGTGCCTCGCTCATGGACACAAGGGCTTGTATAGACTTGGGATGGGACGAGAAGGCCTGGAATGACAAGATTGTTATCTTGTCTCTACGAAAGATAACTGATTCCGCATTGGTTTGCATGAGGGGCTGAGAGTCATTAGAGGTTTCTAGGAGATCCCGAGATGGGGGTTGGGGCCTAAGAAGACTTAGCAGGATATCCCATGTAGCATTGTGATGACACTTCTCCTAAGTCAGCAGTATGTTTGTATCAGTGATGCAGTTAATTTGTTAACACTGGAAGCATTGTAACCATTGTATTAGTGTTGTATTTGTATTTAATTTAGTTCAGTTATGTTTTAGCCCATGTCTAGAGGTAGATGGTCTTGTCTAGGAATCCTTGTTACTATCTCTTAGCATGGGGGGTGGGCCTTCGGGTACCACTTGGTTGGGTGGAACGTGCACCTTACTCTGTTGGGTTCTCTTCTTGTTCATGTTGACGAGATTTCCAGTTGGAGAGCTCATGGGATCTAGTTACTTTACATGCTTATATTCATTTTAGTTGATTCTTGTAATTTATTACCCCTCATTTTTAATCGAGGTGGAAGATTGAAATTTGTAATCACGCTTATTGGTGTAATACCCCTCCGTTCTGTCCTTTTGACTGAACAGTGTTCTGTTTTGTTATGCTTTATTTTCTGTTAGTACCTTGACTATGGTACCTAGTTACTATTTGATCGCTATATGTAAAGCGATGTGAACGTTATCTTTTGATGTGATGGTATTTTAATCAGATGTTATCATTATGGCATGCTTTGGATTAGCATAAGTGGATATTTGAATTAATGATGTTTTATGCTTTGGATTATATTATTATGTTAAATTTGTCAGTTGATTACATTGTATTGGTGGAGGGGACAATAGCGCATCACTCGCTTTCGAGCGACTTGCGATTGTGATTTCCTCTTCACGGTGTGTTTTAATTATGACATATATATATGCATGTGGATATACTCTTTGTTCACAGGTTGACAGGTACAAGACATCGACTCCACCTGGTTTCATAGGTTTGAGCATGTCCATTGGCCAACGAAATTTGATTGGGAGATAGTAGCTAGGTTTTCCGTGCCAAGTCATCACCTTGGCCATAGTGTGTCGTCGGGTTTTAGTCGGGTTAAGTTACTTTTATGTTGTTCATCTTGCCTTGATTTTATTTAAATTGCTAGTTAGAAAAATGCAAATAAATGGCTTATATATTTAAGTGGTTGATTAAATTAATCTGGTAATGATGTTAGAAATTTTATTTGATTTATTAGTTAATCTAATTTAATTGATAAAATAATTTAATCTTTGATTAGAATTATTTTATTGATTAATTAAATTAATTGTGTTAAATTAAATTGAGATATGCATTTTGAATTTTATGGATATTTTGTGTGAAAGTGGAAATTGAAAATTAAAGAAAAAGGGTTTAAATTTCATTTTTAGAAAAGTTTGAATTCAAAAAAAAAAAAAAAAAAAAGATATTTGTTATTCTGTTTTTGAAAATTTATGAGGGTGGTTGCATGGATATTTTGAGAATTTTTTTTATTATTTGAATTTTCTTCATAAGAATTGTTTAACAAGTATGAAAATTTGAGAATAGAGGAGAGGAAGAAATTTTTGCATTTTGTGGGTTTTGGATTGAAGTTGTGGAATTTGTTGAGCTGAAGTTGGAATCAAGGCAGGAATCTGTGCACCATTTGGATCTTCTCAACTCTTGCATACTAGGTTCATGTTTTCAATTTTATTTGTTTTGAAAATATATTTACATATGTTTTGTTGTTGAAAAAAATCATGTTAAAAGCATTTAAATCTTCTATTTGATTTGCAAAACAAACCCAGTTTGATTCTTGTTTTCAAAGATTGGAAGAAAACCTCTGTTTTGAAATTGATGTTTCAAAAGAAAAATGATCTTGATTGTAATTGGTTATTTCAATTTTTATTTTCTCAATTTAGTTGCAAACTCAGGTTGTGTATATATATATAAATTTATATTTTATATATTTTGTTATGGTAAGGTTATGCTAGCAATTTTTTTTTTTTAAATACCCAACTGGTGGATTAAAAATCCGCAGGGGCTAGAAAACCCTTTGTTTTCTTTGTTTAAAAAGAAAAAGTTTTTGTTGAAAAAAAATATATTGAAAAATTTTGTGGAGGGAGGCGCTAGGGGCTCACCCCCACTGCGCCCACTATGGGAAGCGCATTGGGGGGAGCTGCGCCCAGCGCAACCCCACAGTTCCCTTCCCCCGCGCGACGCTGTGGACACAGTTGCCGCCACCATTGTTGGTGGGCGGTTGTGCAATGCACAGTGCCACCAACAATGGCGGCCAACTGTGCCCACAACCACCGGCACCCCTACCAGCAGTGTTGGTTGTGCTTTGCACAGTCGATGGAAACCTTAGCACGTGGCCCAAAAAATTCGTGGCTCAACCCTAAGGGTTGGAACGCGGACCGAGGCACAAGTTGCCCCTTTTCAAAAAAATAAAAAAAATAAAAAAATAATATTTTAATATTATAATATTTATTATTATATTTATAATATTAATTTATTAATATATATTATAGTCAATATAGTATGTATTAATAATTAATATTATATGATAAAATATTATAATATTATATATATATATATTTGTGTAGATGATTAAAATGGATATATATATATATATATATATATATATATATATATATTATGTGTATGCGTTTTTAAAATTATGTTTTCTTGAGAGCATGGTTTAAGTTTAATTGGGGAAATAGAAAATATATTAACTTTAGTTTAATCATTGTTTTATTTTAAAACATTATTTAAAGGGGGATTAGTTTTGATATTAAATAAACCGTTTTCAAGACAAGTTGATTGTTTTTAAATGGGTATATTGAAATGAGGAGGTGATAATTATTTTATAACATTGAAATTTTGATTTATATGATAAACTGGTTAATTTATCGTTATTTAAATGCAAGTAAGGAAATTAGCTAATTAGTGTTAATTTCTCTCTTATTTGAAAGGATGCATTTCATTCAGTTTATTTAATGCAATAAATTACTGAATGTTAACGAGGAAATGGATTTAGTGAATCCAAAGTAGAATTTAATTCTCATCTTCTTGTTCGTCTTGATTGTGAACTATTTCTGTTTTCGTTTGGGGGAAATCGAGTCACAGAGAATGATAAGTCTTCTAGATGGGGTTTTAATATGTGGGTTGTCGTGTCATGTAATCAACCTGTTTGAATCCCTTGGGTAGTGCATGGTACGTGTCAATTATTTACCCGGTTTCCATGAACAGGGATGTTTTGTGCCTCCTTGGATTAGGAGTGAATTATGTGATTTGTGCCTCCTTGTAAGGAGTGAATTTTTTATGTTTGTTACCTCCAGTGTTTGGAGAGGGTTTGAAATTATGTCGCCTCCTGAGAAAGGAGTGGTCGTGTTATCTTGTGTGGTTACACTTTGGTACCCTTGGTGATTGGATGATATGTATGTTGTCAAGTAGAAGAGTGGCTTCCGTTAGGGGCCAGAGCTCGTAAGAGGTAAGATTGGGTAACCTTCAGAAGTAGTTTAATCAAGTGATAACTAAAGCAATGTGCTTAGAGGTTTAGGTGGCACTTCACACTAATCAAGATAAGTTCTAGCCTCACTCATAATCGCAAGTGCTTATTTAGGCTTGGGGTGAGTGGGAAGGCCTGGAATGACAAAGTCATATATCTGGATTTTATAACAGGTATTTGATTCTGCATTAGTAAGTATGAGGGACGGGGATCGGTTGAGGCCACCAGGATAGCCAGAGCTTATGAAGATCCGCAGTGGGTAACTCATGACGACCTGTGTGATGACACTCTATCTAGGACAATAGTTGGTATTTGATTTTGTGTGTATGGTTCTCGTAACATACTTGATTTGTTTTATATCTGGAAGCAATGTAACCATGTTAAGTATACTTGTGTTGTACTTGTGTGGTACATGTGATAGTCTGTGTCTAAAGGTAGATGGCCTTCGCTAGGATTCCTTGTTACTATCTCCCTGCATGGGGGGGGCGGGGGGCCTTTTGGGTTCCACTTGGTTGGGTGGCGTGCACCTTACTTTGTTGGGTTTTTATTCTTGTTCATGTTGACGAGATTTCCAGTTGGAGAGCTCGTGGGATCCAGTTTCATTTCATGCTTTATTCATTTCAGTTAATCTTGTTATTTATTACCCCTCATTGGTTATTGAGGTGGAAAGTTGTAATTGTAACCATGGTTATTGGACTTACCTCATTCGGGGAATGAGAGATGTAATCTTATTGATTAATTATTGATAAATGAAACTGAAAGTTATCTCTTATGCTTTCATGTAATTTATCTTATTTGGAATGTATGTGTTTTATTTGTTAATTAAATACATGACATGGTTTAGATTCATGTTTTTTGTTGAGGTTCTATATAACCTTTGTCTCGTAACCTTTGAGGTTGTTGGCATTAGATAGTGAACTTGCATGTTAATTGTTCTTAAACAAAAAAAAAATAGTCTGCTTAAGTAGTTAATTGCAACTTCCTCTAGGGTTGCATGGCGGGGCGTTACACATGGTATCAGAGCCTAGGTTTAAACACTGGGCACTATGGGATTATGATGGACCCATTAAGCTTTTAGATGTTTAGGCTTTTAAGTTTTGTACCTTTCCTAATACCTTGATGTGTCTGTACAAGATTATGCCTCCTAGACGCAGAAGAGGTAGAGGGCGTGGACGTGGCCGTATAGGCGATCGTAGTGGGAGTCTGCATGAATCTCCTCCTCTTGTCCCTCTTATACTAGACCAGGAAGAACATGAGGCATCTCATAATGCACTAGGGGTTGGTGATCGTCAGCAGGATCCACCAGGGATTGAGGATGCACATAGAGCACTTGAGGAGGCTTTGGCACTCCTGGGTCAGAGGCAAGTAGAGGTTCGAGTTAATCCGGTTGTGAGGGAAGTTCCACCCCAGTCTGAGTCGCATATGAGGGACCTACTTAGGGCACATCCTCCATTGTATGATGGATCAGGTACTGGTTCAGAGGCCGAGACATGGCTTATAGACCTTGATAGGTGTTTTACAATGCACCCATATGGCAGTAACACCAAAGCACGTTACGCTATCATGCAACTGAGAGGGTTCACATCCACATGGTGGAGACTAGAGGAGAAGAAGCTCCATATTGATATACACTCAATATCTTGGGAGATCTTCCTAGAGCGATTTAGAGCTTGTTTCCTATATGAGCATTGGCGTCAACATCGAGGCAACAAGTTTCATGCCTTGCGCCAGATGGCTTTATCTGTTGAGCAATATGAGCGACACTTTTATGAGCTCAAATAGTTTGCAGGGATTGGTGATGATGAGAGTATGTTAGTGCATCATTTTGTCAGGGGCTTAAATGCTCGCCTTAGCGGAGGTGTGAGGGTTTTTGAATCCAAAACCATGGAGGTAGCAATAGAGAAATCACGTCTAGTTGAGGAGAATCTAACCATGGCACTAGGGGGCCACATGGGAGCTCAGATTGGTAGCAGTTTAGCAACAGGGTCTGGTGCTCGAGGAGGGCAACCTCAGGGAGGTGCACCTTCTAGATCTCAACATGGACCATCTCAGAGTGGTTAGCAGTAGAAGAGTGTGCTTGGGAAGCATAAAGACTCTCAGCTATGTCAGGATGATGGTGGTTCTTCACTTAGGAGGAACTAGAATTGGTGGCACAACAAGTGCAATCGGCCGGAGCAACCAACCCAGAGTTCAAAGTCTGTGGTTGATTAGGGTAGTATGTAGCAGTCTGTTGCACCTTTAGGAGACAGAGGGTTTGGTCGTAACATAGGGTGTTAATCTTGCGGCCAATAGGGCCACCTTGCTAGGAACTGTCTGCATCGGAACACTTATGGTTTTGTTCAGGGCCCAACAGTTTCAGAGCCAACAATAGGGGATGCAGGTAGATCTCATCGAGCTTATGTTGCGGTTGATAACCGTCAGCCTGGGTATCAGGGAGCTGTCGTTGAGACTTTTGGAGTTGGTCATCCAATGCTGGATACCTGCCCTCATGGGTCGAGGTTTTGATTTGTATGTAGTTTGTATGAGGGAGTTATATCCCTACTGGTTTGCAGGCTTCTAGGAGTAAGCCTAACCCTAGGTGGGGAGGATGTAATACCCCTCCGTTTTGTCATTTTGATCGAACAGTGTTCTGTTTTGTTATGCTTTATTTTTTGTTAGTACCTTGACTATGGTACCTAGTTACTATTTGATCGCTATCTATAAAGCGATGTGAATGCTATCTTTTGATGTGATGGTATTTTAATCAGATGTTATCATTATGGCATGCTTTGGATTAGCATAAGTGGATATTTGAATTAATTATGTTTCATGCTTTGGATTATATTATTATGTTAGATTTGTTAGTTGATTACATTCTATTGGTGGAGGGGATGGTATCACATCACTCACTTGCGAGCGCCCTACGATTCTATGATTTCCTCTTCACAGTGTGTTTTAATTATGACATATATATATGCATGTGGATATACTCTTTGTTCACAGGTTGACAGGTACAAGACATCGACTCCACCTGGTTTCACAGGTTTGAGCATGTCCATTGCCCAACAACATTCGATTGGGAGATAGTAGCTAGGTTTTTCGTGCCAAGTCATCACCTTGCCATAGTGTGTCGTCGGGTTTTAGTCGGGTTAAGTTGCTTTTATGTTGTTCATCTTGCCTTGATTTTATTTAAATTGCTAGTTAGAAAAATGCAAATAAATGGCTTATATATTTAAGTGGTTGATTAAATTAATCTTGTAATGATGTTAGAAATGTTATTTGATTTATTAGTTAATCTAATTTAATTGATAAAATAATTTAACCTTCGATTAAAATTATTTTATTGATTAATTAAATTAATTTTGTTAAATTAAATTGAGATATGCATTTTGAATTTTATGGATATTTTGTGTGAAAGTGGAAATTGAAAATGAAAGAAAAAGGGTTTAAATTTCATTTTTAGAAAATTTTGAATTAAAAAAAAGCTATTTGTTATTTTGTTTTTGAAAATTTATGAGGGTGGTTGCATGGATATTTTGAGAATTTTCTTCATAAGATTTTTTTAACAAGTATGAAAATTTGAGAATAGAGGAGAGGAAGAAATTTTTGCATTTTGTGGGTTTTGGATTGAAGCTGTGGAATTTGTTGAGTTGAAGTTGGAATCAAGGCAGGAATTTGTGCACCATCTGGATCTTCTCAACTCTTGCATACCAGGTTCATGTTTTCAATTTTATTTGTTTTGAAAATATATTTACATATGTTTTGTTGTTGAAAAAAATCATGTTAAAAGCATTTAAATCTTCTATTTGATTTGCAAAACAAACCCAATTTGAGTCTTGTTTTCAAAGATTGGAAGAAAACCTCTGTTTTGAAATGGATGTTTCAAAAGAAAAATGATGTTCTTGATTGTAATTGGTTATTTCAATTTTTATTTTCTCAATTTAGTTGCAAACTCAGGTTGTGTATATATATTGGTTTATATATATATATTTTATATATATTATTATGGTAAGGTTATGCTGGCAATTTTTTTAAAAAAAATGCCCAACTGGCGAATTAAAAATCTGCAAGGGTTAGAAAACCCTTTGTTTTTTTTGTTTAAAAAGAAAACGTTTTTGTTAAAAAAATATTTATTGAATTTTTTTGTGGAGGGAGGTGTTGGGGGCTCACCCCCACCGCGCCCCCCATGGGAAGCACGTTGGGGGGGAGTCATGCCGAGAGTGACCCCCACAGTTCCCTTCCCCTGTGCCGCGCTGTGGACACAATCGCCGCCACCATTGTTGGTGGGCGGTTGTGCAATGCACAACGCCACCAACAATGGTAGTCGACTGTGCCCACAACCATTGGTGCCCCTACCAGCAGTGCCGGCTGTGCTTTGCACAGTCGGCGAAAACCTTAGCACACAGCCCAAAAAATCCATAGCTCAACCCTAAGGGTTGGCACGCAGATCGAAGCACAAGTTACCCTAAAAAATATTTGAATATTATAATATTTATTATTATATTTATAATATTAATTTATTAATACATATTATAGTCAATATAGTATGTATTAATAATTAATATTATATGATAAAATATTATAATATTATATATATATATATATATATTTGTGTAGATGATTAAAATGGATATATATATATATATATTATGTGTATGTGTTTTTAAAATTATGTTTTCTTGAGAGCATGATTTAAGTTTAATTGGGGAAATAGAAAATATATTAACTTTAGTTAAATCATTGTTTTATTTTAAAACATTATTTAAAGGGGAATTAGTTTTGATATTAAATAAAACATTTTCAAGACAAGTTGATTGTTTCTAAATGGGTATATTGAAATGAGGAGGCGATAATTATTTTATAACATTGAAATTTTGATTTATATGATAAACTGGTTAATTTATCGTTATTTAAATGCAAGTAAGGAAATTAGCTAATTAGTGTTAATTTCTCTCTTATTTGAAAGGATGTATTTCATTCAGTTTATTTAATACAATAAATTACTGAATGTTAACGAGGAAATGGATTTAGTGAATCCAAAGTAGAATTTAATTCTCATCTTCTTGCTCGTCTTGATTGTGAATTGTTTCTGTTTTCATTTGGGAGAAATCGAGTCATAGAGAATGATAAGTCTTCCAGATGGGGTTTTAATATGTGGGTTGTCGTGTTATGTAGTCAACCTATTTGAATCCCTTGGGTAGTGCATGGTACGTGTCAATTATTTACCCAGTTTCTACGAATGGGGATGTTTTGTGCCTCCTTGGATTAGGAGTGAATTATGTGATTTGTGCCTCCTTGTAAGGAGTGAATTTGTTATGTTTGTTACTTCCAGTGTTTGGAGAGGGTTTGAACTTATGTCGCCTCCTGAAAAAGGAGTGGTCGTGTTATCTTGTGTGGTTGCACTTTGGTACCCTTGGTGATTGGATGGTATGTATGTTGTCAAGTAGAAGAGTGGATTTTGTTAGGGGCCAGAGCCTGTAAGAGGTAAGATTGGGTAACCTTCAGAAGTAGTTTAATCAAGTGATAACTAAAGCAATGTACTTAGAGGTTTAGGTGGCACTTCACACTAATCAAGATAAATTCTAGCCTCACTCATAATCACAAGTGCTTGTTTAGGCTTGGGGTGAGTGGGAAGGCCTGGAATGACAAGGTCATCTATTTGGTTTTTATAATAGGTATTTGATTCCGCATTAGTAAGTATGAGGGTTGCGGATCAGTTGAGGCCACTAGGATAGCCAGAGCCTATGAAGATCCACAGTGGGTAACTCATGACGAGTTGTGTGATGACACTCTGTCTAGGACAACAGTTGGTATTTGATTATGTGTGTATGGTTCTCATAACATACTTGATCTATTTTATATCTGGAAGCAATGTATCCATGTTAAGTGTAATTGTGTTGTACTTGCGTTGTACTTGTGTGGTACATGTGATTGGTTGTGTCAGTTTGGTTCAGTCATGTGATAGTCTATGTCTAGAGGTAGATGGCCTTGGCTAGGATTCATTGTTACTATCTCCTTGCATGGGGGGTGGGCCTTTGGGTTCCACTTGGTTGGGTGGCATGCACCTTACTCTGTTGGGTTTTTCTTTTTTTTCGTGTTGACGAGATTTCCAATTGGAGAGCTCGTGGGATCCAGTTTCATTTCATGCTTTATTCATTTCAGTTAATATTGTAATTTATTACCTCTCATTGGTTATTGAGGTGGAAAGTTGTAATTGTAACCATGGTTAATGGACTTACCTCATTCGGGGAATGAGAGATGTAATCTTATTGATTAATTATTGATAAATGAAACTGAAAGCTATCTCTTATGCTTTGATGTAGTTTATCTTATTTGGAATGTATGTGTTTTATTTCTTAATTAAATACATGACATGGTTTAGATTCATGTTTTTTGTTGAGGTTTTATATAACCTTTGTGTCATGGCTAAAATTTTCACTAGAAAATGCAACAATTTTCTTTTTGAAATATATTAGTTAAGCTAATTAACACTCTTTAAGTGTTTAAGACATAACACTAATCATGTTAAGAGTCATACATCTTCAAGAAGGTAAAACACAAATTTAAATGTAAGGATGTCTATTCAATTAATTAAATATGTTCTCCTTGAGATGCTCTAGAATCATGAATATTAGATTTGGATAGGGTAAGACAATGATTTGAAAATAATTTAACTTTATAACCCTTAGTATGGAGATGTCATGCCCAAAAGAAAAGATTTGTTAGAATGACTACTTATTTCACAATATCTTTTCAATTGATATTACTACTACAAATGTTAATGTTATTAACCATATTATCCTTTCTCATAGAAATGATGACCTTGATTATTACAATTATCAATATTTTTCTAGTATTAACTTACATTACTCCAAACATTGATAAGGATATTATTAACCGTTTGTTAATATAAGTTATAGCTACAATACCAACTTTGGTCTAATTAATATGACTCCAATATTAATATAATTCCCTTATTTAACACTTTTAATAATTTTATTAACTACCAAGGTTGAGAATTAAAATTAATCATTTTTACTTTTAATTATTATTTGTTAATAGAAGGTAATTTGACAAAATGGTAATTTCTTTTTTTCTTCTTAATCTTCATTTAAGTAATATTTACTCATCAAGAATATTTAAATTATCCAATCAACATTATTACAATTACCTTATTTTGATTACAAAATTCTTATTTTTACCATTCAAATACTTAGTAAATCTCTACTTGAAAATGTTACTCTTAACATTAATAATATTAAACTTATAGTATCTAACAAATTATATATTATTACCTGAATTGCTAATATTACCTAGTTTAAATGATTTTTAACTCTATCTCTAATGTCCATATTTACACGGTTATGAATTGTTTGCTACAATTTAGTAAATTGGTTGGTACAATTTAGTAAATTGTTTCCTACAATTTGGTTACTAATTAATTATTTAAACATGCTAATAAACAACAAACAATAATGTTAATATTGTCTAGTCTAAAATAATACTGATATTTAATGCATGATTATACAATATCATTCTCATTTAAATCAATGAACTATAATAACATTAATTTTATTTAATTCCCATTTGAAAATTAATAATTTATTGCTATTATGTTTATTCATTTAATAAAGATAATTCTAATATGACATCCACATATGTGCTTAATTATGCCACATTGATATTACCATTACCGTAATTAGACCAAGCTGATATTACCATTAAATATTCTCTAGTAATAATAGATATTGTGTTGCCCGCCCAACCATATGCTACAATGCTATTATTATTATTATATATATATTTGTAATAAGAGTATTATGAATTATTTAATCTATTGAATCATTAAAATTATTTCCTAAGGACTTGTAATCCTTAATTCATTTCTATTAGTCAAATTATTTAATTTTGAAATAATTATAAAAATTGTTTACACATTAGACTAACCAGCAAATATTGCATCCACTTTATACAACGAATAGATTTAACTAGATGTCCAACTTAGCCCAACGATTTAATCCTAGCGGTTTATTCTTTATTATTTATCATTTACTTCACAACAATTCATCCGAGGGATAATGTATTTCACCTTAATTGTTTTTTTTTTTCTAACCCCTTACCTTTATCCAAAATGGTAGGTGAAATAGACACCGAGATAAAAGGTTACAGGTATGGTATTATTGCAACTGTATTGAGTTAGTAGCATTAGAATATTTATTAATGTGATAATTGAAATGTTTAATATACATGCCTACAGTATTATTGTTGTTTTTTATTTTATTAAAGATGCCATTCACGTAACATATTTTCCCAAGTGTTAATAATACAATGTGTAAATGGAAATGTAAGTATTTATGTTAAAATTTCTTGTATATATATAAATATATATATCTGTATTGATCATGCTTGGGCAGCAACATTAAGGAAATATACAATGGCTTATCCCATTTATTCATTTAAACCACCATGTGGAGGTTGCAACATCACCTACCACAAAACTTTCACAGAGCCATAAATCGTCAACATATGTACTAAGGCAGATTTACACACGCCAACAAACCAAGACTTCTCACGCAACAGATGAGTGGACAGATCACTGGCGACATTAATTGCATTGCGCAAAAGTAGATTGGTGCACTTCAATTGTAGATCTTCTAATTCAGTCTACACATTGGATTAGAGACTCAGGCACCCTTGCTGATTAGAAACCAAGCATTGAATTCTTCTGACAACAACTGCCTAATTACTAATTTTCTTTTTATTAAGTTGACTGGAGAGTTATTAAATTTCATAGTACGCTCTTTTTTTTTTTGGTTCATAAATTGGAGCCTGTGAAAAATACACGGAATGGAGTTGGTGGCCAATCCTCTTGCACCATGAATGCATTCACATATCTTTCAACTTTTGTGTATTAGCTGTAATTTATTTTTGAGATATCTATGGTAACAGGCACGCACTGGAAGACATTTATGTTTTAGTATAATTTATTGTACAAGAGTTTCCTTCAAATTTTGAACTCTGCAGGTGTAAATATATCAGTTCAAGAATTAATTTATTTTATTTTTTTGTGAATGGTAAAACAACAGAGATATTATTTGCTTAACACCTTATGTCCTGCAAATGGTACGTTTGTTAATGATATTTGTGAAACATATTTCAGTGGCTCATATTATAAAGTCTCAAAATATGTGTCTATTTTTTAATATGAATGACATATTATCATTCCCGTTACAGCGTACCCCAAGGTTATTCCCTTGCATACAACAATTGAAGATATGTACTCGGGTATCACATCTGTGTCGAGGCAACAATGAGCCTCTGGATTGGAAATATGGTGAACATGCGATTTCAACCCATCCATGGAATTCATTGCATAAACTATTCTTTCAACAAGTAGATCTGTTCCAGGGTTTCAATGGACTGGTTTTTCAATTTAATTTAGATTATTTAAATTCCTAGCAACTAGAGCATATGCAACCTTGGTACGCAGACAAAATGATTAAATAGTTTACACAATTCTATTTATTTGTTTAACTCCTACATTTGTTTTCTAATATGACTGACAAATAAATATTCACTAGGTAGATATGAGCTGCTCATGTTTCTTTTCTTTCCTTCTTTTTTCAACTGTGCAGACTAACAAAACAAATTCATTGCAAAATCCTATGAACAAGGTCTTGCTCTCCACCCTACCGTAATGACGTCATGGAGCCTCATGGGCTCTAGCCATACCCCCGAGCAAGGAAGTCTCTTAGCTCCAAGATGATGAATGGAGTATTTTCTACACTTTTACAAAGGAATAAAAATGGCATAGCACCAAATTGCAAGTCTCTAGACCTTTCTCTACTCTCTATTTTCAACCATGACTGATACAACATTGCCATCTTCTTGCAACAAATAAACAAGGGTAAGTGAAAATAGGAAAAACTTATCTCTTTTATTTTAGATGAAGGGACTGAGCTCTTTCATCCATCTTTCTTCTCCAATCCATCTAGCTTGAGCACCATCTTCTAAGAAGTATATCTCCTCTCCTCTCACATCTTCTCTTCAATCTTAAGCAGAATTCTCCAAAAAGGAGAAGTGGGTAACACCCACTCCCTCTTCCTCTCCAAAATATATTGGAGTCCTCAACTTGCAATACCTTGGATGGGAAGGTATGGAGTGTACCTCCCCCATCAATGAGAGTCTTTTCCTTAATAAAGAGGGAACATGCATTTGGACAACCCTTTCATCTTTCTACCCCAACCTCTCCTCAAAACTCGTCACTCACCATTATGAGGACTTTTTAGGAGTCAAATCATGTCCTTGGGGAACTATTTTATGCCCCCTTGACCCCTACCACTATGGTATAGACCCTAGGGGGTTTATTTTTGCATCCTAACCAAGAAAATTGACCAAAAATACTCTTTAAAGGCACATTTAAGAACCCATCCGAAATTGAAACTTGGATAAGAGTTCCTAACCTCTAACCCCACTTACACCCACATGAAGCATACCCTCACAATGCCAACATAACTTATCCCTTTCATATCAACCCTCTTCTCCTCAAAACAATAAATTTATTTCTTTACCCATCGATCTTCCTTTCTCGTACTACACCATTACCTTCCTGCACAATACCAACACGATCATAAGTAACAATTGTATATCACATAAATATATATGCTAAATATTCTAAACTTAATCATATAATAATCCATTTGAATTTCAATTCGTGTTCCATAGTATATGAGTATATTCCGCCTTCACGGCAGTGATAGTAAAACATAATGTCAAAATGAAATGCTAGAATATTACCAAAGGATTATCTTATTTATCATTCACAATATATCGAATCATCAAATTAAGAAAAATACATAACAATTTAGGTTTGTATTAGGCACATACGAGGCGGGGCCTTACACTTTGTCTCGTAACCTTAGAGGTTGTTGGAATTAGGAAGTGAACTTGCATGTTAATTGTTCTTAAACAAAAAAAAATAGTCCATTTAAGTAGTTAATTGCAACTTCCTCTAGGGTTGCGTGGCGGGGCGTTACAATTGGTTCTACCTCATTCGGGCAATGAGAGATGTAATCTCTTTGATAAATTATTGTTATTTGAAATCTTATTGTATCCCTAATTGTTATGATGTAATTTATCATGAATGGAATGTATGTGTTCTTAATTTCTTAAGTAGATAAATGTTATGGATTCAATTATGTTTTATGTATGGGTTTTAAAGTAATCCCAATCTCGTAACCTTAGAGGTTGTTGGCAATGGGTAGTGAACTTGTATGTTGATTGTACTTTAAACACACAAAAAAATTGTGCATTTGAGTAGTTAATTGCAACTTCCTCTAGGGTTATGTGGTGGGGTGTTACAAATTGTGCCTCGCTCATGGATGCAAGGGCCTGTACAAATTTTGGATGGGACAAGAAGGCCTGGAATGGCAAGATCATTATCTTGTCTCTACGAGAGATAATTGATTCCACATTGGTTTGTATGAGGGGCCGAGAGTCGTTAGAGGCTTCCAGGAGATCCCAAGATGGGGGTCGGGGCCTAAGAAGACTTACCAAGATATCCCATGTAGCATTGTGATGACACTTCTCCTAAGTCAGCAGTATGTTTGTTTCGGTGATGCAATTGTTTAGTTAACTCTGGAAGCAATGTAACCATTGTGATAGTATTGTTATTGTATTTGGTGAAGTTCAGTTATGTTCTAGTTTGTGTCTAGAGGTATATGGTCTTGTCTAGAAATCCTTGTTACTATCTCCTAGCACAGGGGGTGGGCCTTCGGGTACCACTTGGTTGGGTGGAACGTGCACCTTACTTTGTTGGGTTCCCTTCATTGTTCGTGATAGCAAGATTTCTAGTTGGAGAGCTCGTAGTATCCAGTTACATTTCATACTTTATATTCTTTTCAGTTGATTCTTGTAATTATTATCCCTCATTTGTAATCGAGGTGGAAGATTGTATTTTGTAATCATACTCATTGGTTCTACCTCATTCGGGGAATGAGAGATGTAATCTTATTTGTTAAATTATTGTTATATGAAATCTTATTGTATCTCTTATTGTTATGATGTAATTTATCATGTATGGAATGTATGAGCACTAAATTTTATAAGTAGATAAATGTTATAAATGTAATTATGTTCTATGCATGGGTTTTAAAAGTAATCCTAGTCTTGTAACCTTAGAGGTTGTTGGCATTGGGTAGTGAACTTGCATGTTAATTGTACTTTAAACAAAAAAAATTGTGTGTTTGAGTAGTTAATTGCAACTTCCTCTAGGGTTACATGGCGGGGCGTTACACTCTCTAAAACTAGAATCATAAGTACTACAGTAATAACTTTTTTTTTCTTGATTTATGTGAAGTGTAATATAACAACTAAAAATATTAACCAATCTAAATTAGAATTAAAATATTTTAACAACTTTTCTCTTTGATTTATGTAAAGTGTGATAAAACAGCTAAAAATATTATCCAATAAAAATTAGAATTAAAAGATCTATATTTTTTCTTAATAAACATGATAATAATCATACTAGCTCATAGGCTACATTTAATGTGAGATTTGAGCTTGAAACAAGTCTCATGCTTGTTGTAATGTCCCACCACATAACCCTAGAGGATAACACAACTACAACGAAAGTGTAACAATTCTTTTTGAAAGTGTAATTAACAATAAGTAAATTGAACTACACTTAATGCATACATCCTCTAAGGTATGCAACAACGCTTACATTTGAAACCCATAACATACAATAGTAACCTAATCCACAACATATAAATTATACTCATGAAATAAAGAACATAGATCCAATAACATTAAACTCATTTCATAGGATTTCAAAGTACATAATAAAACCATTCAAAGATTGAGTTCATTCTATATAGCAGTTACAAGGCTCATTTCCAAAATAAGGTAGATCATACGAATTGTAACGCCTCGCCACACAAACACCATAGGACACAACTACAACATTAACATAACAATTACATTTAAAGTAATTAAATAGTTAATCAACATAAATATATCATATAATATTAACCTACCCCCATGGGGTAACATGGTGCGTTACTCGAAATGAACCCAAACCATCTACAACACTAAACGACGCCAAACTAAATGAATGATAGAAGCGTGAATAAAACATAATATAAATATAATAGTCATCCAACAAGGACAAGATAAATAAATAAAGGCATGAATAACATATTATTACAAATCAACTTCTGAGTTCAAAGTTACACTTGTGGAACATATATGTTCCACAGATACAACACAATGTGAAACCAATACTACATTACAAAGTTGCTTCCCTTATAACATTGGGAAGAGTACAACATAACCCAAAGAATACAATAATGCAGAATTGAATACATAACATGGTACAATCTTCCTCCGTGTGAAGCTATGAGATCACAACAACTGGTACATCTCTACAACATCACGATCATTGATGGGGAACCCAATGGGTGCGTAGCACGTTCCACTCGACCATGTGAACTTGGAGGAACACCCCCCATGCTAGGAGATGACAAGAGGACCCTCATCTACAAAGTCAAAACATGAAGGACTAACACCATACAACTCAAGACCACATAACAACATAAACAACAATAATATAAAACAAATCCAAAGGCAACAACAACAAGGGAAAATAAAGGGGCATAGTGGGAGAGTTTCATCACATGGCCTTACATAGATTATCTAGACTGCCTAACACTAGGAGCCACCTCCAACAATGTGGATTAACTAGACTACCTAACACTAGGAGCCGCCTCCATCTATGGTTAACCTGACAACCTATCTCAAGGCACCAACCCATAGGGTGATCATGCAGAGCCACTTACCTTCCACAGAGACAAGGCAATGACCTTACCAAACAGGTCTTCCCACCCGTCCTTAGCCTTTGAGAGCACTAACGACAGGGGTTAGGTGCATATTTTAGTCTTGTTATGTGTTTAACTAACCCAACCCTCTAGATACATTACTTAGGTTATCACTTATTTAAGGTAACTCTTCCATGGACGACCACTTATACATTGGCCCCCATGAAGAGCCACTATCCCCTACGGTTACCCTAAAATAAATGATAAGAAAAGGGTGTACCTCAATCCACAAACATAAAGGACCTTATTTCACAACAAGGCGCATGAGGCATGACCATCTCATGAATACACAAAGTATCAAACCCATAAAACTAGGAGGTACCACCCACACAAATATTCACAAGATAAAATGATAGATAAAAAGTGCAACAAAAAATGCACAAACACACGATTTCCCCTAGCCTCTAGAGGTACGTAAACATCTACCTATGAACCAAAATAACACATTATCCCAATTAAAAATCATATTTTCAAACTATCTAAAATTTAACCTAAATTCAACATATGGCACATCAAATACAAATTTCCATCATTTTAAATTTCATTCCTACCCATAAAATTCATTACGAAATTAAATATTCTAATTTAATCTATGGAAATAACCATTCACATTTAATATCTAATTTCATAACTTAATTTACATAATGTTAACTATCTCATCAAATTTATTTTACCAAGTTAGAAAATCTGAGTTTCTTTAATTGTTTCTAAATCAAAATTTAATAAAAATAACTACTTTCTCTACAATTATTTAATCACACAAGTATACTTTGGAAATAAAATATTTAAACTTAACTATTAAAACAATTATAAAAAAATGTGTATATTTTAAAACAATATTTATCTCCTCGTTTTGTTACTTTTTCAAAAGACAAAATATTCTCTAAATCTGATTTTTCCCTGATTGTAAAATCTAATTTGCAAAAATCATTTCTAAATACAGATTTAATAAAATAATATTTAAATATGAGTTTAAAATAAATTAATATATATTTATGTTCAATTTAATTCATAACAAAATCACATTAGAACAATTATAAATAGATGACAGCTTCTCCGATTATTATCAATGCGAAAAAAATGTCGAAAATTAATCAACACCGTCAGATGCGGAAGGAGTTTCGGGATGGTGCACATTTTTCAAAACCTGCTGGTCTCGGGGGCCCTTTTGGCCATCCTCGGGTTTCCCACCCAATGCGTGCTGTCACTTCTGGGTCTACTTGGGATTCTCGGGGTCCTCTTTCCGAAGCTTTTGCAAATCCTAGGGTTTCTTTGTCGAAAAATGCCAGGGATTCTCGGGGTCCTCTTTCCGAAGCTTTTGCAAACCCTAGGGTTTCTTTGTCGAAAAATGCTAGGTCTCTGCTTGTTGATTCCTCTCGGTTTGGCTTCGATGGTTCTGTTAAGGCTTCTAGTTACTTTGCGAAAGGGAAGCTTGGTTCTATATTCAAGAATGGTCGATGGGTGCCGGATGTTAGTCGCGGGAAGTGGAGTTCTCCTTCTAGTCGAGAGCGGTCATGTGTGCGGGATCTTCAGCCTCCTTTTGATATCTGTCGACCTTCTTCTCTTGCTCTTTCCTCGCGTTCGTGGGTTGATGTTGTGGCTTCCCGTCCTTGCTCTTCCTCCCTTGCTTCACACTCTTCTCCTGCCCCTCTTACTTACCCAAATTCTATCCCTGTGCGCAACTTTTCAACCTTCGCTTTGCATCCGCTTACTTTTCTGAACACTATTGTTATTCCCCCAATTAATTGGTTTTCGAAACGGGTTGCTAAGCAATCTAATGCACCTCCTCTGGCTGTTACTGGTCGTGAGAATTCGGGTTGCACTTATCGCCCTTTGGTCCAGCCTCCTCCTCACAGCACGGCTAAGCATCAGGCTTCAGCTCTCTCTGATAAGGCTCGGAAGGGCAAGGGAAATTCCTTAAGTCATTCTTCCTCTCGGACTGAGGTAACATTACCTCATGACATGATTGATCTGTATGTTTCAGACTTAAAGGATGTGGCACTCTTCAGTAAGTTTTGGAAATTCTAGCCTCTGCTTGATAATTTAAAATCTTGGGTTTTTGAGTCTTGGGTTGGTGCCAACCAAGTTTTTTATTTAGATAAAGGTGAGGGATTCTTTGTGGTTATTTTTTCTAAGAAAGATGCAAGAAATGTTGTTTTGCGGAAAAATACTTGGATGATGGATGGCTATGGTTTGTTCACTTCTCGTTGGACCCCGAACTTTAACCCACGTCAAGTCAAACCTCATTTCATTCCTTTTTGGATTCAACTTCAGGGGCTCCCTCTAGAGTATAGAGATCTGGGTATTATTGAAATCCTTGGTAATAAATTGGGAATATTTATGAATCATGATGTGGGTTTTTTTTCAAACCCCTCATTACCAGTTCGATTTTTGGCTTTATTGGATGTTTGTAAAAAATTGCCTTCCAGTGTCTTAATTAAAACAGTGTATGGCTCTTGGGCTCAAGATGTTGTAGTGGAAGATCCTACGGTTTTTTGCTGGTCTTGTCATTTTCATCTTCACCCCTCCAAGAAATGTTGTGCTAATCTTGTTGGGTTTCCTTCAATCTTGGAAGCTTATTCTGCTGATTTAGTTCCTTTTAATAATTCTGGGAATTCAGATTTTCTGCTCTATAAAAATATTTTTGATCTCTGTCTTTCTTGGTTTTACTCTTTTTGCTTAAAGTCTAAGAAGGAGTCTCCGACAGATTCTTTTAAGATGGCTCAATTTCATTATCCTTCTTTTGATGTTGCAAATCAATCTCTTGTATCAAAGTTTGTTTTTATTAAGTATCCGCTCCTTGGGGGTTTTCCATTGCAGTCTCCAATTCAGTTCTTATTGTCCTCTTTAAATGTCCTCAGTCTGGATTTATGATTTAATAGTTCTTTCCAAGTCCATCAATGTGCTTCGATGCTAACATTAGGTGTGACAAGCAATTGTGACAGTAAGCTTGCCTTGTTTGATCAGTGTAATGTTGGTCAGATTAAGGTGGAAAATCCTCAAGGTTCTGTATCTTTAGTAAATCATAAGCTTTCTTTTGATGGTGTACCATCGGATCAAGATTTGGTTAATTTTGTTAATCAGTCTTTGCTTTTTGTTGCTGAGCAATTTATTGATGATATTGCTTCAGAGGTTTTTAGTGATGAATCTTCTAGTGAGGTTGGCTATTCTATTTCTCAGTCAAATTTTGTTCCTTCTGTCATTTCTAAATCTCCTACAAAGAGAGGCAGGAAATCTTTAGCTATGAAGCTTCAGGAAGAAATTTCAAAGGGAATTCAATTGACTCTCGATTCCAGCTTAGTCCATTGTGCAAAACAAAAAAGGCCAAGGAGAGCTTGTTGCTCTCCTAAGTTACAATGAAGCTTATATCGTGGAATGTTAGAGGTTTAAATGCCTCTGACAAACAGTCCCAAGTGAAACAACAACTGGATGTTTTAGGGGCTGACATCATAATTCTTCAAGAGATGAAGACCTCTGTAGAGTCTTTTCAATCTATTCAGAAGAAATGGCATTCTTGGGGGGCAACACATTCACCTTCCCAGGGTGCTTCAGGTGGCTTAATTTGCCTTTGGAATACTAAGACGGTTAGTATTTCAAATATCTCATTTCATCACAATTGGCAGCTTATGTTTGTTTCTCATTTTGAGCTTTCATTTTGGCTTCTCAATGTTTATGGACCAACTAGTTCTTATGATAAAAAAAATCTTTGGGAGTTATTACAATCAAAGTTGGTTTTGATAGGTCAGGACAAATGTGTTCTTGCGGGAGACCTTAATGCAATTGCTAATGAAATGGAAAAAAAAGGTGGAATAAATCCTCCCAAGGCTGTAATTTCTGATTTTGCAGCATTTATTAATCATAATGCATTAAGGGATGTACTTTCCTCAAATGGATTGTTTACTTGGACAAATAAAAGGAAAAAATTCTCGCAAATTGCTGAGAGATTAGATAGGTACCTAGTTACCTCAAATTGGGTAGGATCACAGTTTTCCTTTTCCTCAAAAATTTTACCCTTGGTTGCCTCTGATCATTTTGCCATATCCCTGGTTATTTCTGGTAGTAGTGCCAAATCCTTAAGACAATCATCCTTCAAATTTGAAACTATGTGGCTTAGACACCTAGAACTAATCAGTTGTATAAAACAATGGTGGCAATCTGCCCCTTTTGTGTATGGTTCTAAAATGTTCCAATTTCTTATTTCTTGGAACCAATTAGTGTTCAAAAATGTGTTTTCTCAGAAGAAATTGGTGTACGAAAAATTAGTTCAAGTAAATGAGAAGGTTATTTTACATGGGATGGATAATAGTTCTTTTGAAGAACAAAAATCTTTACACCTTGAATGGAAAGAACTACTTGCCCGAGAAGAATAATATTGGAGGCAAAAATCTAGGGAGTTGTGGCTTAAAGATGGAGATAAAAATACAAATTTTTTTCATAATTCTGCTTAGGCCAAAAAATCAAGATCTCCAATTTTCACAATTCAAGATAGTGTAACAGGTGCTACTCTTGTTACTGAGAAAGACATTCAGGCAGAAGCTGTCAAATTTTTTTCCACTTTGCTATTCAAGCCTGATAATTCCAATGTAAATTTATCTGTGGAAAGGGATAAACTTTTGCAAAATATTCCCTCTGGTTTCCTAGGAGGAAAATTTGAGGTTGCTTGCTCCTTTTTCTCTCAAAGAAATTAAGGAGGTTGTTTTCTCAATGGCACCAAACAAGGCTCCAGGGCCAGATGGCTTTACTACCACTTTCTATCAAAAATGTTGGGAGTTTATTGGGTTTGATATACTAAGTGCTATGGAAGAGTCAAGGAAGTCTGGTGGGATGCTAAGAAAATTTAATGTTACTAATATTGCAATCATCCCAAAAATTCAAAATCCAAAGTCTTTTTCAGATTTTAGGCCTATTTCTCTTTGTAATACAATTTACAAGATCTTCACAAAAGCGATTTATCTTCGCCTTCATCCTCTCATTTCTTCAATTATCTCTGAGGAGCAAGGTGGCTTTGTGCCTGGCAGAGAAACCCATGAAGGGGTAATAGTGGCACATGAAACCTTGCATACCATAGCCTCTAATAAATTGTCAACCATGATAATTAAATTAGATATGCAAAAAGCATATGATCGAGTTGATTGGTGTTTCCTCAATCAAGTGCTTTTGAAGTTTAACTTTTCTGCTAAATGGTGTAAATGGGTAATGGCTTGCATTTCGGGTGCAAGATTTTCTGTGTTACTTAATGGTTCATTTGTAGGTTTTTTTAATTCCTCACAGGGTGTCCGTCAAGGTGATCCCTTATCACCTTTCTTATTTATCATCTTGGCAGAGGCTTTGAGTAGGTCTTTTAAATCTGCAAATCTGCAAGGGAAGATTAAAGGGGTTGCCTTTCCAAATACCAATTTATCAGTAACTCATTCTTTATTTGCTGATGATACTCTTCTTTTTGGCAAAGCTGATATGGCAGAAGCTAAAAGTATAAAAGCTCTCTTGGATAACTATACAAAGGTTTCCGGGCAAAAGGTAAATGAAGATAAGTCAAAGATTTACTTGTTTAACACTAAAGATTCAACTGGTGAGTCTATAGTAAAACTTTTAGGCTTCAATCAAGATCAATTTCCAAGCAAATATCTAGGGATTCCATTCTTTGCAAGTCGGAATAGGGCCTTGCATTGGAAAAAAATTATTCAGTCTATTCAATCCAAATTATTGTCTTGGAAAGGACGATGGTTATCATTAGCAAGTAAAATTCTATTGGTTAAGTCTGTGCTTTCTTCCATCCCTAACTATTTTATGTCAGTTTTGAGTGCACCCAAGTCTATTTTGCTTCAGATCCATAAATTAATTAGGAAATTCCTCTGGTCAGGAAATGTGGACACCAATAAGAAGATACCATTAGTTTCCTTAGAGGCAATGTGTATGGATAAGTTAAGTGGAGGGGCAGGTCTCCGTAACATTGGTAATAGAAATTTAGCCTTAGGAGCTAAAATGACTTGGAGGCTATTTTCAAATCCCTCCATGAAATGGTGTAAAATTATGCAAAATAAATACTTGGATAATCAAGATCCATCAAGAATTTTTACTGTCCTTGATCCTCCATCAGGCTCAGCAATGTGGAATTTCGTCCTGTTGTGTAGAAAGTTAATTTTGCCTCACCTATCTTGGGAAATAAATGATGGTAAGCTTGCACTTTTTTGGAATGATTCATGGAATGGGTATAAGAAACTAAGTTGCTTCAATTTAGGCTCCTTAATAGCTTTCTTGTCTCAGAAATTTGGATCATATGTGTATCAAAATATTGATGATGTGGAACCATTAACAGGCAAAGTTAATTGGAAGGATTTTGCTTCAGAGGCAATTGATCATTCTCATAAGGTTCTCATTGCCTCCTTATTGAATGATCGTATTGTATATGTGTCATCATGTGCTGATCGGTTAATCTGGTCCAAATCTCTCTCAGGATGCTACTCGGTAAAAGAGGGGTGCCTATCCATTTCAAAATCTTGTTCCAATTCCAAATCTCTTCGAGCCTATAGTTTTTGTTGGAATTCTAAAACTCTTCCCAAAGCTGGTTGCTTTGCCTGGCTAGCACTCCAGAATAAAATCTTGACAAGTGATAAATTGTCGCGGTTGAACATTGCAGTTCCTTTTAATTGTGTCCTGTGTGAGTCAGAGTTAGAGGATGTCAATCATCTATTTCTCTCATGCTCAATTGCACAGAGTTTTTGGCACTTTGTTTTATCAAAGCTTATGATTCAATTTCCTCTTCCTAAAACTTTATGGGATTTATTTTCTAGTTGGCCAAAACTGTACAAGTATTCCTTTCTTGCGTGTATATGGGAAGTGATTCCTGCATCAGTCTTATGGTCTATCTGGTGGGCAAGAAATAAAATCATTTTCAGGAAAGAAAAACAGAAAGTTGAGCATATTTTGTCTTCTTTGGAAATTCATATTTCTAAAATTGTTAATTCTTATGTTTTAAAAACAAAGCACATTGGGTCTTCCTTCATGGATTGGGACTCCAAAGTTCTTGTAAATTGGCCTCTTTTGTCTCTTCCTTTTAAAGGTAGTCTTCACCATGTATCAAGCAAAGTTGATAGGTCCAAAATTATATGGTCCCCTCCTGCTTTGGGTTATTTGAAATTAAACTTTGATGGCACCTCAAAAGGTAACCCTGGCATTTCTGGAGTAGGTATTGTAATAAGAGATACTAATGGTATAGTTCTTTGTGCCAAATCTATCAAGTTAATTGTGGGTACAAATAATGAGGTTGAAGCACAGGCTCTCTTATTTGGCCTAAAAATGGCATTAGATCTCAAATTTACAAAGTTAGAAATAGAAGGGGATTCTCTTATTCTGATAAATGCTTGCAAGGAAGGATTCTCTCATAGTTGGAAGTTATCTTATATGGTAAAGCAAATCCTAAATCTTTTGGGAAAGTTCTTGCATTATAACTTGTTGCATACCTATAGAGAAGGAAATAGGGTGGCTAACTATTTAGCCAATTTGGGCTGCACTCAATCTGAAAAAGAATTGTTGCATATCATACAAATTGGGAAATGTGATTTTGCATTGGAACAATTAATCTCCAATGAGGAAATTTCTATTGTTCAAAGTGGATAAAATTTGATTAAGTCTTTTTGTTGTTTTGTCAATTATGGATATGATAGGTCTTCAAGTTGATCTTTTAGCTATCATATTTATGATTGACATGCCAACATGTTTTTTAATCTTTTTTAGTCCAGTGGAGGGAGTCTTCATTTTGAAAGCCAATATGGGATGCTTTCAACTTGGATAAGTAATGCTTCATTTTATACAAATACGGAACTGTGAATGTGCATTGGAACAATTAATCTCCAATGTGTAAGTTTCTGTTGAACAAATGGGATAAAACTTGATTAAGTTTTTGTTGTATTTGTCATTCATGGATATGTTAGGTATTCATGTTGGACTTTTAGCTATCATATTTATGAGTGGCATGTCAACATGTTCTTTTAATCTTTTTTTATTCTTTTTTACTTCAAAGATTAGTTGCAATACTTTTGTTTTATGGCTCAAGGAGAATGTGCAACATGTGATTGGTACAGAGTTCGCAGATTTGGGTGACTTGTGGTAAGAATGATTGTAGGAGAAGCTTCACATGAGGTAATTGTGGCATGTCTAAATCGGCCAGCTGCGGGTAAGTAAAATTATGATAGCATGAAGGTAAGCATCTAAAATTTTTCGGGTGGAAAGATCATGATTACAAGTACACTATCGCCCTCATTGCATGGCAAATTTTGTGTTCTCTCGTACTTGATGGGATGTTTTTGTTGGCCCAAATCACCCTGCTTGACATCAGTACTTATTGATATTTGTATTTAGCATTCGGTTTTTTTGTGAAAAGATATGAGGGTACTTTTTCATTATAAATTGGTAAGGGACTTGTCATGATACAATGGTAAGTCACATAACATAGGTGCCGAGAGCTTATAAATAGGTAGCATTGTTTTATTTTATGCATCAGTCAACAAAAGAGTGTCTTTTATTAAGTTATCTTGTCTATGTTAGCTGTTGTGCAAAGTAAGGCAGGTAGACATGGAGTATCATCCTCAAAACTTTTGAATGTGGTTGCCAGTTCAAAGGTGGGAAAAACCGATTTCTGGCAAGCTTGATATTCAGCATCTTCAATCTATCTTTAAGTTTCCGTGCCCATGTGATTATAAATGTCTCAAATGCATAGTTGGGTCTGAGATTCTTCAACCAAAGTCACGTAGGTTGATATTCCCGTCCAATGTTCTTTCCATCTTTCTTTCTAATATCATGGATATTATTCAGTGTTTGGAGATAGTTCAAGTTATTGATGATACAATGATAGTTGACAATTTTTTGCAAAATGAAGTTGTTCTTTGCAGTGCACAAAAATATATCTTCTCGAGTGGAGAAGGTTATATTGGTGGTGTCTTTCCTCCCCATTATCTTCCTCATAATATGGTAGTGGTTAATGCTTTTGATTCATTAAAGTTATCTATAGAGTTTTCTGACCCCTGTTACTTGAATAAAGCTTTGTCAAGATATTTTAACCAGCTGGGAAGGGAGTTGGCAGATAGGTTCCGAGAAAAGTTTTATTATATATCCTTTCTTCTGTTTCATAATTGTCAACATGCAGTTTCTTCATGGCAAGGTCAACCAAGACAGGGGATTATTCAAGGATTGGAAGGTTCCAGCATGTTGAAGGAGGAAGCAGGGACTAAAAATCAGGTGGACACTAGCTTCGAATTTCTGCCGATGGAAGAGTAAAGGAAAATGATGTATTATTTGCAGATTATGTAATCTCGGTATGGTTGTCTGATTGACAACAATCAACATTTTGTAACTTGTAACAAGGTTCATACTTTTAGGCAGATTATGTAATCTCGGTATGGTTGTATGATTGACAATAGTCAACATTTTGTAATCAGAAGCATTATTTTTTGGGCCAAAACCGGAGGTTTTCTCACTAGCTCTTTCTTGCCGGTATGCCCTTTGAGCCAGTAAAATGTACACTATATTACAAAGATTAAATATATATATATATATATATATATATATATATATATATATATATATATATATATTGGCTTGCCACTTTGTTTAAAAAAAAAAATTATAAATAGATATCCAAATATATATATATATATATACAAATATTGTAATGCCCAAAATTTTAAACTAAAATACAATTAAGGACAAAACACAAATTTCAAGTTTCATTCACATACGCTTGCAAAACTCTCAAGGTTTTCTACCAAAGAATGTACTGCATGAAAGCATACAACTTTCAACCAATTATAAACTATAATATTTTAGTTCGATAACTAAATTGCTTAGACTATCAAGGGTGGGGGATCAAAGGGAGACATTGAGTCCACATCATTGAGGCTAACTTAGATAGTTCAGCTAACTCTAGAACAATCACACACATAATACCAAACACATGATAACCAATAGAATACATATCAGTGGTAATTCCCAAGTATAATAATAAGAGAACAAATCCTAGGGGCCAAACCTAGTCCTTGGGGGCTCGTCTCAAATGACCTTGCCTACATATATATTTCACAGAGGCATCGTAGTTTGACAAATAGACTTCAACCATCTCCCACATAGTTGGATAAAAAAAAATGATATAATCATCAAGTTAAGTTGATGGATTATCGACTCCAAACACATACCTCTAACACCTCTCCTCACGAAACAAATAAAGGAAAAAAAAATAGCTCAAGGTCAAGATTTGAGACTAGACCCACGCATAGGATTTCTCAACCTGAGTTTTCACAACTCAAACTTGACTAACCAACAAAAAAACAAAACATCAAGGATTGATTTTCAACCTAATTACCAGAAATTAGGCTAATACATGCATTGGACCATACTGATTAAATTATGAAAGTTGTCCCCTCTATATAGGGGAAACAAATTGTAGTTGACTTGCATATCTACTATGAATTATACCCATAAAGTAATCCCCAAATGATCTAAAACAAGGAACAATAATATTCTCGGTCTATTATCATTCCAATCCATATGCTTATGTGTCAAATGGCAAAATAAATAAATATATATACTATTGGCGTAAGTATCATTGCCTATAATCAAATAAAATAGGAGAAGCGATAGAGGGATTGACCGCATCTTTAATAACTATAAACTTATAAGTTGTAACACTATCTAAAATAAAGATATTAAAAGGGTCTCAATATAACATTAATAAGATTAGGAGGTGATAGGTTAATTAAGACAACTCACATATTAATCTTTCTAGACAATTTTATCATGATACATTTTTGGCATATATGCACAAAAGTAGAAAGATTTATTTCCCCACTAGTCATTTCTCTACATGAAAACATTTATGTAAAAGATAGAAACTTGATAAAGAGTAAACATAAGATTATATAGTAAGACACATATAATCATCTTTAACGTCAATTTCAAGAGAGACTTATCATATAGGTGAGGCATCAAATAAAGAATCTAAAGAGTAATTGAATGCATTACTAATGATCAATGACTAAACCTTTTTCCTAAGATAATATTTTAATCAAACATACATTTGTAATATATGGCAACCAATCACTATGATCTAAAAGCTTATCATAACAAGATAAATGTGATATACTATTCATGTATCTTGTTAAAGATCTTTTTGAAACATATAAATACTATCATAATTATATTGATGATATAATAATATAAAAAAAATTAATTAAGATTTTATATATATCCACATTCATAATATATTGGTAACTATATTATCGTTATATTATATTTTAATATTCTTTCCATATATTTTTACTTAAACTAACACCACATGCCACATACCACTAATAATAAATATTATTGGAAAGCCTACAAAGCTAAGGTACAAAAACTTGTTTGACAACTGTCATTTAGTGATGCTTATGTATTTTAGCAGCTTTGCATTTGGGAGTCATAAGTGAAAAGTAAAATAAACTAAAACTATACTAAATGCTAAAGTAATGGTATCCTTCCATGGTTAAATGTTAACTTGCAATTTTAAAAGAGTAAAAGGCCAAGTCAGCCAAACCAAATGATCACATGGAGCATTGAGTCGATTAGGAGGCTCGATCTTGAGATATTAAGATTTGTTCAACTAGGATGTTGTGGATTATCCACATCCTTTCAAGCAACTAAACATAAATGTACCTCTTTACTGTCTTAGGGAAATAATTTCAATGTGTAAGCCATTGGAAAACATAAGAGAGAGGTCACATGGTTTATTGGAATGACCCACTATCAAAATTGGCTTCGAACAAACTTTGAAAAACTCTTAGCCTTTTGTCTACTGACTTATCTTGCTCATAACAGTCTAGTTCTTTGTCATATGCTTATTTGATCAATAGTTGCAAGGCTCAAATTTCTAGAAAATAAAATAAAACAAATAAATAGAACAACATTTTTGTTGGCTGGAGATTGATAAGGCTATATAACACTAACTATGGATTCACAACGGATGGAAAAACTCAACAGAGAAGGGCTCGAATCACTGTTGTTCCATTTACCATTCTCATAATAAATAAATAAATAAAACTATGCAATGCCCAAATTTCCTTTCTAATGCCTGCTACTACAACTAACTTATTTTATTGGCATTCTTAAACAAAGGGATTATAAATATAACAACATAGCTTAAACCATGCTTGCAGAAGTAAGACAATTGTAGTTCAGTTCAAACTAACCCTATGTGAAGAATAAAAAGGGACCTAACTCTTTTTTTTAATAAAATCACACGAAACAACCATAGATAAAACCAACAAACCACTGACTTCATTTATAGATAACAGTAGGATTATTTTAAAATGAGATCAGCCACAACAAAAGTGTTTCAAATATGCACGTAGAAGAAACAAAAGAGGATCTAACACTAGGTATTACAATAACATTATATATTGAATAGCCACGGGTAAAACCATAGAACAAATGCCATCGTTTACTAGATAATAATAGAGTTGTATTAGAATGAAATAAAATGCAACAAAGTGATCTGGGCATGTATAGATTCCCATAAACAATTCACTGAAACACAAAAAGTGTCTTACCTTTAAGATCCTGCACAAATTGAGTCGTGTTGGGAAGATGGCCATGCCTGCACCCAAAATGGGAACTTGGAATGGAGTATGGACATCTAAAGAATGGAAGTTCACTTCTCAGATGTTGCAGTCACAACTGCCCTGATAGACATGTCTGCAAAGTGTGGACGCGTAGACAAGGCACATGAACTGTTTGAAAAAATCCCTCAAAGAAAATTCGTCTCATGGAATACCATAACTATAGGATATGTACTGAATGGATTTTGTGGGAAAAGCTTTAGAAACCATCAAGCAATGCAATTGGTAGGTGTAAAACGCGACTCCACAACCTTTTCTAGCATCCTTCTCGCCTATGCAAAAATGAGAACTTTGGAATAGGGCATGGACCTCCAACAAAACATAATGGTAGGGGGAAAAACTATTGTCAACATTACAATTCGGAAATGTATACAAAAAATTTCAAGTCATAGACAAGGCTCGAGAACTTTTTGGCAGAATACCTGAAAGAGCTATCATCTCATGGACTGCAATGGTTGCAGGGTACACCCCAAATGGATTTGTTGAAAAGGCTTAAAAAAAATCTCACAAATATGTCCACCCCTCTCTTTTTATGTTTTCTTCCTTTTTAAAACTTTATGCACCCATACTTTCACCCTAATCCCCCATTCAATTTACAATCTTCCTATTTTATTTTCTTTAACAACTGTCATTAATGTGACTCTCTAAATCCTCCTACAAGTTGCTAGGCGGCTGAAGAATTTAAAACATTGAACTGACTGTTGGCTATTAATTTTTTCCAAGAGCCAACTACGACTTCATTGCCCGATAGAATACTCAAAACCCTGACAATTCGGTTGGCCTGTGCCCTATTTATGAGAGATAATTGCATATCTCCCTAAAGTTGCCCCTTCGGATATGCTATATAGTAAGAGTTCTCTAGAATGCATATGATAACACCTCTAGGTTGAATTTTCACCTTCCACATTTGGAAAAGTGTGCATTCATTAATGGCCGAGATGAATGCACACTTTTCCAAATCATAGTCTGAACCACATCGAGCACTCCACAATCAATTTAAACACTAACTATTTGATTTGCAAGCCTGATACACTTAAATTAATTTTAATGAATATGATTATGGGTGTTAATAAACTTATTGTTACTACCCTTATTATTACTTTTATTTGTTAAAAGGATAGTTTACAAGAGAGGTTAACTACATCCCCATTTTAATCTTGCATTTTATATATATATATATATATATATATATTATAATTTTCCTCAACGTCATATATAATGATTATTATTATTTAGCACAAGATCGAAAGTCAATACACAAAGACAAATGTATATAACTCAATGTCCATAATTTTCAAAAGTAAGTGAGAATTAATTAATTAAAATCTTAGACCCCAAGTAACCATGCTTATTTACTTAACTTCCCTTACCACTAATTTCATATTTAATCAAACTAGACCATCTATTATGACTTTAGGAGTTATAATTACTACACCATTCAACATATTTTCTTTCATAACAATGCAAACCAAGTTTGGTGTACACCACTTTGTTAATAGAAAATACATTTAATAATTTTGAAAAAAAACCAACTTAGAAGAATCCAAGAAAGTTCAATAGCATTTATTGATTTGACTCTTGTTAGGGCAATAATGATTTCCACCATTATTAATTTCTTTATTTCTTAAGGTAATGGATGCTTGTTATATTTGCGGCTATTGACAAGTTTCTCGATTATTAAAAATAATTAAAATAATCCTTAAGGTGGAACTTAACATAATTAACAATAATTATTCCTTATTTGAGCCCCTTTATGTAAATTTCTACATTTTTTGAATAATGAGCATATTATTATTGCTCATCTAAATACACATTAGTAATCTCATCAATTATTTAGCTATTGAAACTTATTGATAAGAATATTATATTTTGATCGACTAATAAGAATTAATGATATTGGTGTTATTAAATTAAATCTTTTTGAATTCAAAAATGATATTATCGTTTGATTAATAACTTAACTAAATTATATTATTATTTACCCCACCAATAGACTTTCCAAAATAATGATGTTATCACAAAATAACTAATTGAATATTAGTAGTTCCTTCTTTAACCAACACTTACACCTCTATATGGGCATGTCTATAAAAATATCCCGCTTTTACCCCAATAGGGTTTACACCCTCCTTCACTTCCCATTCATAACTTCAATTCATATTCCATAATTTATAACTACATAACACCTTTATGGTAATGACTATAAACATAACGCAAAGAGATGGAGTACAAAATTGTTGTCCCACAAAATCACCTTATTTATCGCCTACAATAAATCTAGCTATCTATTTAGGTAAAGTATTTAACAGATTAGGGTGGTATTAGTCACATGCAAGGCAGGGCCTTACAGATATATATATATTTTTTCATGATAAAAATATAAAATAAAACACACTTTAAATATCCCCTTTAAGAAATTGTTGAGTTCACATTAACACAGAGCATTATAAAAATGTTGATCCACACATGTACATATATATATAATATACATACATAAAAGCTACAGGAAATTGGGCACAACCCAACTCATAAAAGAAAAATTACTCTAGAGAGAAAAATAGAAACCAAAATGGCAAATTTGCAGCCACCAAATTAAATAAAGGAAAAAAATTCAGATACGAAGAAATTGCAATACTTCAAGCTGGAAAATATTTTAAATGCAACTATTGAGATGATATTTAATCAATGATGAGGAAACGAAGAAAAAGATTTGCATAGGCAAAACCAATATGAGGACGGTTCAACCAATCACAATTTTCAGCGAAACAAATGACACTTTCAAGCAAAGTTTTCAAAAATTAATTAATTACAAGCTCATGAATATATCTCTTTTGAATCAAAACAGAGGATAAAAATTCTTCGATGCTACATGGAGTCCTTCACTTGAAATTGATTCGGAGACGAAATGTTGCGTTGTGCGCATCCAGCCAGCTATGTTCTTCCCCAAATTCTGAAATCTACATCTTCCAAAAGCAATTTCGAAGGCACCAATATCCAAGAAGGCACCAATATCCAAGACAATATACAATTCTGAAATATTTTAACTATTTTTGAAAGAACATATTACATTTTCCAGCAAACTTCAAAATTATGAATTGCAGAACAAAAATTGCTTTTCTTCTCTCTCCCTTTTCGAAAAACTCTAGATTGGATATAAAATCCCAAGAAGGCAAAAACCATAACATTACTAAAAATTTATCAATTACACTGCACATGGAAAATAGCCACTTGCCTTCAATTTCCCTTTTACTAATTTTCGAATAAGCATTTTTTTCCAATTTTCTAAACTAACTATTTCTTCCAAAAAATTAAACATTATAATTCCCTTTTAAAATATAATTAACTTTTAAAACAAATAAATATTATTAAAATAAATAAATAAGCATTTTAACTCAAGCAAATTTAAAATTTAAAATTTAATATTAAATTACTACTTGATGATAAAATTAATCACGATAATAATAATTTCAATGACTTAATTTAAATAATCAATCAAACAATTTATTAACTTATATTTATTTAAATTAAGTGATATTCTTAAGATAGTTTCAACTTTCCAATATTAATAAAACCATTAATATATAAAATAATTAATGCTAACTAGCACATTTATTTTCTAAGAGAAACAATGTCATTTACTAACAATGTAATTTAAATTACTTAACTAACCACATCAAAGAATAAAATTTAATTTAAAGCAATTATTTAACAACATCAACATAGCCATAATTGAAACCTTTAATAAACTTTACTAAAACCATAAGAATAATAACTCAAAATAAAACAACACTAATAATACTAGCAAAATTGATCCATCAAACAAAAATGAATAAACACCTACACAAATAAACTCTTACCCAAAGACCCAAGCGAAGAGGCACTACACGAACAATATTACAATTACAATGATACAAGGATTCTCCTTGAATACAAATGAGGAGTAGTACATATACATTAACATCCAACTAATCCAATAGAACACAAGAGATGAAACAAAGCAATTGGAACATGTGAGATCTCAAATCTGGAAGATCCTGCCATCACGAACATGAAGTGGAAACCCAACAATGTAAGGTACACATTCCACCCAACCATGTGGTACCCGAAGGCCCACCCCCCATACTAGGAGATACTAAAAGGGCTTCCTAGGCAACACCAACAATCTCAAGAAATAGGAAACCACAAAACTAAACTATACAAGTATAATACATAACATGAAGGTTACATTGCTTCCAGAGTAAAAGAATCAAGTACATCAACTGAACAATATAAACTATTGTCATAGGAAGAGTGTCATCAAAAATTTGCATGGGTTATCCTGATAGATCTTCCTAGGCCCTGACCCCCATCTTGGGTTATCCTGGTAGCCTCTCACGATCCTCGACCCCACATGCAAACCGATGTGGAGTCAAAAATATTTCAAAGGGACAAGATAATAACCTTGCCATTCCAGGCCTTCTCATCTCATCTCAAGTCTAAATGAGCCCTTGAGCCAATGAGTGATACACAATTGACAAGTGATGTGTTTTAAAGCTACCCTTCCCCTTAATACTTTTATTTAATTTCCACTGAATTATCCTAGCACCACTTTGTGCACCGGCCTCCATTGAGAGCCACTCCCCTACTGACAACACAAGGATCTAATCCATAAAGGGTAGATAAAGTGCACAAAAAATAGATATTAAATCCCAACCATAATACAAGAAGCAACACATCTCGTTCGTAGTAACCGAGTGTTTAAACAGAATCACAACCAGGTGCACTAACTAAGAAAAAAAAAGGTTTTACAAAATATCACAAGAACCCCCACATAATATTACATCTAGAAGGATTAAACATTCACAACTAATAGATTTCCCAACTTACGTGAACAAAATACATCATAATTAAATAAGCAATTCAAGCAGGTAATAAAACTATCATTATGATTTCCTTAATCTAATTTCTATTCTAAGAGAAACAATAATACATTGTTCAAAATAATCTAACTTAATACAATTTCATTTATAGTCAATAAAGAAATTAAATCTAATTATTTAATTCAATTTCCCAATTTAAATCTATATAAAAAATCATTTTTCTTTTTAAATCATTTCATTTTAAAAACATCTAATTTGTGCATTTACATGCACCTAAAATAAAATTCATTTAAATATATATATTTGAATATATATATATATATATATATATATAAATATTTAAAAATTCAATTCAATTTTCCAAACAAATATAAAAAATATATATAAATATATATATACATATATATAAATATATATATACATACATATATATATTTATGCATATATAAATATATAATATATTTTATATATTTTGAAACCATTAAATAAAGTCGAAATCAAAGGGTGAACAAAGTTTGGGGGCTACCATTAATCCCCGACTATGCCTGGTTGTGCTCTCACAGCCGGCTCCCCTAAGGGAGCACGGCCTATGACTGGGCACTGCCTTCACAGCCTGCCTCCCCTATGGGGGAGGCTGTGGGGCAGCCCCAACCCCATTATAAACTATAATTATTATTTTTAAACCTACGATTTATATAAATAAAATTGTCGTATGGTTTTTCATCCGATTTTTCCAGAATAAAATTTAATCAAGAACTTTCATCAAATATATAAGTATATATATTAATATATATATATATATATATATATATATATATATATATATATATATATATATCAAAATGATTGCTCTAGATGAGCAATTTTTCTTAAAAAAATTCTACAGGAAAATATTTACAAATTTACCAGAGGTTTTTTAATTTCTCAAGCTAGACAAATCTAATTGGAAAAGAAAAAAATAATATTCTATGGGAAGATATTTTCCATTACAATAAGAGGTTTTCTACAAATTTTGACAGGAAGAATGAAATCCATTCCAACAGAGGTTTTTCATATTTTCTATATAATCATTATGTGAATTCTATTGTTTTAAAACAATTTATCTTTTCAAAAGAATAAAAGAATTTAATTTGAGGCTCTAAAGCTTTCTCAATAATCTTTCCAATTTTCAAAACATATTAAAACTTTAAAACAAATAAAATTTTCTTCATTGTACAGGTAATATTTTCCAATTTGAATTTAAATAAAAACAATAAAGAACCTATTTCAAATGCTTGAAGAATTGAAGTTTGAAGTAGAGCCTCGCCTTCAGATTCCAAAATAATCAAAGTCTTTTTCAAATAATCCTCTTTTCCAGAAAGTTGAAAATAAAACCAGAGATAATAGCTCGAGAACTTTTATAACACCCTGTCGTGGAACCCAAGGAATGACATGTTACTAACACTAAACAACTGATTTTTATTTTTTTAAAACATTTAATAACAACATGTGATCATTAACCTAACATGAACGTTCTCAGGTTCCACAACTACGCTACTAAAGTAATTCAACAAAATAACACAACAAGAACTATATTCAAAATCATGTGAATAAACATGACAAGATTACATTACAAGTTCAATTACAGTCAAACAAGATTGTGACAAATTTTGATACATCACAAGTCATAATACAATGAAACCTCATGTAACATCATGAGTGAGTACAATGGAGAATAAGAATAAGAATAGTTGACGACCAAGTCCACGTGCACATCCCACGAACAACTCTGTGAACAAAGTGTACCCAGGAACCTGTCAAGAACAAACTCTCCTCGAACAATATCACCTACAGGGGACCCAATGGAAGAAATGGCATGTTCCTCTCAACCGTGTGGAACTTGAAATCCCACCCCCGTGCTAGGAGATAGTAACAGGTCCTCAAGTCAAAAAAGACATCATGAAGGGATAACATACAACACATGGTAGACATACATGACATCACAAAGACAATAGATCCACATGACACTAACATACTCCTAGAGGCAACAGTATAATCACAGGCGACTCTACACAAGAGACCCAATAAATGTACAAGGATAGGAGTGTCATCACATAAATGTAATAGGTTACACTGGATAGTCTTCCTAGGTTACTGACCCTCTACCAAAGTACCCTAGCAACCTCTAATGACTTTCGGCCCCTATACGAACTTATGTGGCATCAAAACACTTCTCAAAGAGACAAAGTGTTCGATTAGCCATTCCAGACCATCTCAACCTACTTTAACCTAAACAAGCATTAAAGTAATGGCGAGGCAAAACATTGTCTGATGTTATCATTTATCACTACCCAACCCCTAAAATCTTAATTTAGTTATTACTGATAATTACACTTCTGAAAGGTTACCCATGCAACCACTTCTGGGTTCGGCCCCTAACGGAAGCCACTCCTCCTAGGTACAACTCACTAATAAAAAAGACACATAGCCATTCAGCATGAAAATATCCATTCACATAGATTCATCAAAAGATACCAAGATATTACAATAACCGCCACAAACTATACAACATGCGTGGCAAAGTCAAGGCTAATACATACAAGATGATGATAATAATTATCCCTTTTAAAAATACAACTTGCTAAACTATTCCTTTGGATGATTAAAAGAGAGAAATCTCAACCCCAAAAGGAAACCCTTAAAATTCAATGATGCAAAGCATATACGATTTTCCATAAAATAACTATCTAACACATTTAGTATTGTACATGCCAACAAATAACATTTAAATAAGATTGACAAGTTTCATTCTTGATTATAAATCATACATGTCTTATGAAATACATTATAAACTCATAGATCGAGAAGACAATATATTTATCCATACAAGATGATATTTAAGTTACTAACCTACAATTGATAAAATTAAACATTTAAATTCTTGATGACTGAAATCACATATATTCATTATAAATATTAAAATCAATTCATCACTCTAAATCTATCAATACATATGTATTACAATTTATAAGCCATTTTACAAAGTATAGGAAGGGCTTAAAATTAAACACTTGAATACCTATGTACTTATGTCATTATTTTAAGAATAACCATAAATTAAACAATAATAAAATATACATACTTGTTATGACTAATACTAACTATATTCACATTTTCGAGGAATTATGCTTTATATGCAAAAGAAAAGATCATCACACAAGTTCTTACTTACTTTTACTATAATAAGAATTTTAAAAAAAAAAAACCAAGAAGTGTATGAAAAATTCTAATAACTAAACAATGACTTCATTATGCCACTAATAGCTACAAAACCAAGTAGATATAACAAAGAACTCACATTAAAAAGATCTTAAACAAAACTCTCAAAATTAATAAGATATTTCCACCCCGTTCAACTTAAAGTGAGTGCTAAATAACTCCCATATGTGTAGCGAACTTAGACGACCACTACACATCGCATCACCTAGTGAAGGTAAAGTTGGTTTGTCAGCTAATGCATGCGTGCATTGACTCAGAACACAACAAATACAATTTTGTAACACTCAATCAACCATGCATTCATATACACAGAGTTTTGACAAAGGATGAATACCAATAGTGTAACAACCCCCATGTTGGTGTTTTGTTGTTGTCCTTCCTTGATGGATTCTGATAACTGTATATTTTGTATTTGCACTATTCATCCCTTGATTATTTTGTATTGACATCTAAGAAGTGTAATTTCGTGACTGTTATGTTGGATTACATGTTTACATGCTTATATGTCTATATGTTGTTATGTGGCTGACATGATTATTGTTTATGCTGGATTTCCTATTTACATGGTTAGTTATTATGTTGGATTACATGCTTATATTTTTATATATCATTATTTTTGCTTATGTATAATTATGGAAATGAAAATGATGATGTCATAACACCCGTAACCAAGAGGCTTATGATATCATGACCCTTTTTCCTTATGATTGATGTTGCTTTAGATATATGATATATGATTTATACACATGTACTTTAACGTTTGAATTAGAGTGATGCAGGTACTGAGTATCGACTCTGCCTAGATTCATAGGCCTGAGCGTACTCTCATTCCCCGATGGTGGTTATTGGAGGTAGTCACAGGCCAAATGTCCCCTACCTTAGCCCACTGTACCCTGCTAGGGAAGTGTTTCTGTGTTGTTGTCTTGCATCCGGTTACCTAACAGTAATGTCTGGAGCACCCTTCTGCCAAAAGCGATTTTTCCTGTATATCTCATTGAGGTATTTGGTCTTGGTTTTTCTTTAATATTTTGTGATTATATATATAATTTGGATTGATGGTGTTGTGATGTGGTTCCATTGGCACCTTCACGTGTTTTTTAATATGGTATTTTATGGTGGTTAATTGATGGGGATTTGAATTGTTATTTTCTTAAGGTTTTAAATATTTTATTTAAATGATTTATTAATCTTTTTGGGGGAGTCTTGTGCAATTTTAATTTTGCATATTTAGTGACCTTAATTAATTGTTTCTTTTGGGGGGAACTTTAATAGCTAGTTTTATCTAATACTTTCTTTTCCATTTTCTATGGTTTTGAGAAAATATAAAAAGAAAAGAAAATTTTGTTTTGGGGATGATTATGATTTTGGAGAAAAGAAATATTGCTATTTTGGATGGAAAAGGAAACCCCATGATTTGGGCGACTGAGTTGGGGGAGATTGTGAAAGTCTTTTTGAGGAGAAATTTGTGGGTAGTAGATTGTTGAAATCAACGCACCATTTGTTACTTGTTGTCTAGTTTTGGAGTTTGGTCGTGTCTTCCTCATTTAGCTCTCCTCAATTTATGTTTTGGAGAAAATTGAGGTATTTTTCTGTTACTCTTCAATCTTATGTGGCTGGTAATTTGGGCATTCACTCATGTTTCTTGTATGGCTGGTATTTTTCTGATTTGAGTTGTTTTATTTTATGAAAATTGGAGGAACTCCTCTATTTCATTTTTGTATTGCTTGGAATTTGAATAACAGTTGTTTTAAATTATATTTGCTGCTCATTACCCTCTTATTAGAAAAATGAATTTTAGCGGTGGATTTTATGTAGAAATGCCAAGATCTCAACTAGGTCTTAAGCAAATTTGAAATCTGGGCACTTTTATTTTTTGATGATTTTCTTGTCAATTTGTTAAAACGTGTTTTTTTATTTGCTGCTCATTATCCTCTTGATAAAAATGGATTTTAGGGGTGGATTTCATGTAGAAATGCCAAAATCTGAACTGGGTCTTTGGCAGATTTGAAATCTGTGCACTTTCATTTTTTGATGATTTTTCTTGCCTAGTTTGGCAAATGACGTTTTTCCGAACAACACTTCATTTTTTGTCCTAAACCCATGAATTGAAGATGGATTCCAAATTGAAATGACAAAATTTGAATTGGGTCAAGCTTAGAATTTTAATTTGGGCACTTTGAATTTTTATGCCTCTATTTCATGGTAAATTTCGGTTGTTAATGAGTCTTCTTACAACAATATTGTCTTGGCTGTTTTAAATGGTTTTTCTTTGACAGAAAATTGTGGCTTTCCCTTTTAATTCATGTTACTTGGATTCCTCGTTTGGTTAAATGAGATGAGATTAGGTCTAGGTAATAGAGTGGTCATATGGAGTGGCTTTCTACGGTCTTGGGGCCCGCAAGTGGCTGCCAGGGGAACTAGTAGTAGAGTTAGAGTAAATAAGTGATAACTAAATAAAATAATGGGGTAACACACTAATAAGATAATGATTCTTCGTGCATGGCCTTGAGCGCTTGTAAAGGCTAAGGATGCACTCGAGAAGGCCCATCTGTCTGCAGGGCGTTGAGTTATTCATTTGCGAGGCATGGATTCAGGCATGATTGATTCTCCTCATCCCTATGAGAGGTATACTTGATTCCATGTGGTGTCATCCCTTCAAGCACACATGATGACACTCCATCTGATTTTCACTCTAGTACCTAACTTCTTAGTAGTCATGAGTAGTACCCGACATATTATTGGATAAGCTTCTTTATGTTGTGATGATCGATTGTATGCATTGTATTTTGTGTTTGCTCTGTGACTGATGCGAGTTTTGCGCTTACTTTACCCTTTCCTTGATTTCTTTTGCTTGGGCCTTGTGACTATCTCTGAGCACGGAGGGGTGGACTCTTTTGAGCCACATGGTTGGGAGGCGTTGCCACTGTCATTACAGACTGACATACAGGTTTTCAAGCACTGGTTGGAGTTGATCTCTCTCATGTATTTGTTTTATCATATTATACACATGTACATTCCTTTGTGTATATTGTACTCTCTTGAGATAATATGAAAGCATATAACTTAATGAGAAGAAATGTTATGTTTATTTTGGTTTACGGGTTCCGGTGTTGGTATCAGACTCGCTTGTTCTATGATAATCCTTATGACATTTCTTTCAATTAATCCTCATGTTTAGATCAGATCCATGGCTCTGCTTTTCCTCATTTCGGCAGACTGCAAAGGTTCCACTACACCAGCACCTTCTGTTGTTGTCTTGTGTGTTGCAGCAAAGGTTCCAGAGCACCGACGCCTTCTGTTTGCTTACTTGTGTGTAGCAACAAGGTTTCAGAGTAGTGAGATCCGAAACAGTAGGTTCCAGAGTAGTGAGCTCTGGAACAACAGGTTCCGGAGCAGTAGGTTCATGTGTGTTGCTGCAAGGTTCTGGAACAACAGGGTTCCGAAGCAGTAAGATCCGACACAACTTTTGGAGCTATCCTGCTTGCTCCCGTTCAGAATTTCTCTGGAGGGTGGATTAGTCCTCTCCTCTAGGTGGTACCTTCGGTCATACTTGGCGATTTTTTCTTGTCAAAGTATCGGATTGGAAACTAATTTATGTGTATGCTATTCCTCTTGTTAAAATTTGTTTATCTTGTCCCTTTTGGCTCTTAACCTTTGAGGGTTTGTAGCGGGATGTTACAAATAGACTCGTCCATAATTCGCAGCCTAAAGGAATTTTAAAGAAGTCCAAAACTAAAAAATAAGAAACTAATAGTAGCCGACGCCATGAATACTCTTGGATAGAATTTCGACAGAGAGAGAATAACCAAAATCTTGTGCGCGAGTGGAGGAATTATTTAAACCTCTTCAACAATCTATTTTCAAATGCTGCAACTGAGACAAGTTTCCAAAGGAATCAGAAAAGAATTTTAAACCTCTATAGCCTTCTATTTGAACCACGACAACTGAGAGAGGTTGTGAATTAAATAAGGGAGGTTCTTTAAATCTATACACCCTACCATGGTCAAGTACTACAATTGTGACAGGTAGTGAAAGAAGACAAAGAAATTATTAAAACCTTTAAAATTTTCTTTTAGGTTCAAGTGCAGCAGCCACACCAAGCTTCAAAAAAGAGGAATGAAAGATAAAAGTTGAGTTGGTAGTCAGTTAATACATGCAAACAACATGCATGCAACCACACAGAATAATACTTGTTCATAATTCGCAGTCGACTGAATTAGAGAGATTGAGATTCGTAGTAGGGAGAGAGACATGAGGATGGCGGTAAAGTTATGGAATAAATTAGGTAATGTATTACTCAGTACATTCCCACCGTAGAAAGTTTAAGATGAAAATGACTAAAAAAAAAAAGAGCATGTGAAAGAAGTAAGCATCATAAGCATTCAAAATTTGAAACAGATGTGAAAGGGATTAGTGCATCGATTTCACCGGAGCCTAAGAAGGAAAGTATGTAATAAAAAAAATCTAGACAATATGGAAAAATGGAAAAGCAAGCTCAGTAATCTCAAGAAGGAATAGCTAAATAATGTTATCATGCAAGCACGGTTTGCATGCATATGCGAAAGGAGGAATACATACATAGGAAAAGCTATACCATCCACAACTGAGAAATAAGTTTGAAACCCTCAAAGTAATTTAGAAACCCACTTGTGTGTTTTTCTCTTAAGTATAGATTATCTAATCAATAATGGTTTTTTCATTTTCTTTCGTTGCACAGGTTTCAAGATCATTTTTGCAGTGTATCTCAAACAAAAATTCAACAAGAACTTTGCATGTTTCAAATTAAAAAAAAATAGCATGAATTTAAAAGAAGAAAAACTTGGTAATCTTTTTCCCGGATTTGAGCAACGGCGAAGCAAAACCCCAACAATTTAGCCCCCAAAACTCTCATAGCATGAGCACAACCTCCAATGTTCAATTTTCAACTTTTCAACCAAAACCCCAGAAAATACAAAAACAAATTTTTTTCCTGTGAAAATAACAATTTCTTCCTTTTGAAAACCAATTGTCTTCTCGAAAAATTAATCTTTTTTTTCCTATGTTATAACCTTCCTTTTGATCAAAATGCAATTCCGTCACTTAACTCATTGTTTGCATGTAATTTAATTATCTAGTTCAACTTTTTCAACATCATGATCAAAACAAGATATTTTGCAAATTTAAATCACAACTAATTATTACAATTTATCAATTTTCGAAAACATTGAAATTGTACAAACAAATCAATTACACATAATTATTCTTACATAAATAATATATTTTAATAATTCTCTATATATATTATTTCCTCAAATAAATTTAAAATACACTTTCAAATTAAGCATGGTAATTTACACTTTAATTCTGATAAAGCAATAAATCACTGATAATTCTAATGCATACGACTTAACCATTTAATTAATTCAAGCAGATCAATATAAGACATGACAATCATAAACTAAAATGACGAAACAATGAACAACACGATAGAACAAACAACAACAAGACAAATGGGTAATAAAACAATACCCGTTCTTTCCAGAACGATGGCTCATAACAGAGGACCAAAAGTATCTCCCTTCAACAAATTCCATTGGGCCTTGGCACAATCAGATCTGACGAAGCAGGTGGAGTCGATGCCTGTACCTGAAAGCTGCATCAAACTACACGGTCAACCAAAACAACAATATAATAGAAGACACACCGTGAAGAAGAATCGCAACGTAGCAGGGCACTCACGGTTGAGTACTGCTACACTGTCTCCTTCACCCGAACTAACATAAAACATAACATAAAACCTCAATTACATTATAGTACCATCATTAACATTCAAGAACAATATATATCCCATAATAATGTCATCTCACGAAAGTAAACATAGGATCATAAAATCAAGTGTATCATCAACTGAACATATAATCCATGACATAGTGCATCAAGTAACATAGTATCAAAATCAACTAATGAGTAACAACAACTCAAAAATAACAGAAATAACAATGTCATCTAGAGGGTCACTACAACTTCTTCCAATTTTCAACAACCCCAAAATATCATTTTCATTCTCATGAAATAGCCTTTTGCCCTCTTTCAGTTAATGCAATTATTCTCTCCATAAATTATTTCCCAACACTAGTTTTCAATTTTCTAACTCATGTCACAATCCCAAAATATCTTTCTAAATCAAATCAAAAGATATTTCCTCTTAGATATTTTATAAGATATTTGTTTATTTAATAATCTAAAATCAAATATTAATTTTAATTATTCATTCAAATAAATTCACAACTTTATTAAATTAATTTAAATAATTAATTAAATAAAACTTTTATAATCTAACAATTTTAATATCAATTTAATCTAATTAAATTTAATCACTTTATAAAATAAATTTAATCTAAATAATTAAATTGCTTTACAAAATAAATTAAATCTAATTAATTAAATCTTTAAGAATAATGGTGTTTGGGGTAGGAGCTCGGAGGGGACCTTTAGTGGGCTTGTGACATTTTGGAACCAAAATCTAATCCAAGGTACCCCGCTTTGGGATGATTCCAACCATGTGACTACAAAATTTAGGCACATTAGGGATGGTTTTTGTTGGATTTTGTCTAATATTTATGCCCCCAATAATAGGACTGCCAGAAGAAATTTTTGGAAGAGACTTGAAGCTTTTAGGAGTAGCTTCCCTGATGAAAACTGGATGGTGATTGGTGATTTCAATACACTGCTGCTTGACTCTGAAAATTTTGGTGGATCACAGATTCAGATGGATAGTAAATTGGATTTGATGGACTTTGTCAACTCTCAGTACTTACATGATGTGGATCTTAAGGGAGCTATGTTTACCTGGACCAATAGGAGGGCTGGTTTTGATCTCTTCCAAGTGCGGCTTGATAGGGCACTCATCTCGGATAACTGGGTGAATGCTTACTTTTTTTCTCGTACAACTCTCTCTAGGATTGGTTTAGACCATTATCCTATTAGCTTTGTGGCTGATTATGTTTTGGGTAAGAGAAATTTCCCCTTTAGATTTGAAAAAATGTGGAAGTCTCACCCTCTTTTTTCCAGCTACATCTCTGATTGGTGGAATATTAAGGTCAGTGGAACTGCCATGTTTCATGTGGCCAAGAAATTGGGGGCGGTTAAAATGAACGTTAGGTGATGGAATAGGGAAGTCTTTGGTGACATTTTTGCTTCTAAGGCTGCCATCCAAATGGAGCTCAAAGAAATTCAGGAAAGGATTCAGACGGATGGCTATGAGGGAGATCTCTTACCTAAAGAGAATGAAATTCTTACAAAGTATCATGCCATTATCTCCAAGGAAGAAGAATTTTGGAAACAAATATCTAGGTCGGTTTGGTTCTCTTCTGGGGATAAAAATACTAGATTTTTCCACATGACCACTATGAAGTACAAAGCAACTAACCAAATAACTCATATTTTGAAGAATGGTATAAGAATCGAGAAGGAGGACGAGATAAGGAGTGAAGCTACTTAGTTTTTTGGGAACCTATTATCTAGTGATGGTAGGCTAGATGTGGTTGCTCAATAGAACCTTGTTGATGTTATTCCTAATATTCTGAATGTGGGTCACAACAAAGCTTTGATTGCCATCCCTTCCTTGGATGAAGTCAGAAATGCATTGTTCTCGTTTGAAGGTAATAAAGCCCTTGGGCCTGATGGCTTCGCTATGTTTTTCTTTCAAGATTTCTGGGAGATTGTGGGTGTGGATATGGTGAATGTAAAATAATTTTTTGGATCTAGAAGATTGTTGAAGGAACTTAAACACCACCTTTCTTGTGCTCATCCCTAAGATCCCAGGAGCAGATTCTCTTGAATGTTTTCAACCTATTAGCCTTTGCAATTCTATCTATAAAATTATATCTAAAGTGGTGACTACCAAGATTCAAGGCATCCTCTCGCTGCTCATTTCCCCTCAACAGAATGATTTTGTCCCTGGAAGATAGATTGTGGACTCCACAATTACTGTTCATGAGAATATCCATTCCCTGGAGGTGTCTAAGAATCAAGGTTTTCTTCTCAAGCTGGATATGTCTAAGGCTTATGATAGAGTGGACTGGGATCTTTTACTGAGAATTTTAAGAGCTTTTGGGTTTTCTGAAAGTTTTGTTCAATTGATTAAGGAAATGATCTCTACTACTAGCACTGTTGTCATTGTTAATGGATCTCCTTCCAGATTTTTCAAAGCCACCAGAGGTGTTAGACAAGGAGACCTTGTTTTGCCTATTCTCTTCACCCTCTTAGCGGAAAGTCTTGGCAAGCTATTGCTTAGGAAGGTTAGTGATGGGAGCTTGAAAGGACTAAGACTGTCTTCTGCCAATATTATGTTTTCCCACCAAAAATTTGTTGATGACACTCTTCTCATGGGTTGTTCTACTATTGCTAAAGCCAAAGTCCTAAAGAACTGCCTGTCTTTGTATGAAGTTGCTTCTGGCCAGAAAATCAATAAGGATAAAAGCTCCATTTTATTTTTCAACACCCCGAAGTGGAGGCAAAGGAAGATTGTTGAGATTCTTGGTTGTGCTATTAAACCTCTTACCTCCACTTACTTGGGTCTCCCCTTGGGTTCTAAACCTCTGGACTCTTTCTGGTCTTCTCTGATTGACTAGATGAATCGTAAGCTGGCCAAATGGAAAGGTGCCCTCCTTAGTCAGGCTGGTAAAGTACTTTTGCTTAAGTCCTCTCTGCAAAATTTGTCGGTTTATGCCTTGAGCCTATTTAAGATTCCTTCTAAATGCGCTGAAATTATTGAAAGAATTCAGAGTCGCTTCCTTTGGTCAGGAGTTGATGAAAAGAAGCATATTCCTTTGGTTTCTTGGGAGAGTGTGTGCAAACCTAAAAATTATGGGGGTTTGGGCCTTCGAAGCTTGAAAATTTTCAACAAAGCCCTTTTGGCTAAGCAGGTGTGGTGAACTTTCTCTGAAGTTCGTGAACGGAATTCTATCTGGCACCATAAATATCTTCAGGGTACTGCTTCTCTTAAAGATTTCCTTTACTCTCCTTCCCTCCCTCTGGGTTCTTCCCTGTGGAATAATGTTACCAAGGCTAGGGATCTTGCCAGGAAGGGAGCCATGTGGAAGCTTGGAGATGGTAAAAAGATTCTTTTTTGGGAAGACAGGTGGGTGAGAACTGAACCTTTTTGTGATATTTCGGCCTTCGATTGCCACATGGGGGAATGCAAAGCCAGATATGGTAATCTTGTTGGGGACTATTGGAGATCGAACTAGTGGGTGAGTGTCTCTCTTCTTAGTCCGAATCTTTCACCCTTGCAGACCATTCTTAATTATGTTGTGTCGCTTCTTAGGGGCCAGGGGGATCACCTAATTTAGAAATTATCTCCCTTGGGGATCTTTTCTGTCTCTTCGGCTATTGCTTCTTGCTTCTATATTTCTCCACCTCTTGTCTGGGCGAAGGCCTGGGTGCATAACCTTACTCCTAAAATTAATTTCTTTTTGTGGATTATGCTCTAGAATAAAATCTTGACTAATGATAATCTTTGTAAGCGCGGTTTTTCCTTTCCTAATCGTTGCTATCTTTGCATGCGGATGTTGAAAGTGATTCCCATCTGTTTCTTCATTGTTCCTTTTCCTATAATGTCCGGTGCAAGATTTTGCAGATGTGGAATCTCAACTGGGTTTTTCCTGGTTCTATAATGGATTTCTACAGTCAATGGAAAGGGTTGTCGAAAAATCAAGTGTTGGATCTGCTCTAGAAATATATTTTTCCACATCTCGTGTGGGGAATCTGGAAGGAGCGCAACAACAAAATATTTATGAACTCTGCCCTCTCGGGAGAGGTGGTCTTTGAGAAAATTATGAGAGCTCTGAGAGAGAATTTCAATTTGTTGAATGGTAACATGAAGATTAAAGGTAAGAACATTTGCCAGGATAATTATATTAGAGTTGTTGTGGCTTGGATGATAAGGGTTGATGTGTCTCAAGTTCCTAAATCTATCAAGGGGCCTAGGGATGGCATCTTCAAGAGACTCCCCCCCCTGGGTGGGTTAAAATCAACTTTGACGGGGCAGCCAAGGGAAATCCTGGGCCTGTTGGGTGTGGGGGAGTGATTAGGGACTACAATGGCAATTTCATTTCAGCGATGGCACTCCCCTTGGGTAGATAGACCAACCACCTTGCTAAAGCCATAGGGGCTTATCAAGTCCTTAACCTTGCCAAGAAGGTGAAGTACAAATTTTTTTGGGTTGAAGGAGATTCAAACAATATAATACAATGCATTAAAGGGTCTCAAAAGCCATCCTGGACTATTGAAAATTGGGTCAATTTATCTAAGGAAATTATCAATTCCTTTGAGAACTACTTTATCACCCATGTCTATAGGGAGATCAATACGATGGTGGATTACTTTGTAAACATAGGGGTGAAGGCGAATAATAAGATGATATGGCAGAAGAGTGATGATCTTGAGGCTGACATCACGGCCTTAATTATGTATGATTGAACCCATGGGAGAGCTCAATTTCCATCTCTGAATAATTATTAAGGTAAAGGCGGGTTTTTCAAAGCAGTCTTGGTACTGTTGTCTCATCATTTTTATTCAAGGTGTGGAGTACCACGGGTTTTATGGTTTCATTAATCTTTGGTGCCTTGCATGCTTTCTGGGCATTGTTGTACCCATGAATTTTGGCATTCTGGATTCTTCGAAGAAAATTTGCATAGCAGACAGAATGGGGGGAGAGCGTTGTAGGTTGGAACCAGTTGATTGCAGTGATCTGAAAACCAATGAAAATTATGGAGGGTGTTGGAGAAGGGTGGCATCATGAGTTTTATGGAGAAACTCCATGGCAGAGACCTGGAGGTTACCAGGATCTTCGCGAAGGATTGGAATAATGGTAGAATTATTTTTTTGGGAAGGAAGGTGAAGATCGATGAGCGATTAATTTCTAAGGTAACTGGTATGCCTATGGAGGGTCTCAAGTTTCATAGAAATAGGAAGCTCTCCAACCAAGCGGTGAAGAATTTCACTCACACTGACAAGGAAAGGGAGGACTTGTTGTGGGATACTAAGAGTAGCTACGATGCTACGAAAATCAAGTTGTTGTGGAGGGAGGTTTTGAGGATCATCATTGAGTATATCACGCTGGACGAGAGATACACTAGAATTTTTGGGTATCACTTTGTGCCCCTGAACCATTTCAGGCACCAGGTTAGGGTCTCCCTTCCTTTTTACCTCTCTACCTCTTTAAATGCAAATCTTCAGGATCATGTGTCTAATCCGGTCAGATATCCCTTAATTCATGAGGGTTTACTTGTTTTAATATATGAACACTTTAAGGCTTTGTCGGCCATCCATCATACCCCTTCTCCTCACTCTGCCTCTAATAAAGAGGAACTGGGTGATAGTTATATGAACAAAGATGAGTGGGATACTGAAATGGAGGGGGAGGAAGAGTACCCTGTGGAGGTCAAGAAGAAGGGAACTATCAAAAGCAAGTCCAAATCCTGTGCCCTCCCTAAGCCTAGCGCAATGATGTCTACTGGCAAGGCCAAAATAATTTATCCTGGGTCTGACATTTCCATTCTAAAAACTAAAGATACTCCCAGTGTTCCTCACCATGGGAAAGGTAAAAGAAAATTGGAGGAGGACCCTTCCTACCACATTGACCACGAGGAACCCCAACACACCAATTCTTCGGAGACTTCCAGCTACCCTGCAACAGACAAGGAGGACAAGCCCCGGTACCCCAGTGATCTTAAGGAAGATGACCACTACTTCAAAGCTGGGTGTGATTACCCTAGCAACATTTTGGCTATTGCTCGTAATGGCTCTATTGATTTCTTTCGTCTGATCAGGTGGGCCTTCTTCGAGATAAATGAGATAAATCTTAACCAAAGGGGTTATAACAGTAGGTTGGAAAAGGTGGAGGGGGATGATAACATGAGCAAGGACAAAGGTAGAGCTAAGGACCTATAGATGGAAGATGAAAAGAATTATATGGTTGAGTGCCTGAAAAAAACTATGGAAGATTTGAAACATTTCAAAAACAATCATGAAGGAAAACTTTTTGATATTGAGGTGAAGCTTAAAAATTTCAGAGAATCTATTCAGAAGGTCTTGGAAATGAGCCACAAAATTCTTAAATCCACGGCTAGTACCATGAACATGATGGTCAAAAATCTAGAAAGGGCTCATCAGGTTAAGTCTGTGGTGGAAGTGGAAGAGGTCAAAGATCCAAGTCAGATGGAAGGGGTTGGGCCGAGCAAACGTACTAGATCCAATCTAAAAAGGAAGTTGGACAAGCCCCTTGCAGACATACAGGACATGAAGCAAGCAGCTATCAACATGGACAACCTGGAAAAGGAGGTTGCTGATATTTTGAAAAATCTGGCCTAGTGGCTGGTTTCCTGTAGGTGTTCTGCTGGTTTTTTGTTTTGTTGTTGTCTTTGTGCTGGTTTCTGGTCTTTCTCTGCTAGCAGCTCCTCATCTTTTGTTGAACTCTTAACTTTTTATATTTTCTCTATCCTTTGTTAAAGGGTTTCGAGGTCCCTTCAAAACTTGCTTTTACCTTAATCAAAAACATTGATCACGATTAATTAATAAATAATCAATTTAAAACATTATAAACATTAATTAACATTAATTTCTCACAGAGCATACCTTGCAAAATGATTAAATGACAAGGAAAATGGGGACAACATGACAACAAAGCATGACCAAAATAAGGACTGACGACACACTATGACTAGGGTTGTGGTTTGACAAAGAAAACCTATTACTACCTCCCAATCAACTATTATGTTGGGAAATGAACATGCTCAAACCCATGAAACCAGGTGGAGTTGATGTCCTGTACCTATAATATTGCAATCAAAACATATGTCGTACGTATATAGATCATGAACAATCACATCGTGAAGGGAAAATCATAGAATCGTAGGGCACTCACAAGCGAGTGATGCAAACTTGTTCCCTTCACCCATACAATGTCATATCAAAACTAATGAAACTAAAACATCAAATAACTACATATGAACATATATCAATATCAACTCACATAATCAACTATGCTAACAAGAGAACATGCCATAAACAATAATCATCAATATAGTGTACCATTACATCTCAATATAAAAACCATCTTCGTTATAATGTCAATGATCAAATAACATCATAGTATTATATTCTATCAAAATAAAAAAATTGTCTAAAAATATGAGCAAATCAAAGGGGTGTTACACTTGCAAACCACTATTGAGTCGTCAAAAAAAAGTTTCACTGATAAATGTTCTGTAATGCCTCGCCAAGTAACCTTAAAAGAAGTTGCAATTAACGTCTTAAGCAAACTAATTTTTTTTTATAAAGTGCATTTAACATACACATTCACTTAATAATTAACAACAACCTCTAAGGCTACAAGGTTAGGATTACTTAAACCCACACATACATATTACCTATAACTGTAGCATTATAACTTTATGAAATAAATATCATACATCATAAGAATACCACATAACATAGTAAGATAATCAACCAAGATACAATCTCATAAATATTAACTTAATCCAATAGTTACATCACTCATTCCCAGAATGAGGCAATAGTACTCAAGGATACAATTACAAAATTCCACCTCAAATATAAGAGGGATAAAATAACTTATACAAGTTAAAATATTACAATGCAAGTAATTACAACAAGAATCGCGAGCTGTCCATCTGAATGTCTTACCACCAAGTATTGCAGATAGATGGGGACCCAACGATTTTGGTGCATGTTCCACCCAACCAAGTGGTACTCGAAGGCCCACCCCCCATGCTAGGAGATAGTGACAAAGTAACATGGACAAAGATTTACAACCACTAACCAAAGGCAGACTCATATTGACTCATACTGATATAACCAAACCAAATGAACCAACAAGTACAACTCAATCACCATACAAGTACAAATCAAGTACAACTCCAACATCACTGACATAGGTAACATTGCTTCCAGACATAAAGTAGATCAAGTATGTTCACAAAACCATACATATAAAATAATTAACAACAGTTGTCCTAGATAGAGTGTCATCGCAAGGTTTGTCATGAGATCTCCTCTGGGAATTCTTCATAGGTTCCAGAAATCCTGATGGCCTCAACCGAATCCCGACACTCATACTCACTCAAACGGAATCAACTACCTCTCATAAAGACAAGATAGTTGATCTTGCCATTCTAGGCCTTCTCACTCATCCCAAGTCTAAACGAGCCCTTGTGTCTATGAGTGAGGATTAAATTATCTTGATTAGTGTGAACTGCATCCTAATCATCTAAGTACATTAATTTAATTATCACTTGATTAACTCACTTCTAAAGGTTACCTGATTCACCACTTTGGGCTCCGGCCCCTAACAAAAACCACTCTTCTAATCGACAACACACACCCAAACAATCCACCAAGGGAAACACAAGTGCATATCAACTAGGCATCATAATCCACTCCAAAACAATGAGGAAACAAAAATATAGAACTCACTCCAAACATCTTGGAGGCAACAATCACATAGTCCACTCCTTTCACAGGAGGTACAAAAAATCCCCGTTCATGAAAACTGGGTAAACTGAAAAGACGCCCCGCACTACCCAAAGAAAACAATTGGATGACATAAAGGTTCAACAACCCTCATCCTCTAAGTTCTTCTGAAAAACGTATAATTTAGGACTAACACTAAATCCCAAAACCAACAATGCAACTTGACGACATAGCAACAAAAGCATTCAAGTCATTAATCAAATCTAATATTTGGATTTCCTAAATCCATACTCATTCAATAGGTAGTGCTGACAAAGTCAAAGACACGATAACTAAATCATCTAAAATAATCATAACCCCTATTTCCCCTTTCATTATTGGAAATCTAAAACAATTAAACTTACTTCCCTTTACTGAATACAGAGAATTAAATCCTTTAAGATAATCATAAGGAAGATACTACTTTGGATATACTAAATCCATATCTCTTTCATAATCCAATCACAATGATTCAATTAAGTTAAATAGAAATTAATAAATAACATAATTGATTGCCTCATCAATAAAACAACTTCTTAATTTACTTTTAAATCGACACAAATCCATGCAAGTAAACTCTTTCCTTTTCCTAACCAAATCTTACATTTCATTCAATTTCCTATTTAGAACATGCAACACTTTAATATAATAAAATATCGTTTCTCTACCTATTTACCCATATACACTAATCAATCAATTTTAAATCTCTATTGAATAATATATTGCATACATCTTATTAAAATGAAATACGATAATGAATTTACCCTTAACATATTTTTATATGCTCCATATTATATATACACCAAACATATATATTAATAAACTCAATTATATAGATTCTTTAATATTCCAATCACAACGATTAATTTGCTCTATGGAAATAAAACATAATAACTATTGCCCTTTCAAAATTAATTGAAAAAAAACTAAATAAGTGCCTTTATAATAAATGATAGACTAGTTCAAATAATTTAAGTCAAATCCATTGTTTTCCTTTAAAATTAATATAAATCTTCTACAATAATTCTTTTCAATTTCCTAACCCAAACCTTATATTTCTTCTAGTTTTCCAACAACACCCTATGTTAATCTCATCTAAAAGTTTCCCTTTCCAAACTCTTATTACATACATCCATTTATTCAAACCATAAAATATACATTCTCAACAAATAAATTGTTCAATTAAAAAATGATTAAATTAAAATAATTAATTGTCTCTTCATAATAATCAATTACTGAATTTACTTTTAAAACAACACAATCCCATGCATTACCAAGAGAATTCACAACAGGTTGACATCACAACGACAATCCTCACAAACAACAGACCATCTGGAAAATTTAAAAACTAACAGGTATTCAACCCATTTTCAAAGCATAAACACAAAAGACATAATCATTGAAAACAATAGAAGAAACTACATTTGGATACTCTAAATCCATTTTTCATTTTATTACGTAATTCATTATATCGATAAAACCGAATTAAGAATTCATCTTTTCAGATAAGGGAGAAAATACACTAATATTTTATGCTCTAATTGTTCTTAACAAAATAAGTATTTTCAACTATAACTCAAAACATTTCGCTTTAAATTAAATAACCAATTGCCCTTGCAAATTAAATCATTATAAAATTAATCAAATTAACATTTGGTCTCTTCCATAACTTATTGTGTTAAAATAAAATCAATATTTGGACTATAACCCAATATCATATATATATTTTTCCAATTAAATAAAATTAATAATTGGACATTTTACACATTAATTTAAATTCCACAATTAAATTTTAAATTATGCAATCTTTAAATCAAATATTTAACTCCTTCAATTAAATTTTAACATGCCATTTTAAAATAAACAATAATTTCCCCATATGTTTATAATTTTAATTCTACTAATCTAATATACAAATTTTATTTAAAATAATATAAATAAATATAATACTTTAATATTATAAATTATAATATAAAATATTATTAAATAATATTTTAATATTATAATAACAATACATAAAATATTAATATTTATAAATATCAATTTATTATTATTTTATTATCAGAGCAGCGATGGGAAAATAACTTAACAACAGTCTTGTGTTTCAAGCATAACTTAAAAAATACAATCTAGGTATTTGCGATTTTTTGACAGGTATAAGAAAATTCCAAGATGCAGAAACCCTTTAAATTTTTTGACAACCCAGTTTGTGTAAGTGGAGTTATATGCGACGCAACCAGACCATTTTACCATGAAAAATATAACTACCCTGTGGATTTTAAAATCCGACTTTTAATAATAAACAGAGGGTTTCATTTTCTAAAAACATTCTAAATGGATTGTTCAATCTCTATATTTGATTTCAATAACAACATAATCAATTTCCCCAAATAATTTAAATTCAACTGAGGTTTTCACGATTTTCACTCAAGAATTTTCACAAGCAAAAGCTGTAAATTTATTTAATTATTTTCTTCTAATATCAAATTTATTTTCTAAAACAGATTTAACAAACAAATCTTTAATCATTACTATTTAAAAAAAACAATCAAGAACAATAAAACACAAAGAGGAAAACCTGGTACAAGAAGCTACAGGAAGAGATGAATTTCTGATGCAAGCGTCCTCCAAAGATTTCCTGAATTTTTTTCAATCCTCCAATGAATCCAATCCAAAACCCAACAAATGCAAATAATCTTTCCTTCAATCAATTCTACAATCAAAACTTTCTTCAAACCCTTTTTGTGCAATTTTTCCAAAATTTCTTCTCTGCTGTAAAAAAATAAATTTTTCTAAAACCTTACTGCCCTAGAATTAAAACATGTATTCTTTATAAATCAAAAATACCTAATACAACCCTAATTCACATTACATGCAAATTAGATATTAATTTCAATTTCAATTTCAACTTCAATTTTTACAACCCTAATTCACATTGCATGCAAATTAGATATTAATTTCAATTTCAATTCCAATTCCAATTTTCGAAAACCCACTTTCAATTTAAAATGCAATTTCAAATAATAAATTAATTTCCAAAGTTGAAACTAATTTCCCAAATAAACATTTAATTACAATTTCTAATTTAATTTCCACACGTTGAAATTAAATTCCAAATTTAATTTTAATTCTTTTATTTCCTTTCATTCTCTTGCATCACGTTTAATTAATAATTAAATTCAACCCCCTTGGATTAAATTTATTTAATTAAATAATTTAAATATAATTAATTAATTTAAATATAAACTTTTATCCACATTGCATTATTTAAATTAAATAACCATCAACATGATTTAAATACAATTATTCTAAATATCTATTTCCAAATCAAGAATACTTCAGAATTAAATAACATTAAAACAAGACAGACAATGACTCAACACACACGACTGATGACACACTAAGGCTAGGGTGTAAACTTGACACATGTTACCTAGCTACTATCTCCCATTCAACTTAACCATTGGATCAACACGCTCAAACCTATGAAACCAGGTGGAGTCGATGTCATGTACCTGCAATCCTAAAAAAAAACAAGTAAACAACATCATACAATATATCCAGCATATAATACACACCGTGAAGAAGGAATTACGGATTCGCAGGGCGCTCGCAAGCGAGTGATGCGAACCCATCTTCTTCACCAATACACTCATCGAAATTGACACTTCCATCATAATCCAATAATCTCATAATAACATCTCATGTTAACTTTACAGCATCATTAATCCATTAAAGCATGAGAAACAATAATTAGCTCAACACATCACACAATAATAGTTGTCGTTCAATAGTAGCGATCAAAACATCATAACAAAATGTATAACGTATCAAAGTAACTGCAACCAAACATAACATAAAGCAAACCAAACAAAAAGAAAAATGGAGGGGTATTACATGTTCATTTGACAACTCGATGGAAACATTCTATTTTTCATTTACAATATTTTTTGCCAATTTGATGGCAACTTTATCTTTTCATTTGCATTGCTTTATGTTTTAAATGCAAATATTTCAACATCAGATAATACTTATTTTTTTTAAGGAAAAAATCTAAATTTGTCTAAGTTTATTTCATTCCATTATTTAGCACTTATTATTGATAGTTTAATTTGGTCACATCAACTAAAATTCGTAGCATATGACATCCATACACACCCATGCATAAACACTACTCTCTAACATGTTAGCATACATATAGTTTTCTATCGACGTAATCCTTGCACCTCCTTTAGATGCAAGTGCTAGTTCTTTAATTTTAATTAGCCAATAGGCTACATATAGTGTGAGATTTGAGCCTCAAACAAGTTTCACACCTACAAGCCACTATTGAGTAATTGGAAAACAATTTTCATTCATCATTAAATAGTAAATTAGTTGGTTTTTAATGGTCAAAGTTTCTTAATGAAAGCCTCCAAAATCTCACTTATCATGTAAAAGACAAATATTGGATGGAAATTTCTATTTTCATTTCCATTGTGTTTTGTCAATTTGATGCCAACTTTCTTTTTCTACTTGCATTGCTTTAAGTTTTAAATCTTAATGCAAATATTCAAAATCAAATAATATGTTTTAGCAACTTTTCAGAGGTCGGTCTGTGATGCGCTTGGGTGCTTCGAGGGGTGTTTTTCCTCTTGTGTGTTGATGTTTTTGATTAGGAGGTCAGGTGTAATGGTGGTATTCTCCATTAAATTTCTTTTTCTTTTGATGGGTTATGGTCTATTGTTACTGAGCAGAAGGTTGGTTGTTTTTTTGCGGTTCTATTGCTTGAGTGTTTCAGGTGGTTGTTATAGTCAAAACTTGGGTGCAGTTTTTGGTCCTGGATAAAACTAGGTTGTTTCTAGGCTTTGGGCCCATGCTTGTATGTCTTTTGTATCTTATGTTATCATGCTTATCTGTTAAGAGGTTGTTGTTGGGCTGCTAGTGGTATGCGAGTTTTCTTTTTTTGCAGCTTGTTATTGTTGGTGTGATCTATGCTCACTGTTGATCTTGTGTGTATCAGTTGTCTTCTTTTGTAAAGGGTTCCAGGCCCCTTCAAAACCTATTTTTGACCCCTAATCAAAAAATTTAAGAGGTTGGATGCAAAATTCTATTTCCATTTGTAGTGTATTTTGCCAACTTTCTTTTTCCACTTGCCTTGCTTTATGTTTTTAATCTTTATGAAAATATTTCAAAATCAAATAATATGTTGTAATAGCTTTTCAAAAGCTTTTTTCATTATTTGTAGCAACTTTAACATGTAGATAAATATGAATGGTTTTCCCTATTTTTTTTAGAAGAGTTTCTTATAAACATAGTTGAATTCAAGAATAAATATAATTGAATTTAGTAATTACAAAAGAACTCTTGGACACCATAGAATTCATCTTGAGCAACCTGATATTTTCTTTAACAAAGTAGTTATGGTATTTATTTTCACAAAGTAGATCTAACTTCTAATATTCTTTGGTCTTAATTTTTTTTTAATTGCAGTTCTTTCAAAATAGACAACTATTAATATCAAACTTTCTATTAAATATTATTTTTCATAATAATATCAAATTTCAACCTCTTCTTTGTTTCTATATTCTCCATTACAATAAATTATAATGAAATATGATACAAATTATTGGATCAAGTATCACACTAGAGAGAGCTTGCATGAGACAACATATTGAAGAAGATGAATGTCAATAGTATGTTTACTATTTTACTTTTTCTTATTATTAAAATTCTGATTATTATTAAATAATTGAATTATATTGTAGTAACATTTTTTCAATAGAAATGTATTGTTCTTAATTTTATTCAATTTTAACCATTCTGTATATCTTGTCATTGTACTTTGCCTATGTTTTCATATTCCCTTTAATTCCTACATCTGGTAGTTTTGCATGTATTTTTCTAGTGTGGTTTCAAATATGAGTCTCTTAGTGTGCATATTTCTTTTTTTTGGCATGCATTTACATTTTAGCTTATAGGTAAAGATAATAAGGTTATAAATGTAATAGAGAAGATTAAGCTAGTTCAATTGCACATAATATCTCTATAGTGTTTTTTCAATTTTTTTTTTATGAATTTCCTTGAACACGATTGCTATCTTGTATTTATTTGCTGATCCAATTAGGCTTGGACGTTTCATTCTCCCTTTTGAATTTTGGGCATAATGTTTTGCTATAGAAAGACCATAAAAAATCTAAATTCTAATCAAAGCTTCACATTTTGTTTGCATTTAATTATGTATGAGAATTCCACAAGGGTTGTGTTTGCACGATGACCAACAAAAGAAGTCCTTGCTATATTCAATGTCGAGCCCTTCAAGGGTTGTTAAGACCATTCCACATATAATATAAAAGGGATGATTCCCATAACCTAATTAACTTTGATATCTTACATCAGGAAGGAAAAGGTTCTCAATATGGCTAACAAACTAAAAACTAAAATCTTCAAATAGATTATGCACTCAAAAAATTAGCCTAACAACATGGTAGATTAAAACGAAAAAACTCCAAACAAAACAACAAATCTGTGTAATGTTGATCTACAATCATATATTGCTGAATATATTGAGTTGAACAAAATATACTCACAAATATTAACCCTCGATACTCTATCTACCTCCTATTAAATTATATGCATTTGCTAAAAATGAAAGTCTAATATTAGATTCTTCTGTATAATTGTAACATCTCGCTATGCAACCCCGAAGGTTAAGAGCCAAAAAAGGATAAGATAATTTATTTATTTTACCAAGAGGAATAACATACACATAAAGTAAATTACCAATTCGATAAAATGACAACAAACATGGACAAATATGATTTAAAGTACAACTTCAAGGAGAGGACTAAACCACCCTCTAGAGAAAATCCAAATAGGAGCAAACAGGATAGCTCCAGAAATTTGCTCTGGAACTTACTGCTCTGCTCCGAAACCTGTTGCTCCAGAACTTGCTTCTCTGCTCTGGAGCCTACTGTTTCAGAGCTCACTACTCTGAAACCTTGTGATGAAACACACAAGACAACAACAGGGAGCGTTGATGCTCCAGAAATTTTGTAGACAATAACATGAAGGAAAAACAAATTTATAATTCTAGATTTTTGCATGAAAACTAAGGAAAGAAAAGCCATAATAATCATCATAATACAAGGGATTCCGATACCAACACTAAAACCCATAAACCAATTATAAACATCACATTTCTTCTCATTAAGTTATATGATTTCATAATCTTTTAAAAGAGTACAATATACACAAAAGAATGTACATGAGTGCAATATGATAAATCAAGTACATGGGATATATCAACTCCAATTGGTATTCCAAAACCTATACGCCAGTCCCCAATGGTGGTGGCAACACCTCCCTACCATGTGAACTCTAGAGAGACCACCCCACCATGCTCGAAGGTAGTCACAAGGCCCAAGAAAAAGCAACAAGGCAAGGGTAACAAGGCCAACACTCACATCAGACACACGACAAGCCAAAATGCCAAACATAAAGTCAATGTCAAAACAAGGAGGTTCTCATTCAATAACGTGTCGGGTACTATTCAAGACTACTAAGATGGAATATACAAGATTACAGATCGGATGAGGAGACTCAACCATGCCTTAATCAACGCCTCGTAGACGAATAACTCAATGCCCTACAAGCGGATAGGCCTTCTCGAGTGCATCTTTAGCCTCTTCAAGTGCACAATTTCATGCACGAGTCATAAACTTATAATCATTTTACACCATTGTTCAATTCAATCATCACATGCTTACTATAACTCAACTACTAGTTTCTTTGGTAGTCACTTACGAGCCACTCTATAAGGCCACACTAATGACCTTGATTTGAGCCCATCTCGCTTAACCAAATGAGGAAACCATAACAAACATGAAACAATGAAAAACCTCTAAAATCCATCATTAAAACCATTAAACACAACCAAACAAACATTGTTGTTATATCATTTTAACAGCCGAATTCCATATATTCAAATAGAGGCATAAAATTTTATAATGATTCAAAGTGCCCAGATTAACATTCCAAGCTTGACCCAGTTCAAATTTCGATGTTTCGAGTTGGATTACACTTTTGATTTTTTATTTTGGAACCAAAAATGAGGTGTTGTACTAAAAAACGCCATTTTGCCAAGTTGGGCAAGGATTGACGTGAAAATTGAAAGTGCCCAAATTAAAAATCAGACGAAGACCCAATTGAGATATGGATATTTTAAAATGGAATCCAATTTTATTTTATATTTTTAATAGGTGGTAAATGAGCAGCAATGAAAAACGTCATTTTACAAGTAGGCACAAATTTAACCAAAAATAAAAGTGCTTAGAATTAAAATCTACCAAAGACCCAGTTGAGATTTGAGAGTTTCTACATGGATTTCACCCTTAATTTTTATTTTTAACAAGAGGGTAATGAGCAGCAAAAAAAACACGTTTTAACAAATTGGACAAAAACAAAAAGAAATAAATGAACCCAAAATTAGGTTCTTCCATCGACCCATTTCAGATTTGGTAGATTCAAGATGAATTTCACTTTTGTTTTCAAAATTCAAGACAAGAGAATGGATCTTTTTTTTTTTTAAAGACAAACATTGGCAATGAATACAACTGACAATGCACAAAATTCTGTCATACAGAAAAACTACAAAGCAACAAGTTGAATCCAACCCAAACATGATCTAACATCCAAGAATTCACAAAAATAAAATAGAGAAATAGATTTGTCATAAGAAAATGCAAGGCACACCATTCCTAAGCTAAAATACATTCAAGTATCATGGAAGTTCAAAGATTCAAGATTCACAAAGAAGAATACCTCAATGCTGCCCCAAAATGAAATCGAAGAAAAACTCGGTGTATATGACACAACAAGATTCCAAATTTGAACAGCAAGGCAACAAAACTATGCTGCACCCAGAGCCATTGCCCACAAATTTCTTTTCAGAAATTTTTCTCATTTGTGCTACCCAATTTGTAAGGTTTTCTCCTCTTTCTCCCAAGTCACAAATTGCTTCTCCTCTAAGATAACCCCCCGCCCCCATCCTCCCAAAAAAAAAAAAGGCTCAAAACAAAGTATAAATATCAAGGGCAAAGCTACCCAATTTTTTTTTTTTTTTTATATCTATAAATAAATCTTCCTCCCAAATTATACTTCCCAAACAATCCCAAAAGCAATGAGGTAAAACCTCAAGCTATTGAAGCTCTCCAAATAAATTAATTTAAAAACACTTCATATACAACATCCTCAATTTCCATCAAAAGAAATAATAATAATAATTGATATCCAATCATTAAAATACACGAGCTCCCCAAATAGGATTTAAATAAGACTATAAGAGATCACAAAAGGGAATTAATAAAATAATTTAAAATCACCGAATGAAAATATATCATTCTCTCGAATGATTAATAAAAATTAATTAAAATAACATATTTAAAATGACAAAAACATTGCAAAACCTTGAGATATTTATATACTACTATAAAGCTACTACTTGAATATGAAGGAATAAACATTTGACTCTTTCAAGTGGTAAGTACGTTCAATTTAATATAGATTTCAGTTATTAATATGAGTTAATACGTATGTACATTGATAAGAAGGTGATCAAATTTTGTTAATTTATTTGTCAACTTGTGAAATTGTAAGGCCACTTCCTTCATATCATAGTTACAAACCCTTTAATTCTAAATTTATGCTACTCTATTTTTCTTATTAAATGTATGATTAAGTGTAACAATACTTTCAGTCATTTAATTATAAGAAGAGAGTATTTAAATTTTGATGAGAATGCTTATATGCTTGCATGACAAAATTATAATATTAACAGTTAGGCTACACTTACTTAACATGCACTAACTTTTCTTCTTTGTTCTAACTATTAGTTGAATTCATGATTATATGCTTATATGCTTTGATTTGCATTTACTTAATATTTATCGTTCCTTCATACTCTTAAGTGATTTTAAGTGTTTGAAGTAATAGAACAATAATACTAGTAATGATGTTTGAGCTTCAAAATTTATATGCATCCGGATGATGCACAAATAAGAAGGAAAAGATGTAATAACCCTTTTTTCATTATTTTAAATTATTACTATTTCTAAAGATATTGCTAATTGTTTAAAATAAATTGATATTATCCTTTCTGATAAAGGAAATAATCGAATAAATTAATATTAAATATAAGATATTTAAATCAATTGACAATTATTGTTTAAATCATGGCAACAAGTGTATGCAACTCATTGTTCAAATTAAAACACCTAATGTGCATGAATGACCATCTCCACATCGCTTAGTCAAGTGGAAAATGAATTGTAGAATGCAACACCACGTCTGTCAAATAGGGTGGTGATTAAACTTGTGTCTAAACATGGCATAGGGAGGAGAGTTTGAGTAACTAGTAGTTCTCTCTAGTAGGGAGTCCATTCACACCTTGGAATATGAAACTTTAGTTAAAACTGATATCACTTATTGATTTTGGTAAGATTACTTAAAGTGGCATTTTGAGGGTGTGGCTATAGGCTGGGCTTAACCAACACATTCTAAGGGTACACTTCTTAGATGGTCGGGCCCATCCCCCTGACTTTACAGTATGCTATTATTTTTATGTTACGGCTTTTTGAGGAATGCCATTAGTAAACTTTGTATCTCTGTTTTTACTTTTAAAGTTATTGTTTTACTCTCACGTTTCATATGGTAATATGCTGTGACATTTTCATATTAAAAGAAAACTCTGCTATTATTCCTAAGAGATATATTAGACATAAGGGCAAGTTCATTAGAAATGCTCTGTTTTAAAAAAATATATATATAAAGGGTGTTTAAATTTTTATTTTTTTTAATAATAAATATATATAATGAAATATGACGATGCCCTCTTTTTTAGTATATATTAAGGATGTTTAAATTTAATTAAAAAATATGTTTAATAAAAAATATATATAATGAAAGATGATGTAAAATATTTAATAATAAATATTATATGTAATGAAAGATTTTGAAATAAATTTTATACAATAAATCATTTATGAATATTTTATACTTTTCATTTTCATAAATGTATTTTTATTATATTTGAAGTGTCTTTAATGCATACAATGATTTTCTCATGAGAACATATGTCTCTTATGATATTATATTTATATAATATTATTGTCGTATTTTTAAAATAATATAAATATACTAATTAAAATTGTTAATACAATTAAAAAAAAAAATCATTGTATTTGATACTTTATTTTTATTTACCTACGAATTATTTTTTACTTCACAAATATTTAAGAAATTTTTATTTTTTATAGTCAAGAGTTATTTCTACTTATAGTAAAAATTTTAATTTGAAACAATTCTTATAAAAAAATCTCAAAAAAATAAAATAACAATCAATATTTGTGAGTACTTTTAGTTGATTAGTATGAATTATAATTTTTAACATATTACAAAAAAAATTAATTCCAATGACATTTTTTAAAATGATTTGTGAAATTCAAATTTAATATCATTTACTTTCTCTTTTCTTTATTCATAAAAAATATAATTTTATTAAATTAAAAATATTAAACAATAATGATTCCCCCATTAGATTATAACCATACTTGTACCTCTCAAACTCTAAATAAATATTAGATATCTACAATAGTAATAAGACACAAAGTGACATGCCATGATCATATATAAAAATTGAAACACAACTAAATATCTAAAAAAATAAAATTAAGAATTTTTTAATGTTTTATTTACATAAGAGTATGTATACATATGAACTTAGCCGAAAACATCTGTAATATTTTTTTACAGATAATATATGGAGCTAGTCATACCAGCTATTGACCTATCAAAAAAAAAAAAAGTATATATATATAATTTAAACATAATTAAATGCTTAAAAAAAATAAAACTATAGAATTATTTAAGTTTTTATTTATTTAAGAGTTATTTTATAATTTTTTCATTTATTTATACATTGAGATCATCAATAGAAAAATCATTTTAAGGTTTGTAAGTTACTAGAATCTATCAAAATATTTGAAGGAAACTTTGTCATTTCAAAAATATATAGATTTTCTTTCCCAAACTATTTCAAATGGATAAAAACAAAGGGTGGAAAAATACAAAAAAAGGAAGAGCCATAGCTAGTACTGACATATAAATAATTCCCAAAACATTATATTTGAACAATCTCAAAGAAAGAATCACATAAGAAGGGACATCATGCATCCACTAGAGGATCACACTACCAATTATTACAAAGAAAATAATGCAGATAGTAAAAATAATTGGAGAAGAAATATAAACTTTTCTTCTTTTGTAATGAACCTAGAGAGTTAAGCCACATATGTCAAATAAAAAAGAGATAATTCCCAAAGAATAGTTGCAAAAAAATTCTAAAGAGCTAGAAAAATAGACTACGAACCAAAAAATTATGGGTATACTAGATTCAAACCTACAAGAAAGAGTCTTAGAAAAAATTATGGAGCGTGAACAAAAGAAACAAGAATAATTTTAGATTTTAAGAAAGGGATAATAAACAAACTATGTAGGAGTATAGAAAAAAGAACTATACGTTTCAAGAAATTAAATTCATCACTTTCAACAAGGATTATATAAATCTTTATGTGAATGAGAAATTATGATAGTTGAGCATGAGGAAGAAGAAAATTCAATGTTCTATGATAGTTGAGCATGAGGAAGAAGAAAATTCAATGTTACGAGAATGTGAAAGGGAGTGGATTTTGGAGGAATCCACCAAGAAGATGAAAGGTATGGGTATTTTCTTAGAAAATCAATCCTTATTAATTCTCAAGGTTGAAATTCAAAAAATATTGGTCTTGATGAATTTAATGGGCAAAAAATATCACATTTTGAAAATATGGTTGAAGAAGATGTTCTTTTCCAAGAAGCATTCATCAATCTTCAAAAAATTGAGTTAGAATATAAAGATTTATGTCCTAAATAATTATGTTAATGAGTGTGCACTTTGAGGGAGAACTCTAATAAATTTTAGTATTAAAATTTTGAGTCCTAAGAAAGTTTGTGATGATGTCCAGATCTCTAGTTCAATAGAGGGAGCTACAAGTTTTGCTATATGTATGTTATTAGATATCTTATACTTCATGCTTTATCATGTTTAATTTGTTAGCATCATGAGACAAATCACAGAAAAGGTGAAATAATTAAAATTTATCATTCCACAAAATTATAGAATTCAAGTGTTAATTGGAGACATGTGAAGAGAAATGTAGAAGCTTTTCCTACCATATTAACCAAACAACTAAAAAGGGAAGATATTAAGGAACACATGAATTTGTTGGCATCTTTGATGGGTTTTATATTATCATTGCTAATAAATTTATCATAACATTTATTTGATAATTAGACAAATTAATTTATCCATGTAACATTTATTTGATAATTAGATAAATTAATTTATCCATGTAAAATCACAAGGTAGATGATCAATTGTATGTTTAGAAAATTGACATTAATTTATGTTTATTTAATTAAGATATATTTAATAAAAAAATCATTTACTTAGAATATTTTTAAAAAACTTAAATAATTTTAAATATATTTTTTTTTTTTTATAAAATAACTCTTAGTAAATAAAAACTTAAATAATTCTATAGTTTTATTTTTTTTAAACATTTAATTATGTTTATATATATATATATAACTCTTAAGCAAATAAAACATTAAATAATTCTTAGTTTTAATTTTTTAGATATTTAGTTGTGTTTTAATTTTTATATATGATCATGGCATGATAGATATCTATTATTTATTTAGAGTTTGAGAGGTACACGTATGGTTATAATCTAAAGGGGGAATAATTGTTGTTTAATATTTTTTAATTTAATAAAATTTTATTTTATTTTAAGAATAAAGAAAAGAGAAAGAAAATAATATTAAATTTGAATTTTAAAAAGTGTTATTGGAATTAGTTTTTGTTGTAATATGGTAAAAATTATAATTCATACCAATCAATTAAAAGTATTGGCAAATATTGAGTTTTTTTATGAGAGTTGTTTCAAATTAAAAATAAAATTACTATAAGTAGAAATAACTCTTGATTAAATAAAATAAATTTTTTTGAATATTTGTGAAGTAAAAAAAATATTAGGTAAATAAAAATAAAGTATCAAATATTATAAAAAAAAATATGCATATTATTGTATCAACAATTTTAATTATTATATTTATTTTATTTTAAAAGTAGGATAATAATATTATATAAATATAATATTATAAGAGACATATGTTATATGAGAAAATCATTGTGCACATTAAAGATACTCAAAACATAAGAAAAATATATTTATAAAAAATTAAAAGTATAAAATAATTCAAAAATGATTTATTGTATAAAATTTGTTTCAAAATCCTTCATTACATATAATATTTATTATTAAATATTTTACATCATCTTTCATTATATATTTTTATTAAACAATTTTTTAAATTAATTATATAAAATTTTATATTATTTAAACATTCTTATTACATATTTAAAAAAAAGGCATCATCATATTTCATTATATATATTTATTATTAAAATATTTTAAAATTTAATATTATTTAGGGCATTTCTAATTAATCTGCCCTTACGCCTAATATATCTCTTAGGAATAAGATCAAGGGAGTTTTCTTTTAATATGATATCCTATTTTTTTCCTTTAGTGGAGTATTTATACGAAAAATGTCCCAGCATATTTATTCCCATAAGAAACGTGGGAGTAAACCAATAAATTTAAAAGTAAAAACCGAGATACAAAGTTTACTAACAGAATCCTTCAAAAAGCGGTAACATGAAAATGATAGCATATGGTAATGTAAGGGAATGGGCCCAGACACCTAAGGAATGTACCCTTAGAGTGTGTCGGTTAAGCCAAGTCGTGGCTATACAGCCCCGAGAATGCACCCGCAGATGCATGCGTATGCCTTTCCTCCATCGTACGTGCATCACACCACAACTTACAAGGGAGTAGTGTCGGAAGGCCTCATGATGACCGAACGGTTACCACAATCCACGCCAGTTTACCATCACCCGTTAACTATTGAATACATGCCAATTCATTCTGAATAAATTCTAATTAACTCGAATACACCAGTTCAACCCTAGATAACTGCTGGCAAAAAATTACATGCATTCCACAGGAATTGTAATAACTGCCTTAAGAATACACACCTATTTTTAAAACCTATGAAATTCATAGAAATTGTCCCTTTCTTCTTTTTGTTTTCAAGAATTTGGATGTATTCGATGAGGAGAATATCAAAATATTTTGCTGAAGGGAAGTGAAATTGGTCAACAAGTAAGATATTTGTTTGTTTTCTTTTGAACCTTTGTTTTTCTTTAATTTGTTTTCTGCAAACTCTATCTATTTTTATGCCCACAACACAAATAGCTTTAGGCTTAGCCGTTAGCTAGATACTGAACCGACTCTCCAATCTTGGAGATTGTCTTGCATGGATCACCCTCTTTGCTGCCTATTTCCACATTCCCCAAACTTGGAGATTGTCTTGCATGGATCACCCTCTTTGCTTCCTATTTCCACATTCCTCTCGCATGTGCCACACTTTGGCCTCTAAAATAGGCCTTTAGACTAAGCATCAACAACCACTTTCTATAAATTTACAGAAATTTCCAACCACACCATTGACTGAAAGCTTAAAGAGGCTGAGCTGAAAGTTGTGTGGGTTCCATTAAATGACTGACATGAATATATTTGTGTATTGAGAGGGATCCAACAGGAAATGGTACATGCATTGTTTAAACTGTATGCGGATGAAATTATCAAGTATGTGGTGAACCTTTATCGAACACATTGACTGGAGTAGCAGCTTGAGCATCAGAAACCTCAAAATCTTACTAAGTGTCTATGGAAAATTAAAATAGACTATGGATGTAGATAGGCACCTTGAGGTTTCCTAATTGTCATAAAAAATCTTAATTTGGAAATCAAAGGCAATCTTGACACATTGCTATTACTATTCACTATCTTGAAGTTGCAATTCAGTTTATGTGCATTATCTTTGTTCTTACATTGTTGCACAAATTTATATGTGGACCCTAGTAACTACAACCTCTAAGAATGTATATACCCTATTCCAAAACTTGCGGAATTTGGATTTATGCATCTTCCACGATCATTGCACTCCAAGAGACTACGTTTCTTTGAGACATTTTGTCAAACAGTTCATGTGGCTTGTCTATACTCCCACATTTCTCCTATGCAAATGCCAAGGAAGATTGTGTCTTCAACATTTAACAAATTCCCTGACCTTGCAATGATTATATGCAATAATTTTTATTTTTATTTTTTTCTGCATACAATTTTTTTAATTTTTTTTAATTTTATTTTTACATGCAAACATCCAAAAAGAAGGCAACATGCATTACAACAATATTTTATCATTTCTCAGAAAACAAAGGGGTAACTAGGTATTTTGTATAATAAATTTCCCATATTCTATATCGAAGAAATTCAAAGCTTTTCTCAGACATGCCTTCCCATTTGTGATTTTTAGACAAAGTACAATTTCCTTTTGAGACAAGATTTTTGTAGGAATTTTGGTAATTTAATATTTTCTATACAACATTTTTATGGTCTCCGTAACAGAAAAAATCCCTAATTTACTTGAGCATGCCTATTATCATTTATATATCTTTTGTATTTTGCAATAATTAAGCAATAATATCATTAGCTTAGAATCTAATCTAATTTTTATATAAAAATTTATTAAATTAGTCATACATAAATTATTTTATCCTTAATATTGAGTTTGGATTTCTTTATTACAAATATCAATTTTTTTTAGAAAATCCTCTCAGAATGTCATATGAATATGCCTGCAATCTTCTCAATCTTAGAGAAAAGTGTATGTTTATGTATAGGTGATTTTGTTTTATTTATTTTATAATGTTGATTATCATAAAATTATTCTGTGGTGTTCAATTTATAAGTTGTAGATTTGAATTAAAGTTACTGAATGGAGAGTCTAGATTTTCATGACTCACATGAAACTTCAATGTTTGAATCTAATAATGAAGAGCTGGATGAGACCATATTGCAAGAACTAGTTGATTTTATGAGAGAGACACTGGGAGGAAAGCTTGTAGAGAGAACATGTACATTTAAAGCATCATGAAATGTATATGAGAATCATTACTGGACTTATTGCATGGAAGAAATTTTAGAGAAAAACAAACACAAAAATGATTCTCATCATTCTAATGTTCATCAACCAAATTATAAAGAAAGTGAGTAACAACCCATCTTTTCTCTTTGCTTTAACATTTTTCTCTTTGTTTATTTTTTCTCCACCCTTCATCTATTCCCCTATTCCTCTCTTCTATGGTGACCTAACCTCTTTTACTAACCTCTTTCTATATTATTTAAATTTTTTTGTATTAATAATTTTCTTTATTTTTAAACATAACTTGCACTCATGTTTAACTATCTGCATAACATAGATGAAGATGCAAGAGCCTATCACAATGGAGAAGAGATTATAAATGAAGAGACTGCCAACACAACAAAGTAATAAAATGTTTATTCACTTTTTTACTTGTCATATTTTATATAAATTTTTAACATAAAAGAACTCATAAATTATTGTGTACAAGAATACAAAATTGTCAAAGAAGAAAAAGGAAAACAAAGAAAATAAAGGTAATTTAGATGAAGTTGATGGGGAATGAGATACAAAAGTAGGAATAGTCCTAGAATAAAGAAGTGACAGTAGTTCTAAAGATAGATAAAGAAGTAGCAATAGCCCTAAAGATGTTTTTTTAGAATAATAAAACTGAAAAGCGCTTGATAAATGAGTGTAAAATTTGATTTGATTTGATTATATAGAATTATCCATTTTATTTTATATATATAACTAATTATGGATTGGATGGTGATTGTATCAATCTTCTCTAAATTTTCAAAAATAAATTCTAATACATTAAAAATTATGAAAAATATTTTGTAGTTTATTCAAAATGTTTATATTGTCCACTATAAATTAAAATTTGATTTGATTTGATTACATAGAATTATCTATTTTATTTTATATATAGAACTAATTATGGATTGGATGGTGATTGTGTCAAACTTCTCTAAATTTTCAAAAATAAATTCTAATACATTAAAAATTATGAAAAATATTTTGCAGTTTATTCAAAATGTTTATATTGTCCACTATAAAATATTTTTCTAGATTTTATTAAAAATGGACATGAAAATAAAATGGCATGGAATTGTAAAGAGTGGAAATCTCTAAATATTAAAAATAAAAGGTAAATTGCAATGTTTTATCATTTAGGAGAACTTAAAATGAAATAATGTGTTTTATATTAAAAAAAGAGTTAAATTTCAAAGTTTTAGCATTTAAGAGATAAATTCAAGTCAAATCATGCATTTTTCTAAAGGAAAACATGTTCATTAGTAAATTTTTCACAAGTGAAATCTATAGTTCATTAAAAAAAAATAGGAAATAGAATTTCATAACACTTAGTGAATTGCATTTGAAGTTTGGAGGGTTAAAAGTAATATTTATCACACCCCACGACATAAAAAACATGTATAAGTCAAAACAAGATGTAACATCCTGCTACGAACCCTTGGGAGTTAAGAGCCAAAAGGGATAAGACAATTTTTCTTTTTAAACATAAAGAATAACATACACATAAATACATTATCGATTTGATAAAATGACAAAAAACATGTCAAATATGACCTAAAAGACATTCCAAAGGAGAGGGCTAATCCACCCTCCAGAGAAAATTCAAAACAAGAGCAAACCGGACAGCTCCAGAAATTTGCTCTGGAACTTGCTGCTCTGCTCCGGAACCTGTTGCTCCGGAACTACTGTTTTGGAGCCCGATGCTATGAAACCTATTGTTCCTGGAGCTCGATGCTCCGGAACCTGCTGTTCTTGGAGCTCGATGCTCTAGAACCCTAACAAACCAAAGAATGAAGGGAAAGACACAACCAATGCTCTGATTTTTTTGCATGGAACCTTTTAGGAAGAAAGTCATAATGATTATCAAAATACAAGTGAGTCCGATACCAACACCGGAACTCTTAAGACAAATATAAAACATCACATTTCTTCTCATTTAATTTATGATTACATTCTCTCTCAGGAGAGTACAATGTGCATAAAGGAAAAGGTATAATACAACAACATTTTCATAAACACAATACAATATCCAATAAGATATATATACAAGGCATGTACATGAGTATAATATGATAAACAAATACAAGAGAGAGAGAGAGAGATCCACTCCAACCGGTATTCCAAATCCTGTACACTGGTCCCCAATGGTGGTGGCAACGCCTCCCTACCATGTGGACTCCAGAGAGACCACCCCACCGTGCTCGAAGGTAGTCACAAGGCCCAAGCAAAAACAACAAGACATGGGTAACATAAGGCCAACACTCACTTCAGACATGGAGCAAACAAACTACCAAGCACGAGGCCAATGACACAACATGGATATGCTCATGCAATACATGTCGGGTACTACTCATGACTACAAGATACAAGATACAAGACTGCAAATCAAATGGAGTGTCACCATGTGTGCTCGAAGGGATGGCACCACATGGAGTCAAATTCACCTCTCATATAGATAAGGAACTCAATCATGCCCAGATCAACACCCTGCAGACGGATAGGCCATTTCGAGTACATCCTTAGCTTTTGCAAGCGCTCAAGGCCATGCACGAGGATTCATTCTCTTACGTTGTTTTACTCCATCTCATTGAACCAACGAGGGACCCAAGCAAATATGAAGCAATGAAAAATCCATTAAAACCATCATAGAAAACCATTTAAACATCTAAGCTAATATTGTTGTAAAAGAAGCCACCGAACAGCTGAAAACCATGAGGATATGGAGGCATAGAATTTTCATGAAAAATCAAAGTGCTCGAATTAAAATTCCAAGCTTGACCCAGCTCAGATTTCAACGTTTCAAGTTGGGATACACCTTCTATTTTGATTTTAGAATAAAAAACGAGACATTGTTTTGAGAAAGATCATTTTGACAAATTGGGTAAAAAAATACATACAAAAACAAAAGTGCCCAGAATTCAAATCGGACAAAGACCCAGTTCATAATTTGACGTTTCTACATGGAATCCAATATTATTTTATTTTTTTAACAGGTGGTAAAAGAGCAGCAATGAAAAACGTCATTTTACAAGTAGGCATAAATTTGAAAAAAAATGAAATTGCCTAGAATAAAAATCTAATGAAGACCCAATTGAGATATGGGCATTTGGACATGAAATCCAATTTTAGTTTACATTTTTAATAGATAGCTAATGAGCAGCAAGAGAAAACGTCTATAAACAAGCTGGGCAAAAAAATAAAAAAATGACAGTGTTTGAAACTCGAATTTAACAAAAACCCATTTCAGATTTACTAGCATGCACAAAAAATTGTCATACAAGAAAACTACACAGCATCAATATGATCCAAAGTATCCATTATCCAAACCCCAAGAATGCACAAAAATGAATAGGGACAACAAGCTGCCATAAGAAAATGCAAGTGTACCTTTGTCAAAGTAAATCACATTCTATATGACAAGAAATTCAAGGATTCAAGCACCATATAGAAAAATACCTCAAAGCTGCCCCAAAATGGAAATGAGAGAAAGCTCTACGTGTAAGGCACGGTTGGACTCCAAAATCAAACAACAAGGAGAAAATGGCATGTCAAATTTAGCAAATAGTTGCCCACAATTTCTTCTCCCAAGAATCTTCATGTTTCTCTCTTCCAATTCTGATGTCCAAACCCAGGGTTTTCTCCTCTTTCTCCAAGCAACAAGTTTCTTCTTCTTCCCAAAATAATGATTCCCCCAAAATGATTCAAACAAAGAATAAATATCCAATACCAAACTGTCCATTTTTATTTATTTTTAAATAAATCTTCCTTCCTAAATTATAAACTCTCAAATTAATAAAATGAAATAAATCATTTAATTAAATAAGTCATTAAAGCTCCCCAATTGATTAAATAAGATTATAAGAGCTCATAAAAGGATTAATAAAATCGTTTAAAATTTTCAAATGAAATGTATCATTCCCTCGAATGATCAATGAAATAATTTAAAATAACATATTTAAATTTCGTGAATAAAATCATTCAAATCTTTCATCAATAAACGCTCTAAAATACCATAATTGAAACCACGAAAAGATGTCAATGAAAACACATCATAACACTGACTACCAAAATATAGCCACATAAAGATTAATGGAAACCAAGACAAAATACCTCAAGCAGACATACTAGCAAATCACCTATGACAAAAAAGTGCTCCAAACGTTACCGTTAGGTAACTAGACGGTAAGACAACACGGGAACACTGCACTAATAAGTTACAGTGGACTAGGGTAGGGGACATTTGGCCTATATGACTACCTCCAGTTACCACCATCGGGAAATAGGAGTACGCTCAGGCTTGAGAATCCAGACAGAGTCGATGATCAATACCTGCATCACTCCAATTACATGTCAAAGTACATATGCATATAGTATATATCATATAACTGAAACACATCAATCATCAGGAAAAGGGTCATGATATCGTAAGCCTCTTGAATACGAGTGTTACGACATCATCCCTTCCTATCCATAATCATACAAAAATACTGATAACTAAGCATGTAATCCATAATAACTAATCATGTTAACATTTATAATGCTAATTCACAATTAAAATACCACCTTACCCACGCTGGAGTTAGAGAGGTGTTACACAAGAACACCTACATTTTAACAAAATGAGGTTAAGGCAATTGGTCAAAAAACTGATAGAACCCCAAGTTTTGTTAGAATAATTGTATATATTTTTTCTTTATTTTATCATATATAAATAATTCTCTCAATATAGTAGTAACCTATATGACTAGCAAAATTACATAGTGTATACTTTTGAGAGAAAATTCATAAAAGAAGCATAAAGGAAATTAATAAGCATTCTATAAGTATGTTTTAGCATAAGAAATGCTTCAAAATTACCAACTATTAATGTGCACATGGTTAGAAGTTCAACTAATTCCTTGTATATTTAGGCGTGTTAGTATGAAATTTGTATATACTAGAATTGATTTAGCTCATCTTTTAAAAAACAATTGTTTATTTTGTGAAACGAATATGGTTGTAACTTGCATGTATTATAGTTCAATTGTAATGTATTTTACAATGGAGAAAGAATTTCTTGCAAAGTTTCCCAGTATAAATACTTTACACTAGAATACAAACATCTACTTGGTGGCATTGTCATGCAAGATGCCACCAAAGTGTTTACCTATTGCAAAACAATACACCCCTATGCAAACCTAACTTCATATCATAATTTTAAATTGTTAGTGTTCTTAATGTATCATGTAGCTACCACAAATTGAATAATATTAGTAACATGTTTTAAATGTTTTTGATAAAGTAAGCAGCATTTACAGGGTGTTGTACCCTTTACACATTGAGCCTTATGGGCCAAAAAAAATCAAATCCAAGTATCAAAAAAAGTTAGCCAAAAAAACAAAAAATAGTACACCGACCACAAACTAACAACAGAAGCACCAAAACACAAACCAAAAATAGCTAACTAGCATTATCCCAATTTTTAGATAGGAGGTCCATGACATCATCCCCGACCAACTCTTGATTCTCATCTGCATTCTTTCCCTCCAGCTCATCTGTAATAACCCTCCGTTTTGTCCTTTTGATCGAACAGTGTTCTACTCCTTTATGTTGTATTTTCTGTTAGTACCTTGACTATGGTACTCGGCTGCTATTTGATCACTATCTATAAAACGACGTTAATGTTATATTTTGATGTGATGGTATTTTATTATGATGTTATCATTATGACATATTCTGGATTGGCATTATGGATGTTTGAATCAATGATGTTTTATGCTTTAGATTATATTAGTATGTTAGATTTGTTAGTTAGTTACACTGTATTGGTGAAGGGGATGATATCACATCACTCGCTTGCGATCGTCCTGTGATTTCATGATTTCCCCTTCACGGTGTGCGTTATTTATGACATATTTATGCATGTGGATATACTTTTTGTTCGCAGGTTGACAGGTATAGGACATCGACTCCACCTGGTTTCACAGGTTTGAGCATGTCCATTGCCCAATGGTATTTGATTGGAAGATAGTAGCTAGGTTTTCTGTGCCAAGTCGTCACCCTAGCCATAGTGTGTCATCAGGTGGTAGTCAGATTAAGCTGCTTTAATGTTGTTCATCTAACCTTGATTTCAGTTTAAAATTGCAAGTTAGAAAAAGGTTAAAGTTTATGCTTTGGTAGTTAAATTGTTGATTAACTTTATTTGGTTTATGTTGAAATGTAATTTATTTTATTATCAGTTTAATTTAATTAATACATAACTTAATCGTTGATTAAATCTATTTATTAATTAATTAAATTTATGATGTAGAGATAAGTAAGTTTTCATTTTGAACTTATTGTTATGTTGGTTGAAAATGAAAATTAAAGAAAATGTTTTAAAAGTTCATTTTAGGAAATTTGAATTCAAAAAAATTTGGAAAAAGAAGATATTTGCTATTCTGTTTTGGAAAATTGATGAGGGTGGTTGTAGGGAATTTTTTTGGAAAATTTCTTTATTATTGAATTTTTCTTCACAAGTTTGGATAATGAAGTTTTGGAAAAGATTGAATTAGAAAGATGAAGAATTTTTGTATTTTGTGGGTTTTGGATTAAAGCTGTAGAAATATGTGGAGTGGAAGTTGGAATCAAGGCACCATCTGGATCTTCTCTCAACTCCAAAAAAAACCAAGTTCATATCTTTGAAATTAGTTTCTTTGAGTTTTATGGTTTATGTGTTGATGGAAATCATTTGAAATCTGATGTTTGTTTGCAAAACAAAACCAGTTGGATTCTTGCTTTCAAATTTGGAGAACACCTTTATTTGAAAAAGATTGCTTCAAAATTTAAATGAATTTTTGTGTGTAGAATTATCATTTCAATCTCTTTGAAATTTCAATTTGGTTAAATGATAATATATATAAATATATTTTTATATTATTTCCCTTTGTAGGGTTATGCTGGCAAAATTTTTTAAAGAATAAAAAAAATAGAAAAATGTCAAGTTCAAATTTTTAATTGTCTGATTTTTTTATTTTTTTTGGTTTTAGTTTTTATTTTTTCAAAAAAAAAAAGGTTTTTTTGTGGCTGGGACCATAGCCCCCATGGGCCGTCAGGGCAGTCCCCCCTCCCTGCTGTGCAAAGCACAACCGCGCCACCATTAGTGGGGGCCGGTGGTGCACAACCACCACTAAACCAAGTGGCCAGTCAAGTTGCGCCCTCCAACCACAGTCGCCGTCGCTTGTGAAACCCGTAGCCGACACCAGTAATCCGCCATCCTTATGCACGCGGTTTGAGGCCACGCGATTCAACCCTAAGGGTTGGCGTGTGGCCCGAGACGCGAATGGGTGGCATCCAATTAAAAAAATAGAATTATTAAATTAATTTTTTTTTAATATTAAATATTATGTATTTATAATATTAAAAATTATAGGTATATAATATTGTAATATTAATTTAGTTTTATAATATATTGAGTTGCATATTTGTATAGTTGGGAAGATAATTTTAATAAATATGTATATATTTAAGTATATATAAATTTAAAGTGGATGAGTAAAGTAATTTCATATTTTAAATGCAATGGTGAAATTTTAGATTAAGTGCAATAGTTAATATTAATTGTTTTATTTTGAAAAATCTTATTTGGAAAGAGCAATTATTGGATTTGAAGGTTTTTGTGTTTTATAGCGAAATTAACGGATTATTAAAATGATATATTTTTGCAAAAAGAAATAACTATTTTTAAACGAGTTATTATGAACTAATGAAGTAACTGTTTTACCTTATTATTATTTTCATGCAATGGGGGATTAAATATTTGTTTAAATTTTATCTTTTGTCTAGAAGAGACGCTATTAGATCAGTTTTATTAGTGGAATGAATTACTGAATTCTATTAAGGAAAATAGATTTAATATATCCAAATTAGTTTATTTTCTCACAATTTCCTTATGTGATTATTTTCCTTGGTATTCATATTATGGAAAATGTGGGTCATTGCATTTGTCAAGTCTTCCAGTTGGGTTTTTAAGTTGGTAGGTTATCGCACTGTGTTAGTCAGCCTTTGGATTGCCTTGGGTAGTGCGTTTAACCAGTTTGTTACCCGGTTATCATGAACAGGAATGTGTTGACTGTATGTCATGGATAGGGATTTGATATCCTTAGGTCGCACTTGTGTACCCTTGGGTTGTGGAGTTGTTCCACGTGTCGTCTTAGAGGAGTGGCTTGTAACGAGGGTCGGCACACAAAGTGGTGCTAGGATAACTCATTGCAAGTTAGTTAATCCAGTGATAACGTAATTAACTGATCAGAGTATCATGTAGTATCAAACACTTAATAAGATAATTATTCCTCGCTCATGAACGCAAGGGCTTGTTGAGACTTGGGTTGAGACGAGAAGGCCTGGAATGGCAAGCTCATTATCTTGTCTCTACGAAAGATAATTGATTTCGCATTGGATTACATGAAGGACCGGAAGTCATTAGAGGTTACCAGGATAATCCGAGTTGTGGGTTGGGGCCTAGAAAGACTCACCAGGATAACCTATGTAACATTGTGATGACACTTCTCCTAAGTCAACTGTATGTTCACATTAGTGATGCAACTGATTATGTAATTCTGGAAGCATTGCAACCATCGTGTTAAGTGATGTATTTGTATTTATTTCAGTCCAGTTTTGTGTTAGCCTATGTCTTGAGGTAGATGGTCTTGGCTAAAAATCTTTATTACTATCTCCTAACACGGGGGGTGGACCTTTGGGTTCTACTTGGTTGGGTGGAACGTGCACCTTACTCCGTTGGGTATTTTCTTCTTGATCATGTGGACGAGACTTCGAGTTGGAGAGCTCGTATGATCTAGTTTACTTTCATGCCTTGTTTATTTCAGCTGATCTTGTGATTTCTTACCCTCATTTGTTATCGAGGTGGAAGTTATAATTGTAACCTTATTTATTGGACTTGCCTCATTTGGGGAATGAGTGTTGTAACCATAATGTTTAATTATGAATTAATGAAATTGAAAGTTATCTCTTATACTTGATGTAAATTATCTTAATTGGAATGTATGTGTGTTTATTTCTTAATTAAATAATTGACATGGTTTAGATTCATGTTTTTTCTTGAGGTTCTATATAATCTCTGTCTCGTAACCTTAGAGGTTGTTGGCATTAGTTAGTGAACTTGCTTATTAATTGTACTTAAACAAAAAAAAAAATAGTCTATTTAAGTAGTTAATTGCAACTTCCTCTAGGGTTGCGTGGCAGGGCGTTATATCATCTTTAATCACTGCAGATAGAGTGTTGGTGACATGTTTTTAATGTTGGTGACATGTATCATAAGTTTTTAGTTCAAAGATTGACACTACATAAAAATCATAGTAAAAGAAAGGAAACTCATCATAAGAAAAAAAAACAACTTATGTTTAAAATTTATCTTTAAAAAAGAACATCTCAACAAAAACATTGTCATTCCATCTAAAACGCAAAAAAGTAAGATCAATTTAAAGTTAACCAAGTGAAAAATATTTTATAAATAATATCATAAAACCCAAAAAATTAGACATTATATATAAAAAGTAACACAAAATTCAAAGATAATAGTTAGAGGATAAAATATATACTTACACAACTCAAAACTTCCCATTAAAGCATGCATAGGATTTGGCACTAGATTGAGACAAATTACTAAGTCTAGATAGTTTACACTACAACAAATTGTAACTGTAATGCTTCTTGTGTTGTTGTCATTGTTTTGATACTCCTTTCATATTTTGTAGCTCCCCTCTGTTTTGCTCTTTGTATCAAACAGTGTCCTACCTTGTTTTGTTTTGTTTTCTGGCTGCACTTAGACTTTGAGATACCATGATTCTTGTTTATTATTTGATCTCTATTTATAGAGCGATGTGGATTATATGTTGTGATGTGATGCTACTCTACTTTGATGTTATCATTTGACATGTCTTTGATTAGCATAATGATTATTTGGAATAACATGGTTATATGCACTTGAGTAGAATATATATGTTAGAATTTTTAGTTTGGTGATACTGTATTGGTGAATGGGATGGAATTGCATCACTTGTTTGCGAGTGCCCTATGATTCTATGATTTCCTCTTCACGGTGTGTTCTATTATGATGTTTTATATGTCTTGTTTACAAGTTTGTAGGTACAAGACATCGACTTCACCTAGCTTCACAAGTTTGAGCGTGTCCACCATCCAACGGTTATGTTGATTGGGAGATAGTAGCTAGGATTCTTGTGTCAAGCCTTTACCCTAGTCTCAGTGTGTCATAAGGTTTAGTCGGTGTTGCTTGTTAAAAGCTGTTTATTTTGCTTTGAATTATTATGTTGAAAAGTTTAAAAAAGAGAATTTAATGAATTTAATTATTTAAAGTTGATTATTAAATTAATCTTATTTTAATGTTAGAAGTGGTGAATTAATCAATTAATTAATTAATTAATTTTAAGTGGTAAATAGTATAATCTTAGGATTATATTATTTATTAATTAATTATATTATATTAATTAAGTTAAATTTGAAATGGTAAATATTTTGTAATTATTAAATGTTTTTAATTTTAAATTATCTAGAGGATTTTATGCAAATTGGTTGTTAAAGATATTTTTTGAGTTTTAACATGTGTTAGAAGAATGTATGAGGTTGTTGGAAATTTATTCATGGAGAGAAAATTGTGGCTTTAACGGAAGATGTGAGAAGCTTCTTCACGACAAGAGTACGGGGGTATTTGGTGTGTTGGGGAAAATATTAGAGAAGAAAGTCTTTTGGGGATTTGCATGTGTTCTGGAATTTTTTGTAGAATTGCTCTCGAGAAAAAGCTTTGGTGTTCTTGAATTTTTAGAAAAGTTACTCTTGGGAATAGTTGTTGTGTTCGGGAAATTGTATTGTTCGGAAGGAAGCTATTGTCTATTCGAGAGAAAATACTTGGATCTATGGAGGAGGCGCTGCTTCAAATTTACAAATTTATAGGCATTGGACTATAGGTTCCTTCTTTAATTTTTATTAATTTTATATTGAAAAGCTTCTTAGTTTAGATCTTTCTTTGTAAAAGATTGCCTGTGCAAACTTTAAGTTTGAGTTTTGTTTTAAAAATTGTAGTTTCCATATATGAAATTCTCTGTAGAATAAAATCCTTCGTAGAATAAATTCCTCTGTAGATTGAAATTATTTGTGAAAACTATAGAAAATTTGTAATTTGAGATTATTGTGAATTTAGAAGAGCCCAGAAGAATATAGTCAAGGATCTGGAAATAAAATTTTAGTTGGGAAGAAATTTAGTCTTCTGTAGAAAATTTTCATGTAGGTTTGTACTTCTCAAGAAATTTCTTGTTAAATTAGTTTGTGAGAATTTTATTGATCTTTCTTCTTAAGATTGGTGCTTGGGAAAAGTTTAAAGATTCCTCTGTGTTTTTGTTATGGAAAATTTGTCTTATTTCCTATATGTTGGGTTTTCAGATGTAATTGATAAAATTTCCTATAATTGATCTTTTTGGAGAAATTATTTCCCCAATTAAAACTTTTTTTATGAATTTCTTATATATATATTATATATACATATGTGTATATATATTTATATATATACATTCACATATACATATATATATATATATAATATATATATATTTTTATTTATATATGCCTGTCATTTTATAATGATTGTGTGAAAATATATGCTGTCGTCCCTACGGCAAAATTTATTTGGCGGAAGTTTTTATTTAAGATTTTGGGTGGTGAGTAGTTTTTCCCCCCATCGCCTCCATATGGTGGAGGGTGTGGCTGCCAATGGCAATGCCCTCAACACAATGGTGGAGGGAGTGTTGCCTTTGGTAGCACAACCTCCCCCATATCCTTTGGGGTTGTGGCCATTGAGGGAGGCTCGACTGTTATTACAGTTGGCCTCTCCTCCTAGTAATTACAAACTTTTGAATATGGTAAAAATCGTCCGCCTTTTTATTTCTGATGGGATCTGTGTTTATTATATTTAGAGTTACAATATTTATATATATAATATATGAGGTTTGGATTTGGTACATTTTAATATATTATATATATATTTATATATTTTGTGTATATATTGTAAATATATATACTGTATATATATTGCATATATATATGTATATATATAAGGATATATGTGTATTTATATAAAATTGGGAATATTTATATATTAATTAATGTTTGGAAGTATTTCAATTAGTTTATTAGAATATTCAAATAATATATTTTATGTGTATAATTATATATAAAAATATATAATTATATATATACGCTTAATATATATTTAAATGCATTTTAAATTAAAACATGTAATGCACAGTTAGAAGATTAGAATTTTTAAGGTAAAATATTTGAATAGAGGAAATTTTTATTTTTATTAAAAATAATTGAAGAATTGAAGTTCAGATTAATTAGATTTTTCTTTCTCTGTTTGAAAAAGGGTTTTTATTTAATTAGTTAAATTGGGCAATTTTTATATTATTATTTTTCATTGAACGAAAGTGGATTTAGGAAATCTAAATGATAGATTTAATTCTAGTTTTGATTGCCCTTTGTATCTGATTTCTTCTAGTATGTTTCAGGGAAATTAGTTTAAGTCTTAATTAATTAATTGTAAGTCTTCCAGAAGGGTTGTTGAATTTTGCGGGTTGTGAATTATTTTATTGTCATCTCGTTTTAATTCCCTTGGGTAGTGTGTTTTCCATTTGGTGGAGCTTTTAAATCCCCCCCCCCCCATGAGTTTGCTTTTAATACGTCCTTGGCTCTAATTGGTTTGATTTTGGGTTTTGGGGTTTTACCATAAATATTGGTCATAGCTGATTCTATTCGAGCATTGACTTGTTATTGTAGGTGGTCGGTCGCATAAGTATGGTTTGAACCCTTTTTGGTCATTGCATTACTGGCGCCTCTTTACCTACCCTCTCGATTTTTTGCGTTTCGACTGTGTTTTATTTTTCCTTAGTGTCGGGTTGATAAATGACTAAATTTTTAGACTAATCTCTAAAATTTTTGGCCTTAAGGGTCATTTCCCCGTCTACCTAGTCAATACCCTTTTTATGAATAACGTTTTTGCATGTGCAGGTTTCATAATCGTCTGATGAAATGATTTGCATCCTGACCATTCCCCGCTGGCCTCACAAGGTTTTCGATGACGTCACAATAATGTTGCGAGGTATGCGAGATGCTGCCATTTGTTGCCTATGATCATGGGGCCCAGTCCTTGTTCACTGACCGATGAAGGACACTGATGCTGACAACCTTTTTTCTTTAGCAACGCATCATGGTTATTTCTCGCTGACCTCGCGCAATTAAAATACCAGTTTTAATAATGTTGCAAGGTGTGTGAATTATTGACGCATGGACATCGATGTCATATGAGAGATGATCGACCCGGGACCCTTCATGCTGAGGTGGTGTCCTATAGGTGAATTTCTATTCGCCTAAGGTTTGGTGAACAAACATGGCATTTTCAAACCACTTTTGACTCGATCTGAGTCGTTCTTTTTGGCTTACATTGATTTGGATCAACGACTGGCATTTGAAATAGGTTGGTGTTGTACTATAGTCATTTTATCTCATGTCAGTGAATAGTAATGGTTGAGTTCAGACTGTGCTCCCATAATTAAATGCTAAAAGATCAATGAATTGCTATTTTCGTGCATATTTCCATGCTAAAGAAGAATTTCTTGGTACCAAGTGAAGCGAGCTATCTTCATGAAAATCCAGCCTCACTGCCATTGACATTCTACAGGCAAAAATGTAAGTAACACATATACCATATCCTATGTTTTTAGAAGGTCTTATGGTTGTTTGAGAACAATTATCGACTGCATTTTGTTTTGTTCCTGAAGGATCGATTGGGTTAATCTTCTTTAAAATGTTTTAAAGCTTTTCCCGATAATTGTTGTAGCTTCTTGAATTGTGAAGCATTTTGTCTAAGGCTATAGGGTGTAGGTTATAATCGTTTGACACTTCAAAACCCTGGCTCGAATTATTCTCTGTCTTGTGTAAATGGCACCCAAGGCCTGAAGCTCTGGCTCTAAAACCTCTACTAGGTCCTTTTCCCAAGACATTATAGACTTATTAAAACCCTCTACTAGCAAAAAGCTTGAGGGAAAGGCTTTGTTTTATGGGCCCTTACTCCTGGAAGGGTTAACTGATAAACAATGCACTAAATCATTTGATTGCAAAATCCAATGAAAATGTATGATGAAAGCTATATAATTAGATGTATCGTCGGGCACTTGTGTGTATTTTCATTTTTTTAAAATTTTATCCCTGATGTTCATTGGAATTTCGACGAACCTTATTTTTCGTCAAAATTTTGATGGACTTGCAAAGTTAAATTGTGACCGACATAAATAAAAATGAGCTCGACTATTTATTGCGACAGTGTTTTGCTCGACGATTTTCTTGGGGAAAATCAGAAAAAACTCAAGAAGATATCTGGTGGTTGAGGGTAGTCATTGTCTTTTTCCAAAATTCATTTGTGAAGTCAGATTTGTACTTCCAAGTGTGAAAATCATATTTTAAAGCAACATCTCATCAGATTTTAGTTTTAGTCTTGTGCATTTTCAAATTTTCATTTCCAGATTTTAGACCTGACTTCACAAATTCTTTGTAAGGGAATTGTTTATAACTGATGGAAAATTCTTGATGGATTTGGACAAAGATTATATTTGCAAAGTTTCAATTTTAACCCTAATGATCAATTTTCAATATATTTGGGAGCCATAACTAGATAATATCAAAGGCATAGGGATAGCTACAAACTGAAATAGCTGTCAAGATTCAGGCCTAGAGGGTTGAACAAAGAATTGGGAATGTTTGATAGTGGATAGTTAGATCCATTTAGCTATGATATTTTTGAAGACTACTTCATAAAGATGTATTTTTCCCTTTGCCAAGTTTCAGAAATAGATATTAGACCTTAGATGCCAGTGTCTTATAAAAGCAATTATGGTATATATGTTACTTTAAGTTCTTGAATTCATCTTGACTCTATACAAATGTATCTATTTTTTATTTGAACAAGAAAGAAAGAAAGCAACCAGTTTGTAAATATTGTGAGATATTTAGAGCAAAAATCTAAAAAATGAAAACATGAAGGTCAAGGCCTCTCTATTTTTCTCATTTCACTTAAACTTTTTTGATGCTACCAAACATCTAGCAAGCTATAAATATCATGCAAATTATATGATTTCTATTTGTTTTGTACTTTGGAATAGTTTACAAGATGAAATTGTCTCCTCATGTAGAAGTATAAGCTGCCAAATTCCTTCAGAAGTTGGTACAAGAATCAAAAGATGAACCTATCAAATTGGAAACCAAAATTTTTGTGGTAAGAAGAGTTGATTTTGACATGAATGGTATGTTGTAAAAACTTTATTAAGTAATAAAATTTATTTAGTTATTTGACAATTTGGTGATTTGTGTGTAGATATGCCACCATATGAAACTGAGTGGAAAAGAGCACTCCTTACCTTATCAAGTAATATCCAGGTAAGATGTTATAAAAAATAACGTGTGCTTTTAGTGAAGCTGGTCAACCTACTCATGCTTTTCCATGCTTAATTTTTTCCTTTTGGATTTAGCTACTTATGATGAATTTTTAACTTTCCTTGCAACCTATGTATTTCCCTCTCAAGTTTTTAACTGGTTAAAAGAAATCTCTTATAAAGGATATAAAATTCCTTATTACTTTAGATTATCCTTTATGTTAAGGGAGACATCTGACTATTGTTTATATAATTCACCTTTATTTGAGAGTAAGCATATTTAATCTCTATGTGGTAGATTCAGACACTAAAAGAAAGTATTTGACCTTATTAAGAAAAATAAAGCAAAAAACGTAAAATTACATCACATCTCTGTTGAAAGTGATCCCATATCCTTTGTGATACTTTCCCTCTAGCAACTTGACTATCCTTTATCTTTTAGGTTATGCATGAGTTTATTCATTTGATTTCAATGACCTTGCATAACACTTGAAGAAATTAATTGTGGTAGTTGCTTGAGATATTGTCCATGCACTCCTTAATACACTTGTAAGTTGTCCTCTTTTGAATCTTTGTGAGATGGAAATATTTATTAGTTTACCATACTGCTATGAAGAAAGTGAACCCTTGACAAGATTTATGATGTTTTAAAAGCCCTCTTGACTGCTCAGTTACTTTTCTTTATGTATCTTTTAAAGTTCGTCATACTACCCTATCACTGTCATTATTAATTTCAATGCCCCCTTCATGGTTATGACATGGACTAATCATTGTTTATTTGAATAGTCATGACCGGGATATCATTTTGGGAATCTATAGTAAAGTGTCATGCCTTTCTTTGAAGTCCATTTCCTTAAATCTTTTCTCTTTGCTCGTTGCTCCTTACCTCTATAGTATCCCTATATTGCATAGACATAATAATAACAATTATGGTGATAACTAGTGGACATGGGTATAACATCAAGCATCATACAAATGTAGTTTATATATGCATATATAATACCCCGAGATATTAATATTGTAGCACTAGTCAAAGAATCATCATCAAACTATATTTGTTGATCAAATACAATGAAAAATAAAATATATTAAAATATAAAACATTGATCTTTACTATCTACTCCACTGTAAATAATAAAGACTTCCAACACTCAAATTGGAAGGAAATTTCTACAGTCTTTATTATTTATAGTGGAGTAGATAGAAAAGATCATTGTTTTATATTTTACTATATTTTATTTTACAAATAGCGTTGGACAATAAACTGGCCAATACACTATCAGACATAATGATTGGACCCTATGAATATATAGGTTATCAATATTTAATCAATTCACATGAGAAATCATACTGACCAATAGTATCAATGAGACTTTGATACTATATAACAATGACTAGTCTTAGTTTAATGATATTTCAAGACCAATGCATGAATATCATTTGGGCCTCATGGCATTGAACATTGTTTTCATTCAGCCATGATATAATGTTCTTACAGGAAGCACAATACTAGTATGATTGAGTGTATCAGAGGAAATAAGAGTTAGAGTAGATAAAAAGAGAACAAAAATATTGTAGTGTAACCTTATTATTATATAAATAAACAAAAAATTAGTAAGAGTAGGAACCCCAAATATCATGTTCATTGTCTATGTGAATATGTGTGGAATAGAGTGACCCCTTATCTATTTCAATTGTTGATAAGGTTACAGTTTATTCTTATTCTCCTTTGCATAGTATAAGCTCTAACCAATTTTTAATATTTAGCTTAAAAGTCAAGATAGTATTCCATACTGATTCTATGTCAATAGGAGGGAGGAAGTTGTATATGGATTCTAGAATAAACATTGTAACCAAAGACATGAATTACATGGATGGAAGAAAATTCAATAGAAATGGCAATAGATTTGACATATAAAACCAGAGGATGGCCCTGTGATATTTTGAAGCACTATCATAATGGTGAAGTCAATTTAGATAGAGGCTTGTTTCATAAGTAGATGGAAGTGTACGAGACATTTGAAGTTGCTTGTGAGAACAAGATTTAGGTTAACCTCCAAAACTAGGAAAATGAAGTGTTGTCCTTACAAAACAATTTTGTCAAGAGTGTGGAAGTGAAGGTCTACACAAGATTGTTTATATGTATTGGATTCAACATAAATATGTTAGGATCGGTCTCAACAATCATTTTAGTCTTTCAAAATGATATCATCCTTATTCAGCCATACACTATTTTTTGTCATATGGATGTAATCATTAAGGAAGACCCTTTCATTATTCCCTTAATGGATTGAAATTTCAAGGAGGCCATCTAATGGTGTTGCCTATTGATATCCAAAGTAGGGATGTGAATAAGATTGATGACTATGCAAGCTATATTGTAGATAAAATTCATAGATCTTTTGGTTTTATCAAGGAATATAATAGGGTGGTCCACTTCAAATGAAAATCTTTATTATGCCATACTATTTTATTTCCAGAATTCATTTGTGAAATCAAATTTGTACTTCTACGTTTGAAAATCATATTTTAAAGCAACATCTCATCAGATTTCATTTTTAGACTTGTGCATTTTCATAATTTCATTTCCATATTTTGTTGTGCAAGTTCAATATTCTTATTTTAGGAGTCTAATAGTTAGAAATCATAGTAAAATCAGAATTTAATAATTTCTAGAATTAGCATTTTAAAGTGTTTTTTCGGGTCATTAACTTCAAACTATCTTCTCTTTTGTAGGGGTGGTTGCATGCCGAATTTTTTTGGTGTAAAATATCATAATTTTTAGATTTTATTACCTGTTGATGATTAAAAATTATTGGAGTGTGAGTTTGATATTTTTTGAAGATCTAAATATTCAAGCTTGGTAAAGAAAAATCATGTCAGATAATATTAGTCTAGAACAAAATGAAGAGTCACTTGATAGATTGTGGGCTAGATTGAAAAGAAAGGGTGATGGGAAATGTTATTGTCCTTGCAATAATTGCAAGGGCTTAAAGACGAGAATACTTTTAATCACAATAGTTGAGAAATGTTGTAGGCAACATGGTCACGTTGAAGGGGGGTGATGTATGTGCTCCTCGGCTTGCTTGCACTGTACTAAGAGACCTAACTTGTCTCTTCTAGGAACCTAGTCTCCTCTAGGTCTTGATTGGCTTACATGATTAACTAAGTCCAATCCTCACTCTTCTCTAGAGCTCTCTCCTCTGTGCTTCACCTTGGATGACTAACACCATGTGATAAGTTCAATTGTCTTCTTCACTTAGAAGGTTCTAAGTGCCTTCTTCTCCAAAACCCCATTCTCCCTCACTCTTCGTTGCAGGGGTGTCTATCCTTTTGAGTACCTTCATAAATTTTCCAATTTGATCCATTGTAGAAGGCTCTTCCATCCTCTTCTTATCAGGTTCAAGATTTCTCCATTTGAAGACCTCAAACAAGCCTAATCCTTGTGGTCTTTACCAGTCCCTTTTTGTTATTTCTTGCAAACTTTTCCCAAAGAACTTACAAAACTAAAGGCATATCCTGATACCCTTTTGGAAGTTTTAAATGTTTCAATGGATGTTAGGGCCTGTCTACCTCCGTACAGTAGTTTCCTATAACCTAGGTTAAGTAGGGTTTATGGGCCTAGTTTCTAGGAATTCGCTGGTTTTCTTACTCAAACCTTACTCCAATGGATTAATGGAATCTCCATTCTCCTATCTTAATAAGTCCTCCTCCTATCCCACCTAGAACCGTACTGATCCCGTACTGTGCTTCACTCCCCTGCAAGAAACCCTCAATGTTTCTCTTCTAGATCTCTAACCGAGCTCTACCTGCTCGCCTAGAGATTAGTGACTAAGAGAAGCTTCTCCATTCTTTCATGCTTCCTAACTCTAACACTATGTACACTAATGACTCCCCTAACATTCCCACCTATCCTTAGGTGTTTCCCAAGGCTATACTTCATGGGGGAGCCATAAAAGCACCGACTGGTCAGGACAGGACCAACAGGAGCTCTAAATCAAAACAACTTAACTAACACAATCTATCTACTTTAAACAACTTACTTATCAAATGAAATACTCTAAGTTAATACTAAAGAACATAGTACCAACACTAAATCAATGCATTTGATTCATCTACTATCACTGTCACTCAATATCACTCGGTACTAACACAAAAACATAGTATTTGCAGAACTCTCTTTTTCATTCACCAAAACTTGATTCCAAAAACTACTAACTCCTCTCTACTGATGAGATTCGAGTCTTGGGTCATAATAGATGCCCACTCCATTCTAGGCTAGTTGGTCGAACTCCTCCTACAAATCTGCTCAAAGGAATCCAAAAGCAACCGAGTTGCATGTAACAAACTGTGGTAACTTCCTTGCAAACATTTGGCATCTTCCTTCATGCCTTGATCCTATTTCTTAGGACCACCATTCCCTCAATATCATGAGGAACCAACACATTAAATGGCCTTAAGGCATCTTTACAACCACTTTAAGTGTTTAGAACAACTTAAAGACTCTAATCTCCCCTAGACAACTAACATAAAGAAACATAACCTATTAACAATGGCAAATAGTGTGACCTTAGTCCTAATGACTAACTCACCTAGCCCAAACAAAAACAAGACCATCTAAGTTCTAAAGCAAACACTCAAATTATCTGACTTGGCTAAGGCCAGATACAAGCCAAAATACCAAAACAATGGAGGTTAGCCTAGGTGCTCCTGCACCAGGGGGCATGGTTATCGTCCATTGGTAAGTTGTTCATTATATGTGTTTATATTGATTGAATTTTTAAATGTTTATATTGTTTTAACATTATATATATATATATAATCACTTGATCATGATCATGGTTTATTTGTGTCTGTCATTATTATAAAGGTGGGGTGCCCTAAGGCACATGATATGGATTATCACGGCCCAAAGAATGTGGTTTTGCAAGCGGAGGAACATGGAGCTGTGAATACCAAAGATGAAGTTAATGATCCTATGGAAGAAGATGATCATGCACCAGAAAACACAGTTGAAGATGATGGTACAAATACATTGATCCATGACACATTTAGAGCATAGCTGATCATGTTGATCGAGATGACTTTGATGATGTTCATGATTTACTTGTACTTGAGAAAGAATACGAGCCCCTTTATGAAGGCTCCCAAAGAAATCTTCTCTCTGTTGTATTGTTGTTGGTGAACTTGAAGGTTATGAATGGTTTATCCAACATAGAAATATCACAGATGTTAATGTATGTCATATATGTCATCTTTTTTCATCTATTTTAATTGTTGTTAGTTCATCACTAATAAATAAAGGATGAAATATGTACCATTAATATTCTTTATATTAACAAATTATTTTTGTTGTAGATTGATTGGTGAATTTTTGTTACCACCATCAAATATTTGACCTCGCTTATACCGAGATTTATCTGGCATTATGAAGGATATTGGAATGGAGTATCAAGCAATAGATGCATGTCCCAATGATCATATTATATATCATAAACAACATGAATTTGCAATAGAATGCCTGAAATGTCATATCAGTAGATATTGAAAATATCAACTAACAAAAAAGGTGCCTCGCAAGGTTCTTCGTTATATTCTCATTATTCCACGTATGCAACAATTATTTAGGTGTGAAAGCTTAGCGCAATTTATGGATTACCATGCACAGAATAGAAGTGGAGATGACATTCTTCGAATGGTTGCAGATGGTTTTGCATTTAGGGACATGGAGGAAAAATGGCCACACTTTAAAGAAGAACCTCGTAATCTCAAGCTTTTATTGGCAACGGACGGTGTCAATCCATTTGGAGAGCTAAGATCTATTTACTCTGTGTGACCTATTTTTATTATCAACAATAACATTCCTCCATGGATGTCAATAAAGAGGGAGCACATAATATTGGCAATGATTGTTCCAGGTATTTGTTTACACCAATTTTCTTTAATGTAGTAGCATCTCATTTGTCTTATTTGTTGCATAATGACTTATATTTTTTCATTTAATAGTCATGTACATGAATTTATATATATTGCAGTAAAATGGTTATAATAATTATGTAATGTTTATGTTCATTCAACTAGGTAAGTACCAAGTTAAAGATATGAATGTATATATTGAGCCTCTTATCGATGAGTTACTAAAGTTATGGAATGGCGTCACTATGTATGACGTATCTAGACCAATAGGACAAAGACAATTTCAATTCCATGCAATGCTTGTATGGACAATTCATGATGCCCTAGGGCTAACACATTTTTCTGGTATGTTATAACGTTCGATTGCATGACTTTAACGATATTTAATTTTATGAAGTAGATATCATGCATGTTTTTTAAATAATCTATTCATTATATATAATTATAAAAATTGACAAATTTAATCCAATTATATATGATTTACAGGTCTTGAAACAAAAGGAAAATTTACATGTCTAATTTGTGGTCCAAAGATGAAATCTCATCGTTCAACAAGTTTAGGAAAGCAGGTGTTTGATGAGTATAGGCACTTCCTCCACAAAAATCATAATTATCAAACTACTGAAAAACATCTTTTCAATGGGAAAGAAGAGACTACATCAAAACCACGAAGAATGACACCTCGCCTATGGAAGTTGGAATATAATAGAATTAATCGTCAAGGTTATACATTGGATCAAATTGTTTATCTATCATGTATGATATTTTTTGAATTTATATTTTTATATTGTGTTGTGTTTACTCATGTTGTAATTGACAATGATTGTCATTGTTAATTTGTTTAAATTATATGCTTCATGAAGGTCATCAAGGCATTAATGGTCAGCTTCCACAGGGACTAAAAAGTTATCCTAGACAATTTAGTAGGTTGCCCTAGTATGAGCAACTACAAATTGTGCATTTGTATGATACAATACATATCAGAAAGAATATGATAGAAACATTATGGAAAATATTAGATGGAAGGCATGACAAAGAAAAAATTGTCAATATTTGTAGTGACATTCAGGAAGCCAATCATGCAATGGAAAATTTCATTCAATTAAATAGCGATGGAGACCAAATTAATATAAGTGCCCTTCCTTGGTTATTAATGGAGTAGCAAAGTAATGCTATAAAAGAAGTCATACGAAAAATTCGATTTCCCACAGGATTTGCTGCGAATATAAACAATATCATAACAAAGAAAGGTGAATTTGGGTTAGGGATGAAAACGCATGATTGGCATACCTTCATTAAGGTAATTATTCTAGTATATTATATATATATTTGTATATTGCATGTACTTTTTAGTGTATTATATTTACTACTTTTGGAAAAATAATGAAAAGATCAGTTTATAATTGTTGCAGTACGTTCTACCTCTATCTCTCCTAGACAACTTCGACAACAATTTCAAGCAAGTTATATATGATCTTGGAAAATACATGAGGTAAGTAGCGATATTTATTCAATTTGATGTATATTTTTGTTAAATATCATTAATATATTTGTGCCTTGAATCACTTGTAGATGGTTGTCATCTAAAGCAATCCATAAAGAAGATATAAATTATTGGAAGAGAAAAATTCCTCGTCTAATGTGTGAAATGCAAAAGTGTCTACCTTCAACATTTTTCAATGCACAAGAACACTACCTCATACACCAAGTTGAGGAGATTGAATTGTGTGGACTTGTACACACAAGGTCAATGTGGATGGTTGAGAGGCACTTGAAATTTTTGAAGGCTTTGGTTAGACAAAGAGCACATCTTGAGGTTTCTATGGTGGAGGGATATATGGTATACCAGACCATGGTGTACATTACTAAATATCTTCCTAAGTTTGTAGCAAAGATCCATGTAGATCGCATTTGGGATCCCAACTCCATTAACAAATTCGAAGGGGAGTACTTGATGGGGAAAGGTAGATTGAGGAAAGTGATAGGTAATTATAAGATGGTCATGGAGATTAATTAGAATACATTTTACATTTGGTTTTTATATATATTGTACTTATTTAATTATTAATTTTCAATATACATCAATTATAAATTAAGGTTGTATACCGTGGTAATTAACTAATTATATGTCGTTTGTGAATTTCAATTTTTTTTGATACAGTTGGTCGAGAGTGGGATGCACTACATTTGTACATCGGAAAGAATCGTGATTGGATGATGGCATGGATTGAACGATGTCAACAATCTTGTCACGCATTAACATGGGAAGATGTGGCTTCATTGGTTAAAGAAGCTCATCGTAATGGAGATTCCAATGTTACACCAAGGGAAATTGATTTAGCATATGGTTTAAGAGATAAATAGGTACGTATAAATATATTAATCACCCATATTATTTAATTATTTTCAATTATATTGATGTATATATATGTTGAGATTTTTTTCTTTGCATACATTCGGCCAAGTATAAATATGTTTATCAACTGATGATATTGCAATAATTTTTACATGTTTGACATATTGTAGGTGAAACACTACAAGGCTATGTGATGCAATGGTCATAAATTTCAAATCAAAAAGTTGGATGACACGAAGAAAACTTGTGATTCTGGGATAACTACAGTCTTTCAGGTGACTAATGTTTCATCTAGAAGTGACATACATCCAAAAGTCTTAGAAAATCAATACTATGAGATTTTGGATGATATACTTGAGTGTGACTTTAAGTCCTTCAAATTAGTTATGTTCGTCGTCCTATGGTACATGCTACGATTGAATGAAAATGATCCTGAGAGAACTCTTATTGAACACGATAATGGATTTACCATGGTTAATACAAGGTATTTTGAGCGAGCTGAAAATGAGCCCCATGTTCTTCCAAGCCAATGTGAGCAGGTATTTTACTCAGAGGTTCCAGGTAAACCGGGTTGGCCATATGTTTTTAGACATGATCCAAGAGGAAGGTCGGTAAAGTATAATGTGGTGGAATAAGAAGATACCAAAGAAATAGAAGATGATGTAGATGATGATCAGGATTAACAGTTAGTTGATGATGTGCCTAACGAAGATGTCGAAGAGGAGGAACTAGATCATGATGATGTGGGAATTAATGTTCATGAAGATGATATCCATGTGGATGATGACATTATCGAAACTGATATCAATGACGATGATGATGATATGACCAATCCTTACAATTTCGAATCTGGATCAGATGATACAGACAAAGAGTTGGATGAAGAAGAAGATGAATGACATTGAAATGTATGAGTTATGCAATTGTATTATCTATTTGATATTAATTTCTTGATAGAATTATATTTTACTTATGTGGTTACATAATTAATTCATGATGTTTTTAATTTTTATGCCATTACATAATTAATTCATTATGTACTTTTTAATGTTTAATTTTAATTCATGATGTTACAACTATTGTAGCTCTCCTAGAAATTTCCATATGATCATAATGAATAGTGTTTTGGGAAATTTCACAAAATATGACACATTGATCGTAGTAGTGAAATAATTGCAAAGTCGTTTATATTTTTTAGACCAATCACCCTTTGCAATGTCATTTTTAGGATCATCTCCAATTTGATTACTAGGACACATAAGGTAGGATTTGATTAACTTATCTTGGACGAACATTGTGGCTTTGTGTAATGTGAGAAAATTTTGGATGGGGTAGTGGTGCAGGAGCACCTACACCTCATAAAGTGATCATTGTAAAGGTTGTTGATGGTTGAGGATTTAAAATACAAGCTCTTGACATTCCAAAATCTGTGTTTTTCTTCAATTTTTTTGTATTTTTCTTGTTTTGCAGCACTGTACGGTCACATACAGCCATATTTTGATTTGAAATGAATTCCATGTCATGAAGATATGTGTTAGATTTGATTTGAATCTGATTTGAGGGCTTAAGGCATTGATTTGATTTAGAAAGCTTCATTTCTTTGCATACAGCCCGGTTACTCTGTTTTTGAGGGTTTTGTAGTCCAAACATGATATAAAGGGGCTCTTACACTTTTTGTGATTATTGTAGCTTGTGTAAAAGGCCCCATGGATACTATTGTAATTGTATTATGCATGAATAGGGAGTAGGATGAGAAATAAAGAAGGTATAGCTATTGTCCTCAAGAGTTTTGTGAAGAAAAGCATGTGAAATGAGAGGTTCAAGCCTAGGTTTCAACAAAATATGTATGGGTGATCTGATTTTATGAATTTTTACCCATGTATAGACCTAATGGGTTGTGTGTGAGTTGGTCTTGAGGTCTAGGAGGTTGTGGAAGTAGGAGATTCAATAAACTCTCATGATTTTGGTCTAAAACAAGGGTTTTTGGGTTTGGAAAGAATTTGGCCATACAAGTGGAATCTTTTTGTGGATTTGGAGGTTTGGAGGCTGTTAGCTCTCAAAAATATAGGTAAGAATACCTCAAGAGGTTGCCAATCTCTTGATACATTTTAGGGTAACAAATAAGGCCAAATGATTTGAACCTTCTTCTCTTCAGGTGTTGCCAAACCTAGGTGGGTTTACCTTTGCGAACTGAGTAAACTTAAGTGATGTGATTTTTTTTACAGCAATCTATTCACAATGGAAATCTTACAGTGAACATATATAATCCTATTAAAGTGTATGTGTAATATTAGAATATGTTCAATTAACAGATGTAAAAAATAAAATGGACAAACAACTTTTCCAATTTAACTATATGTATATATAACTTTAAGTTATTTTTATTTTAACTAAAAGTACTGAAGTTACAACATACAGAGAGTTAGTTTTCTCAAAGATGGGAAACAAAAGAAATATGAGAAATTGGATCTTGTGCATATGGATGTATGGGGACCAACTCAGATATCTTCTATCGGTGGCTCTCAGTATTATGTTACATTCATTGATGATGCAACTATGAAGGTATGGATTTATTTCCTTAGGCAAAAATCGGATGTATTTGAAACTTTTAAAAAATGGAGAAGCTTGGTTGAGAATGAGATGGGTAAAGTTTTAAAATGTCTTAGATCTAATAATGGTGGTGAGTATTGCAGCAAAGAGTTTGAATATTATTGTTCCTCTAATGGTATTCATAGGCAGAAAATGGTTCCAAGGACTCCACACGAAAATGGAGTGGCTGAGTGCATGAATAGAACAATAATAGAGTGTGCACGAACTATGAAATTGCATGTTGGGTTGTCTTTAAACATGTGGGCAAAGGTTGTAAAAAATTTTATTTATTTAATTAATAGAGGTCCCTCTAATCCTGTGAGTTGTGGTATTCCAAAGGAAGCATGGACAGGTAAGAAGGTGAGTTATTGTTTTCTCAAAACCTTCTTTGGACAGGTAAGAAGGTGAGTTATTGTTTTCTCAAAACCTTCTTTGGACAGGTAAGAAGGTGAGTTATGAAGCATTTGCACATGTAGATTCTGAAAATAGAACCAAGCTTGATGCAAAATCAAAGAAATTTATATTTTTTGGATATGGCATTGATGAATTTAGTTATAGGCTTTGGGATTTTGAAAATAAGAAAATTGTGAGAAGCAGGGATGTCATATTCAATGAGAAAGTGTTGTACAAAGATGTATTGCAGCAACATGAGAAGAAAGAAAATGATTATGTAGTGTTGGATGATACTTCAAACAACAATGTTCCAGTTGTTCCTCATGCTCCACAACAAAAGCAACAACAAATACCACAAAATCCAGTGAATGTTAGATGATCTTCAAGGTTAATTAGACCTCAAGAAATATTTTCTCCCTCTTTGTATTTTATTTTATTAACTGATGCTGGTGAACCAGAATGTTATCACGAAGCTATGCAAGTGGATACCAAGGTTCAGTGGGAGCATGGAATGGAAGAAGAAATGGACTCCTTGCTGGAAAATCAAACTTGGGAATTATGCAAGTTGTCTGTAGGTAAAAAGGCTTTACCAAACAAATGGGTTTATAAGTTGAAAGAGGAGGATGGAAGTAAGCAAATATTTAAAGCCAGATTAGTTGTAAAGGGATTTGCATAGAAAAAGGGTATTGATTTTGATGAAATCTTTTCTCTAGTTGTTAAAATGACTTCTATTTGTACTTTTTTAAGTATTGTGGCTACTAAAGATTTGAATTTAGAACAACTTGATGTTAAAAAAATATTTCTCCATGGTGATTTGGAAGAGGAAATATATATGGAACAACCAAAAGGATTTGAGGTCAAAGGTAAGGAGAAACTAGTGTACAAATTGAAGAAAAGTTTATATGGCTTGAATAAATCACCTCAACAATGGTATATTAAATTTGATAGTTTTATGGTTGAGCAAGGCTACAACAGGTGTAATTCAGACCATTGTGTTTACTTTAAGAGGTTAGTTGAAGATAGCTACATTATTTTATGTTTATATGTTGATGATATGCTTGTAGTGGGGTCTAACATGGATCACATAAAGGAGTTAAAATAATAGTTAGAAAATTCATTTGATATGAAGGATTTGGGGGAAGCAAAATAAATCCTTGGTATGAAGATTACAAGAGATAAGAAAAACAAAAAATTATTTCTATCTCAGGTTGATTATGTTGAAAAGGTGTTGCAAAGATTTCATATAGAGAATGCAAAAGCTGTCAGCATGCCTTTGCCCAGTCATGTCAAATTGACTAAGGATATGTGTCCAAAGACACAAGAGGAGGAATAAAAAATATCCAAGGTACCATATGCTTCAACTGTAGGCAGTTTAATCTATGTCATAGTATGCACGAGACCATATATTGCACATGTCGTAGGAGTTGATAGCAAGTATATGATTCATCCTAGAGTTGAGCATTGGAATGTGATATAATGGATTCTCAAGTACTTGAGAGGTACATCCAATAAATGTTTATGTTTTGGGGGTTCTAATACAGATTTAAAGGGCTATGTTGACTCAAATTTGGTAGGGGATATAGATACCAGGAGAAGTACCACAGGTTATGTATTTATAGTTGGTGGGACATTAATTAGTTAGATTTCTTGGTTGCAAAAGGTGGTTGCTTTATCCACCACAGAGGCAGAGTATGTTGCTGCAATAGAGGCAGCAAAGGAGATGATATGGCTGCAATTTTTCATGGAAGAGTTGGGAAAATAATAGGCTGAAAATCACTTGTTTACAAATAGCCAGAGTTCTATACATTTTGCAAATAATTCTTCCTTGCACTCTAAGACCAAACACATACAGTTGAGATATCATTTCATTCGGTCGGTGTTGGAGGATGGATAGGTAAAGCTAGAAAAGATACATACAGATGCCAATCCAGCAGATATATTTACAAAGGCAGTGACAAGGGAGAAGCTGAGCTCCTCTTAAACTTTGGTTGGTCTTCATGGTTAAAATTATAATAAAGGAACAAGGTCCAAGGTGCTTATTTCCAGTGGGATCTATAAGTGTAGTGTTGTCATCCAAGATTAGTCTCCAAGTGGGAGATTGTGTTGGTGTGGAGCTTAATCAGTCTCCAAGTGGGAGATTGTCAGTATGTGGCGACTGATCATGCTATACTGTACACTCTTTAGTATTGTACACTCTTCATGTATCCTCGCTGGGGTCTGGGACCGGGCCGGGCCCAGGCGGGGGTTCAGGGGCAGCAGCCCCCAAGAAAAAAAAATCATCTTTTTCACTTTGTCACTGAAAAAAAAAAAGGTTGACTTTGTAAACCCTAATTTCTAGAAGCTTCTAAAATCTTTTTATAAGAGATTGGGATGGGGAGTTGTAGTATGGAATTATTCGTGATATTGTAATATGTTTTGCACTTGATAATAAAATCATTGGATGGCTGCGGTTTTGTGGATGTAGCCCAGATTGGGTGAACCACGTTAAATTCTTTGTGTTGTCTTGTTTTTGCTATAATTTTTTGTGTGTGTTTTATTTCTCCATTTTATTGATCAAATCTGCATTTAACTTGTTAGATATTTTCCTTCTAACCCTAATAGATAGTAGTAGCAGCAGCAATCACAACCTAAGCACAAAAATTCTCAATCTCAGTAGAGTAGCAGAACTCAGTCTAGAAGAAATCAGAATTGGCATCAAGCTTGGCAAGACCATTTTGAGCAACCTACACAGAGTTCACAGTCGGCACCCAGTCGGGGCAGATTTCGGCAATCAAATGCACCGTCAGGTGGCAGAGGTTTTGGTCAGGGTATAGGTTGTTTCTCTTGCGGTCAACAGGGACATATTGCTGGACAATGTCTGCAAAAGAAGACTACAGGTTTTAGTCAGAGGTCAACCGCTTCTGAGCTGACGGTGAGCGATGTGGGAAGATCTCATTGAGTTTTTGCAATGGTTGAAAATCGTCAAGCTAACCATTAGGGTATTGTGGTTGAGACATCAGGTGTGTTACAAGGCACTAGTATTTCTATTCTCTTTGGTTCTAGTGCATCAGATTCGTTTATTTCCCCTTCAATAGTAGAGCATTGTAAACTGGTGGCAACAAGGCAAGGTGTTAAGTGGTAGGTCGAATTGGCCTTCGAGGAAAAGGTAGCAGTTGAATCATTTATTCAAGGTTGTGGTTTGAAAATTGGGACGTTGGTGACTATGGTGGATCTTCAAACCCTACCTCTTGGTTCCTATGATGTCATTTTAGGTATGGATTGGTTGAATGCGCACTGAACTATAATATATTTTCGCCGCAAAGTTGTTCAATGTGTAGATGATTCGGGAAATGAAGTTGAGATCGTTGGCATACAGAGACCTATCTCATTACAAATGATTTATACTATGCAACTAAAGAGGAGTTTCCGTCAGGGTTGTCAACTATTTTTTGTGTCAATCAGTGACTTAGACTTGGAAGAAATTCAAGAGGTGTCATTGGATGACTATCCTCTCCTTAAGGATTGTGCAGATGTTTTTTCGAGTGAAATTTTGGAGATGCCACCAAAATGTGACATCGATTTTAGAATTGATCTTTTACCCAAAGTTGAACCTATATCTCGGGCCCCATATTGGATGACAACACAGGAACTTCAAGATCTCTAATTACAATTGGAGGAGTTATTAGCAAAGAGTTCATTCATCCTAGTGTTTCCCCTTGGGGAGCACCAGTGGGATTCGTGAAGAAGAAGGATAGTTCCCTCCATTTGTGCATCGATTACAGGCAGCTAAACAAAGTGATGGTGAAGAACTGATACCCTTTTCCAAGAATTCATGACATATTTGATCAGATAAAGGGGGCTCAGGTATTCTCAAAGATTGATCTCAAATCAGGATATCATCAATTACGGATAACTGAAGCTGATATTCACAAAAACACATTTCACACTTGGTACAGGCATTATGAATTCACTGTTATGTTATTTGGGTTGACGAATGCACCTTCATTATTAATGAGCCTGATGAATGGAGTATTTTGAACCTACTTGGATAGATTTGTTCTAGCGTTCCTCGATGATATCTTGATTTACTCAAAATCTATGGAGGAGCATGAGGAACATCTGAGACAGGTGTTGTAGTGCTTGAGAGGCAATTAGTTGTATGGAAATCTAGAAAAGTGTGAATTCTATAAGACGAAAGTGAAATAATTGGGTCACGTTATCTTTGGTGAAGGCATCACTATGGATCCTTCAAAGATCCAAGCCATCACTGGCTGGCTTGCACCCACGAATGTTCCTGAAATTCGTATTTTTATGGGATTGGCGGGCTATTATTGATGGTTCATTCAGGGCTTCTTGAGGTTCAAACATCCCATCACTTCTCTTCAGAGGAAAGGGAAAACATTTATTTGGTCAAAACAGTGCGAATCGACTTTCCAGACCCTTAAGGAGAAGTTGAATAGCACACCTATCCTAGCAGTTCTTGATCCTACTGGGGATTTCGTGGTGTGTACAGATGCTTCCTTGGAAGGCTTAAGAGCCATTTTGATGCAAGAAGTTAATGTGATTGCATATGAGTCCTGCAAGCTCAAGGATCATGAGCTAAATTATCCCACGCATGATTTGGAGTTAGTCGTTATTGTTGTGCATTCCCTTGTGAGATGGAGGCACTTTTTATTGGGGCCGTTTCGAGCTACATAGCGATCATCGTAGCCTACAGTATATCTTTACATAGCCAAACCTGAATGCCAGACACAGGAGATGGATGGAGTTTCTTTTTGAATATGATTTTGAGGTTAAGTACATCCAGGGGAAGGAAAACATAGTGGTAGATGCTCTGAGTCGGTGAAGACATGAGTTATCTGTTGTAACTCTTGGTGTGGACTTGAGGAGACAGATCCTCATAGCACTTCCCACAAATAGCTGGTATCAAGAAGTGAAGTCAAAAATTGAGTCAGTTAGGGTGTTAGAGGGTAAGTTTGTTGGTTATTCTTTGGAATCTAATTGTCTTTTGAGATTTTCAGGTCGCATATATGTACCTCCTTTGGAGGGTCTTTGCACCCTAATCATGACTGAGGCTCATCGGGCTCCCTATTTTGCTCATCCGAGAGTCAAGAAGATGTATGTAGACCTTCATTCATTGTACTTTTTGGCTGGAATGAAGAGGGATATTGCAGACCTTATGGCAAGATGCCAGGAATGTCAGAGAGTTAAGGAAGAACACCAACATCTCGTAGGTCTTTTACAGCCTCATCTCATTTCTGAATGGAAGTGGGATATCATATTAGCGAACTTCATTGTTGGTTTGCCTATGTCGTCTCATTGGCATGATGCTATTATTGTCACTATGGACAGATTGACCAAGGTGGCACACTTTTCTCCTATTTGATCATCCTATATTGCATCCTTTTGCATTATGGACATCCTTGTAGCATGCCTTAAGGACCCAACTAAACTTTAGTTCTTCTTACCATCCGAAAACAGATGGATAGACTGAGAGATTCAACTAGGTTCATGAGGACATGCTTCGCATGTACGTGATGGATCAACAGTCGCATTGGGAGAAATATTTTCATCTAGTGGAGTTTTCTTATAGTAATGGACACCATAGTTCGATTGGAATGGCTCCCTTTCAGGTATTATATGGCCATCTTTGTCGAACCCCATTGAGTTGGGATCATCTTGAGTACAGAGTTATGCTTGGACCTGAAATGCTCCAGGATATGGAGCAGTAGGTTACTTGCATCAAAGAGCACTTAGTAGCAACTCAAGATAGGAAAAAGAAGTATGCAAATGTGCATAGGGTTGACAGTCATTTTTCTATTATGTTATGCCTTGCATAACCACCCCATCTTTTTCCTTGGTCAAAATGGGTCCCCCTTCATTGCTTGTCCTTATGTCTTTTCTTTTGAGACTTAGGAGTTGTTCTTTTCTCCTAAGTCTTTGTTTTTTTTCTTTTTCTCTGGTGGAACCGGAACCAGAACCAAACCTTGACTTGGGAATTTTTTGAGTTCCACCTCTTAGCTCAGTTCTGATCCCGCTCTTACTTGTTTCTTTGCATGTTTCTTTTTCAGTCCGTGTTGTTTTCCTTTCGCAGGGTCAGATCCGAAACAGATCTTGAACTTGGAACTTTTCAAAGTTCCAAGTTTTGTTCCTGTCCCGCCTCTCCCTCCACCTTTGTCTTTTGTCCGCTTTGTTTGGGTTTGGTCCTACCGATCTTGTCTCTGCCTTTTTGTCTCTCTTTCATTGTTTTCCTTGTTTTCTTCATCCTTGGTGAAACTAGAACTAGAATCGGAACCAAATCGGGAACTTTGAAAAAGTTCTTTGGATGGTTTTGATCCCGATCCCGCCCCTATTTTCTATTTTTCTCCACTTTACTTTAGTTGCACAATATTTGTGTGCTTGTTCTCTCTATGATCCTGCACCTAACCAACCACATTAATGGCATTAATTGCAGGCTCCTCACATGTGTGAAATCAAGTTTGAAAACTTAATTAATGTTAATTTTGCACATTATTATTGCCTTAGCTATTTTCGCGAACCAAAATCGAGATAGAGTAGGAGCACGATTTGGTCGAAGAGAAAACATTTGCGCGTGGATTTGGATCAAATGTCAACTTGTTAGGTAGCATTTTGAGGTATGTGGGCTTTTTCACCTCATTTCCTTTGTCATTTTTCATTTCTTTTTGTTTTTGCTTAGTGTTCTTCGTGCGTTCATGAGATTGCTCGTGAATCTTCGATTGTTTTTTGTGGTGTTTCTTTCACTCTTTGTTTTTCTTTCTGTTGCTCTCTTTTTTGCTTTCTTTTTTCTTTTTTGGTTTGTTTTGATCATCACGGTCGCTTTTGCATTTGGTTGTGTCTGTACCACCATGCCCTAGGGTTTAGGGTGTCATTTTCAATGGATTTGAGGGTTCTTATTGGTCTTTGATCTATTAAATAGCCTTTCCATTTTTTTTTCGAATGTTGGCTCGATGATTTCTATGTAGGGTTTTGATGACCTAATTTCCTAAGTCGACAGGTTTAAATAAGCTAGGGTTTTGCATGCTCGTGTTAATTTAAAGTTGTGCCCTAGTCACTGGTTTCCCCTCGGTCATATGAGGATGGTTTTGTGCTATTATTTTAAGCCTCCTCGGCTTATCAGGTAACCTTGTTTTAAATTCATTATGAGTGCCTAGGTAAAATTTCTAAGGATGATGTCATGCTTGATGGTGGCCGGAGTCGGATCCAAGAATGGGTTTTATCCATAAACTTTTATTTGAAATATTACGGATCTAGTTCCAAACCCGCTTTTGATGGACTTTAGGTTGTCAAACATTTTCTACTCTAGTGGAAGCATAACTAGAATGGGCACTGGAGTTGGAACTTCTTAATGTATCGAGTCCAGTTTTCAATCCAGTCTCGGTCCCAGTAACCATTCCAACTCCAGTCCCGATCCAGACATGTAGTTCATTCTAATCCCGACTCCGGTGATGACTCCAGTTCTGACCTTGGTAATACTTAGAAGCTTTCTAAGGATGTTCTTGTCTTCGTCCCGCCTTCAGTGAATGGTTAATTTTGCTAAGTATATAGAGACTACATGAAGAAGCACAGAGTAACATGGAAGGTGAGCTCTTTAATATTGCTTTTTATACTTTCCATGGATCTAATCCTGGGTTTTCATGCAGGAAGTGAATGATGTTAGGAGCCTCTATAGGAACTTCACAAATGGAAGGCCAAGCAGCTGAAAGTTCCAAACAAGTAAAGCCTAAAAAGATAAAGGTGGAACAACTGCCTTATACAATGAGATATAAACATCAGATGATCACTCCCATAGCCAGCAAGTTAGATTCTGGGTTGGTAGAAATCACAAACACCAACTTGGGAACATTTGATTGTGAAGAGCTGATTGAAGATACCTTTTCAGAACAAGTTACTAGGAGAACAAAGAGGATAGTTCAATCTAGAATTGTTCAAGTCACATTCTTCCCTCTGTCAGTCCAATGTCCAGAGCTGATCTTATTTGCAGTAGGAGCCTATAATGCAGTATCAAGGCAATGCATGGATCAACAAGGGAATGTCATAATTGACTTATCCCCACAAATGATGAGACTGATGTTCAATACATCTACTCCAAAGAATCCAAGGTTGTTGACCGAGGTAGATACATTGCAAAGATTCAATGAGAAAAAAGATGCCAACAAGAACCACATGAATAAGAAGTGGTTAAGAACTGAAAAGAAATCCCTAACTAAGATGCCTAACTAGCCCAAGAGGGGAGATTTAAAGAAGGAAGTTGGTGACCAAATCTTAATGCTCTCTAGAGTCTTTGGGAAAAAGGACTTTGTATACTTCAAGGAGTGGATGTTCCCATTCATTGAAGTTATCTTTGATGGAAGACATAAATTTGATTGGTGTATGATTTTTTCTGACACTTTGCACAATCAAATGGTAAATGTAAGGAAAAAAAAGACCTTCTATATGACCTTTTATGTCATTTATGTAGCTACAAGGATGGGTATCTTCCTAGGGTTGAATGCAGTAGGAGTGTTGGGAGAAGCTCTTGGACAACAAAAAGTGTGGAACCACTATGATCAATTAACTTTGCAGACATGAAAGGAGCACTATAGGAGATTCAATGATGCATTTATGTATGCTATTATCAATCAATTGACTGGTGATGTTGGTTTCGGATTAAGTAGGGATGTTATGGCATTCATTTCTCAATGGGGACATTGTTATATCCAATACCCCAGGTTTACTTACTTCAAGTTAGTAGGGTTTGATGGCATCCTCACCTAATCCCTAGGTGTTGCACTAATAAAATGGTCCTAATGGATTTTATATATCAAGCATTGGGAGTTAATGCAAAATTCAGTATCAAGCACAAACCTGGGTGCCATAAGTTTCCCATGAAGTTGGGAGAATACTGTTGTCTTTATAATGTGGCTACAAAAGAAGTATGTGAAGATTTGAGCTACCTCAAGTTGGGACTCTACACATCTCAAAATCATTTTGACCCAAAGAACATGATGAATAAGTTGCTTCTCACTATGTTTGAGAAGCACTACAATTTGTTAGAATATTTTTGGTGGGATTTGCAGGATGAGTATGATGTGAGAAAGAGGAACTATGAAAGACTCCCTATTCCTTGGATGATTAAATTTGGAGTAAAGGAAGATATTCATGACACATTTTCAGATGATGGTGTGACTTTGGATCTAACATATGAAGCTGAAAATATTGGTGTCAAGGACTTAGTCTCCATCAATTGGGAGGAAGAGGAATCTATTGACATCAAGCAGATTTTGAGGACTGTTTTGGATAGAAGAATCCAATGGGTGATCCTAAGAATAAAAAGAACCAGAAGCTCAAGGTTCAAAGAAGAGAAAAGCAGGGGCAACTAAGGGTTACCAAAGAACTAAAAGGAGAGCATCCCCCAAAGAACAATTGGAGTGTCCTCCCATTTCTGGAGGGGATATTGTTCCTGAGATACTTGCAGAAGAAGCCCCTGAAGTACAAGGTACGAAGACCTCAACACTTGGGGAATGCTTCTCTTCTCAACCACCCCTCATTTAGGAACCTAGTGAAGAAGTACCCATAGGTAGTCTTCATGAGGATGCATAAACACTAAAGGGAAAAAGGGGTTGAGGTTGAAATTCATGATATTGATATAGATTCAGAAGAAACACATTATGATGATGATATTGTTAAAGATTTATTTGTTCAAAATATTGAGGAAGAGCATGTTCTTACCCTAGAGGATCAATGGATGTTGTTTGAAAATGCCAAAAAAGAAGCTAATGCTAAGGCACAAGCTAAAGAATTAGAAAAATAGCAAGAAGCAAATGCAAAGGCAAAAGTCGAGGCATTGGCTAAACAACAATAGGAATTAGAAATCAAGGCCAAGGCTGATCTACTTGCTAAACAACATGAGTTGGAGGCCATTGCAAAAGCTGAAGAGTTGGTCAAGAAAAAAAAGGAGAAGGAAGATTAGGCCCAACAAAGAAGGGAAAGAGAAGCCTTCGAGGCTAAGTTTAAAGTAGTTGAAGAAGCTCAGAGGAAGAAAGAAGAAGAAGAATTGGACCTGAAAAGAATAGAGGCAGAAGAACAAGCCAAAATTGATTAAGAAGCTTCTAGACTATGGGCCAGGGTAGGGGAATCAGCAAATCAAATAAATCATCTATTGGAGGAAAGGAGATTAGAAGAAGAATGACTAGCCAAAGCTTAAAATGAAAGAAACGCAAAAGCTCAAGCTGACAAGTTGGCAAAGGAAAAACCAGAGAAAGAGAAACAGCAAGAGGTTGACTCCCAACCTAAGGCAACAATTTGGCAACCTCTTTCTCTTGCCACTTCTTCTTCCACATAGGTAGTGACTCCCCCTACTACTCCTACATGGTTAAAGCTCAATCTTGAGAAGAGGCGGGCAGCGCAACCACATCCCCTTGATTGGGAGGATGATAGAAAAGAAATAGAGAAGGAGAGGCCAAAGAAGAGAGTCAGGGTTCTCCATTCCACATGGTTAACAGATGCTAGAGATATTTTGGCTAAATGTGCTATCCCTATGGTTCAAAAAGACAAGCAAGATATGCAGATAGGGGATTATCAGTTAGGCACTATTAATCTAGGAAAGCCCACAAGAAATCAGCAAATGAAATTGATTGATATTGTGGCTTCTTTTACCAAATCAAGGATGATCCAGGACAAGCAAAAGAAGGATGAACTTAAGTCCCAAGTTGATCAACTACATAATTTTCTGAAGGACCTCTCTGCTCCTATTTCTTCATAGTCAGCTACTCTAGAGACACCTATTCTATTGAATAAGAAAGATGTTGATAATCTAATTGAAATGAGGAATAAGGTACAATTGATGGATAGATGGATAAATAAGTTGAACCAGGAAATAGATTATTTTCTCGTTAAAGGTTGCAAGGTTCATAAAGAAGCATTGGAACTAGTTAATGACATGGTTGCATATGTTGAAACTCTTGAGAAACAAGAGGAAGAATATGCAGGGCATGCAAGGAAACTAAAAAATATTAATAAGCTGCCCAAGAAAACCTTGTTGGAGCAATATATCCTGGAAGAAGATAATGTAGATTTTGTGGAAAATACCATCAGCATCATCAGATATAGGTCTTCATTCATTTTCACTCACAAGAATGAGGTCAACAGGTTGGAAAAAATCTTAGTGAGAAAATTGAAGAATTAGGAGCAAGTATTACTATATTTGTCAATGAGGATATTCTTGAAACAAATGACCTCCTCCTTGATAGACTCAAGGAAAGATGAAGTGGTAGATTGGAGGAATGATGCAGAAAGGGGATGATGAGGATGATCTATTAATTGATAAGCTTATGGATGTCAAACAAGAAGTCAAGGCTACCAGGAGGGAACTCATCAAGCTTGAAGATATGAAAGAATTTGCCTCTTCTGAGCTGGCAAGAATTAAATTTGAAGATAACTGGGTGGATGGGCCTGATACATAAATGCTTCAATAGGTAATTACTAGTTATGATGAGTATATGGAGGAGCAAAAAATGCAAAGTTAAAAGTTGTTACATACATGTTCTCTTGACATATCGGCATCAAGGAGATATGCTTAATTGGACAGTCTCCCTCTCCTATTTTCTTGGGTTATGACATCAGTTCCAAAATAGAGATTTCAGCAAGTTTTCCTATCCCTTCTTGGACGCAGGTTTTGACAAGGAGTCTCTAATCAGCAACTGAAAATCAGGATGAAGATTCTTCTTGGATTGTTCCAATCACCCCATGATATGTGGATCTAGGTTGTGATGAGAGAGACTAGTGCTAGATAGATTGACATATACAATTTCTCTCCATTTTGTAAAGGTCGGCTCATTGAAGAAAAATTAGCCACTTAGAGGAGACTTAAGAGATAGTTTTGCAATTTTAGTTCTAAGTTTTTTTTTATAGTTTATGCAAGATACACTTGGATACATTTTCTTTATAAAGTTTTCAATACAAGTCATGCTATTTCTGGAATATTGTTCAATGATAATGTTGATGAATCATAGAAATTCGTATGCCAGTGAATGTTGTGCATAAGTGTTTCTTATTTGATACAAATCAATAGAAGACTTTGAATTTAAAGTTATTTCATTAAATTATTTGTAAATGGGGTTCTTTTATGTTTGTTGATCTGTGAATTAATGATGAGCTAGCAATGTGTTCTTGTTTGATTGTTGAGGTTTGATGGTTGTATGTTTTGAATTAGCATTGTGAATGAATATAGTGGTGTAGAACAGTTTGTAGTTTATATCATTTCATAGTTTCTTGGTTACTTGAAAGGCTCATTGTGAAATTTATATGTCTGAATTGAAAGGAATTTACGTTTATGATTTACTCTATGCTTTGATCTATCTTTTTCTATTTATTTTACGCCCCCAAATGTTAGATTAGTTCACATCATGCAGTTTATGTCCTTTTTACTAGCATGCCCCCTTGAATATTATGGTTGCATGGACTACTGAATGAAACATCACAGTTGAGAACCAACTACAAAGACCTTGGGAGATAGGTGGTTTTAGATCAATTATCTCTTTCAGGAGAAATAGAGTAGAAATATTATGTTTAACGTTGTTGTGATATTTTGACCATCAACATGTTGGAGATCAGTTTTTTTTGCGAGTGCGTCCGTGAAAGAGTCCAATCTGTTATGGAAAAGGCTCTAAGCTCGTGCCTTATTTTGTGGGACCGTTTGAGGTGTTGGAGAGAATTGGCCCTATTGCTTATCGCCTAGCATTGTCACCCAATCTATTGCACATACATGATGTGTTTCATTATTTTTTCTTAGGCCCTATTATCCAGATGTTTCTCAGATACTTGATTGGAATGCATTACAGGTAGAGGACGAGCAGCTGGCACTCGAGCCTGTCATCATTCTTTAGCATAGGAGACTCACTCTCAAGGGTAGAGAAATTGAGCAAGCGCGGGTCCAATGGGACCCTAATGATGTTTCTTCGGCGACATGGGAGGATGCATCCCGTATTAGAGTGTAATTTCCTTATCCGTTCTTTGGCTTCAACGAGTAAGCCTAGATCTAGGGGGGAGGATGTAATGCCTCTAGTGTTGTTGTCATTGTTTTGATAATCCTTTCATATTTTGTGGCCTACTGTGGGTCTATGACAGTGATTCCTTCACCAGTTTGACTGTTTGGTTGACAGTTTCATTTGCATGAATGATTATGCTACTCTCTTTAATGATGATGCATGGTGTTTGTCTTTATCTAGTTATCCTTATTATCTAGATGTAGTATTATGTTGTTATGTAAATTGACTAATGCTTGTTTCATGATATTATGATAATGTGTTACTATTTGGAGTTGGGTGAGGGGATGATGTAGCATTGCTCGTTCATGAGCGCCCTACTACACTGCGACTCCCTCTCACCATATGCTTGCAATTGGATATATATGTTGTTGACATTGGTTTGGTGCAAGATGCAGGTACCAGGAACAAAATCCGCCTGCATTGTTAGGCTTGAGTGTTTCCTATAAGCCCAATGGGTATGATGTTGAAATCCGAGTTGACAAGAAGTCCCTCATCCTATTTTTTCACCCCATCACTGTGTCTAACAATGTTGTATATTTGCAACCTCATTCCCGTTTTGGTATCACTTTGTCTGAGTCGTTCATTTTAATTGTTTATTTAATGATGTTCTATTTTTGTCATTCAAGTTAATTGGTTAATTAACGTGTTTCAATTATTGGGCATGGTCGTTGTTCATTATCGTTCAGGTATTGTTTGGGTTACTTTTCTCATATTTGTAACGTTGATTTAATTAAAGTAATAAATTAAATTATTAAGAGAATTTTAGTAATTAATTATTAAATTGATTTGAAGGTTATTATGATTTGATAGTTTATACTATTATTTTATTAAAGATGAAAATGTAAATAAAGACATAAAATTGTATTACAGATAATGTTTATTTTCAAATTTTATATAGTGGATTAATAATTCACTTATTAATAAGGTTTTTTTTTTTTTAAAGAATAAAATTAAATTAAAATATTTGGATAAAGGAAGTATTGACAGAATTATCAAAAGGGATATTTTCTTAAATATTATTTTCAAACAATAAATTTTGAAAAAAAAGTAATTAAAAGAATTACGGTAAAGTTATGATTTATTAAATTTAAGTAATGTGATTTAATGTTTACAGTGATTAAATATTAATTAGCGGTAAAAAAATAGTTTTTAATCAAACATTAGTGGAGAGAGTTAGGTTTCTATATTAAATAAAAGCTTAAAATTTACTGACGGGTGGAAAAATGAAGAAAAGAGGAATTGACGTGTGCACGTGCATGCACATTCGGAAAACTAAAAATTAATTGAGAAATTTGCCATTTGTCTAGGTGGGTTATCGAAAACTATAGAGAATTTCCTTAATGAAGATGGGGAATTTTGTGGGAAGGAACATTTGGAATTTTTAGAAAAAAATGATATGAAGAAATTTAACAAGAATTTTTACGGAAGTATAAGGCTCTGGTTAAAAATTTAAAACTGGTCTTATAGCTAAGAGAATTTGGGGAATTGTGGTTTATTGTCTCCATTTTCGGTTGCAAAATTCTAGGTATGGGAAAATAACTATTTTGATAATCTCTGAATAGTTTTGATTTATGTCTTTGATGCTTTTATCATTTTCCATGGAGAATGAAATTTGTTGATTATATCATTTTCTAAATAAGAATGTTTCTGAGGAAGCCAAACATAAGGTATCTGTGAAAGGTTGCCCTCATTTTGTTTTTTGTCTGTTTATTAATGATTTTGTAAGGCCCCGCCTCGTATGTGCCTAATACAAACCTAATTTGTTATACTATTTTCTTGAATTGATGATTAGATATATTGTGGAAGATAAATAAGGTGATTCTTTGGAAATATGCTTGCATTTCATTTTGACATTATATTCTATTGTCGATACCATGAAGGTGGAATACACTCGTATACTATGGAATATAAATTGAAATTTACATAGATTAATATATAATTAAAGTTTAGAATATTTAGCTAATAGATTTATGTGATATACAATTGTTACTTATGATCGTTTTGGTATTGTGTAGGAAGGTAATAGTGTTAGCATGAGAAGGGAGGACCATCGATACCAAATCAAAAGACTTCTTCTTGAGAATGCAAATTTGACCCCATTTGGGGGTGGTTAGAAACAAGTAAAGGTATTAGGAGACTAAGGTTGTGAGGATTATTTTTCTTGAGTGGATAATTTATTTAAGACATGTTAGGGCATTTAATTGGGATTCTTTTTGAGGTGTAAGGCGGGGGATTAGGTCTTGGAAACCCCTATCTAAGTTTAAAATTCGGATGGATCTTTAAATTTGCCTATAAAGAGGTGTGTTGGTCAATTTCCTTGGTAGGGATGCAAAATAAAAAACCCCCTAGGGTCTATGCCATAATGGTAGGGGTCAAGTGGGAATTCAATAAGGCCCTAAGGACATGATCTGACTCCTAAAAAGTCCTCATAATGAGGAGTGACGAATTTTGAGGAGAAGATGGGGGTGAAAAGATTGGAGGATTGTCCAAGTGCATGTTCCCCTCTTCAATGAGAAAAGACCCTCATTGATGAAGGGAGGTACACTCCACACCTCCCCATCCAAAAAGGTTGCAAGTTGAAACTCCTATATAATTGAGAAAGGTAGGATGAGTGGGGTGTTACCCACTTCTCCTTTTGGAGAACTTTAGTGAAGATGGTAGAAAGAATGAGGAGAGGAGAGAAGATGGAGATGAAGATGGCTTGGCTTGGAGAAGAATGAAGGATAAAAGAGTTGAATCCCCTCATTGAAAGAGAAGAGATAAGTTCTTTGTTTCCATTTTCCTTTTGTTTAATTGTTGTAAGAAAGTGGTATGTTGCATGGATTATAGTTGAAACAAAGAGTAGGAAACTTAGATGCAAGAGATTTGGTGTTATGTCATTCTCATTCCTTTGTAAAAAATTGAAAGACTCCATTCATCATCTTGGAGATAAAATATTTCCTTGCTCGGGGGTATGGCTAGAGCCCACGAGGCTCCATGACGCCATTATGGTAGGGTGGAGAGCAGACCCTTCTAAAATGGTTCATCATCTATTTCATTTATAGTAATATTGCAAAGATGATAAATTAAGTAAACATAATGTGTTGTAAATTGAAACTGTACAAAAGAAATCATTTGTGTTATTTTAGAAACATAAAAGGTAGTATTTTGTAGAAAAATAGAAGACTAAAATGAGAAGGGTTATTTCATTGGTTTGTTGACCATTAAATCTTTCTTTGTTGTTTGAAATGTCATCTTTTTTTTGGGACATTTCTGCATTGAGGAAGTTGATTTAAAATGAAAATAAAAGCCACCCTTTCTAAACTCTATGGTTGGTATTAAGAGGGTTTTGAGTTAAATGATTGTAACTACCTATTTTGTTGAATAACAAATTGTGGAATCATTTAAGTTGCTCATGTAAATATAAAATTATTGAAGGAAAATTAGTCATCCATTCATAAACTTTCTAGGGCCTCATTTCGAAACCCTAATGTCAAATTATGAACAAATAAATAAATAAATTCAAAATGAATTGTTTTAATTGTTATACAAGTTCATTAAAAATGTATATTATGAAACGAGTATTTATATATGCTAAGAATAAATATACACAAAAGAAAATTGTGTACCCATTGTATATGTTGTCCATATGCTTTGTGTATAAATATAGAATATAACAATAGAAAGATAAAATAATATATATGTATATATTTATTAAACCGTCGATGCTCTCTTATCATTTTGAACAACAATGGAACGTTCACACAAAATCTGCAAGATGAAAGCAAGGATAATTTTAATGAAATTATGTGTATATAAATTGCCAAGGATAAAATTGGAAGCTTCATTGCAACCTCCCCCTCATGTGGATATACTGTGAGGCAGTGAATTTTTGGCTGTCTAAGACACTTCGAATAATATTTAAAATTGGAAAACTTAGGCATCCAAAATTTGGCTATTGTATTATCAATAGATTAAAATTAAAAGGAACCATAGCTGGGGAAAACTCGGCACTAAAATCCCAACTTTGATTCTAGTTTAGTACCTGTGAAATGTCAGATACCAGAGTCAATGAAGGTGTAAGTTTTAGCTATGCTTTCATTGCCTCACTCCATTCAACTCTCAAAAAAACAAAAAAAAGGAAAGGAAAAGGGAAAGCAAATACCATATGAATGAATGAAGACTTTTAATAACATCCACGAGGCCAAACAACCTATGGGATCCACATATCGGCAGCAAAATGGAACACCACAACAACCCAAAAAATGAAACCATAGCCCAACAATTACTTGATCTCCCTTTCTTTCTGAATTTTGGATCTTCTACTATGAATTTTTATCAAGTAATCAACACTTTTTGATATTCTCTCTTCCTCGAATAAGCTATATAAAGTGTCCACATTTAAAATCTCGATATAATTGATTCGAATATCCATATAGGCTGGACATTCCATGATGAAATGCCACTCTGTCTCTACAATCCCTAACGAACAAAACCTGCATATCATATCAGCCCAATCTTCTTTAGGTGTCGTTCATCTACCGGTTTTACATCTCAACTGGTGTGAACTAGTTCTTAGCTGAGCTATTAACATTTTCGCTTTCCATTTTATTCCCGCACCTATATGTGTTTTTTGAGTATGATCATATGAGGGATTAAAGTGCTTGATGTAATACTCCATTTTCCTTGATAACTCCCTAGCCCACATGCTTTCTTTAACTTTTTGTTGCACATACATTTTGATTGCCTTAATGTTATTCAGGCAATTATCTATGTTGATACCCCACTTACTCAACCACTTATTATTTTGCTTCATCCACGTGTTCTTCCTTCTATTTAATTTCTCTATTGCTGCCATTTTGGGCCAATTGGACACCTTCATGTTCTCTAGCCTCTTTAGATAACTTAGTAAACGAATCATAGCCGATGTCTCCACAGGTAAGACTCCATCCTCAGCTAGGACAATCTCATAGGGAACAAATGATTTTATTTTGAGGCTACTTGTGATTAAATGTTTTTACATTCCTTCAATTTGTCTCCACTTCATTGCTGAAGTATTGCCACCCCAAACTTCACACCCATAGCGAACCATCGGCACCACTAACAATCCAAAGAGAGTTTTCTTAGTTTTCCAATCCCATAATTCAGCACTCCTACATCTGTTTTGCAAAGAGTATAAAGCTTTCCATCCGCTTTGAATCCTTTTTTCTCTACATGTCTCCCAACTAAGCCTATAGTAAAAATCAAGGCCAAGGTACTTATAGTCACTAACCACTTGCAAGGGACTGCCTTCGAAGACAAATTCTATATCTTCGTTCTTTCTTTTCAAGGTAAATATCATAACCTTAGTTTTGCTGGTGTTCACCTACATCCCAACCTCCTAACAAAATAACTCAAGAGCTTTCAAGTGATCCTTCAAATCATGCGCTATTTTTGCCATTAGAATAAGATCATCAGCATAAAGCAGCAATTTTATTACATAATTGGTCAGCTCAACTCCTCCCCTACCAAAATTGTCTAACCATTCCTCTAATTTGTCAATATACAGCCCAAATAATGTAGGTGAGAGAGGGCAGCCCTGTTTGATGCCAATGTCACTTCCAAAACATTCTGACATTCCCTGTTTAGTTCTGATTTTAGCTTGAACTTGCTCGTATAACCTATGAACAATAGCCCTATGCTTTTTAGGAATTCCTAACTCTTCCATTCTAGACCATAACTTGTTTCTAGGGACTATTTCAAACACTTTTTTGAAGTCTACAAAGCAACAAAATACCTCACCGCCTTGCTTATCGCAAACTTTCTCAATCAAGTACTTGAGTGTAATGCAGTGATCAATGGTAGAGTACTTTGGTCTAAAGCCCGCTTGACCTTTTGCTCTATTTCCCTCTTTTTCTTCCCAGCTACTAATCCGACGCTCCAAGGGGATGATGACACTGGTTGTCCAATTTGTTGGAAATCCATATTGAATAACCCTATTGAATATTCCTTTGATGTGTGGTGTGAGGGCATCCACACCCCATTTTAAATATTTCGATTGTAAGCCCTCTATGTCACATCCTTTGCCCCTCACAAGCCTTTTAACTCCTTTGATGTCTCTTGTGGAGAAGAGTTTAGCCCTTGAATTAATCATAGGAGGAACATCTTTGTCTTGCACCCTCTCATATAACAGTTTTGCATATTCCAGCCATTGTGAGTCTGTGATATTAATATCTTTGATTGTGATTTTTTGTTGTAATTCTTTCCAGAACCCTCTCGGATTGTACCTACCCATGGAAATCAACTCTTTTCATCTTGTTTGCATGTAAACCTCTTTTTGCAGTCTCACAAGTTTTTCATACTCCTTTTTTATTTCCGTCAAATTTAGCTATTCTTTTCGTTGCCTTGCATTCTTCGTCATACCACAGATTTGCTGGAAAGCTATTTTTGTTGCCTTTCTTAGGTCTAGATCTTTTGCACCAACTAAGAGCTTTGAGGATTATTGAAGTCAGATTATTGCTGCATATTTTTTTTCTGTTTATATTGGTCATCTCAGTATCGCCCACCTCTTGTATCTATTTTTCAAGATTTGTTCAAAAAATTTCTTGCTTTTCTTGTGTCAAGAGGATTGTTCCATGAAAAGGCTCATTTGGATTTGGTTGCAGCCTAGCGTAATAATTAGTGTCTTGTTGCATGCTGATTTTGCCATATACAGGGTTGTGATCTGATTTCATTTCCATGGGACACTCCCTCACCTCCACCTCAACCAACCTTGCCATAAGGTTCTTTGAACAAATAAGATAGTCCACCACGCTTTTCCCATTGTGAGAGTGACAGGTAATGTTCCCCAAACTCGGCCAACCATTTATCCCATTGCATATAACCAAACCATACATGCTGCATATCCCTAACAATTCTGCTCCGTACTAAGTGATGCCTCCTTTTATGTCTTGAGAATTTATTTCCCACTTTTGGTTCTCTTCTTTTTCTAACCATAGGGGGTTGTCTCTTATTCCCTCTTCCTTTCTAAGACATAGAGCCTGATTATTTGCAATCCTTGCATTAAAGTCTCCTATTAGGATAATTTCTCCTATATTATTATATGCCGAAATGTCATTTTTTAGAGCTGCATAAGGATCCTCCTTATCTAGTTTCTTCTTCTTATAAAATTTTGAGCCATGTGGAGCAAAGTAGCAGGCTACAAGATAAATTGTGAAATCTTTGATCTTTATTTTCAACCATATGTATTGTTTATTTGGGTCTTCTTTTTCCACTTATACGGTTCTTTCCCATGATTCTTTTATCAAAACCGCCACTCCTCCATGTCCTTTACCACTTTCTGTTAATTCATTCCAAACTGAAACCTTTAAGTAACCTTCAAAAATTGGAATCTTACAACCATCATGCTCATGTGTTTCAATGAGGACAATTATGTCATTCCCCTCTCTATGAAAATGTCCTAGTTTCTCCCACACTTTCTTTTGCATCTCCACCTTTACAACAGTTTGGGCTGGAATACTTCTCCTTCTTTTCCCTCTCATACTAGATACGTGTGGCTTTCCATCGTGCCTTCAATAACATCTTAATTGACAACAAAAATAATTGATAGGTATGGGTATTTGCTATTGAGATTCATTGATCATGAATATTTTGATCCGCAATCTTTCTCTCTCTCATGTGGAGGAGCATCGATGGCCCAAAATTGTGGCGGAAGACAACTTAACTAGAAGGAAGAACACGTGGATGAAGCAAAATTTCAAGTGGATGGGAAAATGGGGGATAAGCATGCAAGAGTGTCCAAACACAAATGTTGAAATTAAAAGGTATGTAAAAGAGAAGGTCAAGCATATTATGTGGTCAAAACAATTTAGTCAAAAAAAAGAGCACTATGTTTTGCATTTTAACCCCACTTGTGATCACGGGCAAAAATATTATGTGGGTGTAGATATAAAGTGGAAGGCTAAAATGTTGATAGCCTAGTTAAGAACTAGTTCCCACCGTTTGAGGTGTGAAACGGGAAGATGGAGAATACCCAAGGAAGCGTGGGCAAATAGGATTTGTTGTTTCTGCTCTTCAGGTTTAGTAGAAACCGAGTGGCACTACGTCATGCAATGTAAGGCTTACGAGAACATCAGGTGCAATTACTCAAATCTGTTTAAAGTCAAATCGTTAGAAGTCTTGTTTGAAGAGGAGAAGATTGCTGAAACAGCAAGTTACTTGATCAAAATACACAGTAGAAGAAATAAAATCAGCAAAGAGTTAAAAGGCTACAACAAGTAGTTGGTGGGGTCGACGACTACTCTATTTGTCGATAGATGTGGTTTTTGTTCTATTTCTTGGGTCCCATAAATTGGTTGGTCTCTTGGACGTAATTAAAAGCATTCATTCACTCATTCTCAGGAGTGGAAATTGTTGTTTATTGTTTTTCATGATTCATGTTATAATGCTTGATCTTGCAGTGAGAGTGTCTTGCTTGGAAGCTAGGTCAAAAGTCACCATCCACATTAATTTTGGTAGTTTCATGAATCAGAACATTAATGGTTCGCTTGACTGTGCCAATTGATTAAAGATGCAGTGATGGTAGCCTAGTGGCGCTTAGCTGTAGCCACAACCTTGGCAGTAGGGAGGTTAATCATGTCGCAAAACTAATGTTGAAAGAAGCAAAAAATATATATCACTATCAAACAACCTCCTACTGCATGCAATCGGCGTAGATACCGAGTGACTCCTTCACAAAGAGCGGTTCATAGCGCAATTGGTGGAGTAAATAGATCGATGCAAGTTTTTCTTGGTATGCCAGCATTCATTATTTTTTTCTTGTCAAGATACAATTTTTATTATGTCGTCTATTAAATGGACACCAAACCTTCTAGTTGTAGCTCACCCGCATCCACCTGAGCTCTTATCGGTTAGAGTGCGATAAACACTACAGTCAAAATTTGTGGCGATCAGTGTGTCTTGTTGTCACCAGTATTTTTCCTCAACACTTGTGGAGCAAACCACCAACCCCTCTCATGGTTGACTAGATTGCCATAGGCCTCCACCTACATTGGACGCAGCAATAGTGAATGTGAGGTTGGCGTAAGACCCATATCTGTATATTTATTGGTAGGATAATTAAATTTATTTTTTAAAGGCAGTGTACTCCATCAATAGATGCGTGAATGATGGGCTATTCGTGGCACCAGGCACGAGGAAAGGAGCCCTCTTCATGTACTCACTAACAACTCGGTCTCATGGTTATGAAAGCAAAATTCTTAGAATTTATAACTAATATATGAATTAATGCATTAATGAAGCTGGCCCTTAAATCGATGCCTGCAAACATTATTCAAATTGCATTGTAGAATTAATTCACATATTGTATCCCTTGGCAAAGTGTTGGCAAGTAGGATGTTAAATCACATATTTAAGATCTGATTCGATGGGAGATCAGAACTAATTTTGAGGAATCATTGGCTGGGTGTTATCAGCAAGTTGTCATCCTAGTAATTATTGTTAAATGACTTCTGGTTTTGATTGTGTAAAAGTTTTTTGCATCAACGTTTCAGATCATATTCTGTGATCCATTATCAGGATAGTTGAGAGTTCAAGGAGAAAAAATGATAGGTTGCAGATCAAGAATTAGTTAAAAAAACCAAGGAGAAGGATGAGGGAGAGAAGGGGGGCACACAAAACGAAGACCAGGAAGCTACCAAATAGACAACACCTAGCAATTACCTCAACGCTTAGCATGAGGGAAAATACACTATCCCCCGTTGGAAAACACACTATAACTAACATTGTCCCCTGTTAGTTATTTCCAATGTTGGAAAACACACTATCCCACGTTGGAAAACACACTATACCCTGCTAGTTATTTTCAATGTTGGAAAAAACATTGTCCTCTGTTGGAATACACATTGTCCCTTGTTAGTTATTTCCAATGTTGGAAAACATTGTGTCCCTTGTCAATTATTTCCTTATGAATTTGCAGTGTTGGAAAACACATTGTCCCTTGTTAGTTATGTAATGAAGTCCACCTTCAAATTTTAGAACAACTCTTTGGTTACCACAACTATTAGTTAGAGCAAAAATTATATCTCATTTTCTTCATATGATCAAAAAATAAATAGACAGTATAATTGAAGGTTGGAAAACACAATGTCAGTTATCAATTAGTTTGTTGTGCTTGTTCAAAGCTCGAGGGCGAAGAGGTTGAGGAGGATTTGCAAGTGGGGTATACACAAAACTTTAAAAAATGAGCTGAGGGGTAACTAACCATTAGAGTATTTCCGTGTAGACAGTTTTACAACAACAAGGGGGGCACACAAAACGAAGACCAAGAAGCTACCAAATAGACAACACCTAGCAATTACCTCATCCTAGTAATTATTGTTAAATGATTTCTGGTTTTGATTGTGTAAAAGTTTTTTGCATCAACGTTTCGGATCATATTCCGTGATCCATTATCAGGATAGTTGAGAGGTCAAGGAGAAAAAATGATAGGTTGTGCAGATCAAGAATTAGTTAAAAAAACCAAGGAGAAGGATGAGGGAGAGAAGAGGGGCACACAAAACGAAGACCAAGAAGCTACCAAATAGACAACACCTAGCAATTACCTCAATGCTTAGCATTCCCATACCTCCAGCTTCTCCAGTTTTTCACAACACCTGTGAAAGACATCTCTGAGTAATTTGCAGTAACTTAGATATTCAGAATCTTGCTGTTCACAAATGTGAAGAGATTAAATATTTTTTTATACTTATTACAATAATATAATCTTACCATGAAAGAAGAGTATTGCAGATAAATAATATTCTTAAAGATGCAAGATTAAATTGAAACTGAAAAAAAAAGAACATAAATGATTGGATCAAGTGCAGCGTCAAAGGTTTAATATTAGTATGTGCGACGTTTCTTTTTTTCTAAACCTATCACAAATGAAATCACGAAGAAAATATTTTTGTTTCAAATCCAATCTAAGGAAAGTAGCGTTGGAAGTTCCCATTTAGGGATCCTTGCCCATCCCTTCCATTTTAAGTTTTTAAGATAACTCAACGTATTTCTCATGTTTTTATATTCCTTCTGTAAAAGAAGAGATTATATTCCCTCTCCCTTAAGAAAAGACCATATTAATTTAAAGTAAGAGTATGTTAAAGATAAAGTTTAAGTAATAAAGGAAGGCGAATTTCTTTTTGTTTCTTGTTTTTTGTTTTTTGTTTTTTTTTTAGTAAGTAATATGTATAAAAACATATATAGGAAATAATATTTGTAGTGGTATAGGATAATCAAATTAGTATGAGCCTAAATTACTTTAAAGTGAATAGAATATATATATAAATAAAAGGTTATTTATCTTTTATATAGATATAATTATAAAAGAATAAATAAATATATAAATAAATAATAGTTAAACAAATAAATAAAATAATAATAATTTATCATATTTTTTTGAAAAAAAATGTTAGTATCAATAATTATCTAATTAGTAATATTAAGCGTATTGGTAATAATGAAAATAGTGGTAATATAATGTGTAGTATTAAGATAAATGTTTAAGTGGAGATTGGCTTAATGATCAATTCATTATGAGTTTTGGTTTGGACATTAGAATTATAGCTCTCACGAGATATATCTAACAATATTAATATCGAGGATTATATTAGTGTTAACATTACTTTGGTATTATATAATAATGTTGGTAATGGGGTCATAAGTAGCATCGCTATCCATGGCCGATTTTAAGTTTGCATGGAGGATTAATATGAAGCATGGTTATACTTGGTATTATTACCTTAACCGTGGATGTAATTAGAAAACTAAAGGTTGAGGCTATTAGGTGTCATTGGTGTTAACAATAATCCCTAATCAACAAATATTGAGCACTTAAAGGGGATAAAAGGGTTGTTATTATTTATATTAGAAAGGATATGAACTTTATCAAAAAAAGTCAATACTTCAATCAAAGGTAAAATTAACGCCAAGTTCAATAATAAAATAAACATCATCATAAATAATAGTGATAATCCTATAAATAACTACTTTAATATTAGTATTGTTAGTAATACTAGAATAGTGGCAAATGTTGCTAACAAAAGAAATATATGATTCAACATTAAGTGCATAAATAAGAAGTAATTATGTTAATCTTGCTCTGAGTGAATGATAATGTTAAAGAACTATATCAGAGTATTCCTGGTTTTAGAGATCTTAAATTTTAATCTATGTAAATTACGATATAATTATATTAGCATCAACAACTCTATAAATAAAACTGAACCTAGTCATGACATCATGACACTTAAGGAAATGTGAAGGTTAAATTTCTAAGTCAAATAAAAAGTGCATTGGTGGTGATATTATAAACAATACCATCTCACCAACACATTTTGGTAAGGAATTAATTCATCAATCTATAATACTCATCTATAGAAGTCAATCATCGTGACCTTATAGCTAGTTGGTCTATGTGAAGCTCCTCATTCATTATAAATTGATCTTTTAGTGTTAGGCTTTAAAATTTGCAAAGGGGGTTGGTTGTGTGTGAGATGGGTTGCAAAACTATGTTTTAAAAAAAAATTGTTGCATTTTCTAGTGAAAATCTTTGGCATGACAGATTTTGCTTGGAGAAATAATCACCCTCTTGAACAAAGACAAAATTCTTTTACGGAGGAGATATCTTGTAGGTAGGAATTATATATATATATAGTTAGTTAGTTAGTTAGTTGTGTTTATGGCTATGCTTCGCTTATGTGGGTATTGATTTTTATAAAATGTTAATCAAAAATAAATATGGTTTTGTGTTGTTATATTTATATGTTTGGATAGATATATATTATATAATACATATATGTATGTGTGGTTAATCATGTTATCTGGTGGAGCTTTTTTAAATTATTCCTCTTGTGAGTTTATTTTATTTTATCCTCAACTCTAATTGGTTGGGTTTTGGGTTTTACAAACGAGTTTGGGTCATAGGTGTTCTTTTCGAATGTTGACTTATTATTAATGGTGGTCGGTCGTTTAAGTGTGCTCTTAATCCCTTTTGGTCGTGACTTTATCAACCCCTCTTTACCTGTCCTCTCGGTCTTTTGCATCTTGACCGTTTTGTATTTTTCATAGTGTTGGGTTTGTAAAATGTTTTAGATTAACCTCTAAAAAATATTTTCGACCTCGAGGGTCATTTCCTCGTCCACCTAGTTAGTCCTCCTTTGAAAAATGACTTTTTCGCATGTGCAGATTGCGTAGCCGTTGGATGGAGTGATCCTCATCGTGACCGTTCCTCGTAGACCTCACAAGGTTTCCTGTTGATATTATAAAAGTGGTGCGAGGCGTGCGAGATGTTGCTACCTATCGCATATGATTGTGGGGACCAAATTTTGTTCGCTGACCGATGATGGATGTTGGTGCTGACAGTTGTTTCTTCACCGACGCATTGTGGTCGTTCCTCACTGACCTCATGCAATGAAAAATTTAGTTTTAATAATGCTGCGAGGTGTGTGAATTGTTGACATGTGGACACCAATGTTGTATGAAGGATGACCAAGGTGGGGCCCATTTTGTGCTGATGTGGTGCTCGATAGGTGATTTCCTATTCGCCTGAAGACTGGTGAACGGATGTGGCATTTTCAAAGTGTTTTGACTCAATCTGAGTCGTTCTCTTGGCCTACATTTTTTTTGATCAACGGCTCGCATTTGAAATAGGCTAGTGTTGTACTATAGTCATTTTATCTCGCATGAGTGAATAGTAATGGTCGAGCTGTATTGCCCCGCTGTGGAACCCAGAAAATGTTATGTCACTCACATAAAACAACTGATTTTTTTTTTTTTAAAGATAACATGTGACAACAACAACAACATAAACGTTTAAGGGTTCCACAACTACGCTACTAAGTAATAACAACAAAACTCCACCATAGCCATATATAAATAAACTCATGAGAAGTCATGACCAAATATACATATACAATAAGGGTTACATACAATAATTGAGATTGTGACAAATCCCATAATTACACAAGTATCGATACAAGCATCTCATGTACATCATGAGTGTAATACAATAAGGAATAAGATGTAGAAAAGAAGACGTCCACGCCATGACTCGCTAAAGGAACTATGCACCGCAACCATTGTGCACTTTGGATCTAGCCAAGAAAACCTATCACAAGCAAAATACCTGAAGGGGACCCAATGGAGAAAGTGGCACGTTCCTCCCAACTATGTGGAGCTCGAAAACCCACCCCCTGTGCTAGGAGATAAAAAAAGTCCTCAAGTCATTCTGACCACAAAACTGACAACATACAACACAAGGTCGACAATCATGACATCACAACTGACAAACTCCCAGTACCTTAGTTAAGGTTATCATAGAAATACCAACTTTCGAGAGGTTACCCATGCAACCACTTTCAAGTCTGGCCCCTAACGGAAGCCACCCCTCCTAAGGTACAACCCCACAAATAGATTACAACAAGGAGGAAATAATACATGAACATGATCTTCATTATACAAGGACCTATAACCAATTGATCCAATATATATCCTAAGTGACAAAGCATTGCAAAAACCTCTACAAACACGTATGCACAAAATACGATACAACATCTGCCCAAACAGTAAATTGAGCATAAATCACATTACCAAAAGACAAACAACCAACATGCCATAACTTAGCAACAATAAAAAAACCTCTGGGAATCCACAAAAACAAGACCCTTCCATAATCAATAAAATAACACCATATAGGAAAGGCATCTAAAATTAGAAATTACTAAGCTCAAAATAAGATTCTCATAGCTTCAAATCATAGACACAACATACATAATCTCCTATCGACATTCTATCATTCAATTCTTCACCTTTGATATTTAAATACCAACTCCTATTTAGGATAAATCTATATATTAACATATCCATTAACCATTCACATATATAATTGCTCATTTACTTATCAACTCAAATAACGTAAAATTCATACTTAATAATTTATTAAATTAATATCATATCTCTAATTACCATAAATATTATAACCAAGATAAATTTACCCATTCTTCTAGTACTTTAAGCATCTACCAATATTAACTCTTTTCAATTTAGGATAGATATATACTCCTAATTATAACTTTAAAAAGTAAATCATCCTTCCATATAAACAAAACTGTTTTATTGCAGACAATCTACACATTCAAAACCTTACTAAACATATAATTCAATAGTAATTGATTAATATTAAATTATAAGCATGTGAGATTTTAAACAAACAACCTCCTATCCTTATAGAACTATTTTCTAATTTTAGGTATATAATTATACCTACCTACCCATTATTTCCTAACTAGAATTTGCTTAATTATACTATGTTGATGATAATAGCTATACTCAAGAATTACTAGTTATAAGTAAATTTATTAACAACTTACCATTCATTCCAATATGCAATACAATGTTATCTAATATCTAACTAATTCTTTAGTCTACTATACTCAAGCAAGGGAATGAGCTACACTCGGACTTCACTGACCACGACCAAAGAATATGATTCAGCGACCAAGAACAACCGAATGCATGCATGCAGCATGCGTGTTGCAACAAAACTCAACCTCCATACAATGCAAGAGTTGATAACTTGAGAATGCAATTTGCATGAACATTTACAGGAGCACAAGATGGGATAGAAGACGCCAATGGTATGACAACCAACTTGAGGTCGAATACCAGAATAAGTAGAGGAATCAGATATTCAATAAATGATAATCTTAAAAAATAGATGAAATGCACGGGTAAGCCAGGAAGCCGATACACTAAAGGAAAGACAAACCAAATGAAAAAGAAGAATAGATAGTACGTGGCCTCTACAACAAATACAATACAGGATGAAGGATACGAAGAAAATCGACATAACCACAAAGAGATCGCTCACCTACTAAGAAATCACTAACAGAAAACCACATCGATGCTCACGAACAACCCCATACAGAAATAACAATTCCTAGATCTGTGAAGTTTAAACAGGTAGGAAATTTTCCATAACCAAAAGACCATATACTGCACGTACGTAAAGAAGGATTCCAAACGAAAAGACGTCATGCAACAAAACACATAAACCAGACAAAACATGAGAATATTGGACAAATCCCATCAACAAGACCTCCTGCTATGTCGAGTGTATTTACCAAGGAACATGCTATATCAAGTGTATCATGCAAGAAATACCAAATCCCAAAACTGCTACAAAATATCACAGGAAGATGATTCGACACAACAAATAGACTATCAGCGCCCATTCAGAAAGAAGGTTCGCTAAATAAAAACAATCCACACAAGCATGCGCAAGAAGAAAGACTCCTTTCTGGACAGAAGACTCGCAACATCAATAGACAGAACAATACTACTGAACGACTCCTTGGAAAAGACAGCTTATTGCATCGACAAAACCATAAAGGACTGATACATTTAAGATCACCATATTAACAATACAAAACCAATGTTTAGAAACCTCCATGCCAAGCCCTAAAATTCTAGGAGAGGACATTCATTTTGGAGGGTTGGAGAAATGTGAATTCAGAGTCTTTATAGACCCAACCTCCACCAGAGACTCCCCCATCAACTTCAATTTCTCCAAATCCTTCTTTCTCCCCGCTTTAGAAGATTTCTCCACCACCCCTTTCTTTAGGTCCTTCTGAAGAATTCCCAATGAGGGAGAAGCCTTATTACCTTTTACCAAGCCCGCTCTCGCTTTCTCCAATGGGCCCTTATCCCAACTTCGTCTCCACTATAGGCTCAACCCTCCCATGAACCACCATACTTTGGTCCGATTCCAATTGAATAACCCCCATTTCTTGAGAAGTTTGGATGCACTTTGGGAAAATGCCTTCCTGAACCCCTTTTGAAACACCCTGATCCAAAATCAACAATCTTGGATTTACTTCCTAATGACCAAGATCATCAAGCCCCTCAAATCTGTTACAGGAATCTCCATCTCGACGGTCCTTAAAAGTCCTCTTTTGGTCCCGGTTCCTATTACGAGCCTTGGCTAGAATAAAACCTTCAACATCCATAGCCTCACCCGGCACAGGTTCCTTACCTTTGTTGACCTTTGAGGGATTGCGAGGAGGTTGAGCTGCCAAATTCCCTGGATCTTTAAACTTCGGGCATCTTCTCTACAAATACCCATACTCATGACAAAGATGACAATGAAATGGCAAAGTCTCGTAGTCAAGCTGTTGCAGCCAAGAGCAAGAACCCACACGTATTTCCAAAGAATCTGGGATAGGGATATTTAAATCCATTTCAACACAAATACAAGAAAAATTCATTACCTTTTTGTCCAAAGTTTGTTGAGAAGGACCCACCGGTTTTCCCAGTAATGAGGCAACTCGATGCAAAATGTCATTACGCCAAAATTCCACTGGAAATATCGAGAGGCGAACTCAAACCGACACCTGATTCGAAAGTTCCTCTGAAGGATCAAAACCCGCATGCCATGGCTGAATGAAAAACCAACCTGGTTGTGGAAGTAAGGCCTACCTTCAAAAACTCTATTACGATCCATCATGCAATTAAATGTCACCATGAATTAGTTGTTAGCTAACAACATTATTTCCATCTCACCCTCTGGGGACCAAGAATGATGAGCCCATGATTGTAGAAATTAGAGCGAAACCCTCATTCCCAAAAATTTGCAGAGCAAAGCATGTTTTGAGAAGTACTCAATGTCCTCTGGAATTGATTCAGGTTGAATAACGAGCACCGACCTTTCCTTAGAACGTTCAAGGCATCCATTTGTCTTCAGAATACGAGATCCACCAGTGTGAACAAATCCATAATTACTTGGGTCATTTGAAAAAAAACTATTATTAATAATTTTCGGAGAACGATTTGGAGGCGAGGCCCCAAAAGTAGCACAAAAATCCAAAGGGGATTTGAGCCCAGATGACTCCCCGTGAGCCATGCAAACTTGAGTTCCAAAACTTTTTGAATGCAAACTGAAAACCACACCTCTGGAGCCCGTACAAGGTATGAAATGGACCTAAGGAGAGTCACACCCTACTCAAAAATAGCGGCCAGCAAAGAGAACACCTACAGCAAGGAGACTCCACCAAGAAAAAATGCTTCCACCCCATGACAGGAGAAGAGAACACCTTGAGAGAAAGACAGCACCCCAACCACTCAAGAAAATCCTACCCACATGAAAATGCTGCCCAGACAAGAACAAAACTCAGAGAAGGAGCATGCAGAGAGGGCTGAGCCCTCATGCAGGCTGCGGCCTCACACAGGGAGCCGTTACCCGCAATGCCATCTTCTTTTATAATTTATTTATATTAACTATCATAAGTGTGAATTTTAAATTCAAATAACGAATATTCTTCCAAATCCATTATTTCTAATTCTTCACCCCACATTTAATTAAATATTCTACACTTTCCTCAATTCACACATAATTAAATATTCTAAATATTTAATTAAATTCCTTTTTCATCTCTGGCACATAATTAAATATTAATTATTTAACTATGGAAACTTTTAAATTCATTGTCACAAATAATTAAATAACTTAATTATTTAATTATTGATTTATCCTCAACTACCAACTAACTCCTCATAACTAAAATGCACAAATGGAAACTTTCCTTCATTTTTGAATGGAAAAGGTTGTGTAGGAGGAAACATTTCCCATCTTTTTCTCTAGCTTCCATTTTTTTCTCAACTTCCAAATTTTTCACCATTCATCTTAATAGGCTTGTTTTCAACCGTTGATCTTTGCCAACTTGGCTTTTGCCTCCAAAACTCTATAAATATAACCTCTTTTTTCTTTGAAAAGGATCCGAGATCTAACGAATATAGCGTGAGCATTATAGTTGCATTTATCTAGCATTTAGCAATCTTGTTTTCTTGAGCATAGCATCTTATCTTTCATAGCATCTTATCTTTCATAGCATCTTAGTTTCATATCTTAGCTTAATCATTTCGTATAATTTAGCAATAGAAATGCATGTTGCATAATCTCATTCTTTAAGTTGTCATTCAACCAAATCTACTACTTACACCAACTAAGAGCCAACAACTTACAATTGAATCCTTGAAGATGGAGGACAATGAGATGTCTTTGAAGAAATTGTTGTGTTGAGAGTTTGTTTATCTTTTAACTTAGATTTCTTCAATATAATGTCGTATTGGTGTGTTTTTTTATCTTTTTAATTAGTACACATATTCACACACATAGTAATCATTCTTTTGAAGTAAGGCAAAATAATCCTTGTTATTAATAAAAATATTCTTGGATAATGTGGCTAATTGGAATATCTAAGGTAACCCTAAGAATGTATGATTCTCAACCAAGTCTATTAATCTCAACCAATGGTAAGGAATTTTGTTAGGTCATATGGTTAATTAAATTCTCTTTGTCACAAAAAAATAAAATATAGAAGATGTTAAGTATACCTTGTCTTGAGTTTAAATTGTAGAATTAGGATGGGGAAACACATTGTAGGAAATCTTAAGAATTAATCCTAAGTTCATATGGTCAACAGACTAAAATGGTCTAATGATTTACTTCCACTTGGTTATTGATTTATCAAATTTTGGGTGTAAGATTTTTCCATAACAAATCTTGGAGATCACCAATCTTATAGATTGGTTATGTAGTAATATAGAGGCTCAAAGGGTGGTGTTCCTAAATCTCAGTTGTATCCCTTGCCATTGAGTATGTATTAGGTGATAAGGGTCATGTAATGAATTAAATGTGGTGTTAAACAAGGTGGCTTGTCATGTTTACTACTCCCTAGTTAGACATAAGCTATTGTAATGAATTGTGTGGTCAAGTTCATAAGCACCTAAGGTGTTGGTTGTACAGATGCATACTTTAATATTCTCATGTAGGTGTTTTTATGCGCTTGTACTAACAAAGCATCCCATTTCTAGTGGCTTTCTTATGACTTCCTTTTCCAAGTGACCATACCATTATGATGTTTTCCATAAGAATTGTATTTATCTAAGTTCTTATTAACCTGTATATGGTCTTCATGATTAGGTTGAAAATAAAATATCTTGACATCTAGTGTGCATGAGTGTTGGTTAAGATTCTCATATTAATGTTACAGGTATCATTAAAAATATTTAATATTAATCTTATCATTATTGTGTTATCATGTTTGTGTGTGGTTAATGAATCTTAGTGTTTATGTGTATTTCTTCTAAAAAAAAATTGGTTGTGTATAGTTTAGTTGGGTAAATTTTTGGGGCATGACAATATTTTCCTCTATGTAATCTTTATGGTGATGATCACATGTAGGATTAAATTAATCAAAATGATATTTCCTATTTTTTAAACATTTTTTCCATCTTAATCATGCAAAAACATATCAAAATAAGATTCAAAATATAACTATAGATGAGTTGATAGGAAATTTAGAGGGATACATAGACATTTGGTGTTGGAATGGTTTGAAAACATTAAAAAAGTGAATGTCCATAGCTTTAAATATATATAAAATGGTTAGCCATTTATGCAATTTGAATAAATGTAAATTATTAATTTTAAATGTAGATTTACCATTCTTATTTACTTATAAATTAAAAACTCAACTACTATAAAAAATTGTGACTCATTTATGAGTTTAAAAAAAAATGAAAAATAAAATTACAAACTCAATTAAAGGTTCGGTCAAATTCACCTAATAAAAAAGATTAAACTAACATAGATATCTTAAAATATAAAAGTTCACATTATCACCACCTGAAACTGGATTATTAAAGTTTGACACATAAATAGAAATCAAATTTATATCAATTATAATTAGATTATTTGTTTAATAGATCACATTATATCACTTGTAATTGGTTGTAATACAGGTTTGACAACAAATGGCTGTCAAATTTATTTGTATAATAGATCACACTATCATCACCACCTAAAATTGGTTTATTAGGTTTCTAAAGACTTGTTATGACCAACTATACATCCAATTACAAATGATAATAGTGTGAAATTTTATGAGAATAAAAGCTCACACTATCACTACTTGAAATTGGGTATAATAAAAGTTAACACATAAATAGCTGCCAAATTTATATCAATTATAATTAGATTATTTGTATAATAGATCACACTATTATCACTTGAAATTGGATGTAATAAAGGTTTAACAGTAAATGGCTATCAAATTTATGTTAAATAATTTTTATTATCCACTCTTCCATTACAACCCCTTGATGTCATTGTAGTTACACCTCTCGATATAATAAGAATATTCATGAGTTAAATTGATTTTAATAGTTTATTTGAGTCTAGAATATTCATTTGTTTATCCCTCAAGTATTTATTAGTGGACCATGTAATCCAATTTGAAATTGAATCTCTATGCTTACACCCTTGTTATATCATTTTTCCACCACTACACCTAAGAATCATGGACCTGAGCTCAAGCTTATGCTTGTAATCTTGAATGGTTTCATTTGAACCATGTCTCTCTACATAGTAAAAAGATATCTTGTACTACACATGGATAAGAAGGGGTATATTTTATCCACCAAATCTATAAATGTCTTTTTAGAATTGTTTAATAAGTACAACAAGGTTGTCCCCAAGAACACCCCTTATCAATAGTTGAGTGTGTCAAAGAGGTGTCTAGCGATAACATTGGGGAGATTGTCAACTTGATATGAGAGCATGTTCTCATATTAATGTTACCAATATCATTACAAATATTTAATATTGATCTTATCATTATTGTGTTATCATGTTCGTCTGTGGTTAATGAATCTTAGTGTTTATGTGTATTTCTTCTAAAAAAATTATTTTTGAGTATAGTTTAGGGGTGATCCCACAATAGTGGTCTACAATTTTCGGCCAAACTGGACATTGAAATTATTATTTTTAACTAAAGATTCACATTTGGGCACCTATAGCGGCTAAAACGTGAGGAATTTGAAGATGATGCAAACTAGAGTCTCGTCACATTATTTCTGTAGATTCTAAAAATATTTTTTCAAAATTTTTGGAATCAGATTACACTTCTTTTTCCATCTCCCACGAAAACTGATTTTTTTCAAAAAATAATATTTTTAAAAAGTGATGCACACTGTATAACGCATAAATTTTTTTCCATGAAGGATAAAATTCTAATTCTTTCAAATTTATATTTTTAACTCCGATATCTAGTGCTTCCACTTGGTTAGATAATTTTTTATTGAATATTTTTTCTTTAATCAAGTTTCGAAGTCAAACCAATTACAATTCAAACATAGCGTGACCGTATAAAGCGTAACTTTTTTTGTATATATCAAAATTCAATTATTAGGACTTCAATATCTGGTGCAATCATATTTTTCAATTTATTTTTGATAATCTACTATTTTTCCACATGTGCAGAACAAAGACCTTCATTTTCGATGAAAAACCTACATTTAATAAAACTAAATAAACAAATACATAATAAAACCTGAAACATATTAAAATTATATTCGTTGGATAGATTGTTTTGAGGAATACCATAATCATTTGAAATAACAAAAATTATAATCTCTCAGATAATTTTGGAAACACCCTTAGTTGGGTAAATTTTTGGGACATGACAATATTTGCCTCTATGCAATCTTTTTGGTGATGATCACATGTAGGATTAAATTAATCAAAATGATTTTTTCTCTCTTTTAAACTTTTTTTTCATCATAATCATGCAAAAAAATATCAGAATAAGATTCAAAATAATTAGAGATGAGTTGATATGAAATTTAGAGGGATTCATAGAGATTTGGTGTTGGAATGGTTTGAAACCATTATAAAAGTGAATGTGCATAGCTTTAAATATACATAAAATCATTAGCCATTTATGTAATTTGTATAAATGTAAATTAATAATTTTAAATGTAGATATACCATTCTTATTTACTTATAAATTAAAAACTCAACTACTATCACAAACTGTGACTCATTTATGAGTTTTATAAAAAATGAAAAAAAATAATTACAAACTCAATTAAAGGTTCGGTCAAATTCACATAATTAAAAAAATCAAGCTAACATAGATATCTTAAAATATAAAATTTCACATTATCACCACTTGAAATTGGATTATAAAAGTTTGACACACAAATTTATATCAATTATAATTAGATTATTTGTCTAATAGATCACACTATATCACTTGCAATTGGATGTAATAAAGGTTTGACAACAAATGGCTGTCAAATTTTTTTGTATAATAGATCACACTATCATCACCACCTAAAATTGGTTTATTAGGTTTCTAAAGACTTGTTATGACCACCTATACATCCAATTACCAATGCTAATAGTGTGATGTAACGCCCCACCATGCAAACCCCATAGGACAACTACAACATTAACATAATAACTTATTTTTTTTTAAATAATAGTTAAACATAATAACATTAAACATTTATACAACATAGATATAACATAAAGCATTAACCTAATCCTATGGGGTACATGGTGCATTACTTAAATGAACCCAACAACTAAAACGATAAACGATTCCAACTAAAGCGAAAGAAAGAAACGAGAATACAAAATAATATAAGTATGGCATTCCTTCATCAAGAATAAGATATATAATCATAAAAATGAATCACATATTGTTATATACATCTTCAAAGTTCAAAATTACAAACGTGGAATATATTTCCATAGATACAACACAACAAAAAACCAAAGTTACATTACAAGGCCACTTCCCTTATAACATTGGGAAGGGTACAACATAATACAAAAGTACAATAATAAGAGAATTCTTCAAAGGTACAATCTTCTCCATGCGAGCTCTAAGATCACTGCAACTGCATCTACGCCATGATCACACTTGGGGACCCAATCAGTGTATTGCATGTTTCCACCCGGTCGTGTGAACCCGAAGGAACACCCCCCATGCAAGGAGTCGATAAGAAAGAACCCTTGGCCAAAAATTCAAACATAAAGGACTCACGTCACAAGACTCAAACCCATGAAACAACATAAACATCAACAATGAGACAAATCCAGAGGCACCAAGAACAAGGGAAAACAAAGGGGCATAATAGGAGAGTGCCATCGCATGGCCTTACATGGATTCACCAGACTACTTAAAAACTTTGAGCTGCCTCCATCTATAGTTAACCAAACATCTTGTTTCAACATGTCGCCCCATAGGGTGACTCATGCGGAGCCACTTACCTTTCTTGAAGACAAGGTAGTGACCTTACCGACTAGGCCTTCCCACCTGTCCTTAGCCTTTGGGAGCACTAATGGCAGGTGTGAGGTGTATATTTTTATCTTATTATGTGATAACCAACCCAACCCTCTAGGCACATCAATTGGGTTTTCACTTAATTAAGGAAACTCTTTCAAGGGTGACCGCTTGTACACTGGCCCCAAGAAGAGCCACTCCCCCCTATGGTTTCCCTAAAATCAAAACCAAGAAATGGGTACCTCAATGCACAACCAAAAGGACATTAAATCACAAGGTACATGAGGCATGACCATCTTGTGACTACGCAAAGAATCCCAAAACCCATAACACAAAGAGGCACCACCCATAATTTCTCACATGATATCAACATAAACAAAAAGATGCAACCATAGAAATATATACACACTTCCCTAGCCTCTGGATATAACTCTAGTTCCACACTAGAAAAAACTAAAATATCACATACTACTAATTAACACCACATCATCAATTATAAGGAATTTAAATTATAAATCACACAAGTCTTATATCAAATAAAAATTTTCATCTATTAAAATCAAAATAAGGAGTTCACTAATATTTCCATTTGACCAAAGACAATAATCGATTTATTAAATATCTTACCAAATATTCCAAAAATATAAGTTTAATTACTTGCTAAAATCTAAGTTTAAATACTTGTGAATAATCGAATTAAAGAATGACAATGGAAATTCCATGATTATTTAAACATACAAATAAACTTTTAAAATTAAGGACATTAAACTTAATCTATTAAAACGAATTATAAATCAATCATTTATTTTAATTCTTTAACTATATATATATTCTTAGGTTTAAAATCTTTTCCCCACACAGTGTATTCTAAGATCTGATTTTTAATTCTATTCTCAAACAAATTAATCTACATTATGATTTTTTCTAAGATTGAGAAAATCTACTCTTTTTAAAAATCATTTCTAAAAAATAAATAGATTTAATTAAATAATTAATAAATTTAGAATCTAATTAAAATGAGTTATCTTTCAACTACAACTATTTCTGTTTCCAAAATATAGATTAATTAAAATGAGAGTTTTTTTTCTCATCAATCTAATTTTTCAAGAATAAATCCTACTTCTTCATTTCAATTAATTATTCTCATTTCATGTATATGTACTATATATATATATATATATATATATATACACACACACACATACATACATATATATATATCTATACACACACATACACACATATACATATATGTGTATGTACCAAAATAAAGAATATTAAATCTTCTACTTACTGTTACAAATAAAACACAGTAATATACTGAATATTCCATAGAATATATACACATATATGTATATATACATATATATATTAGAACTACCAAAAATCTTAATTTTAAAATTGCCACAATAATATATATATATATATAAAATATAAAATAAAAATAACACGACACTTTAAAACATACGACATCACTAAGTATGGGGATGTCGGTCTATGTGAACAACCAACCCACCCATATGTGGGGGTAGCGTTGCCTTTGGCAATGCTCCCTCCACACACTTGTGGAGGGCACTGTCATCGACAACGCTTCCTCCATGAGAGGAAGAGGTGATGTGGGGGATGAGCTCCCCACCCACAAAGAAAATAATAGCGATACCAACAAAAAATACAGACCCAACAGACAAATAAACGGGTCACAATAAAAACTCTTCTGTCACATTTTTTTAATTGCCCTGAACACATTCAACATAAAAATTTATATATATATATATATATATGAAACATAAACATAATACAGGAAGAATTGGGCATAGCCCAATGCACAAAAATTTTCAGATGGCAAGAACAACTTGGGGAAAAATAGGGAAAGAAGAGAAGATCTCAGACGGAAAGAGATTTACAGAGAATTTTGGCTGAGAAGATACAATGGATAGAGAAGAACGAAAATTTGATTATTCACAACTAGAATCTAGAATAAAATATAAAAAGAAGGAAACAAATGGAAGGAGGAAGCTACAAGCTGAAAAATATTTACAAAGAATTGGATTTCACAAACAAGATTTCCAAAAATTCACATAAAACATATTTTCTTTTTAAATTGAAATCCTTTTTCTCTTTTTAATCTAAAATTTACAGTGATCTTTCCACGAATTTGAAATTACCCGGAGTCCTTCGCTTATTTCGATTCGAGGACGAAGTGTTGTGTTGAGCGAATCTAGCTAGCTGCAACCTTCCGCAATCCAGAGATTTGAAACCCCAGCAAAACAAATTCGAAAACAATTCCCAACATAAACTAGAATCTAATCTCCTTTCAACAGAGAAATTCCACGAAAAACAACACAAAGCATTTCATTCATAGCAAAATTTCACCATTTTTGAGTTGTAGACAAAAAAAATCATTTTATCTTTTTCCTCTCTTGCTTTTTCTGAAAAAGCAGTATTTGGAATATAGATTTTCAAAAAGGAAAAAGTCAGAAATTACCATGAATTTCCTAACAGATTTCCCATGCAACTGCCACTTGTCATAAAATTCTTTTCAATTTCCTATTTCGGAAGAAGCATCTTCCTCAATTAACCAACACCAATTAGGCACCATTTTAATATTTAATTTCCTTTTAAATAAAATTGACTTTTGAAAATAACCAATTAAACAACATTAAAATAAAACATCATTTAACTTAGTCATATTTAAATTTAAAAATATATTATTAAATTATCATGTGATAGTAAAATCAATCATGATAATAATTTTCATAACTTAATTTTAAATAATCCATAACACAATTTATTTATTTATTTATTGATTTAAATTAAATGATAACTCACATTTCACAATAATAATAAAATGCTAATGTACACAAATTATTTTCCAACAGAATTGATGTCATTAACAACATTGAAATATTGGTTAATTAATACTTCACACCATAGGATAACATTTAAATTAAAATAATAATGCACTAGTCAAAGTCATAAACACAACTTTTGCAACATTATAAAACTCATGAAAGAAAATGACTTAAATTAAAACCATATCCACATGAACAAAGTACCGATAAGACATGAACAACCACTGAACCAACCACTGACACAGATGAGGGTGCTTACCTACCAACTCCCTAACCACATCAAACCATTGGGTATGTAGGGTATGCTTAGACCCGACAATGCAGGTGGAGTCAGCACCCGGTACATGCACTCCTACATAACACCAAACGTCGAACAACATATACATATGCATATAACTCATAGTCAAACACATTGTGAAAGAGAGTTGCGGTGAGGCAGGGCGCTCATGGATGAGCGATGCCACCTCGTCTCCTTCACCCGAATCAAATATAGTAATCAAAATCTAAGTATCACATCATCAATACAACTCATGCAGTAACATCATCATAACATAAGTATCCCACACATAAGTCCAACTATCATAAGAAAATAAACATAACTATCTGCCACGCCAAACACATGGCAGAAAAGATGTTTAACAAAGTATCAAGTATGCATCGGAACATAACCATAAATCAAACTAAAATAAACACACACACCAAACCAATATCAAAGTATCAGTAGCATGAGAGGCACTACATCCTCCCCATAGAACTAAGCTTACTCCTAGAAGCTAGAAAATAAATAATGAAAAGATTCTTGGATGTAGAATGCATCCTCCCAAGTCGCTGAAGTCTCATCATTCGGGTCCCATTGGAACTGCACCTAATCAATCTCTCTACCCTTGAGCGCGAATCTCATGTGTTGTAGAACAACCATGGTCTCTAGTGTGAGATGCCCATCCTTGGCCTGTAGAGCATTCCAATCCAATACATGAGATAAATCAGGAAAATGAGGCCTAAGAACATAAACATGGAACACATCATGAATGCGTGCAAAGCTGGGCAGCAAGGCCAAATGGTAAGCAACGGGTCCAATCCTCTCCAGAACCTCAAAAAAACCCACAAAATGAGGTGCCAACTTGGAGCCTTTCCTGTAATGGATAGGGCTCTTACGTGGATGCACACAAAGAAACACATGATCACCCACTGAAAACTGGCGATCAACCCTATGAGCATCAACATACTTCTTATGTCTATCCTGAGCCGCTACCAAGTGTTCTCTGATGCGAGCGACCTGCTACTCCATTTCCTATAGAATCTTTGGCCCAAGAAGAATCATGTCCTCCAAATGGTCCCAACTTAAGAGAGTTTGACATACGCCACCATACAAAGCCTGGAATGGTGGCATCTCGATCGGACTATGGTCATCGTTATTGTAGGTAAACTCAACCAAATACAAATAGTCTTCCCATCGAGACTGCTAATCCATAACATACATACGAAGCATATCCTCGAGAACCTAATTGACCCTCTTGGTCTGACCATCTGTTTCCAGATGGTAAGAAAAATTGAAGTTCAATTGTGTTCCTAAGGCACGTTACAATGATGTCCACAATGCAGAAGTGAACACTAGATCTCTATCAGAAATGATTCTTCACGGGATTCTATGCAGCCTCACAATATCATCCATAAAGATTTTAGTCATAGACGATGTAGTATAGGAAGACCGAATAGGAGAGAAATGTGCCACCTTGGTCAACCTGTCAACGGTGACCATGATAGCATCATGCCGACGTGTAGTCATCGACAACCCAACAATGAAGTCTATGGATATAATATCCCATTTCCATTTCAGAACAAGATTGGGCTGCAGAAGACCTGTTGGATGATGGTTTTTTTCCTTTACCCTCTAACACTCTAGGCATCTCGCCACAAGATCTTCTATATCCCTCTTCATCCCTGCCCAAAAGTACAATGGACGAAGATCAACATACATCTTTTTAACTCTCGGATGAGCCGAATAAGGAGCCCGATGTGCTTTAGTCATAATTAGGGTATGAAGACCCTCTAAGGAAGGAACATATATGCAGCCCGAACATTGCAATAGTCCATCAGACGCAAGAGTATGACTAGTAAACCTTCCCTCAAGCACTCTACCCTCATCCAACTCCGACTTCACCTCTTGGAACCAGCTGTTCGAAGGAAGTGCTGAAAGAATCTGACCTTTTAGATCAACCTCAAGAGTCAAAGAGGATAACTCACGACAACGGTGACTTAGAGCATCTGCTACCACATTCTCCTTGCCCTGAATATATTTTACCTCAAAATTGTACTCGTAGAGGAATTCCATCCATCTTCTCTGCCTAGCATTAAGATTCAACTATGTGAAAATGTATTGCAAACTGCGATGGTCACTGTGTAGGTCGAACCTGTGGCCCAACAAGAAATTCCTCCACCTTACTAGGGCATGAACAACTGCGGTCAATTCCAATTCATGAGTTGGGTAATTTATCTCACGGTCCTTGAGCTTATGTGACTCATATGCTATCACCCTTTCATCTTGCATCAAAACAAGCCCTAACCCTTCCAAGGACGCATTTGTGCAAACCACAAAGTCCTGAGTCAAATCAAGAACAACAAGAATAGGTGCACTAGTCAGCTTCTCTTTAAGAGTTTGAAAAGCCAACTAAAACTTTTTAGACCAACCATATTTCTTTCCTTTCCTCTGTAGAGAGGTGATGGGATGTGCAACCCTAGAGAAACCCTGTACAAATTGCCGATAAGAGCCCCCCAATCCCATAAAGCTGTAAATTTCTGGAACATTTTTGGGAGCAAGCCAATCTATAATAGCTTGGATCTTTGAGGGATCCACGATGATGCATTCTCTGGAAATCACATGCCCCAAGTATTACACTTCATACTTATAAAATTCACACTTTGCCAAGTTTAAAAACAATTGGTTTTCTCTCAAGCACTGTAACACTAGCTTCAAGTGTTCCTCATGCTCCTCCATAGATCTAAAGTAGATAAGTATTTCATCGAGAAACACGAGCACAAAACGATCCAGATAGGTCCAAAAAACACAATTCATTAAGCTCATGAAAACTGAGGGTGCATTTGTTAACCCGAATGGCATGACAATAAATTCATAATGTCTATACCAGGTATGAAATGTAGTTTTGTGAATATCCTCCTCAACAATCCGCAACTAATGGTATCCTGACTTGAGGTCAATTTTAGAGAATACCTTTGCTCCCTTGATCTAGTCAAACAAATCATCAATCCTTGGCAAGGCGTAGCTATTTTTCACTATCACCTTGTTCAACTGCCTGTAATTCAGTACACAGATGGAGCGAACCATCCTTCTTTTTCATGAAGATGACCGGTGCTCCCCAAGGGGAAACACTAGGAAGGACAAACCCCTTTTCAAGCAATTCTTCCAACTACAAATGAAGCTCTTGAAGCTCCTAAGTTGTCATCCTATAAGGAGCCTTAGAGATAGGCTCGGCTCTCAGAATGAGATCAATTCAGAAGTCAATGTTAGAATTAGGTGGCATCCCAAGGTATCTCACTCGAAAACACATCAGAAAACTCCTTAAGGAGAGGATAATCATCCAAAGTCACTTCTCGAATCTCCTCCATATCTAGGTCATTAATTGCGACATCAAACAATTGACACCCTTGATGGAAACACTTCTTAAACTACATTGCAGAGATAATCTTCAAGGAGATAGACTTTCTAATGCCAACAATTTCAACCTCACCTCTAGAATCATCCCGACAACAAACATACTTTCGACAACAATCAATTGTCACCTAGTGTGCACTTAACCAATCCATCCCCAATACGACATCATAAGAACCTAGGGGAAGAATCTAAAGATCCACCAAAGTCACAATTGAACCAAACTCTAACTTACATCCTAGAACAAGAGAATCCACTGACACTTTTTCCCCAGAAGCTAATTCAACTCACCACTTAATGCCTTGCTTTCCTGCAACCAGATTACAAGGCTTAACAACTGAAGGGGAAATAAAGGAATCTGATGCACCATAATCAAAAAGTAGAGAAATAGGAGTGCCCTGCAACAAACCTGATACCTCCACCATAGTGTCTTGGTGATCAGCCTGATGATTATCCACTGTGGCAAAAACCCAATGAGACCTGCCAACATCTCCAACTGTCGGCTCAGATACTGCCGACCTTTGACTAAACCCTATAATGCTCCTCTATGGATATTGTCTAGCAATATATCCTTGTTTCCCACAACTGAAACACCCAGTACCATGGCCAAAACCTCTGACACCAGTTAGAACATTAGACTGCTGATAGATACCACAGCTAGTTGCAGGCTACGAGGATTGTGTTGGCTGCTCAACCCGGTTATGCTATGATCTCTGCCAATGATGGTTTCTCCTAGACTGAAATCTATTGCTCTGGTGTGACTGAGAGGGCTTATTCTTCAACTGAAATTGCTGCTGTCCACCCTTAGAGGGTGTAGAATGAGCTCTGGAAGGACCTGCAGCCTGAGACTACCCACCACAGGAACCACCACCTGCAACAGGAGTACTACTGATCTGAACTCCAATGTGACCTCCTAAATCCAAGGTCAAATTCTCCTCCATAAGGCGATCTTTCTCAATAGCAACCTCCATCATCTTTGTCTTGAAGACTCAGACACCTCCACTAATCCTGACATTCAAACTTCTGACAAAATGTTGTACTAGCATAGCCTCATCATTAGCAATTCTGACATACTGCTTAAGCTCAAAGAAGAAACACTCATACTTCTCTACGAACATTGCCATCTGTCTCAAGTCATGGAATTCATCTACTTGACGCTGCCTCCAATGATCAAATAAGAAACGAGCCTTGAACCGTTCTAAGAGAAATTCCCATGTCATTGAATCGATGTCAAGGTGTAATTTATGTTCTTCCAGTCACAACCATGTGGATGTAAATCCTCTGAGGTGCATGATGGCGCACCTTGCCATAGTATTACTGCCATAGGGATGCATAACAAATCATTGATCCAGATCAATAAGCCAAGTTTCAGCTTCCAAACCTCCACTAGAGCCATTGTAAATAGGAGGACGTGCCTTGAGGATATCTCTCATATGTCCAGCGGCCACTGCGTCCTGATCTTCCGGTATCTCATTCCTCCTCGACGGTCGCTCTCTCTCTTTGATCACCCGCTACTCATCCTACCCAGGACCTAGACGACAAAGAACATCTTCCAACAACTAACGCAACTGCTCACCACCTTAAATTGGCTGCTCTAGATTAGGGCCTCCACCTGGAGGGTTGTTGTGGGAACCCTGATTTTCCTCCTGCTTCGATTTATGGGAGCTCTGAGGTGGTGAATTATGACGGCGAACTTCATGACCACCATGGCCACAACCGTGATCACGTCCACGTCCCAAACCCCTAGGCATGATTCTGTGCAACAAGAGAATAATTACATAAGCTCAAAGTTACACAACAAGATTGACATAATGGGCTTACTTAACATACAATACCCAGTGTTGTTAACCTTGGATCTGATACCAAGTTGTAATGCCCCTCCACGCAAACCCCATAGGACAACTACAACATTAACAAAATAACTTTTTTTTTTAAAACAACAGCTACATATAACAACATTAAACATTTATACAACATAGATATAACATAAAGAATTAACCTAATCCTATGGGGTACATGGTGCATTACTTAAACGAACCCAACAACTAAAATGATAAACAATTCCAACTAAAGCGGAAGAAATAAATGAGAATAAAACATAATATAAGTATGGCATTACTTCATCAAGAATACGATATATAATCATAAACATGGATCACATATTGTTATATACATCTCCAGAGTTCAAAATTATAAACGTGGAATATATTTCCACAGATACAACACAATATAAAACCAAAGTTACATTACAAGGCCACTTCTCTTGTAACATTGGGAAGGGTACAACATAATACAAAAGTACAATAATGAGAGAGAATTCTTCAAAGGTACAATATTCTCCTTGAGAGCTCTGAGATCACTGCAACTGCATCTACACCATGATCACACTTGGGGACCCAATGGGTGCATTGCATGTTTCCACTTGACCATGTGAACCCAAAGGAACACACCCTGTGCAAGGAGTCGATAAGAAAGAACCCTCGGCCAAAAATTCAAGCATAAAGGACTCACATCACAAGAATCAAGCCCATGAAACAACATAAAAATCAACAATGAGACAACTCCAAAGGCACCAAGAACAAGGGAAGACAAAGGGGCACAATGGGAGAGTGTCATTGCATGGCCTTACATGGATTCAACAGACTACCTAAAAACTAGGACCTGCCTCTATCTATGGTTAACCAAACATCTTGTTTTAAGGTGCCGCCCCATAGGGTGACTCAAGCGAAGCCACTTACCTTTCGTGAAGACAAGGTAGTGACCTTATCGACCAGGTCTTCCCACCCATCCTTAGCCTTTGGGAGCACTAATGGTAGGGGTGAGGTGTATATTTTTATCTTATTATGTGATAACTAACCCAACCCTCTAGGTACATTAATTACATTTTCACTTAATTAAGGAAACTCTTTCAAGGGTGACCACTTGTACACTGGCCCCAAGAAGAGGCACTCTCCCCTATGGTTTCCCTACACTCAAAACCAAGAAATGGGTACCTCAATGCACAACGAAAAGGACCTTAAATCACAACAAGGTACACGAGACATGACCATCTCATGACTACACAAATAATCCCAAAACCCATAACACAAAGAGGCACCACCCATAATTTCTCACATGATATCAACATAAACAAAATGATGCAACCATAGAAATATATACACACTTCCCTAGCCTCTGGAGATAATGCTAGTTCCACACTAGAACAAACTAAAATATCACATACTACTAATTAATGCCACATCATCAATTATAAGGAATTTAAATTATAAATCGCACAAGTCTCATATCAAATAAACATTTTCATCTATTAAAATCAAAATAAGGAATTCACTAATATTTCCATTTGACCAAAGATAATAATCGATTTATTAAATATCTTACCAAATATTCCAAAAATATAAGTTTAATTACTTGCTAAAATCTAAGTTTAAATACTTGTTAATAATCGAATTAAAGAATTGAAATGAAAATTCTATGATTATTTAAACATACAAATAAACTTTTAAAATTAAGGACATTAAACTTAATATATTAAAACCAATTATAAATCAATCATTTATTTTAATTCTTTAACTATATATATATTCTCAGGTTTAAAATCTTTTCCCCACATAGATTATTCTAAGATCTGATTTTTAATTCTATTCTCAAACAGATTAATCTACATTATGATTTTTTTCTAAGATTGAGAAAATCTACTCTTTTTAAAAATCATTTCTAGAAAACAAACAGATTTAATTAAATAATTAATAAATTAAGAATCTAATTAAAACGAACTATCTTTCAACTACAACTATTTTTGTTTCCAAAATACAGATTAATTAAAATGAGAGTTTGAATCAGAATTTAAACAATATCATTTTTTTCTCATCAATCTAATTTTTCCAAAATAAATCTTACTTCTTCATTTCAAATAATTATTCTCATTTCATGTACATATACTATATGCATACATATATATAAAAATATATATACACATATACATATATGTGTATATACCAAAATAAAGAATATTAAATCTTCTACTTACTGCTGCAAATAAAACACAATAATATAATGAATATTCCACATAATATATACACATACATATATACATATATATATATATTTATATACATACATATATACATACATATATATATTAGAAATACCAAACATCTTAATTTTAAAACTACCACAGTAATATATATATAATATAAAATAAAAATCGCACAACACTTTAAAACATACGACAACACTAAGTATGGGGGCACTGGTGTGTGTGAACAACCTACCCACCCATATGTGGGGGTAGCGCTACCTTTAGCAGCGCTCCCTCCACACACTTGTGGAGGGTTGCCATTGGCAACGCTTCCTCCATGAGAGGAAGGGGTGTAGTGGGGGATGAGCTCCCCACCCACAAAGAAAATAACAACGACGCCAACCAAAAATACAGACCCAGAAAACAAATAAACGGGTCACAATAAAAACTCTTCTGTCACATTTTTTTAATTTCCCCGAACACATTCAACAAACAAATATATATATATATATATATATTTGAAACATAAACATAATACAGGAAGAATTGGGCATATTGCAATGTACAAAATTTTTTAGATGGCAAGAACAAATTGGGGAAAAATAGGGAAATAAGAGAAGATCTCAGACGAAAGGAGATTTATAGAGGATTTTGGCTAAGAAGACACAATGGACAAAGAAGAATGAAAATTCGATTATTCACAACTAAAATCTAGAATAAAATATAAAAAGAAGGAAACAAACGGAAGGAGGAAGCTACAAGCTGAAAAATATTTACAAAGAATTGGATTTCAAAAACAAGATTTCCAAAACTTCACATAAAACATATTTTCTTTTTAAATTGAAATCCTTTTTCTTTTTTTAAACTAAAATTTATGGAGATCTTTCCATGGATTTGAAATTACTCGGAGTCCTTCACTTATTTTGATTCAAGGGCAAAGTGTTGTGTTGAGCGAATCCAACCAGCTGCAACCTTCCACAATCTGGAGATTTGAAACCCCAGCAAAACAAATTCGAAAACAATTCCCAGCATTAACTAGAATCTAATCTCCTTTCAACAGAGAAATTCGACGAAAAATAACACAAAGCATTTCATTCATAGCAAAATTTCACCATTTTTGAGTTGCAGACAAAAAAAATCATCTTATCTTTTTCCTCTCTTGCTTTTTTTGAAAAAGCAGTATTTGGAATATAGATTTTCAAAAAGGCAAAAGTCAGAAATTACCATGAATTTCCTGATAGATTTCCCATGCAACTTCCACTTGTCATAAAATTATTTTCAATTTCCTATTTCGGAAGAAGCATCTTCCTCAATTAACCAACACCAATTATGCACCATTTTAATATTTAATTTCTTTTTAAATAAAATTGACTTTTGAAAATAACCAATTAAACAACATTAAAATAAAACATCATTTAACTTAGTCATATTTAAATTTAAAAATATATTATTAAATTACCATGTGATCGTAAAATCAATCATGACAATAATTTTCATAACTTAATTTTAAATAATCCATAACACAATTTATTTATTATTGATTGATTGATTTAAATTAAATGTAACATCTCGCTACGCAACCCCGAAGGGTAAGAGCCAAAAGAGGACAAAATAATTTTTTTTTTGAACAAGAAGAATAACATACACATAAAGTAATTATCAAATTTGATAAAACGACAAAAAAAATGGTCAAATATGACCTCAAGGACATCCCAAATGAGAGGACTAATCCACCCTCCAGAGAATTTGCACTGAAACTTGTTGCTCTGGAACTTGTTGCTCCAGAATCTATTGCTCTGGAACTTGGCAGCAACAGCACTGAACACCAAACAAAAGACACTGATGCTCCAAAACCTTTGTTGCAACACACAAGACAACATAAATAAGGTGTCTATGCTCCAAAACCTTTGCAAACCAAAGAAAGAAGGGAAAAACACCACCAAAGCGCTGATTTTTGCAAGAAAACCAAGCAAAGAAAAACCATAATGATCATCAAAGTACAAGTGAATCTGATACCAACACTGAAACTCGTGAGACAAAATAAAGCATCAAATTCCTTCCATTAAATAATATGATTACATCATCTCTCTCAAGAGAGTACAATATATATAAAAGAACATACATGAGTACAATGGCATAGCCATGAATAAGATACATCAACTGATAAAAAATAGTGCAAGAGAGAAAACAACTCCACTGGTGCTCCAATAACCTATACACCGGTCCCCAATGGTAGTGGCAAAGCCTCCCTACCATGTGGAATCCAGAGAGACCACCCCATTGTGCTCATAGGTAGTCACAAGGCCCAAATAGAAGTAACAAGGCAAGGGTAACATATGGCCAACACTCACATCAGACACAGAGCAAACCAAAATACATTGCATAAGGCCAATGACACCACATGGAGATGATCATACAATATGTCGGGTACTACTCAAGACTACTAAGATGCAATTTACTAGATTAGATATCGAATGAGGAGACTCAACCATACCCAAATCGACGCCCCGTAGACTAATACCTCAATGCCCTGTAGGCGGATAGGCCTTCTCGAGTGCATCCTTAGCCTTTTCAAGTGCTCAAGGCCATGCACGAGGACTCATTATCTTATAATTGTTTTAATCCTTCTTGTTTAACCAAATGAGGAACCCACAGAAAATACGAAACAATGAAAAAGCCATTAAAACCATTTAACATAGTCAAACAAACATTGTTGGGAAATCATTTAAACAACTGATCTCATACACTCACAAGCAGATCAAATACATTAGAACATTCACAATTAAATTCATAAAAGAAACCAATCATATAATTAGTATTAACCTCATAAAATAATCCCATAAAATCACTTTTAAATCAAATAAAATCTACTAAGTGGTAGTGACACAAAACATAGTTTCAGCTATTGTTCAAACACATGAGAAAGAAACATGAAAATTCTTTAAAAAGATAAATTTGCCCAGATCTAAAATCAGATGTCAACCCAGTTCAAATTTCGATGTTTCGAGATGGATTCCATCTTTAATTTTCAATTTTATAACTCGAAATAAGGTGCTATTTAGAAAAACATCATTTTAAGCATGGTTGGGTAAAAACATGAAAAATGAAAGTGCTTGGATTAAAAATCAGACAACGACCCAGTTCATATTTCAATGTTTCTACAGGGAATCCAATTCTATTTTATATTTTTAATAGGTGGTAAATGAGAAACAATGAAAAATGTCATTTTATAAGTAGGCACAAATTTGGCCAAAAATGAAAGTGCCCAGAATTAAAATCTACCAAAGACGCAGTTGAGATTTGGACATTTCTACATCGAATCGGCCCTTATTTTGCATTTTTAACAAGTGGATGATGAGCAACAGAGAAAACCATTTTTTAACAAGCTTGGCAAAACCTTAAAAAGAAGAAAAGATTTAAAATGCCCATAAATCTATTTTTCTAGCAACCCATTTTAGATTTAACTATTTCTAGTTGATTCCCACCTTTGTTTCATAGTTTAGGACAAAAGAATGGATTTATTTTTAGAACACCATTGACAATGAAACAAGTTGGAAATGCACAGTCAAGTCTACCATAAAGAAAACTACAGGGCAACAAATCAAATCCAAAACAAACATTCTCCATCCCCAAGATATTCACAAAATAGAATAGAAGAATAATCCTGCCATAAGGAAATCCAAAACTTACCATTCCCAAGCTAAACCACATTCAATACCACCAAAAATTCAAGCAATTCATGAACTACAAAAAAATACCTCATTGTTTCCCCAAATTTGAAAAGAAATATTGCTCTGAATAGAAGGTGTGGTTGGGTTCCAAAATAGGACAGCAAGGAGGAAATGACATGCTGAAGTCAAGAATCAGATGCCCACAAATTTCTTCTCAACCAATCTCCACATTGCTCCCCAACTCTGCTACCCAATTCAATGGATTTTCTTCTCCTTAAAAAAAAAACTAGAAAATTTCTTCTCCTCCCAAAACAATAATTCCCACAAAATAAAACTTCTTTCCCTTTTATATTTTCTCCCAAAACAATAAAAATGAAATAAGGCATTTTAATAAACAAGTTATTAAAGTTCCCTAGTTCAATTAATTACAATCACTAAATATGCAATAATCTTGATTTCATATAAAAAATAATATTTTAAATCCAACACTAAAATACATACAAGCTCCCCAATAAGATTTAAATAAGACAATAAGAGCTCATGAAAAAGATTAATAAAATCATTTAATTTTTTTCAAATGAAATATATCATTCTCTCGAATGATCAATAAAAATCGTTTAAAAACAACATATTTAAAATCTCATGAATAAAATCATTTGAAATTTCAAATCACTTAAACACAATGAAATAGCATATATGAAACCACGAAAAGATGTCAATGAAAACACATCATAACACTAACAACCAAAATATATAGCCACATAGCAGATTCACGAAAACCATGGCAAAATACCTCAATGAGACATAATGGTAAACCACATACAACTAAAAGGTGCACCGGACATACGGCTGCAAGGTGCTCCAGACATTACCGCTAGGTAACCGGATAGTAAGACATCAACAAGGAAACACTGCACTAACAAGGTACAGTGGGCTATGGTAGGGGACATTTTGTCCTGTGACTACCTCTAGTAACCACCATCGAGGACTATGAGTATGCTCAGGTTTGTGGATCCAGGTGGAGTCGATACTCAGTACCTGCATCACTCTAATTACATGTCAAAGTACATGTGCATATAACATATATCATATAGTCAAAGCAACGTCATCATCAGGAAGAAGGTCATGATATCGTAAGTCTCTTAGATACGAGTGTTACGACATCATCCCTTTTCTGTCCATAATCATATAAACATGTAATCCAAAACAATAGCTAAACATAATAACCTTTCACATAACCATCAATGCCTAATCTCATTATAACAACATTTAACATTTAAAATATCAAATCAAAATCAAAATACTATCTTACCAGCCTAGGTTTAGAGAGGTGTTACATCCTCCCTCCCTAAAATTTGACTTACTTTTGGAAGTCATGTAAACTCAATATGCAGCCATGTCACACATTAGTACTCAAAATATAATAATCAACATTAATCGATTGTACTTCATTCCAGAGATGAGGAATATAATATGCATCATTCATCACTGAACAAAATAGACAAGACATCCATATAACATTCACCCTTCTAAGAATCATTATCAATATATTGACATATGCCTTACTCATAAGGTCTCAACATGAAACAAAATAACATGGTTAAACTTGCTAACATCACATGTGTCACAATTATCAAAATAAGCATTTATTTTAACATCCACATTCATCCAAGGATAGGTTAAGATACACATTAATTCTGAAGGGAAAAACATGCATGGATCTAGAGACCCAATGGTGTGGAATAAATTTCCTTAACACTAATACAACAGAGGAGTAAAGCATAAATTCAATAGCTTCACAAACTACTTAAGATGAATACATGCAAGTAAAATAAATATTACACAAAGTTGAGAATTCACAGTTTGACACAAGATATACGTGGGAAAACCTTTTCAAGTAAAAAACCCACCACACAAAGTCCAGATTATTTGTATTACAGTAACATAACGGTTACATACAAATTACAGTCATCTCTGATCAGCTCACAACAGCAAACTCAAATTATCTCTCACTGTTACAATGTTTTCTAACATACAGTTCAAACTCTCTTCTTTTTGCAATATGTCATCAACTTCCTTAAGTCTAACATTGCATTCAATTCTGTCAGTCAACCGCCAATCACTAGGTACAATCATGTTTGATTCAATCGCACCCATGATCTACCCATACCGATTTTCCTGCATCGAGCCACCCACGCATTAAAGCCTTCACCCAAATCGGGTTTTGTTTTTCCACCCTAGGTTGACCTGCACCTGCTCAATTACTCTTTTGGTCTTTGTCCAATCATCGCTTTGACACTGAGCCACATGTCTGCAATTCATTCGCTGTCCTCTTCTGACATCAAGTCCAACTCGGTCAAACCAATCGTCGAGCTCACCGAACTCCTCACAACCTTTACCGCGCTACCATCGAGCCCATCCAACCAGCTCCCGGTAAGGCGGTAAGCCTACCGAGCTCGCTAGCAAAGCCTCCAAGCAACCACCCCGCTACCGCTGTGGTCAAAGGACAAGACCACGGTGACTGGTCAGTGGGACCATTGACGGTCTTACTGTGCTACCATGGGGGCCGAGAGGCGACCCCGCGGTAGAGCGGTAATCATCAACCTGACTACTGGCGGTCTTACCGTGGCCACTGCGGCCACCGTGGTGAGCCCCTTGGCTGATCGAGGTAAGGTGGTAACCGCCAGCCAGGCCGCTAGCGGCCTTACTGTAACCACTATGATTAGCCTCTTGGCTGGCTGCGGTAGGGAAATAACCACAAGCCAGGCCGTTGGCGGCTTTACCTCGTCCATCGCGGTCAGCCTCTTAGCTGGCCGCAGTAAGGTGGTAACCGCCAACCAGGCCACTGGCAGTTTTACCGCGGCCACTGCAGTGAGAATATAATAGCGCACGGTATGGCGTTAACCACCAAACCTTTCACTGCGGTACTGCTAGAACACAAAAGAAGACCGCCGCAGTATAGCGGTAAACACAGGAAGGAACATTTTAACGCCAAGGCAAGCATGAAGGGGCATAAAGCTGGAAATTGAGACATAGATTCTCAACAAATTCCACTAAGCATAAGGTAAAGAAGATGCATAAGCACTCAATTCTTTCCAAAACACCATTGTTTGCAATATTTTTTTTTTTTCACACTTCCAATCTCACACATGAGAACATATTCGACATCATTTTCAACAAAATATAGCAATTTACAATTTCTAAAGCATATCAAGCCAACTTTTGAACTTTTCATATGTAACCATATCCAAGATGAAACATGCATTTACACATACATACTTACTTACATCACTGAGAATCACATCATAAGGCTATACAAGGGTCCTTTTGGACACCGGTAAGCAACATACTAATCCATGATACATAATCCATGAGCCAAGAGCCAATATCCATCTCACATAATCTATACATCACACATAGTGGCTTGATGGTGTTAAGACACGCACACATGGTGGGACCATCCAAACAAGACCACAATGACCTATCTCTTGTATAAGGTGGTTAGCCTCCAAGAGATAGTCAGTACACATACATGGGTAGTGGGTCCTAGCTATATAATAGCCTCACATACCTCCATCCTCAAGGTTCCCTGCGTCCACTTCCTCGTATACACTCATCAAGTCCACCTCATATGTCCTTGGAGAGGAATCACAATACGACACATGGTTGACATCGAAAACAATAAGGATAAACTAGTTTAGCCACCAAATTCATATAAATAAATATCAAATAAAGATTCAATTTCAGCAATAAAGCGAGAAATGCACACAATTTCAACACTAAATAAAATGTAACCATGAGGGTTACATGAAAATGAAGATCGTAAGGTGTGTCTAAACCATCACAATCAAATATAAACAAAGTGTCAGCCTTCACAATCAATGGAAGATCATCAATATCCATAAAGAATATCCACAATCTTTGAAATTACACTGTACAACACTGTGTGACTAGATACTAGCCACCAAACGAGGAAGGAGTGAACAACGTCTGACTATCACAATAGCCCCTCATGTGGTGCAGAGTGAACACGCCAACCACATGGCATGAGGTGTAATCCTTGACTACACCCTGCATTGCATCGTCACGCGACATGGACTCGCCAAGTGGCCCACGCACTCCTTGGCTGCCCGCATGGGATGTGCACCTTGGCCCCATCCCGCATCGCGTCTCAGTGCAGCATGGCCATACGCCAACCAGAGAAGACACATATTGGTCGTATGCCACATGGCAGAGTGTCTATGGCTCCATGGAAGTAGGCATGTGCAAAGCGATACCTCATGGAGAAGGCACACACAGGTACTCACCGTAGCTAGAGGTATACATGGCTAGGACATACCCATATGCTAACCGACCCAAATACTGTCAAAAGTAACCATGAGTATCCCTCTACAAGTGTAAGAGGCCCCATTATGCTCATCACATAAGTAGGCTATCATAACACAATCTCATAGTGCACCTTCACGCATCTATGCACGTGGCATCGTATCCATTGCATCATGTCGAAACATGTGCAGATACGATATATATAATGCATGTATGAGTATATCAATATGGGGCTACATGAGCTTCACCTCTCATATGGATGAGGTTGACTCGTTAATGCCAGCTCAATGTCCCTATGGACGACTAGGCAATACTAAAAAACCAATGTTGTTGTACTCAAAACTGGGGAATTGACTAGCACGTTTGGATCAAGTACCTTGATCCATCATAAGGGGAAGTAGTGAGTACTTTCCTCAGGATAGGTTGAGCGAAGACTGCTCTGTGCCGCAATATGCATACACTGCGCACCTCGCCCAAGGAACTTTGTGGCTGATACTACCCCTTCACAAATTGAAGGACTAGAGAACCAAAAGAAGAGAATCTATGAAGCTAACTTTTGGCTACTCATGTATATATAAATTTCAACCACACATGGGTTGGCCCTTAATCAGATAAAAAAATACAAGGACGTAAAATGGTATGGTTAATCCCACACCTAAATACAACATATTCCCCATGGATGAGTACACAATATCACCATCCCATGGCACACAAAGCAAGTACAGAGTATTCACAACACTCAACCAATGCACAGTTACTAGTTTCTCACATTTACAGGGGGGTTACATTTACATACTCAATTCCATTACTTTTCAAAAGATCACATACCATAAGTACATTTATCTCCATAACCAATGTGATTCTCTTTCCAAAATCATATCATCCATGGATGGGTACCTTGTACCACAATCCCATGGGAACACAACTCAAACATAGGATGTTCACATAATAGGGAGTACCTTTTTCCAATTTTCTCTTACCAAAATAAAACCATTATCCACCTCTAATTATGCAAGATCAACATAAATTTTTCAAGGAAGTGTACTCCCAACATCCATACAATCTTCCATTAAACATAATTTTATAATTGTAACATTTATCACATACAATATACCATAGTGCTACATGGAGTAAATCAATAATGCCATAATAACTCTCACATTCATATCCACTATTATTAAGTGGTAAATCACCTTACTACACACATATGTTAACCAAATATGTTTCCATGCCCAGTGCAATATCATTACAATGTTTACTCAAGATAAGGTATGCAACATTATCACTTCAACATACATTTAACATTAACATGCAAATGGTTTCACTATTTCCCTTTTCTCTAAACTTTTACTTGATGTAGAATGATTTTCTATTCAAACTCATACATGTTCCATGATTATGAATGCAAGTTGGGGACTTAGGTCCTTTACCCAAGGTTTGATCTAATAACACAAATCTTCATGAATGCATAAACATTTTCTCATAAAAGACAAGCATACAATGGATTTCAATACACCACACTCAAAGATAAGCATCTTCATTAAACCAATGATAAGAGAGAGGAGAGAGAGATTCACAATTCTGACACATGCGCAAATGCAAACATGGTTTCATCATCACACAATCACTTTCACATAAATGCATCAATCATACGAGAGCATACAATAATCTCCATGAACTAACAACATGAACATTCATTTTCTATTACCATATTTTATGAACTCAGTGCAATATAGCATGCAAAAGCAACTTCAAAACCACATAGGTTCAATCTAGCAATCACTCGCACAAGGAGGTAAAGCATAATAAAACATGCGTCAAAAATTTTGGAAGGTAATGAAAAACAAAAAAAATCAAGAAGAGAATACACACAAATGGAACTTCTTGGCACACTCATAGCCAAACAGACCTTCCAACAACGAGAACTAAGAAACCAAGCAAGGGTAATTTTAGGCAACACATGTCACCCGCAACCCACCAACATGTTGAGGTCCAACATGCCCACCCGCAACACAGGATATAGGAAAGTAACCAATCTCAACCTCGGGAGATTCTTAACCAAGGGAATCACTTCAATCCCGTAGGGTAAGGCAAGGCCTAAGAGGCATCATTCCTCCACAACAAAAGCCAGGGTTGGGAAACTCAACCCTCTAAAACTCCATACTAAGGCACTCAAGGCAAGAGATCCTATGACTATCTCACCATAACAAGCACTTGGAACACACCCATCAAGTGCACTGCAACCACATGGGCTACAACCACACTCAGAAACCACTCAAGGGTCACAACATTTTAAACAATGAAAGAACCACACATCAAGAAGGAGACCAATCAAAACACACTTATTGGTAGGTTCGAGGGTCTAAATAACCCTCACACAAAAGAACTCCTCAACAGGACATGCAAGGGGCAGGAAACAACAACACTTGTTGCTATCCATCACACACAACACACCAAGCGGTATCATCCATAAGCAGGGATCCTAGTGCTACAACATGGACTCCACCTCTAACTTTGCCTCCGGCTCTGCTCCTAGGGGAATCCTAAAGGAAATAAGGAACACATCAAAATAGATCATCACAAGGACAATCTATACACCAAACTAAGGCATGAAAGTTAAATAACAAAACTATGAAAAATAATAAAACAAGCTCACGTCACACACAAAAAACACAACATAACATAGAAAGCTTAAGTATGCCAGAGCTCTTAGTGTGTGAACATGGGCTTTGATACCAGATGTAACATTCCGCTACACAACCCTGAAGGGTAAGAGCCAAAAGAGGACAAGATAAAACAAAAAATTGAACAATAAGAATAACATACACAAAGTAATTGTCAAATTCGATAAAAAGACAACAAACATGGTCAAATATGACCTCAAGGACATCCCAAAGGAGAGGACTAATCCACCCTCCAGAGAAAATATGAATAGGAGAAAATTGGATAGCTCCAGAAAATTTGCGCCGAAACTTGCTGCTCTGAAACCTGTTGCTTCGAAACCAATTGCTTCAGAATCTACTGCTCCGGAACCTGTTGCTCCAGACCCTGTTGCTCCGGAACTTGGAAACAATAGCACTGAACAACAAACAAAAGGCATCGATGCTCCATAACCTTTGTTGCAACACACAAGACAACATAAAGAAGGTGTCAATGCTCCAGAACCTTTGCAGACCAAAGAAAGAAGGGAAAAACACCACCAAAGTGCTGATTTTTGCAAGAAAACCAAGGAAACAAAAACCATAATGATCATCAAAGTACAAGCGAGTTTGATACCAACACCAAAACCCACGAGACAAAATAAAGGATCACATTCCTTCTCATTAAATAATATGATTACATCATCTCTCTCAAGAGAGTACAATATACATGAAAGAACATACATGAGTACAATGGCATAGCCATGAATAAGATACATCAACTGATAAAAGATAGCGCAAGAGAGAAAACAACTCCAACTAGTGCTCCAATAACCTATACACTGATCCCCAATGGTGGTGGCAACACCTCCCTACCATGTGGAATCCAGAGAGACCACCCCACCGTGCTTGAAGGTAGTCACAAGGCCCAAGCAGAAGTAACAAAGCAAGGGTAACATATGGCCAACACTCACATCAGACATGGAGCAAACCAAAATACAATGCATAAGGCCAATGAAACCACATGGAGATTCTCATACAATAACATGTCGGGTACTACTCAAGACTAATAAAATGCAAGATACAAGATTACAGATTGGATGAGGAGACTCAACCATGCCCAAATCGACGCCCCGCAGACGGATAACTCAATGCCCTGTAGGCGGATAGGCCTTCTCGAGTGCATCCTTATCTTTTTCAAGTGCTCAAGGTCATGCATGAGGACTCATTATCTTATAATTGCTTTAATCCATCTTATTTAACCAAACGAGAAACCCAAATAAAATATGAAACAATGAAAAAACCATTAAAACTATCATTGAAACCATTTAACATAGTCAAACAAACATTGTTGGGAAATCATTTAAACAACCGATCTCATTCACTCACAAGCAGATCAAATACATTCAAACATTCACCATTAACTTCATAAAATAAACCAATCATATAATCGGTATTAACATCATTAAATCATCCCAAAAAATCACCAGTGGCCCTCGAAAAAAATTTGTTCATGATTTGTTGTGTTCTCATTCTCCTGATGTTCTTTTTCTTCAGGAGACTAAGTTATCGGTTGATGGTATGTTGGGTATCATCCCTAAGTTGTGGGTGTGGGGCAATCGCTAGTGTATTGGGGCTCATGGTAGTGTTGGTGGGGTGGCTTGTCTATGGAATCCAGTGAAGGTTCATCCTCTTTGGTGGGTGTCCTCCAAGTCTTCCATCTATGTGGTTGTTTCAATTCTAGAGTTGGGGAAACTATTCTTCTCTCAAACATCTACGCACCTACTAATTTTTCTGGTAAGAAGTTATCGTGGTCTCATATTAGTTATGTTTGGAGCCTAGATCCTTTGTTCCCTTGGATTGTTGTTGGGGGTTTCAATGCTATTATTGAGATTGATGAGAAGTTGGCGGTGTTGCAAGGTTGGAACCCTCAGCTTTCCTTTTTCGTGATAGCATCTATGCTTTGAACTTGGTTGACATTAAGCCTCAAAATGGGAAGTTTACTTGGAACAATAGGAGATTGGGGAGAACTGTATTGCCAAGAGGCTTTATCATTTTTTAGTGTCCAATTTTTGGATTGGTGGAGGGTTGTCATCTAGCTCTAAGATTTTGGACTGGAGGGGTTCGGATCACTGGCCTATTAAGTTTTATGCTTCTTCTACTCGGGTGGCTCGGTCCTCTTCTTTCAAGTTCCAGCTTATGTGGTTAAGAGATTCTTCTTTGTAGGTGCATATGGCTGACTGGTGGAGAAGGGGAAGACCTACTTTTGGCACTACCATGTACTCCTTTTCTAAGCTATTGCAATTTGTAAAATATCAACTTAAAAGGTGGAATAGGCGGTACTTTGGCAATATTTTTCATGCTAAGGTTGAGGCTCAAGCTGGATTGGATGTCATCACTTGGGAGAAAAGGTAGTGTGGGCAATTTGAGTATTTACTCAGGGAGGAAGCCTAGGCTCAGAAAGATTTGGAGGAGTGTGAGTTGCACGAGGAAATTTTTTGGAAGCAGAAGGCTAGAGTTGAGTGGTTATAGGAGGGTGATAGAAACACTTCCTTTTTCTTCAACTCGGTGAAGGCTAGGAGACATGGTAATTATATGCCTGTTCTAGTGAATGACAAGGGTGAGCATCTTTCTTCCTTGCAGGATATATCTAGAGAAGCCTTAGAGTTGTATACTTCTTTATTTCGTGAGGACTCTCAGGATGTTATGGAGGAGGAAAACCATGTGTTGTCTTGTATTCCCTCTTTGGTCACTAGGGAGATGAATGAGAATCTTTTGAGTGATATCTCACTGGAGGAATTAGAGGGTATTGTGTTTCAGATGAAGAAAGGGAAATCCCCAGGTCCTGATGGGTTTCTTGTTGAATTTTATCAAGAATTTGGGACATCATTAAGTTGGACCTGTTGGAGGTGGTGTGTGAGTCTCAGAAAAACAAGCAGATGCTTTAGGCTTTAAACTCTACTTTCCTTGCTCTCATTCCCAAATGAGAAGGGGCGGATCGTCATAGTCAATTTTGACCCTTTTCTCTTTGTAATGTGGTGTATAAAATTATTTCCAAGCTGATAGCTGAAAGGTTGAAGCAATGGTTTAGTGGGCTTATCTCTGAGGAACAAAGTTGTTTTGTGGAGGATTGTCAAACTTTGGATGGGGTGGTCATTGCTATGGAGACTATTCATTTGATAGCCTCCTCGAAAGAAAAGGCAATGTTCATCAAGCTTCACATGGCGAAGGCTTATGATAGAGTGAGGTGGTACTTTTTGAGGAAAATTCTTAATGCTTTTGCCTTTGCTGAGGAATGGATCCAGTGGGTGATGAGTTGTGTTACTTCCACTTCTTTCTTGGTGTTGATTAATGGGGAGCCTACCACTCTTTTTAGTGCTTCTAGGGGCCTTCGTCAAGGGGATCCTATCTCTCCGTAATTATTTATTCTTCTGTCAGAAGGTCTAGACTTGTGAAACGTAATGTGGAGTTGGGTTTGATTCAAGGATGGAAATGGGGAAATGCCTTGCCTCCTCAGTCACACCTACAATTTGTGGATGATAAGGCCCTGATGGGTATGGCCAAGATCAGAGAAGCTTTGAATCTGTGCAAGGCCTTGGATATCTATCTTGTTGTTGCTTGTCAAAGGATTAATGAAGACAAATCCTCCATTCTCTTATTTAATACTCTACGGCCTATTCAACAAAGGATTTATCATATCTTGAGGTTCCAGATTGGGTCTCTTCCTTTAACCTATCTAGGTATTCCTCTCTCTACTAGTAGACTCCCCAAAAAATCTTGGCAGAATATTTTGGACAAGTTTCATGCAAAGGTTAGTCATTGGACTCATCGATGGTCGTCTTTTGTTGGGCGTGTTATGTTGCTTAAGTATGTGGTGCAGGCTCTTCCTATTTATTGGTGCATGCTAGAGGTTGCTCCTGCTGGGTTTTTGAAGGACTTGGACTCACTGGCTAGATAATTCTTATGGGCGGGTAGCTTGTCCTCATCCAAATGGACTTTGGTTAAGTGGGATTTTGTTTGTAGCCCAAGGTAGGTGGGGGGAATTGGTTTACAAAAGGAAACTTGGTATGGGTTGGCGTTAGGTACAAAGCTTTATTGGAGGTGGTGTGTGGAACAGGATCATAGCTAGGCTAGGATCTTATCCCACAAGTATCTTCTGAGGATTTGTAAGGAGGAGCTTCCCAGGTTTCCTCTGGTTGGGAAAGGCTCAGTGATTTGGGGAACACTTAAGAAAGGGGTTGCGCTAATCAAGGAGGGCCTGTTCTGGATTTGTAATAAGGGAGTTGAGGCTATGTTTTGGTTTGATTCTTGGGATGGTTACACACCCATTCTACGTTAGTACCCTAATTTGGTGACTCTGTCTTGACCCTTTTTGGAGGCTGGTTGGTCTAGAGTGAGTGATTTTAAGAAATTTGACCCTGGAGGATAGGCAGAGGTGGCTAGGTGGAAGGAACCTGGTGAATGGCATGTTCTTGGGTTGGAGGAGGATGGTATTGTGCTTCAGAGTATCTTGGTTGGTAGACAATGCAACTCCCTTAGGGATAAGGATATTCTAGGTTGGAGCCTAAACCCTAAGGGTGTCTTTATTGTAGCTAGTGGTTATCAGGAGTTGTTTTCTCATCAATTTGGGGGGGTGGAGGTCCCTCGGTGGAAACAAGTGTGGAACAAGTTTTCTTGGCCCAGGTGTAACTATTTTTCTTGGACTCTTTCTTGGAATAGATGTTTGACTTGGGAGAATCTCTGTAAGCGAGGATTCCAGGGCCCCTCTATGTGTGAGTTGTGTGGTTGTAGTGAGGAGGATTCTCCCCATTTATTTTTCCAATGTTCTTATTCTCTGCTGCTCTGGCATTGGTGGTGGGGTGTTTGGAAACATCATTGTGTTCATGTGTCTTCTCTTGTTGAGTTCTGGAGTAATCTAGGAAGGCCCCCCTCCTAGGCCTCTTTTCTCCATATTTTGTGGAGCATTGGTCCTACTTTCATCCTCTAGCAAATTTTCTTGGAAAGGAATCGTAGGAGTTTTCGTGGAGAAAAGTTGGTGGCTCAATAGGTTTGGCACAAAATTATTGGTATGATCGAAGAGACAATGGAAGCTAAATGTGAAGTGGCCCTACTATTGGAAAGAAGTGATGATGTGATTATGAATAGATTGGGGATGCAGGGGTTGACTCATGTCTTTTCCTATGTTAGAAGAGGTAGGAGAGTGAAAAATAAGGTTCAAAGGGTTGGAAGATGGATGCCTCCTCAGACGGAGGTTCTGAAGATTAATACTGACGGTTCCTCTAGAGGCAACCAAGGGCTTGCTGGTATTGGTGGAATTGGTAGAGACTGTACTGGTTCGGTCATTTTTCTTTTCTCCATCCATAAGGGGCAAAATACTAACAACCTTATGGAAGGTTGGCGATTATTTGGGCTATTGAGGGTGCTCGCGCCTTGGGTTGGCGTAAGGTTATCTGTGAATTTGATTCACATATTATGGTTAATTTGTTGCTTGAGAAAAGGGTGGTTGATGTTAATTGGCAGATTGCATTGGTGGTTAGACAGATTTGGCCGAGGTGCTCTACTTTGGAGGAAGTTTCTTTTGTCCACATTCCGGGGGAATGGAATAGGGTGGCTGATTGTTTGGCCAAGTGGGATTCTGAGCATGAGAATGATTGGAGGATCGAGGGATGGAGACAATTATCTCCTGAGTATGTTTCTGAACTTGAGAGGGTCATTGTTGATGATATGGAGGGATAAGTTGTAGATGGTTGGTTGGTTGGTGGTTTTGTTGGTGCTTGATGTTCTGGGTTTCCATTTGTGGGAGCTAATGGGCTCCCTCATTCTTATGTACCGATTTTCTTCCGTTTTCAATAAAGGTTTTACCCCTATTTTTTTTTATTTTTTTTAAATTATTTAATTAATTAAGAGTAAGATGAAAATGGCAATAATTAAATAAATTTATTTATTTAATTAAATTAGAAGAATTAGAAAGTGAACGATACAAATAAATAATTAAATTTATTTATATGTAGATGACTTTAGAAGATTAATTAAATAATTCATATTTAATTAATTATCAGGCTTGATTTAATGTGACCATTTTTAGATGTATACATTTTGTCCCTCTTTGAAGTGATGTGTTTTATGCATTGCTTCAAAGAAAAATTCTGATAATAAAGATTTTTCCCCTGACTTTGAAAAATTGACTGATGATGCTAAATGCCCCCTCAGGAGATAAATCATGAGTTTGAAGATTTTGATTATGATTTTAATTTTCTTTGCCAATTTATCTCCTGAAATAGCATGTCGCGTGATGAAAAATGAAAATAACTCAACCTTATTTACCCCCTTAAAAGGAGGAAAAAGGTAAAAGTCATTGTCATTTGGATAGTTGCATTTGGTGAAAACAGAGCTCTGTGAGAGAAGAAATCGAGATGTTGATCCATTATGAGCACCACAGATTTGATCGAGTTCGATGAAATCAACGACTAGCAGCATATGGACCTCCGATAAGATCGTACAACCCTTCTTTGTGAATATTTTATGAATTTCGCTTGAATTTTTTTTTTTTTAGAAATTTGAAACTCTATTTAGCGCATCAATTTGTGCTTTAGTGCATGCGAGTCCTCTTTTAGTGCATAGGATAGGTAGAATAGCACATAAGGATAGCACATCCAAGCCATAGAGTAGCACATTTAGTTGATAGATTAGTGCATTGACTAATTTAGCACATAGGGTTGATAGATTAGCGTATTAATTTGAAGCTCGTGCATAGGATGATCATTTAGCGCATAGACTTAGGGCTTTAGCGTATTTTCTAGATTAGCGCATAGGTTTGATAATCTAGTGCATTTACTTGATAGAATAGTGCATACACTGAATTAGTGCATATACTCTCTGTTTTAGCGCATCCATGGATAAACTAGTGCATTTGTTGATTTAGCACATATATAGTCTATTTTAGCGCATCCATGAAATTTAGCTAGTTTTGAATGTTTAAAGAACAATTGATGACTGCTTGATGTTTGTTGCTATATTAGACAACTAATTTGATGAATTTGAGTAGCATCAAGGATAGATTAATTTGATTTTGATGATGATTTGATAAAAATTTTCTTGTGTTGAAAACAAATAGTAGAATGATTGTTTTGATGATGTTGATTTTGATAAATTTGCTTTCCAAAATGAAAAACAAATAGTAAATATGATGATGTGAACCGATTGGCTATAAAACTTATCTTCACGCTTGATGAAAAAAAAATAGTAGAGATGATAAATTTGTCTTACCTGCTTGAAGAACAAATAGTAAAGTGATGATTTGATACTGATATGTTGTTGATGTTGATTTGATTATGATGATTCTGATAAATTTGCTTTCATGTTTGATGAAAAAAAAATAGTAATGATTGGTTTTCTTGCTTGATATGATTTGACATGATTGTTTGATTTTTCGATGGATTCATTTCCTGATTGATTGATGATCTGATTGATTGATATGGATATGATGTATAGGATCCTCCAAATCAGAGAGAGGTTTCCCCACACTTGGGATATGATTCCTGGATTGTCCCAGCCAGAGGTTGGGGTTATTGCTAGGTGTGGTTTGGGTTCGCTTCTGAGGATCCCATAGTATAGGGTCAACAAGACACTGCTGACTGCTTTAGTTGAGCAGTCGCATAGTGAGCATAATACTTTTTACTTGCCTACAGGATAAATCACAGTTACACCCGAGGATGTGTACAGGATTCTAGGGATCCCCATAGTAGGTGAGATTGTGGTCTATGACCACAAGGAGATTGGGGATACCGAGGCACTACGAAGAGTATTTCAGGACCCGCGCATTTGCGGTTATGATATCCCTTAGAGGGAGATGGTCCAGGGTTATGCTACACTTTCCTCAGTTTTGGTTGGTTTCATTGGCGGTTTCCTATGTCCCAACCGTAGGTCGAAGGGACTATCAGCTGGTTGGGGTTGAGTTCTAGAGGACATGATCCTCCATTAGACCAAATATGCATGGGGTTCTTGTATGTTGGCCCATATATACCATGATCTTCATCAAGTGGTATATACAGATGGGAAGAGTATATCTTTCAAGGTCACACTGCTACAAATTTGGGTGTGGGAGCATATCGCTATTACTCGCCCTTTTGCAAGGAGAGATCATCCCATCGGTCGTCCCTATGTTTATGCTTACACAGGTCCACTTATCCAGCCTAAGCTGGGCAAGTTAGAGTATAGGAGGAGGGTGTTGGACGATATGGATATAATTATCTGGAGCTCATATGTTAACTGTGAGGCCTCGGATGAGGATGACATTAAGCTATTGTATTGCGGTATATCTAGGTATATGATTGGGCGGACTCCATTTATCATTGAGTGGTTTTTGGTTATGAGGGTACTGAGACTGTTTGGCCAAGTTTAGGTGATTCCACAGGGCATGGCTCATTATGCCAGACGGTGTGAGGATGTGGCAGAGTAGGGACCTTTTATACCCTATGATCCGGCTAGGACAGAGTTAATAGCTTTACAGCCAGAGTTTTGGCACTATAGGCCAAATATTTTGGATGCACAGATGATAGAGGAGTATGTTGCATACTTCCATACTCATCCATTTCTGAGGTTGACTAGTTCGGATGAGCCTACCCCATTATTAGATGGACCAGTAGTACAAAGGGTACAGAGGAAGCCGCAAGAATAGGCATAGGCAGGGGCACAGGCAGAGCAGCTTGCCGGAGGAGGAGGAGAGGATGTGGGTGGCGGTGTGGCTATGGACATTGATCGAGATGAGGGGGAGGAGAGTAGTGATGATGATGATGATGATGATGATGATGATGATGATGGGCATGATAGGGGTTGTGGGCAGAGATTCTTATTTGATGTCCCATTCAGGACCAGGCCCAAGACAGTGAGAGTGGTGGAGCAACCAGCTATAGGCCCTTCACACTTTACCATCAGGGCACCATCATGAGAGCAACAAGGACATACTGATTCCTTGTAAACATAGATATAGGCTCTCCAGAGCCAGCTAGCATAGGCACGGGCTACCATCATAGGGTTACAGACACAAATGGCACAACTACCACCCCCAGACCCACAGATATCCTAGTTGATGGCAGGGATGGTTAGCTTCAGATAGCGGTTCCTGTAGGCAGAGGTGATAGTAGAGAGATCGTTGAGATCAATGTAGGGTACCTCTATGAGAGAGGTTGTTGCAAAGGGATTGGAGACTGCCAAAGAGTTTGAGTTTTATCAGATGAGATATCATGAGGCAGTGCCTCTGGAGTAGAGGGTAGCCTACACACAGTCAGGCACCAGATATCACACCCACTCACGTAGTCACACTAGGAGTGTGGGTCAGCCTGTCAAACGAGAGATAGAGGGCACTAGCAGCAAAGATCCAGCGAGACCTACTACCTCTAGCGGAAGCAACAGTCATGGACCTCACATAGATGCTCCCCAGTGATGATTTTGTATACACCATTTTTGTCACTTTTTATGTATCTCTTTTAGACATTTGATATCATTGTACCCTTGGACATTTATTTTGATGAGATTTATATGATATGTAGTGGCAGTTTTGATATGCATTTGTCTTTGATTATGCTATGATGAATGTTTATGTATGCTTTTTACTTCTGTATGCCATGTTGCTTATGATTATGCATGTTTATGGATGATGATTTTTGCATGATGCTATCTATCTAATGATGATTGTGATGATATTTATGCACATGATATAAATGATGATGATGATGTTTATGAATTTTATATGCTTTATGATTGATGAATATGCTACATATATAATGATGGATGATGAAAATGAAATGTGAATGATTTTATGATGTTGTATATGTATGGAAAATGTATTTATTATGGATGCAAAATGATGAAATGGATGCAATGAATTAATTTTATTCTTTTTGATGTATGTTTATGAAAGTGATGCAATGATATGGACGTTTTAACTGCAAAATGAAAATGATAATGAAAATTTCATGTTAATGATAATGAAAATGTCATGTTAATGATAATGAATGATAAATGATAAAGAGTAATATGATATGGATGCTATGATAGGCTAAATGATAATGAAATGATGAGATAATATGATAATAAAATGACTATGAAAAATAATGATATGCAAATGATAATGATAATGTAGTGAGATGAAAGTGAAAAATGTATGATATGATATGCTAATATGATAATGAAATGATAAGAGTAATATGAAAGATGTGATAAAATGATGTGACAATATGAGAATGAATAATGAAAATGATAATGAACATGATATGAATATTAAAAAATGGATGATGAAAGAATGATATATGATAAAATGATGTGAAAATGAATATTAAATGATATGAAAATATGTGCAAAATAATATGAATCTATTGGGAAAAACATGATAATGATAATGACCTGATATGCAAAGACGTGAAAATGACATGAGACTAATACTGATAATGTTATGATATGAAACTAATAATCAAAATGATAACTCAAATGATAATTCAAGATGATATATGAAGATGAAATGAATGATTGATAAAAATGACCCGAAAATGATATGAAGTGAAAATGATGTGAAAATGAAATGCAAAAGATGATATGAGAAGTGATATGAAACTAATGATGATAATGATATGAGGATGAAAAATGATTTTTGCAAATGTCCAAGTGTACTCAATCTTTGTTTCAAAAGAGATATGTTTCTTTTCCAACCACCAAAAACCTATTATACAGCCACAAAATAAATCCAATCTATATGAATCATGCAATTCTAACCATGAAAAATGAACTACTCACTCTTGTCATTCTGTGAATCAATTTCATGATTAATTATCATCATTGAGCCTTTTGATATGTTGGAAGTTAGTACAAGCATCAAAGGGGATATGTGCACCGATGATGACCTAAGTACAACTTTCATGATGTTTGATATAGCAATTTAATACAAGCATCGAGGTATAATTGAACCAAGATGACCTGAGTATTGCTTGCATAAACAGACAAAAGTTAATCTTTTTCCTATGCAAATTTTGAAATGTCATCAATGATACTTTTCAAAATCATGTCTCATGGAAAATTTGTACAATAACAATGATTAACTTATAGACAACAATCAAAGAAAAATAATACTCCTTCCTTATGACTCTAGTTCAATACATCATTGAGTCACTCTAGAGATATGATGTCATCAAATTTCAAAACAATAGTTCAACTTATGCTTTAAGTGTTCCAGTCATTTTATTCAGATTAAGATCATCCTGTTTGTTTCGGTTTATATCTCATAGTTGTTTTGACCAAGCTTGATTGGATATTTGATTGTTGATCTGATATTCGGATACTTGACACATGTTACTGTTTGTTTGCCAAAAAGTTTAAAAGTTGATTGCCCCCATCGAGTTTGCACTTTGACTCCTGATTAGAAATAACCTATTATTAGGAATATAAACAATGATCATCGAGCCATGATCAAGTCCTTGTTGTTTCAAGGAAATGTTGCTCGCATGATGCGGATGTGATGGCAAGAGATTAATGTGGGGCTGATAAAAATGGTCATGAATGAACGATGCAGAATATAACCCAATAGATGGGAGAGCCCTAAATCACAAATAGCGCCTGTTTGTTAGGTTTTCACCATTTGTTTTTATTGCACTTTTTCAGATTTTGTGATTTTTTGTTGTTACCAAGATATGCCTGTTTGCCATGTTTTCGTCAAGGCAATGATTTTTTTGATTTTTGATTTTATTTTTATTTTTCTCTTTTTTTTATTTCTTTTGTATTTTTGATCCTTTTTTTTGTATGTCAAAAGGATGCCTGTTTGCCAGGTTTTCACCTTGAGGATGATTTTTTCAAGAAATGTTCTAATTTTTATGGATTTTTTCATGACTTTTTGTGCTGTTTATGGTATTTTCCAAGACTTTTTATACTAATTTTGGTATTTTTAAACATAGAACTTCTTCAGATGGATTTTGTTGGTTGGATATTCAAGCAAGTCCCATTTTGGCATAGATAGGTGATATGCCCTTGATCCATATGCTGCAATGATGACGAATGGACCCAGCCAATTGGGCTCAAAATTTTCTTTCTTTTCTTGCTCTTGTTGGTTGTGTGGGTTTTCTTTCAGGACCAATTCACCCACTTGAAATGTGTGTGGTATGACTCTATGATTGTAGCTACGGGACATGATTTGTTGATAACCCTTCAAGTGATTGGATGCATTTTTTTGTCTCTCATCAAGTAGCTCCAGTTCTTGCAATCTTGAAACTTTGTAATCCTCATCTGTTATGAGTCCCTTAAGTGAGGCTCGAAGCGAGGGAATCTCAACTTCCAATGGCAAGATTGCATCTCCTCCATAAACCAAGGTGTATGGGGTGGCACCTGTCGATGTGCAAATTCTTGTTTTGTATGCCACAAAGCTTGATTCAATTGGACATGCCAATCACAGTCGGCATAATTCACCATCTTCTTCAAGATCTTCAGAATTGTTTTGTTTGAAGCTTCTACTTGGCCATTCCCCTGTGGGTAATAAGGTGTAGAGAACTTGTGTTGGATATGAAATCTTTCACAAATTTTGTCAACATCTTGATTCTAAAAGGTCTTCCATTATCCATGATAATGGAGTTGGGAATGTCATGCCAACATATGATATAATTCAAGATGAAAGATAAAATTTGTTTGCCAGTGACTATTGTAAAGGGAACAACTTCAATCCACTTAGTAAAGTACTCGGTGGCCATGATTATGAACTTGTGTCCATTTGATGAAGATGGGTGAATTTTGCCAACTAGATCTAGTCCTCACTGAGCAAAAGGCCATGTGGTAGTGAAGGGTTGCAGTTCCTAAGTAGGAGCGTGGATGAGATTTCCATGAATCTAACATTTTGGATATTTCTTCACAAAGGTGAATGATTCCTTTTCCATGGCTGGCCAATAGTAACCCATTCTAACAATTTTCTTAGCCAAGTTTAGTCTACTTTAATGAGTCTCGCAAATACCACCATGAACCTCTTGTGAGGCCTTTTTAGATTCACCACGTTCGAGAAATCTAAGGAGGGTACCATCAAGACCATGTCGGTATAATATATCAGTGATTAGGGTATAGCGAGAAGATTGGCGTATGAAATTTATTTTCTAATTCCCAGAAAAATCTGGGGGTAAGATAGTATCTTTCAGATATGCATAGATTTTTCCATATAAGGGGAATCAAACCCAATCAAGTGACAAATGATTTGGGTTTCAGGATTGTCATGGATAGGGGAAAACAATTGTTCCACCAGGAATTCGTATCGAGCTTGGTTCTCTGATAATTACATTAGAGATGCAATTGTAGCCATGGCATCTGCAGATTTATTGCCGATCCGTGGTATTTGCATGAAATTGATCTCAAAAAAATACATTTTATAATCATCAACCATGTTTTTGTAAGGCATTAATTTGTCATCTTTAGTCTGATAGTCATCATTTATTTGATTGATGACAAGTTGTGAATCACCAAAAATGTGTAGCTCTATGATCTTCCAATCCAATGATATACTCATTCCAATTAGAAGTGCTTCATACTTGGCTATGTTGTTAGTACAAGGAAACATCAATCGATAAGACTTTGGAATAGTATGTCCCTAAGGTGTGACAAAAATAATGCCTACCCCCGAGCCATGTTGTGTGTAGGACCCATCAAAATAGTGTCCATGATTGCTTGGTAGTTGCTATGAAAACATCAGCGTAAGGAAATTTGATATGCATTGGATGGTCTGCTTGTAAAGATGCCTCCATCAACTGATCCACTATTACTTTCCCTTTGATTACCTATTGATCCACATAATGAATGTCAAACTCACTTAGGATCATTACCCATTTAGCCAGTCTGCCAGTTAAGGTTGGTTTGCTCAGAAGATACTTTAAAGGATCAATTTTAGCCACAAGCTTGACTATATGAGCTAACATATAGTTCCACAACTTTTGAGAAGCAAACACTACCTCCAAGAAAGTCTTTTCAATGAAAGTGTAATTTAGTTCATGGCTTGTCAATGTCTTGTTGATGTAATATACTGCTCGTTCTTTTCCTGTTCTATCTTCTTGTGCCAATAATGCCCCCAGGGATACTTCTGTGGTAGAAATGTATAGTATGAGTGGTTTTCCTTGTACTGGTGGAATCAATAATGGTGGGCTCATTAGATAATGCTTGATCTGATCGAATGTTGTTTCACACTTGTCTTCCCATTTGAACGAGACATTTTTATGCAAGAGATGTATGAACGGAAAACTCTTATCTTCCAGCTGTGTGATGAATCTCCTGATGGATTGTATGTGTCCTTGTAATGACCGCAGTTGACTGATGTTCCTTGGTGGTGGCATCTCTAAGATGGATTGGACCTTCGCTAGATCCACTTCGATTCCTTTTTTTGATACAATATAGCCTAGGAGCTTTTCAGATTTTACCCCAAAGACACATTTCTTGGGATTGAGTCTAACTTTAAAAAATTTCCAATCTGAAAAAAATATTAGATAAGATATCTAGATGTCCCTCTCTTGTGTTTTATCTTGCTAAGATATCATCTACATAATCCTCCATGAATGTGTGCATCATGTCATGAAAAATTGTAGTCATTGCTCGTTGATATGTTGCCCCTGCATTTTTGAGTCTGAACGACATTACATTCCAACAATATGTACCCCAGGGACATGTGACTGCAGTCTTATCTTGATCTTTAGGTGTGATATTTATCTAATTATACCATGAAAATCCATCCATCAATGAATACATAGCATGCCCAGCTATCAAATCCATAATTGTGTCAATGTTCGGCAGAGGGAAATCATCTTTTGGACACGCTTTATTTAGATCCCTAAAATTTGTACAGATTCTGATTTTTCCATTTGGCTTTGACACAAGTACAATGTTGGAGATCCATTCCTCGTAGTTGGTAGACTAAATGAACCCTACATCCAACAACTTCTTTAATTCCTCTTTGACTAGTAATGCAACATGTGGCTACATCTTTCTAAACTTTTGTTTCACAAGTTTCTCCCCTGGCATGATGGAAAAATGGTGCATGATAATATTTGGATCCAATCTAGGCATATCTACATATGACCATGCGAAGTTGATTTGATTATCCTTTAGGAATTCTATGAATTTGGGACTTCTTCCTTTATCAGTGATGCAGCAAGTTGCAAGATCTTTGTGTAACGTCCCGCCATGCAACCCTAGAGGAAGTTGCAATTAACTACTTAAACGGTCTAATTTTTTTTTTATTAAGTACAAATAACATGCAAGTTCATTACCTGAAGCCAACAACCTCTAAGGTTACGAGACAGAGGTTATATAGAACCTCAAGAAAAAAAATGAATCCAAATAAGGTAAATTACACCAAAGCATAAGAGATAACTTTCAATTTCATTTATCCATAATTAAACAATACAATTACATCTCTCATTCCTCGAATGGGGCAAGTCCAATAAATATGGTTACAATTATAGCTTTCCACCTCGATAACAAATGAGGGGTAATAAATCACAAGATCAACTGAAATAGATAAGGCATGAAATGATACTGGATCATACGAGCTCTCCAACTAGAAATATCATCCACACGATCAAGAAGTAAAAACCCAATGAAGTAAGGTGCACGTTCCACCCAACCAAGTGGAACCCAAAATTCCACCCCCCGTGCTAGGAGATAGTAACAAGGATTCCTATCCAAGACCATCTACCTCAAGACACAGACTAATACATAACTAAACTGAAGTAAATACAAATACATCACTTAACACAAAGGTTACAATGCTTCAAGAATTACATAATCAATTACATCACTGATGCGAACATACTGTTGACTTAGGAGAAGTGTCATCACAATGTTACATGGGTTATCCTGGTGAGTCTTCCTAGGCCCCGGCCCCCATCTTGGGTTATCCTGGTAACCTCTAACGACTTCCAGCCCCTCATGTAATCCAATGCGGAATCAGTTATCTTTTGTAGAGACAAGATAACAATATTGCCATTTCAGGCCTTCTCATCTCAACCCAAGTCTTTACAAGCCCTTGCATCCATGAGCAAGGCATAATTATCTTATTAAGTGTTTGATACTACGTGATACTCTAACCAGTTAATTACGTTATCACTGGATTAACTAACTTGCAATGAGTTATCCTGACACCACTTTGTGTGTCGGCCCTCGTTGCAAGCCACTCCTCTAAGACAACACGTGGAACAAATCCACAACCCAAGGGTACACAAGTGCGACCTACGGATATCAAATCCCTATCCATGACATAAATTCAACATATTCTCGTTCGTGATAACCGGGTAACAAACTGGATACAGTTAATGCACTACCCAAGGCAATCCAAAGGTTGACTAACATAGTACGACAACCCATATAATTGAAAACCCATCTGGAAGACTTATCATTCTCTATAACTCAATTTCCCCCAAACGATAACAAAAACAGTTCACAATCAAGACGAGCAAGAAGATGAGAATTAAGTCTACTTTAGATTTACTAAATCCATTTCCTCATTAACATTCAGTAGTTTATTGCATTAAATAAACTGAATTAAAATACGTTTTTTTAGATAAGGGGGAAATTAATACTCTAATTATTTAATTTCCCTACTTGCATTTAAATAATGATAAATTAATCATTTTATCATGTAAATCAAAGTTCATTGATATAAATAATTATTGCTTCCTCATTTCCTTATATCTATTTTAAAACAATTAACTAGTCTAAAAAAAACATATTATTTAAATCATAATCACTTCTCCTTTAAAATAACATTTTAAAATCAAACAATGATTTACTAAAGTTATCATGCTTTCAATTTTCTCAATTTGACTTAATTCATGCCATAAGAAAAAAACATAACTTATATATATATATATATATATATATATACCTATTTAATTATATGAAAAGAAATTATACAATATTAAATATTAATATTTTAAAATTATAAAATATAATAATTAAATATTAATAATAAAATATAATAATAATAAAAAAATATTAATATAACATATTTTATTATTATAAAATATAATAATAAAAATATTAAAATAGTCAAATTTTTTTTTGGCTTTAAAAAAAACCCTTCACGTTTTTTTAGGCTGCATACCGTTTTTAAGGTCGGTCGGTTGTACACATAGTTGAACCCATAGTGGGCGTGGCTATGTAAACACAGTTGACCCTTACTGTGGGTATCGGCTATGTTTAAACAGCCGACCCATTGTGGGGCGGTCGGGGGGCTGCGCTGGGCGCGGCTCCCCCCACACGCCTCCCATGGGGGGCGCAGTGGGGGTGAGCCCCCAGCGCCTCCCTCCACTGTAATTTTTATTAAAAAAAATGTTTTAACAATTAAAAAAGGGTTTAATAACCCTATGGATTTTTATCTGCCAGTTGGCTTTTTCTCCAAAAAAGTTGGCCAGCATAACCTTACTAAAATGAAATTTACACATATGTATATGTGTGTGTGTGTGTGTGTGTGTGTGTATGTATGTATATATATATCAGAATATATATATACATATATGTATATATTTATATTTTCACAAATTGAAATTGCAAAACAAATTGAAAAAACAAAATAAGAACAATCATTTACAGTCAAGAATCTCATTTTTTCTTTTGAAACAAGAATTAAAGTGGGTTTGTTTTGCAAATCAAACAGAGGATTTAAATATTTTTTAACATGATTTTCAACAACAAAACATATATCCATATAATTTTAAGAACAACTAAATTTAAAAGCATGAACCTGGTATTCTTGAGTTTGAGAGGATTCAGATGGTGCACAGGTTCTTGCTTTGATTCCCACTTCAGCTCAATAATTTCCATAGTTTCAATCGAAAACCCACAAACAGCAAAAATTTCTTCCTCTCCTCTATTTTCAAATTTTCATACTTCTTCAGAATTCTCATTCAAAAAACAAATAATAAGGAAAATCTCCCAAAAATATCCATGCAACCACCCTCATAAATTTTCAAAAACAGAATAACAAATATCTTTCTTTTTTTTTTAATTTTTGGATTTAAAAATTTCTAAAATAAATTTCAAACATTTTCCTTTTATTTTCAATTTACAACATTAAATCCATAAATTTAACAATGAATAACTTATCTAGTTTAAACATCATCAATTTAATTAATCAATTAAATTTAATTTAATCCATGATTAAATTATTTATTAATTAAATTAAATTAATTAATAAAATAAATTACATTACATTACTAACATTACACTAGATCAATTTTAATCCCCAATTCAACTACAGAAGCATTTATTTTCCTTTATAACAAGTGATTAAATAAACAAAGAGAAGGTACAATATTCAAAGCAACACAACCCGACTAAGACCCGATGACACCCTATGACTAGGGTGATGACTTGGCACAGAAAACCCAACTACTATCTCCCAATCGAATGTCGTTGGGCAATGGACACACTCAAACTTGTGAAACCAGGTGGATTCAATGTCTTATACCTGTCAACCTTCGAACAAAGAGTATATCCACATGCATATATATATCATAATTAAAACACACTGTGAAGAGGAAATCACAGAATTACAGGGCGCTCACAAGCGAGTGATGAGATACCGTCCCCTTCACCAATATAGTATTACTAATTGACGTATCTAACATATTAATTTAATCAAAACATAAAATATCATTAATTCGAATATCCACTTATGCTAATTTGAAACATGCCATCATAATAACATCTTAATACAGAATCATCACATCAAGATACATCACCACATCACGATAAAATAGTGATCAACTGTAACCGAGTACATAGTCAAAGTACAAATAGAAACTAAAGCATAATAAGGGGAACAACACTGTTCACACAACAAAGCAAAACGAAGGGGTATTACACTTTGGTTGTTCCGTAGTGCCTATATTGATTGCTTCTGTTGGTTCTATCAAAATAGAAGATCTTTCTTGATAGTGCTCAGGGAGAGTGTCAAGTTTCCCATCTTCCAATGCCTTTGAAAGGTTTTCACCTTTAGATACGCTCTTTATTTTTCTCTTTTCATGATCTAATACTATCATTTTTTAGGTTTTCACCATTAGATCTATATTTTATATTGTTAATTTTGTAGCTGAAAAACTTGTCACTCTCCTAACTAATATTTTAATCTTGCGATTCACTGGTGGAACCTGTTTCTAGGTTGGATGAACAAAGAAAATTTACAATGGTTTTGTCATCGGGGAAGGTTGGGATATCGATTGGTTTAGTTTGTTCCCAATCAATGAGCTCGGGATGGACTAAGGGTAATGGATCATCAGGTTGGGTAAAGTCAATGGTTGTTAAGGTCATGGCACGGTTATCATTCTTGCTATGGGGAAGATCTATGATGGTATCCTCCTGTTGAATATCCATCTCGGTTTGAATCAAATCATCATCACTCGAGTCATGGTCGCTTTGAAGTACGTAGTCAAGTGGAGGCCTTGAAATTTCCCCTTATGTGAGCATCAGTGTATATTTTTGTATAACATCCACCTATTTGTCCCTCCATAATTCATCATTATAAATGGTATCCCATTCATACTCATTGGAATTGGTGTCAGAATTGTCCTACAATCTCATAATTTTCTCAACTATCTCTTCATTAGATTTATTTTGGACTGCTTCTCTTGCATCTTCACCATATCCAAGTCCAATTTTATCTTTTGGACGTGTTGTTTTCAGTTGGATAGGTTCAACAATTCCTTATTTTCTCTTGCCTATGGGGTCATTTCCTTCATAACCCATTCGTTGCATTATTGTACAGCCCTTCCCATATTGCTTAGTAGGTAACTTGACATGTTGAACATATTCATCCTCATCTTTATAAAGCCAATTGAGAAAAGCTCTATCTTCTTCAGTTTCTTGAGTGTTAGCCTTGATCCTGATGTGGAAGTCATTGCAGCTTGTTTTGAAGGTACTATAGGTTGACCATGTGACCTTGGAGAGACATAGTGAATACTCTCCCACCCCATTATCATTTAATTGCAGCTTTGTTCCAAAGTTCTTTATTAATTCCTTTGTTTGATCACTATGTTTAGAAGTAGAAACAACCATAGCCTCTCTATTATGTGGGACAAAGGTGTCATGAGTTGCTCTAAGGTTAGAACAAATCTGACTGCTATTATGCTCCACTAGTAAGGTTATTTCGTGTCCGTCATATGGAAATTTTAGACATTGATGATAAGTTGACTGAACCGCTTGCATCTCATGGATCAATGGGCAACCCAGAAATATGTTATAGGATAATTCTCGATCCAGAACCTGAAAAAAAGTGTTCTTTACAAAAGGTCCAACTCTGATAGGTAGCATGATCATGCCCTTAGAAGACCATTCCTCATCATCATATGCTTTGATTGTTATTTTTCTCCTTGGATCAATAGACTCTTCAGAATACCCTAAAGAAAGAACCAATTTTAAAGTACAAATATTTAGACCGGCTCCCCCATCTATTAAGACACATCTGATCCAAGTTTTATGAACCAAGACCTCTAGATAAAGTGATGAATTATGGGGATGATTCATGGAGGAATCATCCTTCTCAGAAAAGGAGAGGCATGTGGGTGAATACAAGTGTCCCACCATGGCTTGAAATTTGTCGATATCCAAATCAGGAGATACGGTTGTGTCCATGAAAGCCTTCTCCAGAATGTTCTTGTGTGTCAGCGATATTTTAAGAAGCTCCAAGATAGAAATTTGAGCCAATGTTTTATGTAGTTCATCAACTAAATTGTATTTCCTTGGAGGGGGAACAGTTCATTTGGATGAACTTCCTTTTACAACAATTTTGGCCTATCCCCTCGTTGTTGCATTAACTTCTCGATACTCTTGCTTTCCTTTGACTTTGATGACGTTGACTTGTTGGTCATCAGAATAGATATGATTGATGGTGGTGTCATAGACATGATTTACATTTTTTCTCTTGTCATCTGAAGATTCCCCTTTTTGATAGTTAGGGAGAGAATCCTTGAATGCCTGATGATCTTTGTTGGCATTATGTGCTTCAATAGTTATGGTGCGATTGTTGATCAAATCCTAGACCAAATTCTTCAAACATTGGTAATTATTCATCCTATGACCTTTACATCTATGATAATTGCAATAGTACGAGTCATTCCATGATGGTGGTTTACTCACGGCTCATAATCTCTCTGTAGTGGCAACGTGATGGTGTTTTGATTCAAAATCTCTTTGAGGATTGATTCAAGAGACTGGCCCAAAGGAGTAAAACTCTGTCGATTTGAGAAAAACTATGATCTAGGTGGATTTGAATTTTGATTGTTGTCTAGATTATTACCATGATTATTGGTCATATTTCCTTGGTTGGCATTGTTTCCCTAATTAGAATTGTTATTGCCTTGGTTATTGGAATTTCCAAGATTGTTTTTGTTGTGTTGAACACCTGATACATTAAGAATGGTTGGCTTTTCATTCACATTGTTGGCATCTACCACCCCATCATTTACAACATTATTATTTCTGGTCCAGAATCGTGATTTATCGTTGTTGTTGTTGTTGTTGTTATACAAATTTGGACCATCTTTGTCAAGCTTTAGGACTCCTCTTTGACCAAGGCTCCTTCGATGGTGATTGTGTTTTCAATCAATTTCCCAAATGATTGAGGACAATGAAGATTGAGCCTATAACTCATTTCTTGATTGAGACTATCAATAAAGATTTCCATCTTTTCATTTTCAGGAACAGGATGGGAATATCTTGCAAATAACCTTCTCCATCTTTGTAAGAATGTGATGAAGGGTTCCCCAGTCTTTTACTTCACTTTGCACAAATTAAGCATGGTTATTTGATGTTGTATATTATAGGAGTATTGAGATATAAATTTATTGATTAACTCCTCAAACGTTTTGATGGGGGGAGTGATTTTGGAAATCCACTCCATGGATTGTCCACCTAGACTCTGTGGAAAATTGCATCAGGTATGTATCTTTATGAGCAAACTCTAGGCTCATATTTTGAAAGTCTCTCACATGATCAATATGATCTTTTTTTCCATTGTATCTATCAAATTTTGGGATCTCACAAGGCTTTGGAAAAAGAATCATGTTGAGATTTCTGTCGAACGGATATGGGCAGATATCTTCCAAAACAAATTTATTGGTTGTTCTACCTTGTATCTCTTTAATTTGTCCTTGTAGTGCTCCTATTTGCTGAGTAAGAGCACTAAAATCATTTAAATGGGTTTCAGGATCTTCTCTAATCTTCTCAGTATCAAAATTAGAGGGTAGCTTAGCTCCTTGGTTTGCTAACAAGACAAAGTATCTTTCTTTGTTCCGCTCTAAAATCTTGTTCAAGAGAGTATGAAATTGTGGATCTTGTTCTACTTCTTGAAGTATTTCCTCCGTTACTTCATCATTATTTGAATTATTCCCAATACGAAGCTTGTGAAAAGGATTTTCTTCCCTATCACCCATGTTGCAAAGTGATTTTCCCTTTCATCCTCTTCTATGTGTTTTTGGGATCTTGTGACAACAGGCATAAGCTTATTACAAAATTTCACTAACTTTGATCACAAATGGGAGAGTGCAATTTGTTGGATATCTTAGTCAGAATAGAATGAGGATTCTATTGATAAGACTAAAGAAATTTCTAATTTTTAGCTTGTGATTCCTTGGTTGGAAAGATGATGATCTTGCTATGGGAATTAAACTAGAAATCGGAAATGGATGTGATGATGCACTTTGTGATGTTTTGATCTTAGTTTGAGAAAATAAGGATTTTGCAAAAGCCTAAAGCTTCTAGGTTCTCTATTGCAACACTTGATCGAGACGATTGGAATACTGAATTGTAGGTTGCGGGATGAAAGAAGGATGTGTAATACCCCTCTGTTTTGCCTTCTAGTTGGACAGTGTGTCCTTCTGTGGGTATGTTGCTTTGATGTGTTTCTGGTTATTCAGATGTTATCTTTATTCCACGTTTTGGATTAGCATGGTGGTTATTTGAATTAAAGATGTTTATGCTTTGAATTATAATAGTATGTTAGATTTTTCAGTTATTTGCAGTGTATTGGTGAAGGGACAGTATTGTATCACTCGCTTGCGAGTGCCCTAAGATCCCGTGATTTCCTCTTCACGGTGTGTATTTTATGATGTTCATATTATATGTTGTTGTTTACTTGAATTACAGGTTGACAGGTACAGGACATCGACTCCACCTGGTTTCACAGGTTGGAGCGTGCTCAATTCCCAACGGTATTCAATTGGGAGATAGTAGCTAGGTTTTCGTGCCAAGTCGTCACCATAGTCCTTGTATGTCGTCAGTTGTTTGTCGGGTTGTGTTGTTTTGATTATCGTTCCCTCTCTTCGTTATTTAATTTCAAATTAGAAAAGGGTAACTATACGGCTTAATGTATTTTAGTTGTTGAGTAATTTAATCTGGGAATTATGTTGAAATAAAATTTATTTTATGATTAATTTAATTTAATTAATAAATAATTTAATCGATGATTAAATCTATTTTATTAATTAATTAAATTTATAAGGTTGAAATAAGTTAAATTATTCATTTTGGAAATTTATGCATATTTGTTGAAATTCAAAATTAGAAAAATGAATTTAAAAGTCAATTTGAGAAATTTGGAATTGAAAAATTGAAAAATGATTTAAAAGTCAATTTGAAAGTTTGAATTCAAAATTTGAAGAAAATGAGATATTTTGCATTTTTTGTTTTCAAAAATTTATGGGGGTGGTTGTTGGATTTTTTTAGGGTTTTATCCTTATGGTTGAATTTTGTTTCTCAATTTTTGGATGATGAAGTTTTTGGAAAATTGGAAATGGGGGAGAGGAAGAGTTGTTGCATTTTTGTGGGTTTTGGATTGTGGTTGTGAAAATCTGTGGAGATGAGGTTGGGAGCTGAGCACCGTTTCTGGATCCCCTCAAACTCAAGGAAATCAGGTTCATTAAATTAGTAGTTTCAATTTGAAAGGATTTACAATTTATTATGCTATTTGGAAAAGGTTAAACCTATTTGTGGTTGCAAGAAATACTCATGTTAAAACATACTTCATATTGAAATCCTTGTTTTGTATGTGATCTTTTCTCAACAAAAATCCTTTCTTTGAAAAAAAATATTTCTTCAAAATCAATGGTGTTCTTGACTGAAAATTATAAGTCTTAATATTATTTCCTCAATTAATTTGTTAATTCTTTGTGAATATAAAATATATATATATATATATTTTACATATTTCTTATGTCTGGAATTGGGTTTGTTTTAAAATAAAATTGAAAAAAGAAAATTAAAAAAAAAAATGAAGGAAATTGGTTTTCGGATTTTGTAAAATCCGCTGGTTTTAAAAAAATTAAATTAAATTAAAAAAAAGTGTTTGGGGAGGCACTGGGGGCTCACCTCCCCATCGCACCCCATGGGAGGCGCGTCAGGAGAGAGCAGCGCCCAGTGCGGGCTCCCTAGCCGCCCACTGTGGTGGGACGACTGTGTAAACACAATTGCCACCACAGTGGTGGGTTCCGCCCACCACTGTGGGGTCGACTGTGTTTACACAGTCGGCCGCCAGTGGTAGCCGCTGCCCACACTCAAACCACCACCGCCTGTTTTCGACCGCCTCCGCCCCTCAAACCACCAACGCCCACTGTTAAGAAAACCGCGGCCAGGACAAGCTGGCCCAGCCAGCCCTAACCCACACGTGGCCCAAAACAGCCGCGACCCAACCTTAATGGTTGGCGTGCGGCCCGAGGCGTGAGCTAAGGGTTTTGTTTGTAAAATAAAATGGAAATAAATATCTTTTTTCATTATTATTTAATATTAGTTATATATAATATTAAAATATTATTGAATATATATATTAATCAATAATATATATATTTAAATATTTTATATTATATGTAAATAATATTAGATTTTAAGTTAAATATTTTTGTAGTTGGGGAGATGATTTTTAATATATATATATATATATATTAAAATGATGGAGAAAAATAAAAGCATAATTTTATTATGTAATTGGAAAGGTATCAAGTTTTGAGCCAATGTTTTGATTATTATCTTGATCTAAATTAATAGAGGAATTTAAAATATTGGGTTCTTAAGCAGATTATTATTCTTTATTGTAAAATAATATATTTGAAAAGGCAAATTAATGGAGATGAAAGTAATATGTTTTAAATAACGAAATTAATTGATTTATTCTATAATGATTTAGTTTGCAAGGGCAATCGGTTATTTATTTTAAAGTGAAATGTTCTGAGTTATAGTTGAAAATGCTTATTTTATTAAGAGCAATTAGGGAATTAAATATTAGTGTTAATTTCTCCCTTATCTGAAAAGATGAATTTTAATTCAGTTTTATCGATGCAATAGATTATTGAACGTTAATGAGGAATGGATTTAGAATATCCAAAGGTAGTTTATTTCATGTGCCCTCAATGAATATTCTCTTCGTGCTTTTGTTGGGAAATGGGCTAAAGGAGTGTTTTATTCGTAAGTCTTCCAAATGGGGTTTTTAGTTCTATGGGTTGTCGTTTTGTGTTTGTCAACCTGTTGTGAGTTCTCTTGGATAGTGCATGAAGTTGCGTCTATGTTAGTACCTGGTTTTCATGAACGGGGACATTTGTACCTCCTTGGTTTAGGAGTGGATTATGTGATTAGTGCCTCCTTGTCAGGAGTGACTTTGTTACCTTGTTAACTCCAAGTGTTTGGAGAGGGTTCGATCTTATGTTGCCTCCTGGAAAATGAGAGGTCATGGTATCTTGTTTGTTGCACCTTTGTATCCTTGGTGTTTGGTTGGTTTTTGTGTTGTCAAGTAGAAGAGCGGCTTCCGTAGGGGCCAAAGCCTGAAAGAGGTAAGACTGGGTAACCTTCGGAAGTGGTTTAATCAAGTGATAACTAAAACAATACTTAGAAGATTAGGACTAACTTCACACTAAAAAGATAATTATGCCTCACTCATAGACCCAAGTGCTCGGTTAGGCTTGGGATGGGTGAGAAGGCCAGTAATGGCAAGGTCATCTATCTTGTCTGTACGAAAGGTATTTGATTTCTGCATTAGTAAGTATGAGGGTCGGGGATCGATTAGGGCCACCATCCGACGATCCGCAGTGGGTAACTCATGACGAGCTATGCGATGACACTTTATCTAGGACAATAGTTGGTATTTAATTTTTCTTTAGTATGTATGAGGGCCGAGGATCAATTGAGGCCACCATCTTGATGATCCGCAGTGGGTAACTCCTGATGTGTTGTGTGATGGCACTTTGTGTGACCATAGTTGCTACTTGTTTATTGTGGGTATGGTTTCCATAACATACCTAATGTGACCATGGTTGGTGTTTGATTCTGTGTATACGGTTCCCTTAACATATTTGATCTGCTTTATATCTGGAAGCAGTGTGACCATGTAGAGTTGTACTTGTGTTGTACTTGCCTATTATCTGAGTTGTACTTGTGTTGTACTTGCTTGGTATTTGAGTTGTACCTTGGGATGTACTTGTGAGGTTCATGTGATTGGTTGTTTCAGTTTGGTTCATTCTTGTGTTAGCCTGTGTCTAGAGGTAGATGGTCTTGGCTAAGATTCCTTGTTACTATCTCCTAGCACGGGGGGTGGGCTTTTGGGTTCCACTTGGTTGGGTGGCGTGCACCTAAATCCATTGGGCTATCTTCATGTTCATGTGGACGAGACTTCCAGTTGGAGAGCTCGTTGGTTTCAGTTTCAGTTCTTGCTTTATTGCATTTTAATTGATCTTGTATTATTTTACCCCTCAATTGTTATCGAGGTGGAGATTGTAATTGTAATATTTGTTTATTGGACTTGCCTCATTCGGGGAATGAGTGTTGTAATCTTATTGTTTAATGACCAGATTATTGAAATGGAAAGTTATCTTTATGTTTGTTGTAAATTATCTTATTGGAATGTATGTGTTTAAATTATTAAGTCATTGAATGACATGGTTAAATCATGTTTTTTATTGAAGTTCTATATAGCCTCTGTCTCGTAACCTTAGAGGTTGTTGGCATTAGTTAGCAAACTTGCTTATTAATTATACTTTAAAAAAAAAAAATAGTTTGTTTAAGTAGTTGTTTGCAACTTCCTCTAGGGTTGCGTGGCAGGGCATTACAGGATGAATGGGCTGACTACGATTGTGCCTCTACAAAAGAGCTCTTCGTTGAAAGAAATCTCATGAAGATAATGGCTCTAAATAAAAATCGTCATTAAAACCCCTAGCAAAGTCATGATATCGATGGATGAAAGTTCAATGCTCAAACAAAACTTTTTGACTTTGGTATAAAAATTGTCTCCTTTTCAATAGCTTCTTATAACTAAGGGACCTTTTTGGCTTCTTGATATTTTTCTCAAGGGATTTCTTAACAAAGGTTGCAAATTTCTAGACCCTGAGCATAGAAAAAGACCAGACTTAATGGCAGATTGCATCAGGAGACTCTTTTGACTTAGATAACGTATGTGCTACTATGTTCAATGGATGCGTTAAAATTTTCAATAAATGTGCTAAAAGATCATATCAATGCACTGGACTGTTGCATGGATGTGCTGAAACAGAACATAGATGCGCTATAATAGAGCATAGATGCGCTAAAACAAAGCATAGATGCACTAAAACAGAGCATAAATGCGCTGAAACAAAGTAGGGATGCGCTAAAACAGAGTGGGGATGCACTAGAACAGAGTAGGGATGAGCTAAAATATCCAGTCAATGCGCTGAGACAGACATGTTTTGATAGTTTTCTAAATTGAATGATCTTTATCTAATTTAATGTTTGAAAAACATGACATAAAGTAGAAAACAGTTGTTTTTAAAGTCCTAAAATCGAAACAATATGTGTATGTTCTTCGAGATTTCCACGAGTATTGAACAAAACAAACACTTCAAACAGACTCACTCTTAATTTTCAAAAAGGTCATCATAATAATCACAACCCACATCTTAGAATTGCGTCGACTCACATAGTCATGTCACCCCCCAGAGGGCGCCCATGTTTTTTTCTTTTCTAGGCGCATACTCAAAATTATATTTCTCGATCCATTGAGCAAACGGTTTATGACAATTATATGGCGAATTTCTTGGGGGCATATTCTTCCCTCCCCTTGCACTGTGATTATTATAATGTTCGAAAACTGACATGGTTGGCTTCTACACTAAGGTTCGTAGTAAGTGTTTTCGTTCAGTGCGGCAAATTATATACTCCCTCAAGAGACCTCTCAACCTTTAGAACAAAGTCTTTGGGGATGGTTATCTTGCACACTACTGTCGAGTTGGATTTTCATCAACAACTCGCTTTTGTTTAGAGTGGGTTGGAATCCTTGGCTTTAGGTGTTCCCACTTAGGTCGTTACTCTTGGGTGAGTATTTTTTCCCACAAGAGCAGGCCTTCTAAAGGATTAAATAAAGCATGAAATACATGAAATAAAAAAATGAGTCTGGTATTTTGATCACCCAGTTAAGGGGAGAGCATAGGCCTATCACCTGACAATCACAGCAAACAATTTTGTTCAAATTTTAATCTCAAATGATAAATGTGCTAAGCTAAGTGAAGATGTTACTTCACAACAAACATTGGATTCATTTTAACCAAGATAAATCAATTGTTTGGTGACTACCCTAGGATTGGTTAATTTCATATTTAAATGTCTACGCTAGGATTGCTTCATTTTAACCTTATGCAGAAAGTAAAAATCTTTGTCTGCGGACATGTCGGATTCAAGATTTAAATTTTACAGTCTCCTGGATGCGCTAAAAGAACACATAAATGTGCTAAAACATAGGATAAATGCGCTAAAATAAATACAGGGATGCACTAAAACAGAGTGTAAATGCGCTAAAAGAATAGAGATATGCGCTAAAACAGAGAGTCAATGCACTAAAACAGTCCTTGTATGCGCTAAAATTCTCTAGGGATGCGCTAAAATGTTTCTTGTATGCGCTAAACTGCAAGTCCAGTCTATAACCTACCAAAAAACCTGCAATAAAAAAATTTAAAACGGGGTAGGGGCCCGCGGTGGGCACCAAAAATGTGTGTGTGAATATGTGTACTAATTAAAAAGATAAAAAAACACACCAATGCAACTTTATATTGAAGAAATCTAAGTTAAAAGATAAACAAACTCTCAACACAATAGTTTCTTCAAAGACATCCCATTGTCCTCTATCTCCAAGAATTCGATTGTAAGTTGTTGGCTCTCAGTTGGTGTAAGCAGTAGTTTTGGTTGAATGACAACTTAGAGAATGAGATTATGCAACATGCATTTCTATTGCTAAATGATACGAAATAATTAAGCTAAGATATGAAACTAAGATGCTATGAAAGATGAGATGCTATGCTCAAGAAAACAAGATTGCTAAATGTTAGATAAATGCAACTATAATGCTCACGCTATATTCGTTAGATCTTGGATCCTTTTCAAAGCACAAAGAGGTTGTATTTATAGAGTTTTGGAGGCAAAAGCCAAGTTGGCAAAGATCAACGGTTGAAAACAAACATGTTAAGATGAACGGTGAAAAATTTGGAAGTTGAGAAAAAAATGGAAGCTAAAAAAAAAGATGGGAAATGTTTCCTCCTACACAACCTTTTCCATTCAAAAATGAAGGAAAGTTGTCATTTGTGCATTTTATTTATGAGATAGTTGGTAGTTGAGGATAAATCAATAATTAAATAATTAAGTTATTTAATTATTTGTGACAATGAATTTAAAAGTTTCCATAATTAAATAATTAATATTTAATTATGTGCTAGAGATGAAAAAAAAATTTAATTAAATATTTAAAATATTTAATTATGTGTGAATTGAGAAATGTTATAATTGATACTTACCCATTTGCAACATACTACTCTAGACCATACTTAATATAATCCTAAGTCTATTCAAGCCATCATAAGAAGGTTAATATCTATTTAAGCCATCATAAGAGATTAAGGACACCGACTCATGAATGAAGCGGATCGACTCATAAAAGTAAATGGTTTGTGTTGAGATAACACAAACATACACAAATACTTTTAATATTTTAAAACATATCGCAATGTAGAATTTACATTATATTTATGATGTGGGGTCGAATTTACTACCTTTTTAGTTCCTTTATAATATTTCTTTTTAAACTTTAAGGTATTCGATAGAAAAAAACTCTTCTTCTATATGTTTCTTTATTTAAGAGAAAGTGGAGTATTTATTTTAGTTAAAGTATATATATATATAATTTATTTATTTGAATTACATTAAAAGTGATAATTAAGATGGATTATTTTAATTGTTTTTAGATTAATATATATTTATAATAATAAGATATATTTATATTTCTAATTAAATCTTATTTTAAAGTATTTTGTATAAATAAAGTGTATATGTATGATTTATATAATTATACATTTTGCATATATATAATTTTAAAAAATATATATATAAAAATCTAACTAATAATAATACAAAGTAAAATTAGAGAAAAATATTATGCTTTAATGTTCCTTATAATATAGATTTCTGAAGACCTTCAATACATGTTTTTGTTTACCTTACTATAAGAGATCATTTAATTCAGACCCAATAGGGATTAATTCCTTCATTAAAATTTTCTCAAACAATATTGGAGTTTTGATGCCCTAAACACAATCTTTTATTTCCTTAAACATTTACGGCAATGACTTCAGTGATCTCACTTATCAAGTTCACATTTCCCCGACATTAATTTCTTATCTTTGAAGCATGCCTAATGTTTCCTTAAATTCACACATCTAGGTAAAGTATTACAAGAACTGGACCATCGTACCACAAATACATTTACCATAACTTCACCCTTGGAACTTAGGATTTTTTAAATTTCACAAGGTTCAACTCTATTTTTTTGAATCATGAATATAGATATCTCATTGATTCCCATCTTCAATGTACATCCTGAAAGAAGAGGTCAACAACAATATGGCCACAAGCTCTCCTTTCAACCATAGGATTGATTTTCAACCCACCCCCGAGCTCCAAGGGATCACATAGCTTTCCCCAAACACACACATATGACCATAATTCACATATATTACTCAAAATTTTCATACCCTACACCATTCATATTCCCCCACTATTCTCAACTTCACAAGCATTTGCATGGTTACAACTAATTTCAAAACAAGAAAGTTCCAACTCCACAATTCAAACCATCAAAACAAGGAATTTAACATGGATTTTCACAAAAGAAGAGTAACAACACCACAAATCATTTTCTCAACAACATAGACCCAACAAGGACAAAACTTACCAAACCAAGTGCAAGTCCAATGGGGTAGCCTCTCCATCTCCAAGCCCTACTCTTCCATTCTCTCCTCCCTCTCCACCAAGAATTCTCCTTCCCAAATGAGAAAAAGATAAGACTCCCAAGAAACAAGGACAAAGCAAGAGGAAAACAAAAGGAAAGAATCCAAAGCAAAAGAGACAATCCAAGCCCAAAAGAGGGATCCCCTTCTCCTTTCACAAAGAAGGAATATATAGGAGGAAAAACAAAACCAACTGCACATAACTTCCCAACCACCCAACCAACCCAATTTTCACTACTTTTTATAAGTGGGGAATTAGGGTTCGTTTTAAACTTTATTTAAGTGATTTTATAGAATAAAAAAACCCCTACTCTATAGACCTACCACCTAGGGCGCCTTTTAAACAATGAAAACCACATAAAGACATTATAAAACCTAAAATAAATAATGACATTTAAAGAGGTGACTCAAGGGTCTAATAAGTAACATCTCCCACATGCACTTGAACCTTACAAAATAAGGTTGAATACATATCCTTGACAATACTAGATTTTTCCAGGAACGACATAAGGGAAATAGCTATGTGAGCCCTTCATCAATAGTGGCCAATTTTAACCTATTTACTCAACCAAAAGGAGGTGTCGGTATTTCTCATAATTAATAATATTTGAAATAGATAGCATATGAAAAATACTCTTCTAATGATAATCAACTAAGGAGTTATATCTACATATAATTTAACTCTACCTACTTGCATACTTGTAGAGTCAAGCAATAATTGACCATGTTATTTAATATCAAAATATTACCACTTATCACTAATCTATTTTAAGTGTAACAAATACTACTACAACCAAATATTGATCATGAATCATTACCTAATATATCCACTTACTCACACCCATAATATAAATCACCTAACATGATGAAATGCATTAATATACATAATGATATTACCAATAATGAAACCTCTCAATCATCACATACTTATGTAAATAGGAAATAGACATCATTTGCTATCACACAAAATTGCAACAACCACTAGTTAGTTAGTTAACAATAAAAAATATAAACAAATTGATGTATAGGAACAATGATCACAAAAGAACATAAAATATAGAACATAAACCATTGATGACTAATAAGATCAATAAGGACACAAGGGGCGGGGTCTTACAAATATCAATTAGATAGCAAAGATTTTGATAGTCTGATTGAGGACTAAATCACATAATTTTTTATTCAAAATAGAAAAATAGAAGTGGTCAAAAGAACAATGGAAGGAGAGAATATGTATCTTTTACATATTCAATGTAGTTGAGTCAAAGAAGCTCTTTATTTTGGAGTGTGTGTCATAAGGACATCCAAGTTAGATATGTTGATTCATTATTAGTCAATTTTCTCTATAATATATGTTTAAAAAGGAGTTTGTTAAGAAGACAAGAGTACTCATCATTAAGGTTCATAACATAATATCAACATAGAAAGAAGATATATTAGATTTTAGGTATGTACAATAAAATGGGGGACCAAAAGGGCATAAATGAGCATTTTTTAATTTCTAAAACTAGTAAAAACTAATCTTGGATGATAAATTGAAGATATCCACACTTAAAATTTGAAGATGTAATAAGAACAAGATTCATAGATTTCAAAATCTAGTTTCTATAAGTTATATTTTTTAAATTAAAAAACGTTGGACATTAAAAGGTTCAATTAGGGGGAGCAGACAATGAGATCTTATTTTTGTTATAAAAGGTATAACATAGTTTCTAGTGTGCTCCCACTAAAATTGACTTTTTAAAAGCATTTTACAAATCACTTTAGTGGAAAATTAGCTAACATCACATACTTTATACCTAATTTTTTTTAATAAATTTTAAATGAATATTTGAATTTTTACTAATTTTCAAAGTGGACACATCTTGAAAAATAAAAAGTTGAGCATGCTCTCCTCTATTTTTTTTTTTAAATTGATCAATTCTATTATGTGTATATAATAGAATCTAGAATGTGAAAATGCAATTTGTTTCAAATTTGGATGAATTGATCAAATATGACACCAAAAATACAATATATGTTTTCAACCAAAAAAAAAAAGACAAAAGAAAAAGTGAAGATCAAAACCTTTATGTATTCAAAATGTAGAAAAAATGCATGGTTAGAAAGGTAAGAGATAGCTCGTTGTAATGACCCTTGCTAGTTTGAACAATAATTTTTTCCAAACACTTAATATGGCATATTTCATTTACCAATTAAGTAAATATCAACTAAGTTTGTGAAGTAATAATTTTTTAGTAAGTCATGGCAAGTACATTCTGATTTTAATCATTCACCATATTCAACCACAAAACACCACATTGATTTTTGAATTATCATGAGCAGCAGTGACTTTACAAGGTTTCTGAGTATTAAAATGGACTGTTTACTTATTGATAGCAGATTGGTACATGCTCAAAATTGATATCAGACTTATACATTAAGAGTATCATGGAAATGGACTCCCAAACATGATTGATTTGCACTAATCAGTGGATAACAATAGATGTATATAAATACTAATATTTGAAAGAACAATGCATACAACTCTAGAAACAATGCTTCAACAACTTTCTTCAAATAAGACTAGTTTTACAATGTTCTAATCAAAATTTAACCACAGTCTAATACCAGATTATTGCACTCAGAAAGAACAATAATATAACAATGTATGGTCCTTAGTTTTGAACAACAACCTAATAAAGTTTACAATTCAAGAACCTTTCAATAATACCATGCAAGTATGCTCAAGTTCAAACTGGTAAAATATATTAGGGTTTGATATTCTGATCTATCACTTCTTCCTTCAACCTCAAGGACGGATGTCTAAATATTGCAACTTGGGAATATATTTTGGTTACAACATCGACAATGTATATCAAAGCTCAGTTATAAGTAGAATGGTATGATAGCAAGATAACAATAATTTCTAAGTGTTTATATGACTGTTCTACATGCACAATAATAATATGGTAATAAACTAATGACTGGAACATTATTAGAGTGCCAATCCCTTCACTAAGAACTTCCTTGATGACACTAATATTATATAATAATAACATAAAGTCTTTAAAAGTAGTTTGATATGCTTTTCTTAAGACATTAAGGACTGAAATATGTGTACAACACTTAAATACATTACAATCAACTATTACAAAGCATTATATGGACTACAACTTAGACCCATCACTGTGAATAACTCAAATTATAGCAGTAACTTACAGGTATCCCCAACACATAGTGAAAGGCAAGGTATGATGTGGAAATAAGATGACCAGACCTGGAGATGATTCACCTTAGCTTGTCAAAATTGCAATAGCTTTAGACCTCCATGTTTTAACTCACTACTATCATGTTTTTCCTCATTAGTGTAATGCCCTGCCACGCAACCCTAGAGGATGACGATAATACTACACATGCATAATTTATTTTTTAAAGTATAATTAAAAAATGTAATGTGTGCTACACCTAAAGCATACATCCTCTAAGGATACGCAACTTCGCTTACTAAACATACACTTAACCACTTAATTAACAAACCATAGCATAGTACATAAAATAAACCCATCTCATAAGATACAGGAATAATTAAAGATTCCATTTAAACATTTGCTTTAGATTCCATAAAATAGATTACAAATCTCACTTCAATATTACATTTACAAGAATACTCCTTCAACAATAAGGAGTAGTACAAATATGGAGAACCAACTGATACAAGATACAATGGTACGACATAACTAACCATACATACGATCCCTCCAACAGGAAGTCCTTCCATCACAAACAAGTGTAGAAAAACCAATGGATAAGGGTGCACGTTCCTCCCAACCGTATGGTACCCGTAGGCCCAACCCTCATGCTAGGAGATAGTAAGAGGTATCCACAAGATGAACATGACACCACAAAACTCACATAATGACAAGACATAAACATAAAAGATAAAGAATAACAACACAAATACACTTATGGTTACATTGCTTCCAGGCACACAATACTCAAACATGGATCAAGATACAATAACCAATATAGTAAACTATTGTATTAGGTGGAGTGTCATCACCAAGTTGCATGGGTTACCCAAGCACCACTTTGGCCGCCAACCTCCATTGAGATTCACTCCCCCAACTGTTTACACAAGGCTCAAACATACTAACTAAAAGATAAGTCAAGAGCTCAACACACGGTTTACAAATCTCAACCAAGAAAGTGGTTACAACACTATCCATTCAAAAAAACTGGATTACTTATATACAAAGTACCTACATCGTGCAAGATCCAACACTAACATTACACCAGTAACATGAAAACTCCTGACACAAAATCCAACCCCTGGAAGACTCATAATGACTTCAACAATCTATTTCCCAACACACGAGAACAAAAGTAAACATGATTTACTTTAGGATTTTCCTAAATCCAATCAGTCATTTCATGATTACAATAATACCAATTCATCATTATTTAATTAAAAACAATTTCCATATAAGAGCAATAAGTCATTCAATTCTACTATTTATTAATAGTTTTCCTAATTATATCGAAATTAATATTAAACAGTTTCATTAGAAAAACTCCAAGTGGGCTTTTGCATGCACTTATCCAACTATAGTTTAACTAAAAACTTGCATTTAATACACCTTATTTAAATCAACTTAAGCTTATATATAATTCTCAATTTAATCTAATTAAATGCAATTTTTTTAAAAACAATAAAAATAATAATTCTATTGTTTGCTTCCAAGTTTCCTAATTAAATCATTATAAAATTTTAATTAAGTTCATTAAGGAAACAACCAGTTCACACATTTGCATGCACCTAATCAAGAATATTTAATCAAAAACATAAATTTAAATGTTTTATAAAAATATATAAAAATTTAAACCCCTTTGATCATGCATTAGAATTTACTCATATTTAAAACATATATATATATATATATATATATATATTCAAATTAAATATAATCTTTTGTTTACTTTCAATTTCTCTATTTACATCGAATTAGAAATATAAATGATTTCTTAAGTAGACACTTAATTGTGCCTATTGCATGATCCCAACCAAACTAAAGATTGCAATAATAACATGCATTTTAATACATTATTTAAATTAATTCACTAAATAAAATCCTCTTTCTAAATATGCAATCAAAATTTATATTTATGCATATACAAAAATCCAACAAATATAAATATAAATAAAGATAAAGAAATATTAACACAAACAAGGGAAAACAGCTTGACAGCAGCCTCGTGTTTCAAGCATAAATAAAAAAATATGATCTAGGTATTTGCAATTTTTGGAGAGGGATAAGAAAACATCAAGACACAAAAACCCTTTAAATTTATCGCCAACCTAGTTTGTATAAGTATAGTTATGGATGAAACAAACAACCATTTTACTACGGAAAGATTTTACTTAAATTTTCTACAGAAAATGTATTTCTCAAAAACACAGTTAATTTATAATTTTCCAGCTAAACAAAATTGATTGTGAACAAACAAAAATAAATCAATTTCCTTCTTCAAAATAATCTTTCCAAAATTAGTTTGATTCTCACAAAAAAAAATTCTACCAAAAGAGAGTTACAAATTGCCAGAGGTTTCAATTCCACAAAAATTTAACAGAGGATTACAATTTCCACAAATTACCTAGGGAGTTTCAATTTCCTCAAATTTACCAGAAGATTTATTCAATCCTACAAAGGTTTTCTAAGTTCTCTATTGTTTACCTTTTTTGAATTTTCTATGTTTGAAAATAAATTTTCTACAGAGTTTTCACAAACTTCTTTCAAGTTTTCTACAGAGGTCGTCTCATGCCCAAAATTTTCACTACAAAATGCAATTTTTTTTTAAATTTTTTTTTAAAAAACAAGGACGATCAACGTGTTCAACATATCGATATGATATAAGCTTTAGGAGAAGTTGCAAGTGTAGAACAACTATCTTCACCATGTCCTATGGTAAGGAGTAAGCCATGCGAATGTAGGAACAAAATACCAAATTTTTCCTTGAGGCTTGATTTTTTGTATCCCAACATGATTATGGGTTTTATAAACTTACAAGAGGTGTGTGCATGGATTTAATCTTAGTTCCTTTGTTAAGGTTATAAAAGAAGCGAGGTATGATATACGGTATGTGCTTGTTAATCTCTTAACAACATTCACACATCCAAGGATATATTTTATACAATAGTAATATTGTTTCTTGATTAGCTCACCCATAATAATAGTATGTTTATTTAGTCCTAGCTCAAAAACCTAACCATGATAGTATTACCATATAGTTTTGACAATATTATTGACTATATGTACCCAAAATCATTATCTTTCCTTAGCCCTTCCTTGACAATGCAATTATTACTCTTTAACTAAAAATCTCAATAATAGCAGTATTATCACTTAACCCAACCATTAACGCGGGTATTATTACTAAATCAACCAATAATGTTATTATTATTTAGCCACGGTTTGATTGTTAATGAAGCATTATTATTAACAATTAATTCCAAGGCTCTCTTTCATTTATTTATTTATTTTTGTTCTAATGATGACCCACAATAAATGTTCCAATAATAATATTAGTATTATTGTGAACGATTAAAACATTACTTATCCCCCATTTACACCATCTTATCTTTATTTGACCAATGAACAATTAATTAATAGTATTATTTTTACTCAATTACAATTCACCCATAATAATATTATTACATTGTTTTTTCTTTTATTTTTTTCCTCTTTTCTTTTCCTATTGTGGATAATTATTCCTTAATGGCACTAATGTCAAAGTTTGATCAATCCTTTGGATATCAATAATATTATTGTTGTAGGATTCATGCTATCATTTCCTTGATAGCCCAACAATAACTAAATTGTTATATATTTTTTATTTATTTTTCAACTCAAACATTGGAAACAAGATCATATTGATAATAAAATCTTGGACAATATTATGATTAAAGAACCAACAAATAATCATGAATCCATAATAGAGGTAAAGTTTGAGGGGACTTAGACATTCAAACTATTTATATTCTCTCAAGTTGGCATTATTAATATCGCTTACATTTAATCGAATAGAATAATAGTATTATGAAGTGTGGAATTAACCTCAATGTAATTTTATTAAATCTTAGATTAATACATTAAATTGAATAATATATTATATTCAAACTCGTATATATATATATTTGGTTCCCATTAAATATAATAATAATATCACTGATAATCATCTTATCAATATCAAGCCATAACTTACGAACGTCATTTAGCTAACACTAAAACTTAATAATAACATCATGATTAAATTCTATTGAAAATATGATTCTTATTAATTGTAATCCACAATATTTGCATAATGAAATTAATCAATTTATACATGCTAAACAATCTTTAACAATCATATTATCATCGTCTAACCAAACAGAATCATAAGTACTATAATAGCACTTGATTGATATCTCTTTTTTTTTTTAGAATAATTAAACATTTTATTGCTTACACTGCATAACTATGACGAAATACTATCTCCACTAAATTTATTAACCCAACCAACATTTGCTACAATGTTGCACTGTAACTTAATGCAGTTGTCCTTGCATTCGAGTTGACAGGAGACAGACTTAGGATGGCTTAGGCTCTAAGTTTGAAACTCCTCAATTTGTCTCACCTCCAAAAAGAGCTGTTGTACAGCATAAACAACTCTCCAAGTTTGAAACTCCTCAATTTGTCTCACCTCCAAAAAGAGTTGTTGTGCAGCATAAATAACTGCTTTATTAATTGCTGACATTCATGCTAAGCAGATAAAGACTTTAGCAAGACAATATCGCTTGAGGATAAATAAGTAGATTCAAGAATTCGAGTAATAATAAAACATAACATCCACTAAGCAATCTACTACCTATAATTGGTAGGTGAGGAATTAAATTGATAAGATTTGGATGATTTGAAGCATCGAGAAACCCAATGACTATTTCCAAACACTTATTATAAACTTATTTTGGTATTTGCAATTTCATGAGTTTAGAGAGTGTAACGTAGGATAAGCTCGAGCAAGCCCAATTGACACGCTAGTTGGTGGGTGAGTGATCACATCAGCCAATCCTCGCAGCCATCAATTCAAAGGCATTCTGTCAACTCGGGTTCAACCAGATGAAATGGAGTGTGAAATTAAATAGCTCTGAAAGCCCAATTTATTTGCATTTACTTGTAGGTTGTGGTAAGTTTACATGAAGCAGTGTTTGCCTTGTTTATTTCTACAACTACTGCGTAGTTAACCTCTGAGACACGCATGCAAAATCAACATGGTACAACTTTGAGAAAATCTCTCAGTAAATTACTGGTCGTGGTTTCAGTGACTTGATTTCTTTTTTGTTTGTTTGGCTTCAGCCTCCTCATGGCATCGCATAGGGGAGTCTACTTCATGCATAATTTGTTTCTCTATTTATTTATTTGCTCATAGTTTATTATTCCTATGCTATGGAATCAGAGGGAAAGGGTTTCTTGTTACTTATATTGTTAGTTTCTACTATTATTTATGCTTCATTTCTTTTATATGCGCATACCGAACATGGTGGCAGGGTGAAGAGAGTAGCATCGAGATCAACTGGAAGATGAGAAGGTAGTGGGTCTTTGGCAGATCTTTAGTATTATGTTTTTTTTTTTTTAAATTGCTATGGAATCTGTTGTTTTCATTTACAGTAGCAAGGTTTTTAACTCTTTCTATATTTTATTTTTTTTAAAGCAAGGCATGAGATCCAAGTCAGCAGTTTCTTTATTTTAGATGATAAAGATGGATGTTGCTATTGGGTTTTAATTTTTCTCTTACACAACAGTATAATGTTTTGAATTCATATAACTTTGCCAAAAATGGTTTCAAATAATAATCATATGTATTCGCAAGGTTGCAGCTGACTGGTGTAAGAGGCACCAGCATGAGTAATTTCTTCTTTAATTTATAGACAATGTAGAATATATATATATATGTATGTTTTTATATTTTTATTTTTATTTTTATTTTTATTAATATATGTTTGTTTTTTCCTTAAGACTCCATTGAGGATATATATGTGCTTGAAATATGAATATGAATCTAAATTCTACTTTCAGATATAATGTTGTTGCTCTCTTATTTTATTGTTCTTTTACATATATTTCTCTAAATATAGACACAACTAACATATATATATAAAACATTTTACAAAGCTGAAGTTGTTTTTTTTTTTTGAGCGGTTGTTATTCATTTATTTTATTACTCTCTTTTAAAATATATTAAACTGTTGTCAGCATAGATTACATTTTAAATAAGGTAGAAATTTTAATGCATATTTTTATATATATTTGTTTTGTTTACTATTATAAAATTTCAACCTTGAATGAATATTTAATATATACCATAATAGTTTATATATATAATCCCAGCCATCATAGTTTATCCCTTATCCATTTGTCCTTCATTTTACTTTCTAATAGAAATATTGTAAGCAATCAATTTCAGCTTCTATGATGACTTGGATGAATATTTCTCACAAATCCATAAAATCCTATTTCTTTTGGCCTCTACATCTAGTTCAACATAGACTCATAGCTTCTTTTTTCTCTTCATTGCAACAAAATATAAAAACCTTCAATATCACACACAATATTAATGAATACAAAGAACAATACCCAAAAGAATAAGGCTTTCTCTTTTCATTTTTTTCATCTTAAACAATATACTAGCCTTCACAATATTTCAAAAAAAATACATAAGAATGCAATGAATATAACACAACTAAATAAAGCTTTTTCTTTTTCCATTTTCTCTCATAATGCACCAAAACACCACTTTCTATATTACAAACAAACTTTTAGAATTACAAAGGGGGGCACACAATTGATTCAGGCTTGCTCTCCACACTACCATAATGGCGTCATGGAGCCTCTTGGGCTCTAGCCATACCCCCGAGCAAGGAATTCTTTAAGCTCCACGATGATAGATGGAGTCTTTTCTCATTTTTACAATGGACAAAACTAACATAGCACCCATTTTCAAGCATCTAAATTCTCTAGTGTCTATTTTCAACCATATTTCATACACTAAGTCAACTTTTTACAACCAATAAACAAAGGTAAATGAAAGTAGGAAGAACTTATCTCTTCTTTTTTTTATGAAGGAAGTGAACTCTTGTATCCAACTCTCTTACCCAAACCAAGCCATCTTGATCACTATCTTTCAAAAGAGGTGGACTCCTCTTCTCTTCTCTTTCTTTCTACCATCTTCACTAAAGTTCTCCAAGAGGAGAAGTGGGTAACACCCCACTTAGTCTTCCTCTCCCAATTATATAGGAGTTTCAACATGCAACTTTTGGGTGAGGAGGTGTGAAGTGTACCTACCTCCATAAATGAGAGTCTTTTCCTTATTAAAGAGGAAACATGCACTTGGACACCCCTCCATCCTTTCATTTCATCTTCTCCTCAAAACTCGTCACTCTCCATCATGAGGACTTTTTAGGGGTCAAATCATGTCCATAGGGCACTATTATATGCCCACTTGACCCCTACCACTAAGGTATAGACCCTAGGGGGTTTATTTATGCATCCCAACCCAAGAAATTGACCAACAACCCTCCTTAAAGACCCACTTAAGGTTCCATCCGAATTTCACACTTGGATAAAAGGGTTTCTAAACCTTAAACCCAACTTAAATCTCACATGACACACAACTAAATACCCTTTCAACCCAAAAGAATAAACACAATAATTTTATTTCCTTATAAGTTCCAAAATAAGGAAATCAAATACAAAACCACAAGACGATGTCTTTCAATTTGTTCTCACTAATTTTCCCTTCTCGTATTGGCACCCTTTCTTACTCGACCTTTAATGTTAATCCCACATCGACTCACTTAATTTCCTGCACAACATAATTACACACAATTAGACCATAATAATAAATCACATTAATTGTAAATCAAATCCTCATAACTTTATTCATGAATCTTTTACATAGCTAATTACTTTTTTGATGTAATATGACATAACGATTATCTTATTTCAAATTCATATTATAATTTCAAATCTTATTCTTGATAATTCACATGTGCACATACATCTTCATTAAGTAAAATAATGACAATATAACATAAACTAAAAATAACTATAAGGTTACTATTAGACAATCACCTTATTTATCACTCATAATATATCTAACATCTATTTAAGAAAACTATATAACAATTTAAGGTTGTATTAGTCACATGCAAAGAGGGGTCTTACAGGTTTCACAAGATTTTCACAAATTAAATAAATCATTCTTGAAAACACAAATTCTCTGATTTTTCATTGTTTCAATCACAAAATACAGAGAAGAAAAACAATCTTTTCAAGATCTAACACATAAAACTTCAAACAAGAATTTTATTCCCTAAAATTTTAAAATTAAAAATAAACATTAAAGAACATGTGTTCCTTGAAGCTTGATAATTGATTCTCTGTTGCAACCTATTGATTTTCACTTCCAGATCCAAACCTGTGCAAAACTCCTTCCAATTCTTTCCTACAAATCTTTGTTTTTTGAAAACCCCAAAATAAAAGTTTTTCCAAAAAGTTGTTTCTCGTGAAGTTTTTCCAAAAAAATTACAACCCTTTACAAAACAAATTCTTCCGTGAAATAGCATTTACCTCTTTTCAGTTAACTTGCACAAATTACTCCAAAATTATCTCTTCCCCACTCAAGTCAAAAATAAATATCTTTTACCTTTTCAAAATTCAAACATAACATGCAATATATTTCTTTTGAAGATATTTATTCATTTTCTAATTTAAATAAAATATAAACATTTAATCATTTATTTAAATATGAAATACCATTTAATTAATTAAATAACACAATTTAACTAATTAAATAAAGCAACTTTAATTTATTCAATAAAGCTAATTTATTTTCACAAATAAAATTATAAATTAAACCATATTAATTAAATCACAAAAATACAATTTATTTAATCTAAGCATTAATAATCAAAAGTTTTTAAATAAATTTTCCACGATTAATTAAATAATTAAAAAATGCATAAACTCACAAACCAAACAACACGGCCACAGTGAAATAAGATGAACAACTACACAAGACTGACGACTCCACTGAGACAAAGATGATTTTTCAACAAGGGATACCCGTTACTATCTCCCAATCAACATTTTCATTGGATTTGAGAGCACACTCAGACCTGACAAAGCAGGTGAAATCGATGCTTGGTACTTGCAATCCTACAACAAATCAAACGTCAAACATATATATATATATAATACAGTCATTCACACCATGAAAGGAGAATCGTGGAACCGCAAGGCGCTCGCAAGTGAGTGATGCAATTTTGTTCCCTTCACCAATACAAGGTTATGTCAAAACTAACGAGGCTAAACATCAATTTAAATCATAGATGAACATATATCCACATCAACTGAAATAAACAACTATGATAACCACATGTCATAAATCATAATTAACCAGTAAAGTATATCATCACATCATAACATATAATCCACAATGTTTTATAAACAGTGATAAAAAAAATAACAAAGCATCATAATCTAAACATAAGAGCAAAATAGAGGGGTGTTACAATTAGGTTCAATAATCCTCAACAAAGACCCATGTCCTGGCTAGTGTGTGCTTCAAAATTGGGCACCTAGGGTTTATTAGCAAGCCATGCCCTCTTAGAGATTGAGTTCACTAAAAAATACCTTATGAGGCAGATTGACTCAGTAATAAATACCCACGAAAATCAAAGAAATGCATTATCATCCACCTCAAACCCTTGACTAAATTTCATCTTTGAAATAGATCAATTCTCCTCCAAATTTGGTTGCTGAAAGTGACCATTAAATTTGTAATGAAGTACTTGTAGAAACCCTAAATTGATTCCTCAACAATCTCTAGCTAGGGTGGATGGTTTCACCACCGAAACTGGTGCCCTAGGGTTTCCAAACCCACAGACCTGAGAAGCTTGAGAAATCTCTCCAAAATTGAAAGTGAGAATATAAAATCCAGAATGACCAAATGAGCTCTAAAAACCCCTTTTATACTTTTTCTCTAACTCTCTAGAAGCTTCCTTTTTTAAGATGCACTTTTTAATTAAAACATATTTTTTTACTTCAAAACTGATCTTTTCATTAAAATAATGATATTTTGACACACAAGGCCCCTATTTAATGCATCCATGAGTTAAGGCATCTCATCTCAGTTCTAAGGAGCTATGATACTAAGGGCCTTTTAACTATTTCAATTAATTTTAAGTGACCTTAGTAATTTAATTAAAATATAACCATCAATACACTCATTTTTGTGGAATTGTCGAAATGCATCAAAACTGAGAAATAATTGTGTTGGAGTGATCCCGATGAAGAATAAATATGATCAAAGTCAATCGACAGAATTTCCATAAATATAAACTCCCTCTAAGAATATTGAAGCCCAAACTAAAAGCCAGAAATAACATATGAAAGCATCAAATATCCCCTATAAGCCATCTGAGCTCACTAGTAACATCAAATCACCTGTTCAATCGAGCAAATACAAACCCAGGAAATCATCACCATCAGTAAAGCATGAGAACCCTAAAATGGGGAAATTAGATTCTGCCCTTCCCAAAGATTACTTGTCCTCAAGCAATGCCAAGGTATCCACAATAATAACCAACAGAAAATGACTGAACCTAAATGTAATCTCGGGATCCCAAGTCTGACTCTATAGACATCCATCATGATCTTGTTGCACCACTCTAATAAAAACTATAAACTCATCATGCTCCATTTGCCACAACACTTGAAGCTAGAGCGGAAAACCAACAACACCTATCCACCAACCACCCAGATCCCAAATGGTCTTGTAGGCTATTCTAACCCTTAACTTTTGTATGTAGTCAAAGCCCAAGACGTTATCAAACTCTACCAACCCATGAAGCCAAACCACCCAGCAATAAAGTTTCTATATCCCAAACTTATAAATCATCCTCATCATGCCAACTCTAAGTATTGTGGTGATAAACCTCATATATCATAATTGTCCATAGGTGCATAGAAACATATACCAACCCCTCACAAGTTGCTGGTATAAAATAGAGCAACACCCTACAATCTATGAATCATGTCCATGATGGAGAAAAATAGATCACTACTATCAAAGGGTGATGAGAACTCATCACCAAACCAATCTCTAACACTGAAGTGGTGACTCCAATCCCTCCTATCCATCTGAACAACAACTATCCTCAAATTATACCCTGAAAACTCTCGAATCAGAAAACTGGGACAACCATCAACCAATAAAGTAGGAGGTAGAACCCAAGGGGTTAAGGCTAGAGTACTTATGCCCCAATTCATCTCCCCAAACCATAGACAAAATCCATCAAAAACTCGTGTGTAGAAATGACTGCTTTTTGTTTGAGTAAGGGTTTCTCATTCAATCGTGGAGGAGGCTCGGCCCTCCTCCACCCTAGTTGGCAGTACGAGAATCTAATACATTACTTTTCATTTTTAAATCATGGTGTGTGGCACCCATTTTCTACCCTAGTTACATGTGTGATAGTCTAGTGGTGTTTGGGTAATAATGGAGGGGGATTTGGCCCCTCTAGACGATGTGCAAAAAGAGCCATATGGTGTTAAAAGGGACTCGCCACATGCCAAATCCTTCAAGGACATTATTGCAAAGCAAAAGAATAGGCTACTAGCGGGTGCTAAGTTATTTGTTGAATGGGTTGAATATGTCAAAGGATAGGGAAGCGAGGGACAAGGTAAGAATCCTTCAGCTTCCCCTAAAAAAGCTATTATGGTTCCCAATGAGGAACTTGATAATGCAATTGTTCAAGAAGATTTCAGGTCAAAAAGGTGCTTTTTTTTGTGGCCATAGATGTTTCTAAAGTCCCAGATAGAAGATACTTGGATGAATGGATTCATAATATATGGGAGAATAAATTAGGGTTCCATTACTCTTATTGTAGAATGGTCCAAAAAGGATTATTTGTAATATTTTTAAAAAATAAAAAATCGTAGGAAGAAATTGTAAGGAAACAATTCTAGCAAGTGGGGAAGGCAATGTTTCATGCTTTAGCATGGAATCTTGATGCCCTAAATAAAGAAATCTTGGCATTATCCAGCCCGAGGTGGGTTTTTGTTAAGTAGGTCCTACAAAGGGTCTGAAAATTCATTCCTCTCCTATTGGAGCCATATAGAAATATTATTAGATTAAAGGATACCAAATCCTTCCTACCCTACTCAAATGCTAGGGCTTTGGTATCTATACATCCTAGGGTCGACATTCCTTAAATTTTAGAAATAAAACTCAAATTAGGGACATTTAATTATGCCTTTGAAATCTTGGTGGGCTTAATGCCTACTACCTATGTCGGAGGGAAGGCCACATAAGAATCCAAAAAAGGAATGGAAATAATTCCCCAACTAGGGGTAGGGTTAATAATAAAGCACCTTCAAAATCATCATTGGAGGAAATGAATTTATAGGAAAACATAATGGAAGTCGACAAGAACAATTTTCCTTCTATTACACATACAAACACCTCCTCATTGAGGGCCAAAAATATGGAAATTAATCATGAGAACAATCCAAAGGAACCAAATTTTCCTTTGGGTTTAAAAAATACAACAGAGAATGAGATAAGAATTATTAATTAATATGAAACCCTAATTCAAGAAATACAGAATATAGTTCGTTAAAGCACAACTCAAACATTGAAAAAACCCTCCAAAATGATAATGTAAACAAACACCCCTCTCCCTTGGAGGGAAAGGAAGAAAATAAATAATTTGGGTGGTTGAATGCACAACAATTGGTAATGAAAAAATATGACAGAACATTAATCAAAGAACCCTGCAAAGAAGACTAAGGCTAAACAATAAAAGTAGTCAAACTAAGGATTTCTCCATCAATTATAGAACTTAGGAAGTAAATGGTGTACATGATAAGGATAATAAAGTAAATAAAGAGGGGGGAAACCAAAATAAGGCTCAATATCACCCTCCAGAGTTTAAGAGTTAGTAAACAAGTTTGAAAGCCAGAACCAGTCCCTCTTTGTCCATCAATCTATCACTAGTAATGTGGGAAAGCAAGTCGTAGAGGTTGGGGCTTCTTCCCTTACCATAAGCATCAAGGACCCCTCGAATGATGCCTTCCATAGTGGTTTCTTGAAATCATATGGGAAAAATGAGGGTCATATAATTATCCAATTGGATAATGATGTACATAAAATGGAGGAGGTTGCTCCCTCGAAGCCCGCCAATCTAGAATGTGATTCCAATATTGAGCTTGGTGATGTGGAAAATCTAGATGGCCTTGTATCACATCTAAACTTGATGTCTTTAGGGGACATAGAGGAGCTTACTACCATGGAGAATGTCGACCTCCTACAATGATTTTAATAACTAAGACTTTGCAGTTGTGATTCAGAGATTGGACATCTAACCTGAATATCCATTTTAACCGCCATGAAGGTGTATTTAAATTGTCAACCCAGGGACGTGAACTTGAAATGGGTCAACACAGTATGTGCACTAGGAACTCAAAGTAGTCATCTTCATTCTACAGCTAAGAAAGACAATATTGAAAGTAAATTACATGGAAAGGGAAAAAGTAGATGTTGAACATCACTCAACAAATAAACATAAACTGAACATGCATGACAGGAAAGGAAATCTGAGTAGTAAACAGGAAACTACTATGTCTACTTTGGCTGCAGGAACAATCACATAATGGAATTCTAGTGGTTACAAGAAAAATCAGTGCCAAATTCTTAATTAAGTACTAAACAAAAGCTAATACTAATCTAGCTAAACTAAAGGAACGAATTCCTCACCAAGTGGGCCCCCTTGGATGAATATCCTCTAAAACTAATACAAACTCGGAATCTCATTTTAGTCATTGGAAAATTCAAATACAAAAGAGTATGTCTAGTAATATTATCATATCGTACAAAACTTTGTAACTAACCCCTGAAGAAGGAGGATCTGAACCTTATTTATACCAACTAAACAGGGCAGTCAACTCCCAATAATTGAGAGGACGCCATTAAAGGAAAATGGAGAAAAGAGTGGAAGGGTGATTACACATGAAGGGGAATTCGGTCAGACCTGCATGTCCAAACATGGACTCGACCACTGCAGTAACGCCCGCATTGCTTAATGTCATTATCAACACAAGGTGGTTATATGCAGCTAACATGGGGAATTTCCTGTTGCCGTCCTCCAATTGACCTTCACATGATTCCTCTGCATGACTAGTTGGCAGCTGCATTTCTCAACTTAGCATCCTCAAACATGTTTTCATGACAATGTCAGTATGCATAATAATTGCATATTTATAACCACCTTAAAGAACATTCATTAACCACATGCAAGATTATATATTTTCCACATAATAGGTTAATGTCATTAAAAGTGGCAGAAACATAATTAAACCCAATGTTTATGGTTTGAGGGAAACATTATAAAAATTATCATTTAATACCAAATTCCATGTCAACTTCAGCAAATAAATTATAGATTCTACCCAAAATTAGACCAAAAACTAGGCTCATCACTCCCCCCAACCTAATGTGTTGTTGGTCCTCTAGCAGGGGAAGAGTTATGTTTATGCTTGGTCAAGGCTCTAAAATCTGCAACTGATAACTATCCAATATCAGTATCTATTGTGAGCGAGTTAGGGTTCTAGTAAAATCCTCCCAACTTGTCAAGTCTTCTCCATATTTGATTTTCTTTAGCAATGTCATAGCGGTAGAACCTAAAGTTTGGTACAGGCCACATAAGGATAGGTGGTTGAAAAGTCAAGGGAAGCCATTCTTGTCCCTTTATTCTCCCAAGTTGAATGTACTTTCAATCCTTTTTATTGTTGCAGCATAGTTGTGGATGGAATGAGGTTCAACCTGTTTCAGCTCATCAGTTAAAGTGTTCCATCTCTATGATAGATATCCTCTCATGGTGTCCTCTTTTACTGTCATTTTTACCTCATATTCACTATAAACTACCTCAATCCAAGGCATAATCTTGTTACCATAGCTAGGCCTGAAAAGCATTATGTTCTAGTCTGTGTAAATATCCTTAGGGTTCCTTGACTTAGCTCTAATGGCCAAGGGGATTTGGATTTCTTCCCCTTATAAGCATTATATTTTTCACCCCAGCTAATCTCAGTTTTCACCCAAGACATGAATGCTCTCAATTGGATGTCCCCCACATATAGCAGTAGGTTCCAGTATTGGTCTTGAGTTACAAAAAAATTATGTAAATAAAATTCACATAATAAAGTTTTCATTTCAGGGGAGGCAATCCTATAAGCATGGAAAAATTCAGTGGGAGTCTTAATAGAGAGGTTCAAACCTGAGATAATTCTTGAAAATTTAAAAGAGAGATATTTCTCCTTCAAGTGCAGAGCATAAACCCTTGGAGGGGTTCTGCATCTAAAATATGTTGTACCAAGGTTGCAATGTTTCTCACCCTCTCCTTTAGAAAGACAATCTCTTCATTATTTTCTTCAATAATTTCATCCCTCTCTTGAATTTCCTTTTTCAATCTTTTCTTTTCCTTTTTCCATTCCTCCTCCCTTCTTTGTATCTCTTTCCACAAATTCAAAATTGTTGTATACACTGAAAAATCAGGAGGGTTATGGATTCCTACCAGGATTAATTTTGATGTTTGCTCCCCATATAGGACTATTTGCATAGATTCAGGTTGTCCAACAAGTTCAGGCTATAGATGTACAATTTTTTTTCCCTCTTCTTGTTGCAGGGCCTCTTGTTCTTGTTCTTGTAGTTGTTGTAGGAACTTTTCATCTACTTCTTGGTATTGTTGTAGGAACTCCTCATCTTGGTCTTGTTGCAAGAACTCCTAGTTTTCTTCATGTTCTTGAATTCCAACTTCCTCTGCAAGGGCAGCAAGATCCGCCAGGGTCATTTTTGCTGCCTCATCGAATATGTTTTCTTCTTCTACATTTATCTACTCCATTGGAAATTATGTGCTCTCATGCGATGTCCCACCACACTCAAGGTTTTCCCGTGAAGGCATATCAACAGCTAGTTTTGATTTCTTGAGAGGGCTCTCACATTTTCCTTTGGTTGCAGGATGAATAGTGTCAGCCTTTCTCTTCTTAGGACTTGACACCTCTCTTTCCACAGGCGGTGTTTTGGATTTTCCTTTTCTTGCTTCTGCCTCCTTCTTCTGTGCCCTAGTTCTTATTATAGTTTCAAGTGGAACATCATCATCATCAGAATCCGATGAAGAATTTTCTTTTTCAGAGCGCTCTATTTCAAAGGAACTAACATCTATGGTCCTTTCTTCAGTAGGAGGATTCACACTAGGTTTAGCACTAAAGGTTGAAGCACCAGGGGTGTCTTCAGCCATGCTTAATTTCCTGCCAGACCTACGTTTTTGAGGTAAAACCCTAGATTGCAGCTGCTCAGGTCTAGATTGATCAACTTTTATGAATTCCTCCCAAGTCATTTTGGGTGTTGCATCATGAAGAGTTTTTACAACCAACAATTTAATCAGACAACATGGTGGGAAATAGAGTTATCCCCACCTTTTTGAGTTTTAGTTTCCATGATGGAGAGAAGGTTGTATAAGAAGTTGGGCACATTCATCCTCCTCTTGTGCCTCATGTGACTCAACAATTTGAAATGCACCAAATGTAGGTTTGACAGTCGACCCTCACAAGTGATATATCTGATAATGTAGACGGCTTCCTACTTTCATGGCTCGGGCAGAGAGAGTCTTTTGGCACCCTGTTTGTCTATAGTGATTGGAGGGTCATCATGTATTGTGAATATGTCCCTAACTGACCTAGCATCTCTAGAAATAGGGTAAGGATCGCCGTCAGCAGGTAACCTTGAAACTTCTGCAATTCATTCCTCAGCTGCCACAACCTCCAGCCCTTTTACTATGCCTTTTCCATCTGAAAATGTATGGGTGAAATCTAGTGCAATGCCTTCATCAAAACTGTCCAGCTTTAGGAAATAGTCCAACCAGCCATAATTTCTAAATTCGACCAGGCACTATGCATCCTGCAATAAAGTATCATGAACCAAGGGCTCATTTCGAATTAGTTCACCTCCCATTATTTGTAATCAATATGTCACTCTGCAAAATTCCCATTTGTAATTCTCGTCTAAAAATAAATTCCTTTCTACTCACTTGCTAGCTGAATCATTGACTGAATTTTCCTTCACTCTATTTTTACCTTTTACCATTTTCAATTCAAGATTATGATGGGGTCAATAATGGCAAAGAAATGGTAGTAAAAGGGAGTTATGATGAAAGGAAATGGTGGCATCGATTTAGTGTCACATCACATATGCGAGCTGTCTTTTATTTCAAATTCTAAATCAGCTCAGCAAGATTTTCTAACGCAGACAATCATGGACTGGCATGTGGCAATATATCTGCATCTTTCTTACCCCTCCCCCCAACCTAAATTTGGACATGTGTCCACACATGTGAGGTGGTAGCAGTGATTTTATAGGGGGGTTATAAAAATTATGTGAACGTCCATACTAACGTGCAATGATTAATTGAAATGCTCTAAAATATAATTAAGAGTGCAATTAATGTGCACATACCTGAATGTGTACAAAGATGATTGTGTAGAGGATTCATTGCAACAATCATGGAGAAAGTATTCTTCACATTTTTAAGAAATAATTAAGCAATTAATGATGATGAAGTGGAATGGTGTGAGGTGGAATGAAGTGATGGAAGAGAGAGAAAGGTGGTACAGATGGATGGATGGGTGGATGGGTGAAGAAATTGACTTCTACAAAAGTAGAATTATTTATTATGACAAGTACGTACCTTAATTAGCCAGAACGAGGGACACTAGGTCCACTGCCTTCGACTACAAGAAGCTCAAGTGTTGCATGTTGGATGAATTGCTATAAGAACTCTTCTTTAGAAGTTGGCTTGTGATACAATCTGAGCCGACGGCCATTAACTATTAATTTGAATTTGGCAACTCCATTGGGAAAGACCTTAGCAACTTCATATGGTCCTAGCCACCTTGTCTACAATTTTCCTGCATTATCTTGATATCGTGAGTCATAAAGCAATGCCTAGTCACCTTGCTGAAATTTCTTCTCTTTGATAAATTTGTCATGCCATTTGACTCTTTAACTTTGCATAACCTTATTATGGTGCAAGGTTGTTTTCCTCATCTCATCTAAAGCATTCAACTACATGATCCTTTCTTTTTGTGCCTCACAAATTTTCATCCCCAACTCTACTGCAATTTTGAGAGTCTTGTGCTTGAATTCAATGGGCATCATGGTTGTCTCCCCATACAGTAGCTCAAATGGGGTGAAGCCTGTAGCTATTTTCCAGGTGGTTATGTAAGCCCAAACTGCTTCTAATAAACTATTTTCCCAATCCTTTATGTGAATAGCCACTATTTTGGTTAGGATGGCTTCAATCTCTCTGTTTGTCACCTCAACTTGTCCATTGGCCCAAGGGTGATAAGGAGTAGACTTTTTGTGCCTTATGTTCTATTTGTTAACTAATATTGTAACAACTGTTGAGGTAAACTGATCTCCTTGATTAGTTACTATTTCTTTGGGGACTCCATATCATGTGAAAATTTCTTTATAAAGAAATTTTGCAACCTTGTTATCTCTTCCATGCTTCATGGCCTTGACTTCTACCCACTTAGTTACATAATCAATGCATACCAAAATATAAAACTTACCATTTGATGGGGGATCAATGGGTCCCACAAAATCCAATCCCCACTTGTCAATGGGAGTGACTACTACTTAAGGATAGAGTGGCATCTCATCTGATTTGGTTAGCCTACCCATTCTTTGGCATCTATCACATTTCCTTGTATATCTTCCAGCATCTTTATGGAGTGTAGGCCAATAGTATCATGTGTTCAAAATTTTCATTGTTGTCCTTTTGGCTGCAAAATGTCCTCCACAGGGTTCATCATGGCATGCATGTAGAATGTCACATGTCTCATCTTCCCTCACACATCTTCTCATAACATGATCTGGTCTAGTATAAAACAGGCATCCAATAATCCATGAAAAAGGAAAAGATTTTTCAATCAACACTCTTCTCTCTTTTGGAGAGAAGTGAGGAGGAACTCTCCCTGTCACAAGGTAATTAGCTATGTCAACATACTAGGGTGTCAGCACACTAATGGAGAATAGATGCTCATCAAGAAAGGAGTCATTTATGGCTTGACTATCTTATGGTGTGGTCAGTCCTGAAAGAAAATTTATAACAATGTTGGCCTTCCCTGTTTTGTCCACAATAGTTATGTCAAACTCCTACATCAACAACAACCATCTGGCTAACCTTCTTGAGATCAGGGGTTAATTCATGAGATATCTAATGGTTGCATGATCAATATGCACAAAAATTTGGTAGCCTATTATGTAGTGTCTGAATTTGTTCAGGGCGTAGATTACTGCCAACGTTTCTTTTTTTGTTACTGTGTAATTGAGTTCAACTCCCTGCAAGTTTTTGCTGACAAAATAAATAGAATTTTCAATGGCTCCTTCTTTCTGTCCTAGGACTACTCCTATGGCATAATCCAATGCATCTATATGGATGTGAAAAGGAATTCCCCAATTAGGTCCCTTAAGTACAGGAGCATGAGTCAGAGTTGCCTTTAAGTTACAAAATGCTTTGTTACAGCCTTATGTCCATTGGAACTCAACATCTTTAGTTAGGAGACTATACAATGGTGCTACTATTTTTCTAAAATCTTTGATGAAACGCCTATAATATCTTGCATGTCTCAGAAAACTCATAACATCCTTTTGTTTTGTAGGTGTAGGCAGATTAGTAATTACCTCAATTTTTGTAGGATCTACTTGAATTCTGTGGTGGGAAATGTAGTGGCCAAGAAGTACACCTTCTTGCATCATCATCAAGCACTTCTCACTATTTAAAGATATATTTTGGTCTTCACATCTATGTAGGACTTTCTTCAAATTTTCCAATGCTTCATCAAAATCAGCAGCATAGGTGGTAAAATCATCCATATAGATTTTCATGCAGTCAAAGGAGATGTCTGAAAATATGTTGATGACTGCTCTCTAGAAATTTGCAGGTGTGTTGCATAACCAAAAGGGAAGTACTGAATAGGAATATGTCCCCCATGGACATGTAAATGTTGTTTTCTCTTGGTCTTCTAGTGCAATTTGAATCTGATTGTAACCACTAAATCCATCAAGAAAAGAAAAGTATTGCTTTCTTGCAAGAGAGTCCAGGACTTGATCTACAAAAGGAAAGGGAAAATGGTCCTTCTTAGTAGCAGCATTGAGCTCCCTGTAGTCAACACAAACTCACCATTTTCCTCCTTTTTTGGGCACAATCACCAATGGAGACACCCATTGGCTGTCTGAAATAGGGTAGATAAATCCTACATCTAGTAACATTTGCAACTCTGTTTTGACAATTTCTCTCAATGTAGGGTCGATTCTTCTTTGTGGATGTCCTACAAGTGTACAATCATCTTTGATATATATCCTATGAGTGCAAATCTTAGGATTCAATCCCTTCATTTTATGATAATCTCATGCAAAAGCATTTTGGTGGGCCCTCAACAAATTTTCCAATGTCAAATGTTGTCTCTCACTTAATTTATTGTTGATATTCAGATATTTGCGTTCGGACACCTATACTTGTGTAATTAACTCTATCATGGTTGTTTCATTAATACATGGTACCTTCATTTCATTTGGAAGAATTATGTGAAACATACATGTTGTTGTAGGAATTTTGTCTGCTGGAAGAGTGGTTGTAGGAAGAGAGGTTGCATGAAGTCTATCTGCAAAAATTGTGGCTGCAAGAAGATCAGGAAGAGTTGACACAAGTTTTTTCATGAGGTCAATAGAATGGGACACCTGAGAGGGTGATATCTCCTCTACCTCACAATGGTTCTGAATTATATTAGATAACACTTCATCTTCATCTTGAAGCTATAGGAAAGGACTTCTACCTAACATCATGAGTTGTGCCATAGAGTTAACTTCTTTAGCCTCTTCACCTAGATGTGGCCACACATAATTATCCTCATCATGGGATGGCTAAGTAGGAGGATAAAGAACAAGCTTTTTGGTGTTCCTGCCATCAGAAATGGTCATGTCACCTTACTGACATCCAATATAAGCATTTGTGATTGCTAACCATGGACTTCCAAAGATAATGGGATACCCTCCTAGCATAGCTTTGGGAGAAATAATCATGAAGTTGGTTGGATACTCCCAAGAGTCTAGAGTCACCACAAGGTCCTCTACTATACCATCAGGCTTAACAGTGGAACTATCAGCAAGTTGTAGGACAGTAGGAGTGGATCTCATGCTTGCAATGTTTAGTTGTTGCAGGATGTCCTTAGTCATCACATTTATTATTGCACCCAATTCAATTAAAGCATTCTTTATGTTTATCCCATTTATAATAACTTCAACCATAGGACTACCTAGATCATTGTACTTGGGGATAGTTACTTTTCCAAGCATGATTTTAACCAATTGTCCTGCTACATGAACTGTAGTTGGGTCCCTCTTTTTCCTACCCAGCTTCTTGAGGTATGCTTCTTTAATTGCCTTTCCATATATAGGAGCATCTTTTATGGCCTGGAATAGGGGTATCTGGACACATATATGCTTCAACTGGTCTAGAATTTCAAAATTGGTTTCCTCATCTTCTTTTTGTTTGGCAGCTTCTAATCTTTAGGGGAGTGGTGGTTCTTGTGTTGTTTGCTTGGCTGGAACTAGTTCAAGATTTTTTGGTGCACAAAGTTGAATGGGATCATTCAAAGATTCTTCTTGCTCTTCCATAGGAAGCTCAGTGATAATGGGGGTGGAAGGAGCTGGCAAAGTAGTTCCTGAATGCAGACGTATGTCACTTAAACTCACAGCATATGCAAGAAATTGATTTGGATCAGTAGAGTATACAGGCTATTGTTGTAGTTTATTATTTGGGTTAGGTGTGGGTTGGGTTGGTAATTGAGTAGGTTTGGGTACATTTGAACTTGGATTAGAAAGAGGAGGAATTATAGAAAGTTGTTGGGGTTGGGAAGGCAATTGCATGTAATTGGTTGTTTGATTTGGCCATTGTTGGCCACCTCTCCATTGAGATGTTTCTTGCTAGTTCCTTGGAGGTGGTTGTTAAGGTCCTTGAAACTACTACCAATTCCCTTAAGGTTTCTTCCACTAAGGTGAATAATTTTGATAATTGGACCAAGCATTTGGGGAGTTACCCCAAGACTGCGGTGGATATCCTCCATAGTTGGATGGGAATGGGGCTGCCACTAGTTACCAGATGAATAAGAATTAAAATATGGCCCAGCTAAAGATAGTGGATCTGGTGGCATACCTTGTCTTGAAGCCCATGGCCTTTTATGTGCAACAAAGTAGACTTGGTCTTCATCAATCTGAATTGGATTAAACTCGGGTGGAATATGCTTGATGTCAATGTTAGCTATCATCTTGCATCTGCAGTCCTTCTTATATCTGTAATGAGGACAATATTTTTTCAGCATTGCCTCTGCCTCCTCGTGTTTCTTTTTGGGTTGAAGTGTATCCAGCTAAGTAGCTAGATTTTTGATGATATCTTGCTTGATATCTACCAACAAATTAGTAATCTCCATCCTTAAAACTCCACTAGTGGATGACTTACCCATAGGGGATTGCTAAGCTCTCCCTTTCTTTGAAGATTCCCTAGAATAATTTTGGCATATCTTCTTGATATACTCCCAAGGGACTTGAGTGATATCTCCTCCTGCCATCAGGTCCAAGGCATCAGTGCAACTTTCACTAATTCCTTTCAAGAAAATCAACTTTTGTGAGTTTTCATTGAGTGTATGGTGTGGAGATTTTTGCAGAAAAAATATAAACCTTGAAATGAAATCCTCCAGGCTCTCATCTTCCTTTTGCTGCATTCTAAAAATGTCACCTCCTCTTATATCACTACCCCTGCAATACTCCTTATATTTCTCAAGGAAATTTATCTTCATGTCCTCCCAAGTCACCACAGTGTTTCTACCAAGGCTCATAAACCATCTCAATGCAGCTTCTTTCAAAGTGGTAGGAAATAGCTTAAGCCTATGGGCATCAATGTTATAGTCATAGCTTTTGCAAAGTATATCAAACTCAAACAAGAATGTATCAGGATATTTTGTGACAAGTCCATAGAGCTTAGGAAGGACTGAAGCAGGGATATTTTTGAGATTATCTACTTCATTCTATTAAGCAATGGGAAAAGGAAAAGTTGGTTGGTTCTACCTATTAATCATGTTTCCATTTGCATCAGCCATGCCTGCTTGGTGAAGTTCCTAAATAGAGGGTTCTTCAACTAGATTTTGATCTTCAAGGGAAACTTCAAAACTAGTTAAGTCAGGGAATGTATCAGCAAAGGGGTGTGGCTCTTCATCTTCTTTGTTTCTAGGTAGATTTGGAAGCTCTACTAGCTGAAATGGCTCTGTATTATTAGGAAGGAATCTCCCATAAGCATCTCTTATTCTTCTATGCATGTGGTATCAACTCAGTATCAATCAACTCACACAAAGAATGGGTGGGGAAAAATAGTGGATCATAACTTCTAAACACTAAGGGAAAATTCCAAAAACACTACAAAGAAAAAAAAAAAAAAAAAAACTATCAATGACTCCAAAGGACTACCTAGTTTGACACCATCCCCGGTAACGGCGCCAAAAATGTCGGCCTCCTACAATGATTTTAAACTAATCCTTTACAGCTATGATTCAAAGATTGGACATCTAACCTGAATATCCATTTTAACCATCATGGAGGTGCATTTAAATTCTCAACCTAGGGACGTGAGCTTGAAATGGGTCAGCACAATATGTGCACTAGGAACTCAAAGTAGTCATATTCGATCTATAGCTAAGAAAGACTTAATACTGAAAGTAAATTGCATGGAAAGGGACAAAGTAAATGTTGAAAATCACTTAACAATTAAACTTAAACTGAACATGTATGACAAGAATGAAAATTTGAGTAGCAAACAAGAAACTAATTTGTCTGCTTTGGCTACAGGAACAGTCACAGAATGGAATTCTACTAGTGGCTACAGGAACAGTCAGTGCCAAATTCTTAACTAAGTACTAAATAGAAGATAATACTAATCTAACTAAACTAAAGGAATGGATTCCTCACCAAGTGGGCCCCCTTGGATGAGTATCCTCTAAAACTAATAAAAACTCAAATAATCAACTCAGAATCACATTTTATTCATTGGACAATGCAAATACAAAAGAGTATGTCTTGTAATATTATCAAATTGTACAATAACTTGGTGACTAACCCCTGAAGAAGGAGGATCCGAACCTTATTTATACCAACTAAATAGGATAGTCAACTCCCACTAACTGAGAGGAAGCCATTTAGGGAAAGCGGAGAAAAGAGTGGAAGGGCGGTTACACATGCAGGGGAATCCACTCAAACATGGATGTCCAAACATGGACTCGACCACTATAGTAACACCCACATCGCTCAATGTCATTAAGGATCAGCACAAGGCAGTTACATGCGGCTGACATGGGGAATCTCCTGTCATTGTTCTCTAGTTGACCTTCGCATGATTCCTCTGCATGACCAGCTGGCGGCTACGTTTCTCAACTTAGCATCCTCAAACATGTATGCACAACAATGTCAGTACACATAATAATTGCATAATTATAACCACCTTAAAGAACATTCATTAACCACATGCAAGATTAATATAGATAGTCCACATAATAGGTTAATGTCATTAAAACTAGAAGAAATAGAATTAAACCCAATGTCTATAGTTTGATGGAAACAATATAAAAAGTATCAACATTTAATATTAAATTCCATGTCAACTTCAGCAAATAAACTATAGCTTCTATCCAAAATTAGACCAGAAACTAGGCTCATCAGAGACCACGGAAGAGGAGTCCCATGAGGCAGGGGTGGTAGAAGGAAACAAGAGTTCTAGAAGGAAAAAATGGAATGGGAATGTCATCCCAACCGAGAAAGGAAGCATGCGGGTTGCTAAGGAGAAAAGGAAGAAAAATAATGGTATTATCCCTATAACTAATGCTAAGCTCGAATAGAAGCTAAGGGAAAGCTACCCAAATGCTTATATAAATTTAGGAATGAGAAAGAGACTGATAGATCTAGATAATAGCTTGTTTTTTGTTGGTTTTATGCAGACTTTAAGCTACTTTCTAAACAATATTCCATATCATACTATCATTTTTATATCCATTATGCAAACCTAAACCCAAAAACATGGTGATGGAATTATGGTTTAATATATTAGCATTAAATGGTTTATATGAATATTTGTATGCGAATGTTGATGGAATGCTATGTTTAATTATGTTGTTTATCATTGTGTATGTGTTTTGTGAAACTAACTTGTTTGTAGCTAAAGGAGGAACCATGATACACAACATTTGCGGGATGAACCTACAGTAAAAGGGGCATTGGACACTGAAACAAGAGAAACTACAGAAATAGTTGAACGTAATGATCATTGATTCAAGACACTTAATGAAGATAGAACGTACATTATTATAATCAGTTAATAAATGTTGAAGAAGAGGTATTTCTTACATGGGACTTTGATAGATGGGTGTATGATTGCATGCATTTTGTTTTGATAGAGTTCTAGTTTTGATAGGATTCTCCTTCTTTTTCAGTTGTAGGTTGAATAATTTCAAGTCTTAATTCTACACTCTAATTATTTGGGAGTGGAGTCAATGACTTCGGTTAAGCTATTATTTCCAATAAGGATTCCCTTAGTTTGTATATAACTTTTGGTTGAGTCCATAAGTTAGTTTTTTTGTAGTTTATGTTATCTGTCACTTTCAGTTGAAACGTGAATCTTTAGAATGATTGAGTACAATTTGTGCAAGGATATTTTGTAATATTTTATCTTATGCAATAAATGGATATCAATTCATCAAATGCATGAAATCTATTAGTTAGATTGAGTTCAGTTAAAGTGGGAATGGTTACTTGAGCAAGCCACTCAAGGTATTTTTCTTCACTTCACCTTTCAGTTATTTATTTATGTTGATAGTTGTTATTAGTTTATCATTAGTCACAAATCATATGCAAGTTAATTGGGATTTATTTCTTGCTTATTATGAATGAATGCTTAGGAATATGCATGTAATGATCATTAGTAGCACTCTGGAGGATAGTTCAGCTAAATTAGTAGTCTTTATTAAGTTTTTATTTCATATAGTATCATTTCATTAGCAATAGTTTAGTCACATCCTTTACTGTAGGTACCTGTAGCAACTAGTTTTAGTTTATACTTCTACCATTTTACAGTTTTGTAAATTTCCAGCAATTAGAATAACTTCAATAGGAAAGTTTATGTTGTTTAAGTCCATAAAGGAATATATAATGTTGTGCCATCATAATCTTATGCACCTTGGTTGATGATTTAATGTAGTCTTAGCAATTTGAAGTGGATTGTTCATCTAGTTAACCCTCTAAATTGAGTAGATTTTACCAAGTTTACAACATATTAGCCTAGACTAGATATAGAGACCAACCTAAAAAGTAACTCTATTGAATGTTAATGTTGTGTCATGGAATTTCTGGGGACTTGATTCCCCAAATAGGAAACATATAGTGAGAAGGTTCCTCATTCAAAGGAGGGAGAAGGATGTAGCCCTGGTGTAGGACGTAAAAGCAATTGGTTTTACTCTAGAAACTAATATGAAATTCATATAGGGAGGGGATAATCAATTTGTTACCAGTCATGAAAGGGGAAGGGGGCAACCATTCTTCTTGCAAAGGAATGGGGGAAATTTTTCACTTCTTCAGGGGTCTCACCATTTAATAGAGCAGTCTAGATAACCATCAAAAGAAAGGAGGCATGTTTTGGTGTTTTCTCCATATATGTGCCAAATGATTATAGAGATAGAATCATGTTATGGAATTGGTCACTCAATCTGCAAGACATACCTTGGAAATTCAAGGGTGACTTCAACTTAGTTGAAAGAAGTGAAGACATGCAAGGCAAGATGAATCTGGAGTGGAAGAGAAATGAGAGGTAATTCTAACAAAGAATGAAATATAAGATTACCTTGATTGACCCAATGTATGGTCAAAAGAAGGACTGCACCAACATCTGGTTCACTTGGTGCAATGCATAAATGGGGGGAAAGAGGATTTAATGTAGACTTGATAGGTTCTACATGTACAAAGACTTCTTTAATGGGATGCCCTCAAGTGAAGAGTGCAAGGAAAAGGACTGTGGGGATTCCATTGTCTCTAGAAGGTCTATTAACAAATGGATACATAAAGAATTGAATGTAATCAATAGATGGAATATGGATGTAAAGGGGTGGAAGATAACCTTCCAAATTATTAGGAAGAAGAGGGCTATGGATAGAAGGCAGGTGGAGGGCCTGCTAAATGAAAGAATATTGGAAGCTGAAATGAAGCTTCAGGGTGAGCCTGGGAGTGATTCTCTCCTCCATAATCTCACCCTTATCAAAAACTCCTTGAGGAGATTGCAAGCTATTAAAATTCAGGGATTAAGGATAAGGTCCTAACTGATTGGTTGGATAATGGGGACAAGGGATCCAAATTCTTCTTCAGGTACATCAAGGATAAGCAAGTAAAAGAGTAGATTAATCAGACTTGAGTAGATGGTGTAGTGATAACTAGCCAAGATGATATAAGGAATCAATTATATCTTTTCTACAAGGGCATCTTTGCATTTGAAGTGACAATGAAGTGAGCAACCAAGCCAAATATTACATCAAGTATCTCATTCCAAAGAAAATTAAGGAAGAGGAAGCAAGAAAACTTGGGAAGGATATCTCAAAGGAGGAAATAAGGATGGCTATATCCTCTCTAAAGGATGAAAAGACCCTAGGAGTTGATGGTCTCCTTGTAGAATTTTATAAAACCTTTGTAGACAAGGTTTTTGATGACGTATTCCTAGTATATAAAGAGGTCGTAGAAAGGGGTTCTTTGGGAAAGGATATAAATAAAGGGATCATAAAATTACTCCTGAAGGATGGTGACAAAACTTTGGTCAAAAATTGGAGGCAAATTAACCTCCTAAATGTGCCCTATAAGATATTGGCTAAAGACTTGCTTGTAGGTTGGTGTACATCTTACCTTCCTTCATCAACAACAGAAAAACATGTTTCATTAAAGGGAGGTATATACTAGAGAATCTCATCACCAATTGGGAGGTAATGGAATGGGTGAGGAAAACTAATCAAGGAGCAGAAATGCTACTCCTTGAATTTGAAAAATCCTATGATAGGGTAGAATGGTCATTCATGATGTTAACTCTTGAAGCCTATGGATTTCCTAGAACATTTTCCAATATTGTAAGCACATTGTTCAAAGATGCAATGGCACAAGTTGATGTAAATGGGAATCTAATTGAGGAATTTATATTGGAGAGGTTAATAAGGCAGGGATGCCCACTTTCCCTTGCATTGTTTTCATTGTGTTAGATGCATTGCATTATATACTAAGGGACAATACCTTATCCCCAAGGGTCAAGGGGATTACCCTGCTTAATAAAAGTGACCTCACCAATATTCAATTTGTAGATGATATTACAATTTTCATCCTACTTGAGGAAAATATGAAGAATTTGGTGGATAAACTCAATAATTTTTGTAATGTATCTAAGGAAAAAATATTTATGGATAAATCATGCATGTTGGGGTGGGAAGAGACTCCTCTGATTGGTTGAATAATTACAATATACAATGGGGAGGACTACATAAGCAAATGAGGTATTTAGGTATCCCCTTCACTATTTAGCCTAACATGAAGGACATGTGGCACTAGATTAAGGAAAAGATAAAGAAAAAGATTGATAAATGGAATAAGCAAGACTTGTCCTTGGTAGGACACTTGCTGGTCTACCAAAAGATCTTATTCTATTATAGCATATACTTTGATTTAGTATGTTTTTTTAGTAGTTACCAAATAAATTGAATAAATAAAGGATCAAGAAGTTTTTGTGGTATGATGGTAAAGGCAACAAGAAAAGACATGCAATTAAGTGGGAATAGTTTGCAATAGACAAGGCAAATGGGGTTCTAGGGCTAAAAGACTTGAGGTTGCAAGGCATTGCCCTGGCTTCCAAGTGGATCACTAGAGCACTTGATGGAGAGGAGTCTTGGAAAGTCCTTGTAAAGGAAAAAAATTAAGAATTTTGTACCCTAGAAGGTTGTCATGGAAACTCCTCCCCCTATGTGATCTCCTTAGCAGTACATTTCATATATCCCTTGCAAGATTGAATGTATTCAAGACCATCTGGAGAGCATGGGAGCATATTAAGAAGAATATTATTGATTGTCACTTCACCAAGAATGGTAACAACACTATCTTATCATGCAGATCAATATGGTGGAACTTGGAGCACAAAGGTATACCACTTTCCATGCTTCAAGGATGCTCGGCTAAAATTTGGGCCCAAAAATGGGTTAAATATTTTGGTGACAATATGATAAATGACAGACTAAAAAATTGGCATGAGTTAAGCACTGAATTCAATATCCCTCCAAGTAATTGGAGAACATACACTATCTTAAAAGAATCTTGCAAAAAAATTCACTTCCCAGTTGATGTGAAAATGGATGAGTTACAATACCAAGAATTCCACTGGAAGGATGGTATCTCACTAATGAAATTTAATGCAAAAATGATATACAAGGCTATAACCAAACAAATAGACATCACAAAACATGTTAATAAAGTATGGGGAATAAGCCTAAGTAAATAACAGTGGTCAAAGATCTTTAAAAATAATTGGATTCAAGTTTTGGAACCTAAAAGAGCATGTTTTAGGTGGCTACTGATTCTACAAAGGCTTCCATTTAAAATTAAAGCCAATGACATTGACATATGCAATATTTGCAAAGTTCCTGAGTCAATCCAACAAATTTTCTTTAATTGCCTATTTTCTAAAAAAAATTGGAAAACATTTTGTAATAGATAAAACGTTTGGAAAGATAAGTTTGGTCCCAACTACAAAAAGATTCTATTTGAAATTGATAACAAAATGAGTAGTGATTTATCTCTATTTTGGATATGTGTTTCTACTAGAATCCTTTGGTCCATTCAAAAATCTAGAAATGAGGAAAAGTATAAAGGGAATATAAGGATGCGTACTGAGTCTGCTAAAAGACTCATAGTTCACAATGTTGTTATGTAGGTTTTTGTCACCATAGAAATTTCCAAGGGAAAATTCTAGAAGTTCTTGAAAAAAGGCACAACCAATATCAGCATTCAAGAGCCCGAATATGGACACACTTGGCAAGAAGGGAATCCCAATGTTGAAGTTTTTCTAAATACCATGCATGAGTTTCAGAAGGAGCATAAAAATGAAGCAACCAATCACAAGGAGACAAAAAATAATTTTGAAGAGGATGACAGAGCTATGGATGAATAGGTGGCAGCAAAAGTTCTAATAGGGTGGAGGGAAGCATAGTGACTGGCATGAAGGGTAGTACAAATACTATTTTGTACAAATATTCAACATTGTACAGTTTTGTAATGTTGTAGTCAAATTGAACCTTACTTTTACATAAGTATATATGTAAATCTATATACATGAATGGGGACAATATGTTGATATATTCCACAACCTAATATGTTTTGATATGTAAAGGCAATGTAAAAGCGGTGTTATATTTTTTTTGGTTACACTATAATTAATAAAAAAAAATCATTGCTACTACAACTTGAAACATATGAGACACTATCACAATCAAATTGATCAATGGATTCACATGCAAATTCATTAATAGATAGTGATGAAATCCTCAAAAACATATTTCATGATATCTTTAGTAAGAAAATATTCATGAGATATTTGAATTATGATATATTCTTATGAACATGGCAAAGCAAGGAAGGATCGAGAGTTTAGTAGGACAAAGAGTTTTCGAAGGCATGGAGGATCTCAGGGCACGAGGCCTTACAATCATAGGAATGGTTGGTGTCCACAAAACCCACCATGGCAAGCATCACAACAAGCATGGAAGGCTCTAACAAACATGGGGAAGGTTTCCACTATTTCTAAGAATGACAAACCCGAACATCAAGGTTATGTTGAAAGGAATATATGGGGATATGCTAGCATGAGATTGACTAATCTGGTCAACTTTTAGAAAGTTGAAAAGAAGTTCTGGAGGTCGAAGACACAAGGAAACTCTCAGCCAATTGATAAGGTAAACCCTAATCTTGAACATACCATAGTTGTTTCTTTAACGATTGATGGTTAGGCTTGGAATGATTTTGTGAGTCAGTTTAAGGAAAAAAAAATATTATGAAATGGAGTGGACCATGGCCATCTTTTAAAAGGGTTAGAAACTGGTGTAATGAACATTGGGGTGAATCAACCATTCTGAAAACATTACCTAATGGTTTCTATCTTGTTATTTGTCAAAATGCAAAAGATAAGGAGTGGATCTTTAATAGTGGCCCTTTTTGATCGGGGTAAGGGTTTCTTTCTAAAAGACTAGACTCTGAACTTTAACCCTAGGAATGTAACCATCAGGGAAGTGTCGATTTGGATACAACTGTATAATCTTCCCCATGAATATTGGGACATAAAAACCTTAAAACGGATAGGAAATAAATTAGGTACGTTTGTAAAGGCTGATGAAGCCATTGAAAATAAAGACTATACTATGTATGCTCAAATATGCATCCTCTGGAAGGCAATCCGTCCCCTCTCGGCAATGGTGGAACTAAAAATAGGGGAAGGAATCTGGAAGCAAACTATTGAAGTGGAGGAAATGATTGAAATATGCTCTTTGTGTAAAGGGGTAGGACATCCTACAAGTGAATGCAGGCATTTGAAAAAAGGAAAAGGGTTAGAGTATAATGCTTTAGCAGACTTGTTGTTGATAAAGGAAAGTATTTTTCAAATAGAGGATAGTGGTTTCTTAGATGCCATGGTTACAAGGACAAATCAGCCTAATGGGGAAGACTAGGGTTTGAGAAACTTAGAAATAGCCCTTGGTCTGTGGATAGATTCTCAACAAAAGGATGTGCCTAGAGATGCTAATGGAAGTGGTGATGAGGGTAAGAGGTGGATTTTTATTAATGAGCCTATTTTGAAACCTGGTTGGGCATGCAATGAAACACTAAAAGGGAGTGATGGTTGCTAGATGGAAAGAACTGATCCACTATGTGCTAGTATAATGGTAGAATAGGATGTTGAATTAAGGGAGGAAGGCCTCAAGGAATTGATAAGACTTGGAAAGGGCTTTCCTCTCAAGGAATATATATTTATTTCTAGGGAAACTCTCAGAAGAGGAAAAATCTATCTCCCAAATTGTTAAAACTAGAAATAATCCCTTAATCCCTAGAAGGGAAACTGATGGGACCCTAAACATCTCAAGGGGGAAAAACCAGGTGAAGAGGTGGAGGTAGGTTTTAACTCGCATGAAATAAAACCTATAATTAGAAGTCTGAATATAGATGAAAGCATGAAAATTGAGGAACCCATCTATAAAGACATTCAGATCTCTCCAATTAGAAACCTGGAGAGTTCTTTTGAGGAGGCCGGAGAGGAAGGAAACTTTTTTGAATATCTGGAATCAGATCCCCCAACAAAGGATGAGTTAGCAGGTGGGGATGACTTCGGCTTAAGCTTGGAAGCAGGTATTATGGAAAAAAGAACTATAGAGAAGACTTTGGCCAGATAGATGAAGGTGAAGATAGGTGAAAAGAAGAAAGGAGGACCAAAACCTTTAAGAGTGAAGCTATAAATTGCGAGAAGTGCAGTAGGTCAAAAAAAATTGAGATCAGGAACAGGCTATGCCTTTTCCTAGGAGAAATGAAGGTCCTTTCATGGAATTTCAAGGGTTGTAATGCCCCTAACAAGATTCATTTGATCAAAAGATGTCTTGATCAAACAAGGCCGGACATTGTTTTTCTACAAGAGTTGAATTTAAATAGGGTCGATGTAGATTTATTCAAAAAATGTTTTGGCATGTGGAAATGTTTTATTTTGGAAGTAGCAGGAACCTCTAGGGGTTTAGGTATCCTAGTAGTGGGCAAATGTTTTTTCGAAGCAACTACTTTCTAATTTATTTATACTCAATGTATATGGACTGAATAATATTGTTGAAATGAAAGGAGTGTGGGGTGCTATCTTGGAGGTGTTGGACAATAATGGAGACAGTTTGTTCTTCTAGGAGGTGAATTTAATGCAATCTTATGACCATCTGATAAACGAGGTGGTCTTGGATGGCTAAATCAGAAACAGAGAGATTTTAGTGATTTTGTGACCAGCAATGGTCTATTTGAAATACAGTTCAAAAGTGGTGAATTTACTTGGACAAATAGGAGAAGTGGATTTCTAAACATTGCAAAAAAATTAGACAAATTTTTCATGCTAGAAATTGGGCAAATTTCCAATGGACTTTCCAAGCTAACATTTTACCTATTACAGGCACAATTACTATCTGATAAGTGTGAGAATACAAGAGGATGATGTACCTAATCAATTCCCATTTAAATTTGAAAAAATGTGGCTAAGAGAGGAAGGCTTTGCTAAGTTAGTAGCTGGGTGGTGGACCAATGCATCGCCAGGCGAGGAAAAAAAGCCTTTGTATTTTTCAAAAAATTGCAATTTGTCAAAGAGAAGTTAAAGAAATGGAATAGAGAAGTTCTTACAAACATTTTTATAGAGAAGTTTAGACTTGAACAAGATTTAGGGGTGCTGCATTCACAAGTCATTGAAGGTGGTATGAATGAGGCTAATTTCCAAAAAGAAAAGGAACTTAATAAGCAATATGCAGATATTTTGGCAAGAGAGGAAATATTTTGGAGATAGAAATCAAGGGAGACATGGCTTAAGGAGGGTGATCATAACACGAATTTCTTTCTCAATGTGGTAAAATTCAGGAGGTCTTGCAATAAAATAGTTGCAATACAGGATAAATATGGGAACACCCTCATGGAAAAGGATGACATTTGTAATGAAGCGGTAAGGTTTTTTTTAGTGTAATTAGACTGAAGTCTCCTAGGTCAATGAATTGTTGGAATTTATCCCTTTGTGTGTTTCAGAAGCTTGGAATGCAGAGCTCTCAAAGGCACTCACCTTGGAGGAAGTTGAAAATGCACTCTTTAGCCTTGGTGGAGATAAAGCTCCTAGACTGGATGGTTTCCTAGCGATCTTTTTTCAGAGAATGTGGGATGTCTTGGCAAATGGTCTTTGGGAGGTAGTGGAGGAATCAAGAGTGGGTGGTTTTGTTTAGAAAGATTTCAATAACACATTTATTGCTTTAGTCCCTAAGAAGGAGGAAGTTGTGTCCTTTGATGATTTTAGACCCATTGCTTTGTGTAATACAGTGTATAAGGTCATCTCGAAGGTTATGGAAAATAGACTAAAGGGTATCCTTGACACAGTAATCTATCCTAAACAAAGTGGCTTTTCTCCAAATCTTTCCATTTATGAAGGAATCATTATTGCACATGGAGTAATACATTCCATATGCATAGCTCGAAAAGAAAGAATGTTGGTAAAGTTGGATATCAAGAATGTGTATGATGAGGTGAATAGAAGTTTCCTTTAAAAGTGCTCAAAATTTTTGGCTTTTGTGAAGACTGGGTGAAATGAGTTGAAATTTGTATAAATACCCCTCAATTTTCGGTTTTATTGAATGGTAGCCCACAAGGATTTTTGATTCAGAGAAGGGAATAAGGTAGGGGGATCCAATCTCACCATTCTTATTTATAATAATGGCAGAAGCATTGGGAAGATTAATTTCCAAAAAAAGGGAAGATGGATTGTGGAAAGGGGTTCTTGTAATGGAAGATGTGGATCCCTTATCCCATTTATAGTTTGCAGATGATACCCTTTTGATGGGAGAGGTCACTTTTAGGGAAGCTAGGATAATGAAAGGTGTTCTTGATAAATATAGCAAAGCTTCAGGGCAATGCATTAACTGGAGGAAATATGAGATCTTCTTTTTAAACACCAATAGCTAGAAACAAAAGGAAATTTTCTCTATATTGGGCATGAAGTTGGGTTCTCTCCTAGGGAAATATCTAGGCATTCCTTTGTTTGGGGGAGAAAGTAAGGTGGCAGTTTGGAAGGAGCTAGTAGATTTTTGTTTGAAGTATATGGATGGATGGAAAAGTAAGTGGTTGACATTTGCTGGAAGGATTTTAATGTTAAAATTTGTTATTTATGTCATTCCTATATTCTCAATTCTGTGTCTTAGAATACCAAAATAAATTATAAGGGTGGTTGGTCATAGAATGAGGAATTATTTTTGGAATGGGGCTAATGAATAGGATAAAATACCCCTCCTATCATGGGAGAATATATGTATGGAAAAAGGGAAAGGGGGTGGGGGTCTAAGAGATTGGAACACAATGAATGAGGTACTGGGAGTGAAATTGGTGTGGAACATTTATTCCCAACCCTCTCAGTTCTGGGTTCAGATTCTAAAAGCCAAATATTTGGACTCAATGGAAGATAGCAAAATACTTACAATGTGTAACCCCCCTTCTAGTTCAACAATATGGAATTTCATTATTTCTTCTCGACAGGTCATAGTAGATCACATCATGTGGCAGATTGGGGATGGATGGAAAGAAAATTTTTGGGAGGATTCATCGGAAGGCTACCCATCTTTGAAGGAGAATGATGATTTACACAACCTTAGAATCTAGTGTACACAAAATTGGGGAGAAAGGGTAAGGGATTATCTAGAATTTAGTGGAGATGTTTTGGGAGGTGAATGGGGCTGGAAATCTCTTCAAAATGTTGAGTTATCAGACTAGAAATGGGATCTTATGTAGGATATCTTCAAATCTAGAAAAAAATTGAGGTCTAATAAAGAAGACAAGGTGGTTTGATGTGGTGCAGTGGATGGGAAATATTCGGTTAAATTAGGATATCAATTTTTGGACTTTTTGGAGGGGGGAGGAATGGCTGACTATTTTATGCTGGGGGAAAGAATGTTTACCTAAAGCAGGGACCTTTGCATGGTTAGCAATAAGGGGCCGCATTCTGACAAGAGAAAGAAGGAAACGGTTGGGCTTTTGTGGACCGACAAAATGTGTGATGTGTGTAGGGGTCGAGGAGACAAGTGATCGTTTGTTGCTACATTGTAGGATGGCATCTGAGAGCTAGGAGATGTTGAGGAGATCTTTGGAATGGCAGCGCCCTTTCCTAGACACTCTAAGGAAGGTTTTTGAGCATTGGCCATTGGCAAGAAGAAAGTCAACCTTTTCTTGCATATGGAAAGTATGTCCTATAATTTTTTGGGAAATATGGAAAGAAAGAAATAGGATAATATTCATGGATAAGGTAGAGTCATTAGAAATACTGAAATAGAGAATAAATCATGCTATAGAGGAAGTTGTTGGGGCGACAGCTTCATAATTCTTCAATCCAAGTGTCCCTATACATTGGTGGATAAACGGATTCAGGCCCAATGGTCGATAATTTACCTTAGGCCCATTAAGGGGCCTAGTTGGGTGAAACCAACTGCTAAGGTGTCAATGAAGGTTGCTTGGGAAAAGCCAAAGTAAGGATGATGGAAGGTAAATTATGATGGAGCATCCAAAGGGAACCTTGGACCATTAGGTGCAAGGTTCATTGTTTGAGATTGGAAAGGGAATGTAGTAGCTTTGGGGGAAAAGAAATTGGAGGAAGGAACTAATAACGTAGTGGAGGCTTCAACAACATTAGTAGCCATTAAACTTAGCAAAAAATTAGGTGCTTTGAAAATCCACCTTAAAGGGGATTCACTCATCATCATCCAAGCAGTAATGAAGGGAAGCATTGATGCATGACACCTTCAAAATCTAATTGCAAAGATTAGAGAGGAGTTAACTTCGTCTGCAGATTTTCTTATGAGTCATTTAAGAAGATCAGGGAATGGAGAAGCCGATACTCTTTCAAAGTGGGCTTTAACTTTTAGTAGGATCAGCGAACTAAGAATTGAAGATTTTAGACATGTGAATTTAATGGACTGATTAAGCACAAGATGGTAAGGAGACTGCAATAAATGAGAACAAATGTTAGCATATTGAAGTTTTTGAAATAAATGGAGAAGTGTGGTGAAGGGTGGCGATGGCATCCCTAGTACGAGCGACATTTATTTCTTAGTGCACAACTTTCAATTCATTTAATTATGTTGGTCCTCGATTCAAATGCCAAGATTTATGTGTAGCATGGTGAAGAAAGCTCTATAAACAAGGATTGTGGTAGCAAAGCTGTAACAAAATTGTTCTGATGGAAGCGAACTTTACCCTCCTTTCCAGGAGACAATTGAACCCATTTTATGGGGATACAACAGAGAAAAGACTAATGGGTATGCTTTTGTTTAACGATGAGAGGCTGGTACAATGTGTGAAGATGATTTTGGGCAGAGCCTTTGGAAATTTAAGGCATAGTTATAGGATGAATATGGATGTGTATTCAATGATAATGGCATGGGGATTGGATATAGGGGAGATGGTAGTCATTGTGAGAAAAGTGATGGAGAAGATAGTGCACAAAGAATTCTTGGACAAGATGGAGACAATACTCGAATGGGCAGTTTTGGGCAAAGGTATGGACATCCGGGAAGGAGTGGAGAATTTTGAGTTTGACAATTTTTAAGGACTCATACTGTTTGTTTTAGAGAGTCGAAGGGGGCATTCAAAGCACATTGCAGGGAGGAAGCACGTCTCGGCTAGAAGGCTCAGAAACTTTTTTGTGGAGCTAATGGAAGTTGAAGACATAATTGCGCAGGAAAAGGCAGAAATAAAGAGGATGGAGAGTGGAGGAAGCCTCTCTCAAAAGGGGAAGGAAAAATTTGCATGCACGAACATAATGGAAGCGGGTAGTTTGAGCTAAGCTAGAAGAATTACCTGAGTCTTTTTTAATTTCATTTTGTCAAAAACATTTGCAGTAAGGGTTTCTAGTTTTTGAAAAGTGGTAGGGATGAATGATGATTTTATTTTGTAAGATAAGGTGGCATTTTTTGGCAAAGGTTGTCGTTTGGATAGAAAATCAAAAAAATTGAGGTGTCTGTAGGAGCACAGAGGTTTAGGGTTATTTAGTATGCATGTTAAAGTGCTTTTCTTTAGTAAACTTTTTGAACTATAATTCAATTTTTGGGTAGATAAGGATTTATGATACTATTGATGTAATCTTAATTATTATTAATTAAAAAAAAGAGCTTATTACCGAGTAAAAAAAAATCATGAGATGGTTGAAATTTTTTTAACTAAGGATATACATGGGTCATCATAAATGGGAACTTAGTTTTCAAACTCATCAACAAAATTTAACCTACTACTACAAACATCCTAATGTTCATGTGTGTCACTAGGAATTATTATAGACATTGAGGTTAATAACCTTTATATTCTTTTAATTTTTTCAACACACTCTACCAAAGTGTAAACTTGTTCTAAAATAGTAGGATTTGCATCTCTTAGGAGAAGACATGTGTGATTATCAATAGATGCATTGAATAAACTCAAATAAGATGATTTTTCAAGGAAATTAAGCTCAAGGATATCCAACACATCATAAAAACTTAATATTAAATGCATAAATATATTCTTCTTCATATAATTGAATACTATATAGGATGTCTAGGATATTTAAGTAGAATGGTGTTGTATGTTTTGTTGTTGAAGTCATTTACAAATTTATTTTGTAACAATAATAATATAATCAATTTAGGGTTTCATTAAACAATTTAAGTTAGGATTTCATTTTAAATTAAATTTAGGCTTTTATTTTATAGCTCAAATTAGTGTTTCTTTCAAGGTTTCAATTTTTTGAAATAAATGTATAATTTAAATTTATTAGTATAAAATATAATTTTTTGGGTACAAATATAAAATTTATAATTTTAAATCATCCATAAATTAGGCATTAACTTGTTACATACTTGGAAATGCGTAGAAAAAAAAAAAAAACCTAACCCTTCCTCCTTTGCATATCGGAAAAGGAAGCTTGATGATGTTCATTTGAAGACCACATGCAATTTTTGGGATTATTTGGTGTTGACCTGGTCAGATGGAAGTCTCATGGGTGGGTTGAATATGCTCAATTATGGCCTAGAGCTATACATTGCATAGGGAAAAAAAAATCATAATGAAAAATTTAAAATAAAAAACTACCTTCATTCAAAGATAACTTTGATTGAATATATTTTTTAATTATTTTTAAAATATCATTTTTCAAAGGCCATGCTAGCATCACTTTCAAATGATGGTGTTTGCTAAAAAAAAACCCCTAGGCATGCATATTTCTAATGTCCCATAAGTGATACACACTATTTTAGGTCTACCCTTGAGTAAGATAAGTTTTAATTACATATCATTGAATATAATATATAAGGAAACTAAATAAAAATGGAATAAAAAGATGTCTATAATAACTAATTGCTACAAGTTTCAAGAGTTGTGTGTATAATTCCAAACATACTTCTTATTTTCTCACATTAGTATTTGTATAAGGCTTAAATATATATACATTTCTATCTCATTTGAGATGCATTTTAAAATATCTATTGAGGGTAAGTACAAAAATATGTGACACAAAAATATGCCACATTTACTTTCTTATACTTTAAGTTATATTCCATGTATATAGTTTCAGGATGTTTGAGAGTGGTTTTATATCTCTTGGGGTTATACAAATTCTAGTTTTTAGGAGATCTTATAAATTTTTAGACAATAAAATTTTAGTAATTAGCATATCGAATTTCATAATCAAGAGGTCAAATTTTAGTAATCAACAAGTTGTACCATTTATCTCTCTATCTCACTCATTATTTATCCCTTATTCTCTAGACCTCTCTCTCTCTCTCACTATCTCCATCCCTTTATCCAACTCTCTCTCCCTTGAGCTCAAGAACTACCTCTCTACATATCCATCTCTCTCTATCCCTTCAAACCATCTTCCATCTGTACTTCCCTCTATCTAATCTATGGGATCTATACCTCTTTCTCTCTCTCCCTCCCTCCCTCCTCTCTCTCTCTACTCTATCTCCCCTCTCCCTCTCTCTACCTACCTCTCCCTCCATATCTCTCTCACTCTCTCTTACCTCTCTCTCCCTCCCTCCCTACTTCTCTTTATATCCCCTCTCTCTCTCTCTCTCTCTCTCTCTCTCTACTCTCTCTCTACCCACCTCTCCCTCCATATCTCCCTACCTCTCTCTCACTCTCTCACCTCTCTCTCCCTCCCTCCCTACTTCTCTTTATATCCCCTCTCCTCTCTAATTCTCTCTCTCTATGTTTCTCTCTCTCTCCATCCTTACCTCTCCCTTCATCTCTCCTTCCCTACCACTCTCTCTACCTACCTCTCTACCTCTACCTCCCCTCTCCATATCTCTACCTTTGTCTCTCTATTCCCTCTTTATATCTATCATCTCCCTCTCTACCTACCCCTCCCTATCTCTCTCATTTGGCTCTAGCATTCTAAAAATGCATTTTCATTTGGCTAGCACCAAATTTGACACTCACCAAATGATTTGCATTGGGAAATACCAACCCAAAGGGTTGGATAACCATTTCATGCCAAATGCATATTTTTTAGAACATAAAAAATTCACATATATTTTTGGTCTTTCTCTCCATTAGGATTGCATGTGTTTCAATGCAAATTTATAAAAATACCACAATGATAGTAAGCTCTCTCTTAGCTATCTAACCATATTTTTTTTCACATTTTGATTATGTTAAGGTTTTTGTCTTTAATTTATTTTTTAGTGTCTTTTTTTTGTCAAAAACCAACATGTGCTATTTTGGGTATAATTTTTTACTCGTTCATCAAATTTTGAAATAAATTACATTTTTAAAAACTAGACTCCATTCTACACATATTGGAAAAAAAATCGATTAGTTTTCACAAAGTTTAAGGAGAGCACACTCAAATTTATGTTATTCAAGTTGTGCCCACTTTGAAAATTAGTAAAAAATCATATATTCATTAAAAAATCAGCTGAAAAATCTAGCATAAACTAAATGGTATTAGCTAATTTCTCACCAAAGAAATTTTTGAAATTCTAAAAAAAGTTAACATTTTAGGGGGAGCACACCAGATGCTATGTTATATTTAAAAAAAAAACACAGGGCCACTTTGTGTGCTCCCCCTTTTTGAAACCCTTAATCTTTAACATTTAAAAAAAAAATAGTAGTTTACAAAGTAGATTCAGAGTGCTACAACTCTTTTTCTTGTTGCATCTTCAAATTTTGAATGTTATCTTCATTTCCTCATTGAATATCAAACTTTTTTTATTTCAAAAAAAAGAAGAAAAAAAGTGGCATCTTAAGATCCCCTTTTTGTATCACATCTTGGTGCACTTACCCTTGAGAAAATATTAATTTTACATTCCACTTTTCCTCCTAAAAATCCTTGACCCTAAACAAGCTCCATTGCATCAAGAACAAGCCAATGGAAGGATGGAAGTTGTCCATTCAACGAATATATCATCATTGTGTTGTATAAGGCCACATCTATCCCCCAAGTTAGGAAAACCATGAAGAACCCATTTTATAACAAAAATATATAAAATATCAATAGGGAAGTGGACAAGAACCAATGAGTACTCAAGACACCCAACCCTACCACAAGATATAGGTTTTATTTCAACCCATAACTCAAAATAAGGACACCTTCCCCTTCAACATAATCAAACATACATTAATCTCTTCTATCATATAAAAAATAGTATAAATGAAAACAAAGTTTAAAAGAGAGACTAATATATTTCATTAAACATCATCAGTGAGAAGAATCCATCTATCATTCCAAAACATGATTCCATGTCCTTCATATTTTTAAGCTTCATCCTCTCTCTCAAAAGTTTTTCCCTCATATAAGAAACTCCATAGAAAAAACATAAGAAAAAATGAGAAAAAATCCTCCTCTTAAGCTTAAGAGGGAGATTATAAATAAGGGGCACCATGTTTCATATGCTCACCAAATGAGATGGAAACACATGGCCTCCAACTCAACCTATTTCCCTAACTCACAAACATTAACAAGGTCGCATGACTCCCATATTCTCATACATGTGTGACATAAGGATGGAGGTGTTCTCCTACAAGGTGGCATGGCTAGGTACTTGAATTCACATGAGTCTCACTACACATGGATGTGATCATTCATGCGAGTTCACATAGGTTGTCTTCCCAATTCTTCTTATTTTAAAAGAGAATGGTTGATTTGGTTCCTTAAGAAAAATATCCAAGGCTTCACATAGGTGATTTCTTTTTAAGATCATTGAAAAGTACCTTCCCAATCCCAAAACATAATCCACACTCTTCCCCAAGTACCCTACTCATAGGTACTTGGGTTGGGGTCACAAAAATGTCATTTCCTCCTCCAAATTCACATTTATTTGACTATGAAAAATAACCTCTAATTTTCCATATGGGTTTGCACACAATCATATACATTTACAATTTTAGACCCTAGGGATTAAACCTAACCACGAACACATTGAACTCAAGTTCCAAAATTAATCTTTAAGAAATAAAAGTAACATAGTTAACATTTAGGATCTTAAGGATTATTAGACTCATGAAAAATATTTTGTTGGAATATACAATTTAAAACATAATCTTATATGAGGAAGTGTGTTAATCTTACACTTAGGTTCTTGATGGTTCTCTCATTCCCTATTGGAAATTTCACTTGCACTAATTAAAACATTAATATACCAATAGTGTGTATAACCGAAGTGACATTATTAACAAATATATTGTTCAATTATAATAATTAATATAGGTCCTCTACATGTTATTTAGCATCAAATTCATAGCTCAACCAAGGTTAATTCATCTTGATTATGTTCTATAATTAATTTGCAATAACCATTCAATTATCAACTCATCAATAATGTAACTTCAGAGTTAGAATTTACATCTAATCACATTATTGCCTTTAAAAATATTAAATCAACACCACTTGGGGTCATTTAGATCTATACATGTTTTCTACTCTTTAATCAAATTCACTTTTACAATCAGGTTTATGCCGGTTTCTAAATCAATTAAATCACCCTTTATCCATAAATCAAATCCCAACTAACTTAAATAGTCACATTCTAAAATTTGATAAGAGTACAATTATAGAGTTGAAATATCTCACACATGATTTGAACATAATCATTAGAATAACATCATAAATTACAAAGAGAGCAACCAAAATTACAAAAGAATGTGGCCTTTCCCATAGAGCAATCAAAAGAAAATATCTAGTTCTTAATAATGAAACACAATTATAACACAATGTTTTAGAAAGAGAGTGATAATAACTCTCAAGGTCCACTTGGAAGGTCAATAATACCATTGAACAATACTAAAACCATGGTCACCAAGCTTATCAAATGATTGAGTTAGTTGGTAAAATCCAGGCCCACCAATAAGAAAAGGGTTCTACAAGAGTCACAAGTAAGGCTAGCCCTTACATGAAGTCATTTATGATTCTTTAGTTGTCTTCTAATTTTTCTACCTACTTAGTTTAATCACAATTTGTTGTGTTTCAAATTTATAAAAAAATAAGATTGTTTAGTTGATTGTTTCTCTCAAAGAGATTTTTAAATATTAGTGATATATATTATAATTAAGTTAATTCTAAAAATAAATGATTTAAATATAATTTATATTTTCATTTCAAAGGTTTAAAAAATTTATTAAAAAACTAGATTATGGTAAGCTCAAATGCATTGCCTTTTGTAGCAAATGTCACCTACTACCTTAAAAATATTGTGAACAATAAAATTTATTTTGTAGTATAATTTATTTTGTCCTTGTAATTTTTTTCTCTTTAGAATAACAATTAGTTGGGGCTCTCTAAAAATAGAATCATAGATATTGTAATAACAAATTTTTCTCCTTTATTTATGTGAAGCGTGATATAACAACTAAAAAGATTAACCAATCAAAATCAGAATTAAAAGATTTTAACAACTTTTTCTCTTTGATTTATGTAAAGTGTGATAAAACAGCTAAAAATATTAACCAATAAAAAATAGAATTAAAAGATTTTTATTTTTTCTTAACATGATAATAATAATGTATAGAAACATCATATAATACTTTATTCTTTAATTTTTATTTTTCCATGCAAACATCCAAAAAAAAAAAAGGAAACATGCATTACAATGATCTTTTATCATTGCTCACAAAATAAAAGCCTCACATAATTTCCTATTGGTAACTAGGGGTTTTATATAATAAATTTCTCATACTTTGAAGAAATTCAAAGCTTACAACCGGTAAAATTTCTTAGATTATAAATTTCCTATTGGTAATTAGGGTTTTTATATAATAAATTTCTCATACTTTGAAGAAATTCAAAGCTTTTCTCAAGCATTCCTTCTCATTTACAATTACTAGGTACAATTTCTTAGATTATAAATTTCCTATTGGTAACCAAGGCTTTTATATAATAAATTTCTTATACTTTGAAGAAATTCAAAGCTTTTCTCAGGCGTGCCTTCTCATTTACGATTTTCAGGTACAATTTTTTAGATTTTTAAGTACAATTTCCTTCTCAGCCCAGATTTATGTAAGAGTTTTGTTAATTTTAAATTTTTCTATACAATATTTTTATGATCTAGATAAGAGAAAAAAAACCCTAATTTACTTGAACATGTCTATTATCATATTTACATTTATATATCTTTTGTATTTTATGAATAATTAAACAATAATATCATTAACTTAGAATATAATCTGATTTTTATACAAAGATTTATTAAATTTGTAATTTGAGTTTATTGAACCATCATAAAACAAGCCTTTAGAAACCTCATAAAAGCTCACAATTGTTGCTCACGATATTGTTTTACTGGTAACGGTCTAACATCTATTTTAGTTTTCTATATATATGATGATTATTATATTATGATTATTTTACCCTATATTCTATTCTTCAAATTCTTCTTCCAAAGTTTTTATTTCAAGGCCTTGCACCCATAGACTTGGTTGCACTCAATGGTAATGTTAAACACTATTTATTTGTCTGGAATGCAGCCAAATTAAGAAGTCCCCCCATTAAAGCTACACAGATATTATGTTTTACATGGCTCTAGGAATTTTACTTGGCGGTGAATTTTACTTGGGGGTGAATTTTTCGTCTGTGAATTGCTGGCGGTGAATTTTCCTTCGATGAATTGTTGACGATGAATTTGTTGGATGCCTTCTGCCTTGAATGTCATGATGTTGCTATGGGAAACTTTGGTACCAACAAACTAGAATAGTGGCACAGATCTCTGTGACTCTCACTGGGATGGGGTGAGAGTCACAAGGATCTTAGGAAATCTTTAAACAATACTTAGAAATGACATAAATTGTTTTAGGAAATCTTTTTAGAACAATTGAATCGGATTCAATTGAATGTAGTGTGGCTATGTCTGCAATCTCCTTAATGTTAGAGAAAAGTAAATAAAAGATAAAATCTAAACATACTAATTTGAAAGTCTGATTCCTCACATAATAAACCATAAACTTCTTACACAATTTACAGAAATTCAATTTAATTCAACATTAAAAAATTACATAAATTTTGTTCTTGATTTTGATATTTCAAACCATTGGAAAAAGATTATCTACTAGATTTTATAGTTTTCCATTTATTTATCCTTTGTACTCTCATTATTCTATAAGATGTTATTTTTTTAATCATTTAATGGTATGGTCAACTGGAGGTTAGTAGAGTCATCTTGAATACTCTTACACATTTACAAAAACATTTATGTAATCAAATATGTCAATGCAATTATGGATGTTAGTTCTTATAAAAAGATAAAGGAACAATATAATATTTATTTTCCCATGAAAAATTATCCTCGTACCATTAATATTGGCTTTTTTTCTTTCTATAAATTAAGTTTATAAAGATTGTTTTAAAATGTTTTTTATAAATTTAATTTATATAATTAAATTTTGTATATTATTATTGCTTATTGCTGATTGTTCTTTGAAGTTTGGTATTTTTATATGAATGGTTAGATTTTTCTTCAGTGTATTGGGAAAGTTTGTATTATAAAACATAATAATATGAGAGATAATTAACTTCTTATTCCTCTTTCTTAGTCCAAAGAGATCGATAAAATATGTAGCTTTAATTTGTATTCCCAATATCATCAAAAAATAATTATTATTAAATTTCTCAGATCAAAAGAAATCCCAAAAAATGTAGCATAAATTTATGGTATATATGTATATGTATAGCTGATTTTGTTTTATTTATTTCATAATATTGATTACCATAACATTATTATGTGGTGTTCAATTTGTAAGTTGTAGATTTGAATTAGAATTATTGAATGGAGAGTCCATATTTTCACAACTCACACGAAACTTCAAAGTTTGAATCCAATAATGAAGAGTTGGATGAGACCATATTGCAAGAACTAGTTGATTTTATGAGAGAGGTAGTGGGAGGAAAGCTTGATGAGAGAACATGTACATTTAAAGCATCACAAAATGTACATCAATATCATTATTGGACTTATTGCATAGAAGAAATTTTAGAGAAAAACAAACACAAAAATGATTTTCATCATTCTAATGTCCATCAACCAAATTATGAAGAAAGTGAGTAACAACCCTTCTTTTCTCTTTGTTTTAACATTTCTCTCTTTGTTTATTTTTTCTCCTCTCAAATGTTGTTATTATCCTCCCACTTTATTCTCTCCATCATTCATCTATTCCCCTCTTCTATGATGATCTAACCTCTTTTACTAACCTCTTTCTATATTATTTAATTTTTTTCTATTAGTAATTTTCTTTATTTTTGAACATAACTTGCACTCATGTTTAACTATCTACATAACATAGATGAAGATGCAATAGCCTATCACAATGGAGAAGAGCTTATAAATGAAAAGGCTATCAACACAACAAGGTAATTAAATGTTTGTTCATTTTTTAACTCATCATATTTTATATGAAGTTTTAACATAAAAGAACTCATAAATTTTGTTGTAAAGGAATGTAAAATTGTTAAAGAAGAAAAAGAAGAAAATAAAGAAAAAAGAAAACAAAGAAAATAAAGGTAATTTAGATGAATTTGATGGGGAATGAGATAAATAAGTAGGAATATCCCTAGAATAAAGAACACTAGTTCTAAAGATAGATAACGAAGTAGCAATAGCCCTAAAGATATTTTTTTAAGAGTAATAAAACTAAAAAGAACTTGATAAATGAGTGCAAAATTTGATTTGATTTGATTATATAGAATTATCTATTTTATTTTTTATATAGAACTAATTATGGATTGGATGGTGATTGTATCAATCTTCTCTAAATCTTTAAAAATAAATTCTAATACACTAAAAATTATGAAAAAAATTGGCAGATTATTCAAAATATTTATATTACCTACTATAAATTATTTTTCTAGATTTTATTAAAAATGGACATGAAAATAAAATGGCATGGAATTGTAAAGAATGGCAATCTCTAAATATTAAAAATAAAAGGTAAATTTCAATGTTTTATCATTTAAGAGAACTTAAAGTGAAATAATATGTTTTATATTTTAAAAAAAAGAGTTAAATTTCAAAGTTTTAACATTTAAGAGATAAATTCAAGTCAAATCATGCATTTTTCTAAAGGAAAACATGTTCATTAGTAAATTGTTAGCAAGTGAAAGCTATAGCTCATGTATTAATAAAAGCTAGGCAATAGAATTTCATAACACTTAGTGAATTGCATTTGAAGTTTGGAGGGTTAAAAGTAATATTTATCTTACCCCACAACATAAAAATCATGTATAAGTCAAAACAAGAACACCCACATTTTAACAAAATGAGGTTAAGACAATGAGTCAAAAAATCGATAGAACCCCAAGTTTTGTTAGAATAATTGTATAATTGTTTTCTTCATTTCATCATATACAAATAATTCTCTCAATATAGTAGTAACCTATATGACTAACAAAATTACATAGTGTATACTCTTGAAAGAAAATTCATAAAGAAGCATAAAGGAAATTAATAGAGCATTTTATAAGTATGTTTTAGCATAAGAAATGCCTCAAAATTACCAACTATTAATGTGTACATGGTTAGAAGTTCAAACTGTTATTGAAAAATAATTTCTATGTCTAATTCCTTGTATATTTAGGCATGTTAGTATGAAATTTGTATATACTATAATTGATTTAGCTCATTTTAAAAATAAAAAAAATTATTTATTTTATGAAAGGACTATGGTTGTAACTTGCATGTATTATAGTTCAATTGTAGTGTCTTTTACAATGGAGAAAGCATTTCTTGCAAAGTCTCCCAATATAAACACTTCACACTAGAATACAAACATCTAATTGGTGGTATCGTCATGCAAGATGCCACCAAAGTGTTTACCTATTGCGAAACAATACACCTCTATGCAAACCTAAATTCATTTCATAATTTTAAATTATTGGTATTCTTAATGTATCATGTAGCTTGTTGGTGACTTATTTTTCCCACATAGAAATTGCAGATCTCTAAGAGGTAGCCAACCCCTATCAAAGATAACTACAACAATTAGTGGCCAACTAACGAGATTCAGTTGTGGACTAAACTCCCCTACACTTTTGGCTCTATAGGACCAAGGTGGGTAAACCTAAATGTGTTCATAAGAATACCTCATGACCGGTAAGAACACTTCCTGTATACAGATCACAATTCCTACACACTCAGAGAGATAGTCATCATTTCATGGTATTGGCAGACCAGAGAATGATTACGAGTGCCGACGAGCAACGGAATTGACCCACTTACTATTAGAAAATACCTCCTGAAGGAAGACAAGGTTTTAACAAGTGTTTATGTTCAATATTTGGATTACCATGCTTAGAGTTAACAGTCCTAAACCAAAAGTAATGCTACAAACATTGTTCAGTGCCTCATCCATTGGGCAACAGAGTCATACAGAATAAAATCCTGATACTATGAACTTATCTTCATATAGCATTACTATCATGAGATATTTCGGTACACTAAAACTGTACTTCTTCAAGAATCCTAAGCATATACAACCATGAACATGTAATTGGTTCTTTAAGCATTTGATTAACTCCTTAAGTTAAAGCAAGAAAACTAACTACACTTTCAATTAATTATTGAAACTGAACAGAGGAACCCTTGATAACTCCATTCACAATCCATGGCACACACATAGGAGAGTAAACCATCTTTATTTTATAGATTTCTTTCAATATCAGTAATTTAAAAAGAATATCATACTAATCTATATACAAAATTCCCCTCAGGATGATTTTCAAAACATAATGTTCATAACATTTCAACTATAAGACTGATTGTACAAACTTCAAAGCTTCGGACCCAAAAAATCCCGACCCCTAACAATGAGCCATGAAATCTCCTCTATACAATAGGAGAGCAACAAGCATTAGGCCTCATTGTTGATACAAAATTGAATTTCAACACGAAAGGAAATTCAAATCCACATTCCTCATGATTTGATTACATTGTGCATGATCGGAGGAATCAACAAACGGTTACAATAACCAGTCGGCGAACAAAAATTCATGCAGAGCATGCACACGTCCACATCCACAAGAGCAAAAACTAGGAGCAAACACGTCCAACAAATCCCCAACCAGTCACCATCAAGAGAACACACGACCCTGCTACAAGTGACTACTTTGAGTGCATGCCTGAGATAGCGATGGCACCACCTCCTCTTTACCAACCTTGCGAGCACATCCCCAAATAATTGGACCCGGTGCCAATGCAAATACTAGCTCAATTGCTAGAACCTCCTCGTCCACTCCCATAAGCTCCGCCAGGGAGGCCAAGTAGCACTGATAATCAGAATCAATCTCAGATTCATCAGAATCTGAGATGATTATCAGGGACGAACAATGCACTGGCCTCTTCCCAATATTTCCCATAATAGCCTTGCGAGCCATGGGAAAATCAGAATTCTTCATGATTGGCGAAGCCAGCCTCGCACTCCTTCGCTTAAATGATTTATTCATGATAGAAACAGAGCTCAACAACAAAATAGAAGAAGAAACCTTACTGCACATAGACACAAGAGGATGCAATGTTGATCGCATACAACTTAGTCAACATTTATAGAATAGCCTAGTATGCAGGGTACAATTACTTGAAAGCAATTCAAGCACTCGCACAATTAATGATCTAGATAACCATGAATACCCTCAGTAGGATGGCATTGTTCGCACGCAGGAGGAAATCAAGTGGAGATCCTCTGGAGAAGGAAAACCCGTGCCATTAATGACATGAGCAATAGCCAAGCAATACATGCCACACAGACAAGTCACACACCCCTTCCTTGCAATTGACCCGCCGATTCGGGAGACACACTAACAAATGAAGGGTTGAGATCAAGTCAATGGACGTTGACAATCCACCTTAATGCCTTCAGAAAACATATCCAATCAAAACCCTCAAAAGTAGTAGATCTGAACCACACAGTGGGACCCACATAGTCCCATTGGCAAGAAAAGAAAAGCCACGTGCCATGCCCTCGCAGACGTTGCAACACCCTCCCAGATATTTACTCCGCTCGTGCGAGGTGTGCGAGAAACCATAATTACCTTGTTATTAATGGCTATTACCAGTGAAAAGATGGCCCCATGTCATATCCAACACCTCGGGAAGAAAACCCATTCATCCGTTCACGCCAGATGGTGACATCTCGCGAGCCTCGCACCAATTTGGTGATGTTAGCAGGAAAACCTGTGAGGTCGGCGAGAAGCGGTCAAGATCCAATCCTGTGATCGGACCGTTCATCAGACCTCAGACAGGACATCCAAGTGGGGCCTGCATTGAAATTCCCAACGGTGTAGAACATAAGCCATTATGCCAAAAAGACCGGCGAATCAGGTGAAATGGGGTCGGTAAAGCACGACCAAAGAGGGATAAAACCTCACTTAAGTGACCAGTTCTCCACGGCAGCAAGTCACCGTTAAAACATAACAAGAGGATTTCAAACGGTCAATAAGCAAGGTTACCATGAGTAACTTTGAAACCCTAAAACCCCAGCTTTAATTTTCTCAAAATTTGAAGTCCCATCATAGCTATCACAAAATTGAATAATATTAGTGGCATGCTTAATGTTGGTGACATGTATCATAAGTTTTTTAGGAATCATAGTAGAAACAAGAAAACTCATCAAAAGAAAAGAAAAACTTTATCTTTTACATTTTATATGATGTTTAAAAATTTACCTTTAAAAAAACATCTCAACAAAAAATTTCTCATTCCATCTAGGATGAATTTAAAGTTAACCAAGTGAAATAGATTTTACAAATAATACCCTAGGACCTCAAAAAAGCAGACATTATATAAAGAGTAACACAAAATTCAAAGATAACAATGAAAAAAAAATCATATACTTACACAACTTAAAACTTCTCATTAAAACATGCATAGGATTTGGCATTAGAGTGAGGCAAATTACTAAGGAGTCTAGGTAGTTTACACTACAACAAATTGTAACAAAAAGAGAAGCAATAGAAAGACCTCCTAAAAAATGATATCTTTTAGTTTCTTGTTTCAGTGAAAGAACCTTCCATCTAATAAAAAGGATTTCCATCTTTAAATGCAATTATTTATCTATTTTAAAATTGTAGAGATACGAGGCGAGGGTGCCTAACTCCATTTCCGTGGTAGTTGAGGGAATGTGTCACACCAGTGTCACCGATCACGTGAAAAAAAATTGCCAAGTGAAAACTGATTTGAACCCACCTTATGTGCTGACAAACATTTGTGTAATTTGGCAGTCATTTATGTGTTAACTTTTACTAGACCCAATTTCAGGTGGTGATAGCGTGAGCTTTTATTGGCATACAAGTTCACACGATCAGCATTGGTAATTGGATGTACTATTGGTCATAACAAGTCTTTAAAAACTTAATAAACCAATTTCAAGTGGTGATGATAGTGTGATCTATTATACAAATAAATTTGGCAGTCATTTACTATCAAACCTTTATTATATCCAATTGCAAGTGATGATAATGTGATCTATTATACAAATAATCTAATTTTACATCATTTTTACTTCAACTTTTCATAAATTACTATAAAATAATGGTCAATGTAGAAAAGTTAAAACATTCCTATAAAATTACATATATCATTAAGTTTTTACATATCTTTTTAAAATATAGAATATATGATTGAATATTATATTATATTATATTATGTAATATAATATAATATAATATATGGTTGAATTATTAGAATAACATGAATTAGAAATTAATTGGTAAGACTTTTGAAATCTACTTTTATCTTACAAATTTTTTTTATAAAGACATTGTGACTGATGTTTAAATTTTTTAAAAATTAACTTTTAAAATATATTTCATTAGTTTCATAAAAAAAGGGAATAGAATTTAATTAGTTTGATAACTTGAATTTGATTAGTTAATTTCTAATTTTTAGATAAAAAGGGAATATAATTTAAGTTTTTTGATAACTTCAAATGTTTTCTTTCAAGTCTTTTCTACAAAAATAGTATCAAGAAGCTGAAAAAGACTTCAAGTCTTTTGCAAATGTTACATCAGGTCCAAAGAATTTAAAAGATCTAGCGACATTCAAAGAAGTCATGTGTCCTAGTAAGTTGAATGGGAGCCAGATAGGGGTGCAAAATACAAATGGGCAGAAGTTCATTCAATCCCTAAATGTTAAAGATCATTCAAATCCAGTTCTCCATGGGCAGAAGAAAGAAGATAAAGGTTTTCAAGCTTCAAATATAGGGAAACAATATGATTCTTCTCTTTAGATTCCAAAGCATCGAGGTGCTCCCTTCAATCCAAATACTAAGGCTCCTAGACATTCAAAGAGCGAGAAAAATAAATCTTCAAAGTTCAAAAGGAGGAAAGGTGCAAAGAAAAAGGCAGCAACCAAGAAAATTTGGAGGCACAAGGATTTGAAGGAAATAGAAGTTGCCCATGTGAATGCTTCCAGTCAGAAGCTACCAAAAGCATCGTCCCAAGGGGTTTGTGGTACTCTCAAAATTACTTTTTTGGAAAGTTTTATGCAACCTCAAATTCAAGATCTAAGTGATAAAGTATTGATCTGTAAGTTCTGGAACTTAAACTTGCCTTTAGATCAATTAAAGGATGTTATTTATGAAAAGTGGGAAGGGGTTCAACAAATCTTTTATCTTGATCCAATAAAGGGTATATTTGTAGTCATCTTTGATTCTCAATGTCATAAAGAGGAAACTTTCAGGGTTTTTTGAGGTTCTAGGTTAAGTATTGTAACATCCTGTTACGCAACCCTGAAGGTTAGGAGCCAAAAGAGGACAAGATTAAAAAAAAAAATTAAACATAAAGAATAACATACACATAAAGTAAATTACCGATTCGATAAAACGACAACAAACATGGCCAAATATGACCTAAAGGACATCCCAAAGGAGAGGACTAATCCACCCTCCAGAGAAAATCCAAACAAGAGCAAATTGGATAGCTCCAGAGATTTGCTCCGGAACTTGCTGCTCTACTCCGGAACCTGTTGCTCCAGAACTTGCAGTTCTAGAGCCCGATACTACGGAACCTGCAGTTATGGAGCTCGATACTACGGAACCTACTATTTTAGAGCCTAATGCTCTGAAACCTACTGTTCTGGAGCCCGATGCTCCGAAACCTACTGTTTTGGAGCCGGGTAAAAGCACAAAGATGTGTCACACTTTATAAAGAAAACAGCCAATGATGATCCAACTTTTAAACTTGAATCACTAAAAAGTAGCATATATGTTTTGAATTTTTAAATGATGTAAACTAATAAAATATTTATTTTTTAGTATATTTTATGTTTGTATTTTCTATAATAAATTAAAAAATTATTTAAAACTAGTTTTTCATAAATTAACACTATAATTTAGTTGCTGATAAAATGTTGAAAAATGAAGTTGCACGGGACGTCAAACTTTTTATAGTAAATTTTAATTTTTTTCTTTCAAATTGTTTGTGTGTATTTATAACTTGAAATTTTAGTGCATGAATTTTTTTTTTTCCAATTTTGATAAATATATATTTTTATATAAATATTAAAATGTGCGTGAATAAAAAACAACTGTTTCCATCAGACGTCAACATTCATATTAAATATTTATCTAAAATGGAAAAAAAATTGTACCATCTTGAAGTAGATTCTTTTATCTAGTGCATCATATTTTTTTTCAATTTTTTTTAATAAGTTTTAGTATTTTTCCTTGGCATGGTAATCAACCTAATATTTTTTGCTGATAACCTACTTTTAGTATAAATAAAAATAATAATTAAACTATTAAAATAAATATATTTTTGAAAACTACACTTATGGATCTACAAAAGGGTATTTTTACATTTTTTAAAAAATGTTATTTACATGAGGAGTTATTAAAAGTTCAAATTTTTTAAATAATTTTTTTTTTTGGTAAATTGGACTCAAAGTGGTGTTCCTTATATTTTTAGCCAACAATTTTAGTTGAATAAATTGTGGAAGTATCTAACTTAGTTAGAATGAATCTTACTAGATCATATGTTTGACCAAAATTGATTTTTAGTTAGAAATACTTAAATTCAGTTGTGCTGATATGTTGGCTAAAAGTGTGACACAACTTTGTACTTTTACCCAGCTTGATGCTCTGGAACCCTAGCAGACCAAAGAATGAAAGGAAAAACACAACCCAAGCTCTTATTTCAGCATGAAACAATTTAGAAAGAAGGTCATAATGATTATCAAAATACAAGCGAGTTCGATACCAACATCAGAACCCGTAAGACAAATATAAAACATCACATTTCTTCTCATTTAATTTATGATTACATCTCAAGAGAGTACAATATGCATAAGGAGAAGGTATGAATATAAAAGCATTTTCATGAACAAGATACAACGTCAGATAAGATAAATACACAAAGGCAAGTACATGAGTGAAATATGATAAATCAAATACACAAGAGTACAATGACATAGCCATGAATAAGATACATCAACTGATAGAATAAGTACGAGAGAGAGAGAGAGAGAGAGTGAATGTCTCCAACTGGTGCTCCCTTAACCTGTACACCAGTTCCCAATGGCGGTGGCAACGCCTCCCTATCATGTGGACTCCAGAGAGACCACCCCACCATGCTCGGAGGTAGTCACAAGGTCCAAGCAAAAGCAACAAGACAGGGGTAACATAAGGCCAACACTCACATCAGACATGGAGCGAACACATCATATAATGCATAAAGCAATTATCACAACATGGAGAGGTTCATACCATACATGTCAAGTACTACTCAAGACGACTAAGGTGTAATATACCAAATTACAGACCGGATAAGGAGACTCAGTCATGCCCCAAATCAACACCTCATAGATGAATAACTCAACGCCCTACAGGTGGATAGGCCTTCTTGAGTGCATCCTTAGCATTTTCAAGTGTGCAAGGCCATGCATGAGGATTCATAAGATTATAAGCAATTTATACCATTGTTTGATTCAATCATCACATGCATACACTAACCCAACTACTACTTTCCTTTGCAGCCACTTACGAGCCACACTAATGACCTCGACTTAAGCCCGTCTCGTTTAACCAAACGAGGGATTCAAACAAGATGAAACAAAAGGAAAAGCCACAATTTTCTGACCAAGAAACCATTTTAGACAGCCAAGATAAAATTGTTGTAAGAAGACTAATTTAACAGCAAAAGCATATCATGAAGAAAAGGCATTAAAATCACATAGAAATTCAAAGTACCCGGATCGAATTTCTGACCTAGACCCAGTTCATATTTTGTTGTTTCAAATTAAAAACCATTTTCAAATATTTTATTTTAACCCAGAAAAGAGGTGTTGTTCAAAAAATGCCATTATGGCCATTTAGGCAAGAAAATCATGAAAAAACAAAAGTGCCCAGAAATTAAATTCATGAAAACCCAGTTGAGATATGGGCTTTTAAAAACATAATACACTATTATTTTATAAATTTATGGTCAAGAACAGGGTGTTGTTCAAAAACGTCATTCGGCATGTTCGATAAAAATTCATCAAAAATGAAAGTGTCCGGATTGAAAATCGGACAACAACCCATTTGAGATATGGGTGCTTCTACCTAGAATACATTATTATTTTCCATTTATTTCAAGTGGTGTAAGAGCAACAAAGAAAACATTTTAAACAGATGGCAAGAAAATCATGAAAAAAATAAATGTGCTCCGATTAAAAATCTGCCAAAGACCCAATTGAGTTCTTGGCAATTCTACACAAAATCCACTCCTAAAATTCATTTTCATTAAGAGGATAATGAGCAGAAAAATAATTTTTAACACAGCCATCATTCAAACCCCAAGCCATACAAAAAAATGAAATGGAGGAGTTCCTCCAACTTTGTAAATTAAAACAATTCAAATCAGAAATTATCAACCATTCAAGAAAAACATGAGAGAATGCTGAAATTTACCAACCACATAAGATTGAAAAATAATAGAGAAATACATCAATTTGCTCCGAAAATATAAATGGAGGAATGCAAAAAGAAGGAACCACAGCAAGGCTCCAAATCTGAACAGCAGGAAGGAAATGGCGAGCTGATTTCGAACATTCACCACCCACGAATTTCTTCTCCAAGAACCTTCCCAATCTTCCCAAAACACAATTGCTCAAGCCATGGGGTTTTTTCCTTCATGCCAATACAACAAGTTTTCTTCTCCAAAAGATAATGATCCCCCCAAACCACAACTCTCCTTTCTTTTTTATATTTTTCCAAAACCAAAGCAAGGATGGAAAATAGAGCATTAGAAAAAACTAGTTGTTAAAGCTCCCCCCAAAAGAAACAATTAATTGAGGTAAAAAATTAAGCAAAATTAAAATTGCACAAGGCTGCCCCAAAAGATTTAAATAAAATTATGAGAGCTCACAAATTAGATTAATAAAATCGTTTAACATTTCCAAACGAAATGTATCATTCGCTTGAATGATAAATAAAAATCAATTAAAATGACATATTTAAAATCTCGAGTAAACAACAATTCCAATCTCTAATCAATAAAATGCCATAAAATACCATAAATGAAATCACGAATAGATTTCAAAGAAACCACATCAAAACACCAACAACCAATTAAATATAAATATGACCACATAAACGATTAACGAAACCAAGACAAAATACCTCAACAAGACATATTGGTAAACCACATATGACCGAAGGGTGCGTCAGACATACGGCTGAAAGGTGCTCCAGACATTACCAGATGGTATAACATCAACTTGGAAACACTGCACTAATAAGATACAGTGGGCTAGGGTAGGGGACATTTGGCCTGTATGACTACCTCCAGTTACCACCATCGGGGAATAAGAGTATGCTCAGGCCTGTGAGTCCAGGCAGAGTCGATACTCAGTACCTGCATCACTCCAATTACACATCAAGGTACATGTGCATATAACATATATCATGTAGCTGAAACAACATCAATTATTAGGAAAAGAATCATGATATCATAAGCCTCTCGGATATGAGTGTTACAACATCATCCCTTTTTATCCATAATCATACAAAAGCAATGATATCTAAGCATGTAATCTAGCATATTAACTGATCATGATAATCATCAATGTCTAATCTCAATATGATAACATTTATAATTCTAAATCAAAATTAAAATACCATCTTACCCATGCTAGAGTTGGAGAGATGTTACAAGTATGCAATCTTGGGTTCCAAATTTTAATCCACAAGAATCCTTTTTTCAGATTTGTTCCCTTTTGGTTCTAGTTGCCAAGATTGCCTCTTGAATATAAAGAGCTATACATAATTGAATTAATGGCCAACCAAGTGGGTATTTTTCCAATGCATGACAAATATTTCTTTAAAAACCCTTCAAAGCTAATTTGATCTTGCGCTCTCATAGATGTGTCCAATATTTTTCCCCAGAATATTCAGCTAGTATCAAAGTATGGTACATGGAATCAACAGATAATCTTTGAATCTCTAGAAAATACATGCTACAATTGTCATCTTACAGGTCATTTTCTTTCTCAATGTATGTCGGGTTCTTCTCCTATGGTCTCTACTTCACCAATTGCTCATTCCATGGGAGTGTCCTTAAAGGAAACGGAGGTTTCACATGTTATAGATTTTCAAGTTTTCTCTCTAGGGGCAGCATCAGATCTTGCCAGGTTAATTCAAGTAATCAAGAATGGTGAAAAAGGAAAAGGCAAGTTGGTAAAGGGAAAAATGAACTTAGATCTGAGCATTTTAAATAATGGCCATACTAATAAGAGAGTTACTTTTGAATTGAAAGGGAAATTATACATAACGAAGCTAATCCAAAATGTTCTTGCACCTTCTCCTAACATATTCACTCCTAAGATAAAGTTAAGACTAGATAGCCAGTTCATAGAATTAGCTCACAATCTAATGTTTCATGAAACAAGGGATTACCTTCATGACTGGTCAGTACAAAGTAGCAAGCACTAGGAACATTTACCTGTCCAATAAATGATGTTTGTTCAGGATCATAATCAATTAGCTATAACAAATGTGCAACAGGAGATGACCCAGTGTGAGCTAGAATTTTTGGCAAACAAGATGCTTCTCTCAATTGGTTCACATTTATTTGAGGAAATTGTAGTTCAAGAAGAATTTTGGGGAATCAAAACCAAGTCAGCCATCCAAGAGGAAATGGGAACATCAGATTCTATGAGGCCGCTATTGGTAGTCCATGGGCAGAATGTAAATTTTCAGGCTGATGAGGCATGAGTTAACCAGTTAGTATGTAGGGAAGAAGCTATGAATCTAGTTGGTTTCAACAAAAAATTTGCAGTGTCACAAACTCCTTTTCATATTCTAGTAAAAAAGACACCTAGAAAAAGAGGCAGGAAATCAAAACTTGCAAAAATGTAGGAGCAAATAGAAGCGGGAATTCAAAAAATGGATTTTGATTCTATTTCACGAAAGAGACCGAGGAGAGCATGCTTCTCTCATCGAGAGCAATGAGGATCCTATCCTGGAATGTCAGGGGCATAATCACCCCTAACAAATGTGCTCGCATCAAGAAACTTTTAGATGCTTATGGAGCGGACTTGGTATTGTTATAGGAACAAAAACATCAGTAGATGTGTTTGAATCTACAATCAAAAAGTGGGCAAGATGGGATTCCGCACATTCACCTGCTAATGGAGCATCAGGGGGCCTAATCATATTGTGGAACCCGAAAGCGGTAATTGTTAAGGTGCATAAAAATGAGAATAATTGGCAAAATGATAGAGGTATCAAAATTTGATTTGCAGTTTTGGCTAATTAACGTTTATGGTCCTACTTCTACCTTGGACAAGAAGAACTTGTGGGAAGATCTAACTCAAAAAATAGGTATGATTCATGTAGATAAATGCATAGTGGCAGGGGATTTTAATGCAATATATTCTTTGCAAGAAAAGAATGGGGGAATCTATCCTCTACAAGAGTAATGTTAGATTCCAATTCTTTTATTTCTAACAACGCCTTCAGGGATATCAAGTCGGCTTTAGGGAGTTTCAAATGGACCAATAGGAGGAAAGGATTTTTACAAATTGTAGAACAACTTGATAGATTTTTAGTGTTCTCCAACTGGTTGCATACCTTGCATAGTCTATCGTCTGATATTCTTCCTTACCCTGGTTCAGATCATTACACAATATCTCTGAATATAGCTAATATTACAATTCTGAAAGCCAAATCTTCTTTTAAATTTGAAGCTATGTGGTTTAGACATCTGCAATTTATGGATCTTCTGAAGCAATGGAGGTTCAATGCTCCTTTTACACAAGGCACTAAGATATATCAGTTTCATATGAAGCTAGCATTTGTGAAGCAGCAAATTAAAACTTGGAACATACAAGTATTCAAAAATATCTTCCAATAGAAAGATATTGTTTACAAAGGGTTAATTGCAATACACGAAAACATAATTCAAAAGGGCTTAGATGCAACTTTGTATGATAAACAGAAAGGGTTGCAAGATGAATGGGAGGAGTTATATGGATGAGAATAATTTTACTGGAGACAAAAGTCACGAGAACTATGGCTAAAAGAGGGAGATCGCAACACAAAGTTCTTCCATGCTTCTGCTCATATTAGAAAGGCAGCAAAGTCAATTCAAACTATTAAACAGATATCCACTGGTAACTGGTTAACAAAGGAAGAGGATATAAATAATGAAGGTGTCAATTTTTTTTTTTGAAATCCTCTCTGCGCCGGTCAACATAGATGCTAATTCAAGTAACGATCAACAAGAATTGTTGGATACAATCCCAAATCTCATCCGAGAAGAAGATAATAGAATTCTCATGAGGCCTTTCACTTTAGAAGAATTAGAATATGTTGTCTTCTCTCTCCCTCTGGATAAAGCACCGGGCTCGGATGGCTTCACAGCAGTATTCTTTCAAAGGGGTTGGGATTTTTTGTGCTTCGAACTCCTCTAGGAATTGGAAGAATCAAGAAGAACAAGGTTCATGTTACGTCAATTTAATGTTACCAATATTGTGATTCTGCCGAAAGTTAAAGACCCCACAACCTTTGCGGAGTTTAGGCCAATCTCTCTTTGTAATATAATATATAAAATCTTCATGAAAGAAATTTATCTAAGGCTCCAGCCAATTATTCCACATATTATCTCTCAGGAACAAGGAGGATTTATACCTGGAAGGGAGACATATGAAGGGGTGATTGTAGCACATGAAGTACTACACACAATTTCAAGTTCAAAACAATTTGCATTCATTGTTAAGTTAGATATGATGAAAGCTTACGACAAGGTAGATTGGAAATTTTTGAATAAGGTGCTGACAAGGTTTGGTTTTAGTTCACATTGGTGGAAGTGGATAATGTCATGTTTATCTAGAGCCAAATTCTCAGTGATCATGAATGGAAGTCTGACAGGTTTTTTCTCTGTATCACAAGGGGTCGGGCAAGGGGATCCTCTTTCCACATTTCTTTTCATTATAATGGCAGAAGCTTTAAGCGGATTTATTATCTTCAAGCACAATCAAATATTATGGCAAGGGGTGAAGATTCCAAGTTCAAACATTTTCGTTACGCACTCTTTATTTGTGGATGATACTCTTTTCTTCAATAAGGCCTCAGTATTGGAAGTTAAGGAGGTCAAAGAAGTTCTCACAAAATATTCAACTACTTCTGGTCAAAAAATAAATCCAGGGAAATCCAAGATGTACATTCTAAACACCCTAGAGGAGCTCAAGAATAAAATAGTCAGTATCTTAGGCTTCCAAGAAGTTGAGTTACCATGCTCTTACCTAGGCATTCCTTTTTTCAAAGGTTCTAATAGAGCCCAGTACTGGGACAAGGTAATCAATAGGTTAAAGGAAAGAATTTTAATATGGAAGGCCAGATGGTTATCACTCTCAGGAAGAATTATTCTCATCAGATCAGTCTTGTCCTCCACCCCTAATTATTCCCTCATTGTTCTAAAAGCTCCAGCCTCGATAATCTTGGCAATAGAAAAAATAATAAGGTCATTCTTGTGGAAAGGAAATATTGATGGTAAAAAAAAATTCCCACTGATTTCTTTACAAAATCTGGCAAAAGGAAAAAAGCAAGGAGGAGCGAGAATTCAAAAAAATTCTTTGAGGAACAAGGCTTTTGGGGCCAAACTAGTATGAAAAATGTATACCAACCCCGAGGCAAAATGGTCTAAAATAATGCAGTCTAAGTATCTAGACAACAAGAGCCCTTCAAGAATACTAACTGTGGCGGACCCTCCAAAGGGATCTACAATATGGAATTTCATTCTAAAATGCAGAAACATCATTACAAAGTTTACATCCTGGGAAGTAAATAAAGGGCAAAGTGTAAATTTTTGGGTTGATTCATGGAATGGCAATCCCTCTTTATCTGAAAATCAGGATTTGCGAGAGATAAGAGTTATATTAACTGAAGCTTGGGGAGAAAATTTGTTGGATTATGTGTAGGCTTTAGAGTTTATAAATGGGAAAGTAGTGTGGAAATAACTAATGGGAAATTTATTGTCTGGTCAGCAGTTGGAGGTTTTCAACGAGGTTATGAAAGGTCGAATAGTATTCTTGTTTGATAAGCCAGGCCATTTATTTTGGGTTGCTTCTAAAGTAGTGTCTTATACTGTAAAAGAAGGTTACACAGCTTTGTGTAAAGTTGACCAATTTTCTCAACCCCGACGTGCTTTCAATTTTTGTTGGAATAGTAAAGTACTACCAAAAGAAAGTAGTTTTGCATGGTTGGCTCTTCAGAAATGAATTCTTACTAGTGATCGGTTGGTCAAACTAAGAATTGTAGATCCTTTTAAATGTCCTATGTGCGAGAAATAATTTGAGTCAGTTGATCGTCTGCTCTTACAGTGTACATTTTCCAGCCAATGTTGGGATTTTTTCAAAGCGAGGTTAGAAATATATGCTCCAATCCCAAATACTCTGTGGGATCTATTTCAAAGTTGGTCGGTTCTATTTCAATCCTCATTATTTGCTTGCATCTGGCATATTGTTCCAACTATTGTGATTTGGAATATATGGTGGGAAAGAAACATGAGAATTTTTAGGAAAACAAAAGCTTTAGTTGAGGTAGTCATTATAAAAATTGAAAAAGCCATATCGAAAGGGGTCAATGCATGTGTTCAAAAAGAGAAACTTATTAATTCATTGTTTACAAATTGGGACAATATTATTCTAAAGTTTTGGAAGAATATTAAGATGCCTTTTGATGGCAGTGTGCCTAAAATTAGCTCTATGAAAATTAACAGAACCATAGTTAAATGGAGTCCACCGCAATTGGATTTTGTCAAGCTAAACTTTGATGGGGAAGCTAAAGCAAAATCGGGGCAGTCAGGGGCAGGAGTTTGTATAAGAGATTCATCAAGGAACCTAATTACAGCCTCCTTTTTCAATCTACATCAAGGTACAAATAATAATGCGGAAGCACAAGCGTTACTGATGGGTTTGGAACTGGAATGTGGTTTAAAGGTGACAAAGTTACATATAGAAGGAGATTCCATGCTAATCATAAATGCTTGTAGGGAGAGGAAATTATATAATTGGAATCTAAATTATATCATGCAAAAAATCTTGCCTCTTATGGACAAATTCCAAGCCATTGTGATTTCGCACACCTATAGAGAAGGGAATAAAGTTACAGATTTTCTAGCAAACTTAGGATGTGTGGATAAGGAGATCACAGTTACCAATGAGTTAAAGCAACTGTCTTATTTTCCTTGATTAATTCAGTTAATTGAACAAGAGGCAAAGGTGATTAGGTAGTCGAATGATTTTTGACATTTTTGAGTGGAAAAAGAAATGAAGGAAAGTGTTGGCTTTTTCCTTCATTAATCGTGCGTTGGGAAAATGCATACTATTCCGAACAAAGGATAGGATATTTAGCTGCCACAAGCCAAGGTGACGTGTCAAGCATCTAGAGCCCGGCAAAACAAAAGAGAAGTGACTCGTAGGGAAGCTCTGATAGGAAGCCACATGGCAACGGCTAGAAAAGTAGTGAGCGATACCAATGTCTTTTCAATTCTTACCTCTAGATTTCTTGACTTCGCTAACGATTCTCATAAAAGGATATTTAGCTACCACAGGCTAAGGTGACGTGTCAAGCATCTGGATCCTAGCAAAACGAAAGTGAAGAGACTCGTAGGGAAGCCCCAATAGAGCCACATGGTGGTGGTCGAAAAAGTAGCGAGTGGTACCAATGTACTTCAATGTCACCAAGATAGAGAATGCAGATGCTACCACAGGCCGAGGCAACATGTCAAGCATACGAAGCCCAACAAAAAAAAAGTGAAACGACTCGTAGGGAAGCCCCGATAGGAAGCCACGTGGTGGCGGCCAGAAAAGTAGCTAGCGGTACCAATGTACTTATTTCAAGGGCTTGATGAGATCAGCATTTGCAATGTCTACATGGTTTGGGCGATTGAGGAAAAATGTGTCTGCACGGTTTTCATAAAAGGATATTTAGCTACCACGGCTCATGGGGATGTGTTAAGCATACGAAGCTTAGAAAAATGAAAGTGAAGCGACTCGTAGGGAAGCCCTGATAGGAAGCCACGTGGCGGCGACCGAAAAAGTAGCAAGCGGTACCAATGTACTTATTTCAAGGGCTTAATGAGATCAACATTTGCAATGTCTACACGATTTGGGCGATTGAGGAAAAATTTGTTAGAGTTTCCTTCTGAACTAGCACTGATGGCATTAGCAAAGGATAAATGGGATGCAACGGAGGTTTTTGAGGAAAGTCCAGGTTTCATGGATCAACATGGTCATCCTGCCAGAGCTTGTATTCAGAAGGAGGAAAATGAGGATGATGAACCGTTCGTGGGGTATGATTTTTTTCCAATGATTTGGGTTTGCAAGGTCTGATTGAAGGGCAAAGTGAAAATTCAATTCACGGCATGGTTTTTGTTTGTTTGCCATCTAGGGTTTTGCGGATGTGTCGTTATTTAGTATATTCTCTTATGCACGGGGTTTATGTATTAATTGGGTTTTGGGTATAAATATGTGTACTTTGGGTGGGGTAATAGTATCAAATTGTATATAGTTGTAAATTGGTAGATTATTAGGTAGGGTTTATAGGTTTTTAATATGGATTTTCAGATTTCTCATCGACATTTTGATTTGTTTGTACATTTTTTGGGGCTATAACTGGGGGTTTTCTCCCTAGCTCTTTCCTGCCAGTATGCCCCCCAAATCTAGGATTTTGTATTACCTATCTATTATACTATTAATAATATTGTGGTCTTCCACTCTTGCTTAAAAAAAAAAACTTCAAATGTTTTCAATACTTGACTAATTTCCATTTATACTTTGTTACTAATTAGTTATTTTACTTTCAACTAATTAGTTATTTTACCCTCAATTAATTAATATATAGGTGTAATAGTTTTGTGAAATTATAAATTAATTTACTTTAAAATTTAATTAATTAAATTGAATATCTACTTTAATTAATTTATAATATATTTCAAATATAAAAACAAAATTAACAATGCCTAATATTTACTTTTGAAATTTGATCCAAAGCTTGAATAATTATAATAACATGAAATTATAAAGACATTGTGAATGATGCTTAAATTTTAAAAAAATTAACTTTTAAAATAGATTTCATTAGTTTGATTAAAAAAAGGGAATAGAATTTAATTAATTTGATAACTTCAAAAAAATTCAATACTTGACTAATTTCCATACATACTTTGTTACTAATTAGCTTCAATTAATTAGCTATTTTACCTTCAATTAATTAATATATAGGTAGAATAGTTTCATGAAATTATAAATTCCAGAAAAACAAAGATAAAAAAAAATTACAAAACATTTTCTAATATAGTAGGTTACATTCATGTCTCAATTAGAAAATTGGTGTAGATGCACAAATAAAAGTAAATTTAAATAGAATTTCATTATGAGATTTGTGGAAGAAAAAATAAATTTGAAAGAAATCTAAAGAAAAAAGAAAAGCATAAAGTTTTTTATTTTTTTGATAAAAGTGGCTATGCCACTGAACTTTATTAAAAAGAGAAAAAGATACATAGTGTCAGATGAAACTGTAAGACCCCGATTCATATGTGATTGATACAACCCTAGTTTGTTATATGTCTCATAATTGAATAGATGGTGAGATGTGATGTGAGAAATAAATAGTGTGGTTATGTGGAAACATTCTTGTATTTTATTTTGACATTTTGTTTCATTGTCATTGCCATAAGTGTGTTAGGCATGTATGTAAATCAGGGAATATAATTGAAATGTTAAATTGAATTGTTGTAAGGTAAAATCTTGGGATATTTAACTAGCAAACAAATGTGATGTATGATTGTTGCTAATGATTGCATTGGTAATGTGCAGGAAAGTCAGGGTACCAGTACGAGAAGGGAAAACCAATGAAAGAAAAAGGAAAGACATCCCCTTGTTGTTGTGTATTTGATTTATTTTGGGCTTAGAAGGAAATATAGCTAATGTGTTGGTAGACTAGGGTGTGAGGGTGGATATTAAAGGGTTAATTTATTTAATTGTTTTGTGAGGGTGTTTAATTGTGTCATGTGAGGTGTAAATGGGGGTTAGGTTTTAGGAACCCTTATGCAAGTGTGAAACTCGTATGGATTCTTGTGTGGATTTTTAAAAGGGATTATTGAGTCAATTTCCTTGGTTTTTGAACAAGAATAGACCCTTAGGACCTATACCTATGGGTATGGAACCTTTTTGACATGTGAACTTGTCTTTGGAGTGTGAAAAGACCCCTCAAAAGTTCACATTCATGAATGTGACGAATTCAAAAAGTGTTGGGGCTTGGGAAGAGTGACTTGTCACTCTCAACCTCCTTCTCCCCAAAAGTTCTTGGAATTGGCACAAGTGCTCACACATGTGGGAAAGAGTGTAGGTTTGGAGGATTCCTATATACCTCAAGAAGATGGAAGATTTGGGCATTTCCCACTTCTCCTTTTGGAGAACTCAAGTTGAGATAGAAGAAAGGATGAGAAGAGAAGAGGAGTCCTCCCTTAAAGGAGAGAGTGATCAAGATGGCTTGGCTTGGAGAGGAAATAAGGATAGAAGAGTTCAATCTCCCCATCTAAAGAAAAGAGATAAGTCCTTATTCCATTTACCCTTGTTTATTGATATAGTGTATGGATCCTAGTTGAGAGTAGAAAATAAAGAACTTAAATGTATGAAATTGGTGATATGCTAGTTTTAGCCTTAAAAAAAAGAGAGAGAAAAGACTCCATTTATCATCATGGAGCTTAAAGAATTCCTTGCTCGGGGGTATGGCTAGAGCCCATGAGGTTCCATGACGCCATTATGGTAGGGTGGAGAGCAAGACCTTGTTCATGGGTGTGCAAGTCTTTTGTTTCTCAAATGTAGTGGTAATATAGTATGTTTTAAAAAGATAAGTTCTTATTGTTCAATGTAAAAATTGATAGAGAAAGCCATGTTCTTGTGTGTATTTCATTGTTTTCTTTTTATATTGTTGTAATATTGAAAGCCAGTATGTGGTGGTAAAACAAAAAAAAAAAAACATCTTATTCAATGGCATACAAATCGTGTCATTCTATGTTTAAGATGAAATATGGAAGGTCTACATTTAAAATATGCTCTGTTTCAGATTTACACCAGTAAAAGAACACATTCCATTTCTGTATGTAAAAATAAAATGAATACTTATTGAAGAAAAGAAATTAAGAAATAGTGTGAAGAAATATTGTGATTTGTAAGCATACTTTTGTTTGAAATAGCATGTGTATGTAATAAATGTTAAAAGTAAGGGTTATGCCTGTAGAAAATTGAAAGGAGAAACAAACCAAAATAAGAATGCTCATTGCATGGATCAAGAAAGGTTATTGCAAGGATCAAGGAAGAATATGTTGCAACATTGCTCTTATTCTAATGCATATAAACTAAACAAAATGTATGATGTTAATTCCAATTTTACTGTTTGATGCAACCAATAGAAGAATGGGAGTATGTTTATGCAGTCAACGTAAAGCTTCTTCTACAATTAAAGTAATACATGATGAATCATTACAGTAGTATGAATATGCATTATATTCTTGATTTTAAAAGTGTATAAATGTACAATAAGGAAATGAAAGATTTACTCCATTGTTGTGAATATAAATTTTGTGTAAAAGGTGTTATAGAATCCTTTGTCTCCTTAAAAGAAAAAAGAAAGAAAGAAAAAGAGAACCATAAGAGGGACTATCTTCTTCAAGTGTTATATCTTGTATCAGAGAGATTCTTTTTGTAGTGAATGCCATAGTGTGTAGCTGCTTCTTAAGCCCTGCACTCTACATCACAAATAATAGAATTAACAAAAGAAGGAAATTAAATAAAGATCTAAGAAATAAGTACATCTAGAAAGGGAAGTGACTAGTTGATAACATGTATTCTCAGACCAATTAAAGGCAGAATGATGGACTTGTAAATAGCTCTTTAAAATATATGCAGTATAGGATGTAGACTCTGCAATGCCTCACCTTGTATCGACCTCCTTGTCTGGGCTAGTATCTCTCATTTTGTTTAGAATGGAGCCAATGTTATTATTTAGTGTGTTTATCAACTCTGTCAGCTAAAGAAAATCCCCTATCAAGATAGGAACTTAGAGGCGGTATAAGGAGTTTAGTAATTTATTAATGAAAGTCCTCAAGTATAAGTTGTGGTGCTGTTTAGGTAATAACTATCATTTGTATGGAAAATTTAGGCTTGTGCCTGTCACCTCTACTACAATATAGTGGGGTTACATCACCACTCATCAATACAGGAGATATCCTAGCCAGAGTAATCGATTTGGTGGATAGTGATAGACCATGGCAGGGTAAGTCTTGCGTGCTTTAAAATTTATGGAAGTGCCAGCTTGTAGTGAAGTCATCTCAAGGTGATGTATGCCAGCCCATTCTCATCTGCGGGGTCCCTAACCAATCGATTTTAGTAAGTCCTTTTAGTATTATATGAATTTTATTTGTGCAAAGCACTGTGGTCAGCAACTATATCACCACCTGCCTCGTAGCAGCCTTGAAATATGTAGTATCACGCCTCTTTACATGTAATATAATAAGTTGGCTTTGTAGTATTCTATTATCCACAACTACTGCTATATTACTGCCTGAATTGTAGTGACGATTTGTGGAAGTGATGGATGATGCAAGTTGTTCTATACATGTCAGTATTTATTCAGTCGCCTTGTCAGTCGATGGTGTATGTTTATGTGGTCTATTAAATGGTCACCAAGCTACAAATTGTAGTTCACTACATCTGCCCAAGCTTTCACCGGTTTGAGTATGATAGATGCTATTGTTTATTGTTTCCCCAAATTTTGCAGTTATGCTTTTATCGTATGGGCCATGCTGTCTTGTGTTGGAAGTAGATCGGGTGTCACCATCCCCATTACCACAGTATGCTCATCAAGTAGAAAAATTAATGACAGATTGGTGGCTGTGTTGCATGTTGGATTTGACAGCATAAAACAATCCACTAATGTTTATTCCATAACCTCATCTTTATCAGTTCTTTACACCACCTTTGAATGCTAATAATGGCCACCATAAACTACCTTGTGTAGCATACCTACTTGCATTAAGTGCGTGACTATAGAATGCCTCAACCATTCATTTCAACTTATATAGTTAGAGAAGGTCATGCGTAAGTGATTGTGTCCTTTCTTACAATATTCATGGTTGCTTCCTTGTGTTTTTAATTTAAAATACAAATTTTCATTCGCATAGAATCTCACTCATTTTCAGCTCAGTTGCTATCGCACTTCACCTTAGGCTTTACAGTGAAATAAATAGTATTTTAAAATGCCCCAAATCAGTTGCTTTGAATATCTAACTTGAAATATATCGATCAATGCTTGATCAACAATAAGCTTAGGTCAGTTGCTTTGTATGTAATTTTATTTTTGAGGTTGTGAATCAGTATAATCCAGTTCTCCGTTGCAGCAAGAATCTTCTTCAGATGTACCATTGAAGTCACACATAGATGGGCACGTATTTAGGAAAGAACGAGTGCTTAAGAAAAAAAAAACATAGTAAAAGAAACATAGAAGAATGTAAGAAAAGCGGTTATGAAGTAAGCTTTCCTTATTTCATTTATGCTAAAAATGTCTTAAGAGTAGTATACTCTACGTGTGATAAAATAAAACCACTTCTTTTTTTAATAGAGGAGTAGTAAGGAATATTTACCTTTTTCTTTAGTTTAAAGATATATTTATTCATCTTTTAGAATTTAAATAGCTATTTTACCTAAATTAAATGTGGAAAGCTAGGTTAATAATATTGATTATGGTTTCCTCTTATAAAGTGAAAATTAGTATTTAAAGGTAATATATATATAAGTATATATTATATTATATTTATATGTTAAAAATTATTAATTATGATTTTTCATAAATGATGTTATAATATATTAGTATGAAATAAAATGATTAATTTAATAAATAATAGTTAAACATAAATTTATTATGTATATAAGATTTTATACATGGACAGTAAAATAATATTCGTAACATTTGAACTTAGATTTAAGTATAATTAGAAAAAAATAAAAAAAAATTCTTTGGGTTTTCTAATGAATATTATAGACATGCCACTAATATTAAACAAGGGACTATTAATAGTTTTGAGATTATACCTGGGTGAAATAATGTGTCCATATCAAGGGATTAATAATTTGAAATAATTGGTATGCCCAATTAAACCAATTTGTGTGGTAATTAACTTAATTAGTTGAGTTCTAAGCAAGAGGCTTACTCACGATTAAATCTTATTTTAAACCACTTGTTTTTGCACCAAATTCAAGTGAGTATTGTATAAGTAACTCGACAAATTGTAGGGTGTACCTACCACTTAACCACACGAGAGATTGTTAATAAATCCTTAACTCCTTTAAACCCAACTAGTTGTGGGTGATTGATGTTCCATATCTCCTTGAGGCTTGGAGATGGCTAAGCCATGTAGGGGCATATAAAATGTCAGGTAATGGCAATGTCAGGCTCATAGGTACCATACTTATATTTAACCACTATCTCAAATAGGCAGCCTAAATTTATTAATAAATTTCAAGAAGAGAGTTATCTATGCAAATATAAACTTATGACTCCTTATTAGGGATTATGAAGTTAAATTATCCAATCTAAGACTCATGATTCTAGAGCATCTGAAGGGGGAGCACATTTGATTAAATCAATAAACATCATTACTTTTAAATTTGTGAAATGTCTTCATGAAGATGTATAACTAATATTGTGTTTCGGGTTAGGCCTTAAATACTTAAGGGTGTTAATTATATTAAGTAATAGTTTTGTTTTAAAAAAAAAAAATTGTTGGGTTTTTCTAGCGAAAAATTATGGGCATGACAGAAACTCAATCCATTGATGGAGAGCCAATGTTCATAACAGAATATTTGTAAATGCATACTATAGTCGCATCCAAAAATTTCAAACCTAAGAGAAAAAATCTTTAACCACCCACCAACCCCTAGTCTAGCAATTGCTAGATGAGTATGTAGAGCTCATAGAAGCAAAATGAGCGAAAAAAGCAGCTAATATCACAATTACGAATCTTCACCCCTGGAGGATGAGCTGGCCTCATAATGGGAAGGAGGCATGGGATTATAAACATAAAGTGCCCTCGCATCTTTTGAGAATATTTCAGAGGCTTGTTTAGTTGTCTTTGATCTTGCAGCCACATCAAATAAGAAATGCAGAGCTAGAAAGACATCAACACTAGTAGCAAGAGTGTTGGTTTCAACCTTTCCATGCAGATCATTGCAATCGAGAATGATCCTTTCAAATTCATCACACATGAGACCTGACCTGAGGACATGCAAAATTTCTCCATAAAAACCATTAGAAGACAAATCATTATGACTAATAAAACCACCAATAGGAAAAGAACCTGCATCAAACTTGTAGTTAACCAGAGCTTCTTTTAGATCAAATTCAGAAAGAAGACTAGGCTGAGAAAATTGTGAAGCAAGCACCATAATTATCTCAGGTTCTAAGAGATTATCCATGTAAATAGTGAAAAAGCGAGATAACACTTCATAATAAGTGACATTTGCATTTTCCTTAAGCCATTGAGAGACCACCACCTTTTTGCAGGCCAGAAAAGTGTCGGCATCATCCAGGCAAAAAACTTTCCAGAACTTTTCATGATCATATGGATGGGAGTCAAAAAAGACTTTTCCCTTTGAATTAAAATTTATTCTATACCAAGATGAACCAGAATGTGAAGACATGGTTAGGAGAAGCCCCAAGTTACTAACACACTGCTATCCAAAAAGGAAAGACATTTTCTTTTTTAAATACCATCCTTGTGAACTCATTATACTGGAGTTGGCTAACAATTTTTGTGTAGGCTGACAATAGCCAAAGTGAATACAAAAGAGAAGAGTCTGACCATTCATTGCAAGCAATAATTCCCAATGGGTCGGCTTACCAAGTGAAAAGCAAAGGAACACCATAATATGACAATCACTATAAAGCATGATTGGTAGAGAGAATTTACCATAATCGCATACAACAAGATTACTGGCAAAAGCTTTAGAAATTGGCTTTGCATTCGTAGATTGTATTTGGCTGAAAGTTTACAGAGTCTTTACAAACAACCAAATTGAGCACATTTGCCTGAGACCAATAGTTCATGTATTTTTCTATCTACAGGTAAAATACACGTTGTTTGAAATACCGTGCCAAGAAAAATAAGCCAACCCCATAAAGAAGAGACCACACAAAATTGTAGAACAATGCAACATTTTGGAAGAGTATAGAGGCAAAAGAGTCCAAGACATGTCAACTATCCCCACAACCCAGGACTTAATTGGTTAATGAGGGGATTTCTAACTGTAGAAGCTCTTTATAATCCCAAAGATTATCGATTGCTATATTAGCAAGATAGTTTGCCACAAGTTTGCCTCCCTGTAGCAATGAGAGAGTGTATAGTTATTGAATAGTGATAATTGTAAGAGAACTCTCTCTAGGAGGTATTGAAGATGCCAAACATCAGATCTCTTGTTAATGATGGAATTAAAGATGACTGACGAGTCTCCTTCTATTACAAGATCTTTAATTCCAAGTGAAAGAGCTAGCTCCAACCCCAAACTTAGTGCTTCTAGTTCAACTTTATTATTTGTGCTAGCAGGGATAGATTTGTAGGTAGCCTTGATGACTTTTGAGTCTAAGTTTATAATTACAACCCCAATCCCCGAACTTCAAGGATTGCCTCGAGAAGCCCCATCATAGTTTAGTTTGAACTAGTTCATAGGTGGGGGAATCCATTTTGCTTCTCTTTTGGCTTTACATTTATCAGCCTTGCTTGAGATCGAACCATGAAATGGTAAAGACTTGATTGAAGGCCATGATCTAAAAATATAAGTATCCCAATTTGAGAAGGATTTCAGGTTATTAACTTGTTTAAATATGTGAGATTTCAGTATTTCTGAGATTGAATTTTCTAGTTTGAGAAGAACATCTTCCAAAGAGGAAGGATTATGTTTGAAAATTATGTTGTTTCTTTCAAGCCAAATTTTCCAAATAAGTAAGGAAGGAGAAACAACCCACATGCAAGAAAAGAAGGAGGATCGGAAGCAATGAGGCCATGCTGTGAATTGGGCTAACAATGTAGGACCAATCATAGAATTCCACCCCAACTTCTGGAATAACCAGTACCAACAGTGAGAGGAAAAGGGACATTTTAAGAAAAGATGATCTGTAGATTCGAGGAAATACCCACAAAATACACAAGGGAAGGCAGCAGTGATGCCTAGTCTATCCAGTATTGCACTAGTAAGGGCCCTGTCTTGGAGAGCAATCCATGCAAAGTCCCCTACCTTTGGCAAGCAAGCAACATTCCAAAATAGTGCATGTGGAAGCTCAGTTTTGGGGTGAGAAGATAAGAGAGAGTTATATCCATCTCTAACTAAGTAATTACCAGTTTTAGATTTGGTCCAAATCAAAGAATATTCCTTGTCTAAAAAGACAATGGCTCTTTTTTCCAACTCCTTCGAGAAAGCTGATTTAAGCAGAAGGGGAAGAGGAAGGGAAGCAATCGATTTCCACTTGACTTTAGGAACAGACTGAGAGAGATCTACATTAAAATAGTTTGCCACTTTAGAACCCCATTTAGATTTGAGCATTACAATTAAGGGACCCCAATCCCTTATTTGAGCCAAAGCTGAATAACCATTCCATACATCCTCCCAAAAAAATTATTTTCTACCATTATGCACCAACTAGGAAAGATGGGGGAGGATAACTGACCTGCAAGAAGAGATAAAGTTCCAAATTGCAGAACCTTTAGGGAGGATAGAGGCAGCAAAGATACACTCCCTTGGATGGGGATAAAGATATTTTGAAAACATTAATTTCCCCCACCTAGAATTTGGGTTCTAATATAGCCTTCAAGTTAACTTTTCTCCTAGAGCTAAATTTTGAAGTTGTACATCTCTTATCCCTGAACCCCCCATCCCTTTCAAAAGGCATACTTTATCCCATGCAATTAGAGGTACTTTTTATTTTCCCCCAACATTATCATTCCATAAGAAGGAGCGAAGCACAAATTTCAAATGACATAAAGTATCTGTCAAAGCTTTGAGCACTGATAATAGGTATATTGGTATGGCATTTAGAACTGATTTTATCATCTGAACTTTCCCAAAAAATGAAAGCCACTTATGTTTCCAAGCGAGGATCTGCCCCATTATTGAGGAGATTTCTTTGTCCCAAAAAGAAGGAGTAACTTTACCAGAAAAGAAGGGAATCCCAAGGTAAGAACATGGGAGAGAAGCTAGAGGGAATCCCCAAAATTTCTGCAACTTTTTCTCTATGACAGGGGGAACATTTAGTAAGAACAATTTTTATTTTGACAAATTAATCATCTGGCCAGAAGCCTTTGAGTATTCCAAAAGGATTTCCTTGATAGTTTTAGCTTCTGGGATTGAAGTGTGGCCAAAAAGTAGAGTGTCATCTGCAAAGAGACCATGAATCTAATTTGATTGCAAATTGGGGATGTGAATGCCTTTCCAAAGATTTTTACCTTTAGCAGTCTGAATCGCCCTACTTAAACCTTCTGCCATGAGAATAAAAAGAAAGGGCGATAGGGGGTCCCCTTGCCTTATGCCCCTTGAAGAGGGGAAAAAACCACAAGGGGAGCCATTTAACATAACTAAAAATATTACTGTTGAAATGCAAGAGTGTATCCACTTAATCCATTTATCAAAGAAGCCAAATTTATGAAGAACAACCTTTAGGAAATCCTAGTTAACTCTGTCATAGGCTTTCAACATATCCAGTTTTAGGATCATTGTCAGTGTCTTATTTTGCTTGATGGAGTGCAGAATTTCGTGGGCTATTATTGCTCCATCAGAGGTTTAAAACTAATGTTAGTTTTAATAAAGCTTGTGTTAATTAATATTTATTTTAGTGGTTAATTTAAATCTACTTTGATTTTTTTATTCTTATAATTAATTTACAAAACATTTTTTGATATAATAGGTTACATTCATGATCTACAAGAATTTAAAAGTAAATTTAAAAAGCATAGAGTATTGCTTTAAAATTAATGTTATATATTGTGGAAGAGTGGAAGGTCGGAGGTCTAATAGTTAAATTTATTAGATCTCATAGTTAAATTTATTTAGCCTAAAAAATCGAAGAAAATAATAAGACAAAATATGAAATGAAAGAGAGTATTTATATGTAAGACTAAAATTCAAGATTGAAATTAGAAGTAAAAAAAGGTATATTTTAGGATAAGATTTCAATTAATTTTAGCTCAAATTATTGAAAGAGTATAGAAATACAGGTTTTATTTGGAAGTTTAAATTAATAGAGTTTATAAATTTTTGGCTAAATGATAGGTGTAATATTTGTATCTTTTTTTTAATTTATATTGTAAGGAAGTAAAAATAAAAATTCATCAACAATATGGGGATTCAATATTATTTTGAAGATTTAGATTAAGAAATCAAGTAAATAAGAAAGTAAGTTTATACATTTTAATAGGAAGTAAAAAAATAGATTTTTAATTTTTTTTTAAATAAAAGTGGCAAAGCCACTGAAATATTTTATTAATTTTAGAATAATCTTCATACCATACCCGTAGGAAAGAACCAGGAGAAGAAAACCTCTGGTTATAGCTCCATGTAGAAGTACAAATGCCAATAAAAATAATTACAGAATAAAATCCAAGGATCATTCCAAATAGAGATCCCAGATACAACCATTCTACCCTAAGAAAGAGAAATCTAATTGAAATATGGTCAGCAATGATCTTGGTCAACCCCAACCATTTGGGAACTTGAGCTTGCTTCATAATAGGATAGTGGACATTTATAATCCAATGAGAACTTCTTCTTCGTCTTCACAGCCCAGTGGACAGAACTAAAGGAGAAATCTTATCACTGAGGAGTTTGCATCCGCATATCGTTTCTTCAAAAATATCATTCACAATCCCAGACCTGGTAATCATCAAAAGATCTCCATACCAACTATTAGTAGCAAAATCAGTTTTGGAAACAAACCCAACAATAGGAAAGTTACCATTACCCAACAAGTACTTATCCAAGACCTCCTGAAGATCTAAATCATGCAGCATGTAATACCCCTCTATTTTGCTCTTTTGATGTGATGGTAATTTATTCTGATGGATCATTATGGCATGATTTAGATTAGCATAGAGAATATTCGAATTAATGATGCTTTATGTTGTTGATTAAATTATTAATGTTAGACTCGTCAATTGTAACACTGTATTGGTGAAGGGGACGGGATTCCATCACTTGCTTCTGAGTGCCCTGTGATTCTGAGACTTCCTCTTCACGGTGTGTTTTATATGATGCAAATATACATGTGTGATATATTTTTGTTCGCAGGTTGACAAGTACAGGACATCGACTCCACCTGGTTTCACAAGGTTGAGCATGTCCATTGCCAACGACATTCGATTGGGAGATAGTAGCTAGGTTTTACGTGTCAAGTCATCACCCTAGTCATAAGTGTGTCGTTGATTGTAGTCTGGTTCAGTTGTTTTTATATTGTTCATTTGTCTTGATCTTATTAATTGCAAGTTAGAAAGGTTAAATAAATGGTCTATGTAGTTAAGTGGTTGATTAAATGAATCTGGTTATAATGTTAGAAATGTTATTTAATTTATTGATTAATTTAATTTAATTAATAAAATAATTTAATCTTGGATTAGATTTATTTTATTGATTAATTAAATTAATTGTGTTGATTTGAATTAAGTTATTCATTTTGGAAATTAATAGTTATTTTGAATTGAAATTAAGTTTGAAAATTGAAAAAAGGGTTTTAATTTCATTTTTGAAAATTTTAAATGTGAAAATTGAAAATTGGAGATATTTTCTATTTTTGTTTTTGAAAATTAATGAGGGTGGGTGATGAGATATTTTGGAATTTTCTTTATTATTTGGATTTTTCATGAATCTTGAGGAGGAGGAGAAAATTGGAAAAATGGAGGAGAAATGAAGAACATGATTTTGGTTTTGTGGGCTTGGATTGGAATGGTGTTAAAGTCTGTGGACTTGTTGGAAAGGAGTTTGGATCTAAGGAGAAGGTTTTGCACCATTTTTGCCAACCTCTCAACTTCTGGAATCAGGTTTTCTATTGATTAATTTAGTTTCAATTTGAAAAGATTCATGTATTTGGTTGTGTTGCTTGCAAAACCATTGATTGAAAACTCAAATGATTATGTGGAAAAATAAACCCATGCTCAAACTTTGAAAATCTTTGTTTGAAAATGAATCTATTCAAAGAAAGATTGTGTTCTTGGCTACAAATTTATGTTTTTGAAAATTAATTGCTCAATTAGTTTGCAAACCTGATGTAAAGACAATGAATTTATTCATGTGTATATAATATATCATTTTATATATATGTTTTTTTTTGTTTTTGAAGAAAAAAGGTTATGTTGTTAAAAAATACCCCTGTGGAGAGGTGCACAGATTTCAAAATCCGTAGGTCTCATGTTATAAAACATTTTTTTATAAAAAATAAATAAATAAACAATTTTTATTTTTTTTTAAAGTCCGAATTTGGGGGAGCCACGCCCAGCGCGCCTCCACGCGGCCACCTAAGGACCGCCGCCCACATATTGTTGGGTCGGTTGTGCTTAGCACAGTCGCACCACTAGTATGGGAGTCGGTTGTGCTCACAGCCGCCGCCCCATGCATAGGGGTCGGCTGTGGGTGAAGCCAGTCGCTGCCCAACACAAGAAAATAAAACGCGCGCAATTTCCCCTAAAACGTGTGCCTTAAAACATGCGGTTCGACGAATGGCGTTTGGCTTTTAATAAAAATGTATATTTTATATTTTGTATATTATGATTTATAATATTTAAATATTTAAAAATAATATTTAATATTATATTTTATAATATTAAAATATTTATAATATTAAAATATCTGTGTATTACATATTAAATATATATTAATATATACGTATATTTATGTATATATTAATATCATATTTGGTATTGGAAATTTTTATAATATAGTTTAAAATATATATATATATATATATATATATATATTTAATGGTTGATTTTAATAAAGGCATATTTTAAATATAATTGAGAAAATTATAAATCAATGAGCAATAGTCTAATTAATGCTTTGAGTTTAAAATAATATATTTGGAAAGGACAATTATTTGATTTACAGATAATATGTTTTATAGAGAAATTAATCAATGTTTAAATGCTTTATTTTGAAAAAAAGAAATAAATAATTTGAAAATGGTATGTTTTTTTTAAATCGACGAAGTAAACATTTATTTTAGTACTATTTACAAGTAATCGAGGAATTTAATATTTGGTTTAAATTTCGTCCTTGGTCAGAAAGGGATATTGTTAAATAAGTTTAATAGAGACACCAGCTACGGAATTTTATTAGAGGCAGTAGATTTATGTTGTTTAAAAAAAAGTAATCGTGGATCTGAATTGTTTATTAAAATTAGTTTTCTTGTCTCAGTAATTAGAAAGACAATGAATTATTTTGCTTAATTAATTCGTTAGGGAAATTGTTTTCCATACAGTGAAATGAATTTTAAAAGGGATATGGATTTAGTACATCCAAATTAAATTATTTCCTTGCAATTGCTTTCATGATGATTTACCTCTATGCCTTGTTTGGGGAAATGGGTTAAGTGTCTTTAATTTGTAAGTCTTCCAGAGGATCCTAGAGGTTGGGGGTTGTTGTTTTGTGAGGTCAACCATTTGATAATTCCCTTGGTTAGTGCTTGAGGTTGCGACAATGTTATTACCCGGTTTCTACGAACGGGGATATTTTGTGCCTCCTATGGAAGGAGTGGATTATGTGATTGGTGGCCCCTTGTAAGGAGTGGCATTGTTATCTTTGTTACCTCTAGTGTTTGGAGAGGGCTTTGACTTATGTTTCCTCCTAGTGTTGGAGTGATCGTCTTATCTATTTGTATGCACTTGGGCTTCCCTTGGTGTTAGTTTGTTTGTGTGTTGTCAAGTAGAAGAGTGGCTTTCGTTAGGGGCCAGAGCCATGAGAGGTAAACTGGGTAACCTTCGGAGGTAGTTTATTCGAGTGATAACTAAAGAAATGTAAACCATGTTAGTAATGTTATGGTGTACTTGTAGTTGGTACTTGATTGTTGTGTGTGTGGTCTTCTTAACATACCTAATCTGTTATTTCTAGAAGCAATGTAACCATGTTAGAGTTTTACTTGAGTTGTACTTGTGATGTATTTGAGTTGTATGTATGTTGAACTTGAGTTGTACTTGTGTGGTGCAAGTGATTGGTTGTGTCAGTTTGGATTCAGTTATGATTCAGTCTGTGTCTAGAGGTAGATGGTCTTGTCTTGGTATCTTTGTTACTATCTCCTAGCATGGGGGGTGGGCCTTTGGGTTCCACTTGGTTGGGTGGTGTGCACCTTTCTCCATTGGGCTTTCTCCTTGTTCGTGTTGACAAGATTTCCAATTGGAGAGCTCGTGGGATCCGGTTACTCTTTATGCTTATTTTCATTTCAGTTAATCTTGTAATTTATTACCCCTCTTTGAATCGAGGTGGAAGTTGTAATATGTAATCATGATTTTAGATTTACCTCATTCGGGGAATGAGAGATGTAATCTCCTTAGTAGATTATTGTACTTTGGGATCTTGTGGTATCTTTTACTTTTATGCTGTAATTTATCTTGTATGGAATGTATGTGTTCTTAATTTCTTAAGTAATTAATGTTGTGGTTTCCATTCATAATGTTGTTTGTGGGTAATTAAGTAATCTCGGTCTCGTAATCTTAGAGGTTGTTGCAATGTGTAGTGAACTTGCATATTAATTGTACTTAAAAAATAATAATTAGTTCGTTTGAGTAGTTAATTGCAACTTCCTCTACGGTTGCATGGCAGGGCGTTACACATGGTATCAGAGCCTCAGGTTCATACACTGGGTTCTCTGGGAACATTTGTGCCCACTAGGTTGTCCCTGTGAACCTGTTAGTGGAATTGTTAAGTGATCACATGTTCATGGCTTTTACCTTAGCATGATGTACTATGTGGAAAAGAGTAGCGTGAAAGTAACCTGATAAAATATTATGGTTGGAAAGTTTTGTTACGTATCCCATGGGTTATGGTATTGGATGTTCCTATGGGATTGTGTATGTAGTTGTACCCCTATAAATGTAAGAAACCGGTAATTGTATCTTGTTTGAGAGTTGTGAATACCTTGTACTTGCTTTGTGTATCGACATGATAGTGGTACTTGGTACCCATCCTTGAGGAAAAGTTACACTTTGGTGTGGGATTTATCATACCATTATGTGTGCATGCATGTTTGTTACCTGATTGAGGGCCAACCCGTGTGTGGTTGAAACTTATGCATAAGAGTAACCAAGAGTAGTTCTTCTTCTTTTGGTTCTCTAGATCCTCAATCCGTAAAGGGATAGTAGCAGCCACAAGTTCCTTGGGTGGAGTGTGTAGCTTACGCATATTGCGACGCCGAGTGTCTTAGCTCAACCAATCCCGAGGAAACATAACCACTACTTTCCCTTATAATGGATCAGGATATTTGATCCATAAGTGTTAACCTAATCCCCACAAATTTGAGTACAGCAGCATAGGTATGTTAGCTATGCATGGACATCCGTGGAGGCGTTGATCCGGCATAGCGAGTAAACCTCGTTTGTATGAGAGGTGAGACTTGGTAGCCCCATAGTGATATTATCATATTGCATCATGTATATATATCCTATCTTACTTGTGTTCTAACATGATGTACGAGATATGATGCCACACCCGACTGGTGTTCCGACATAGTGTTGGTGGTGACGCCGTGTTACATGATGCCATGTGCGTAGACACGTGAAGGTGCATTATGATATTTTCTTTGTTAGCCTACTTGTGTGATGAGCGTTATGGGGCCTCAAACACTTGTAGAGGGATACTCATGGTTGCCTTGATCATGTTGGTCGAGTAGCATATCGGTCGATCCTAGCCATGTATACCTCTTGCTTCAGCGAGTACCTGTGTTTGCCTTCTCCACAAGGTATCGCTATGCGAGGAGTGTTCTGCACGTGCGTAATTTTGCGGAGCCATAGACACTTTGCCATGCAGCATATGACCAATACGATCCTATTCCGACTGGCATATGTCCATGTTGTGTGTTGACACAATGCAGGGTGTAGCCGAGGAGTACACCCTATGCCATGTGGTTGGAATTTTCACTCTGTACCACATGAGGGACTATCGTGATAGTTAGACGTTGTTTCCTCCTTCCTCGTTTGGTGGCTAGTATCTAATCACACAGTGTTATACAGTGCAATTTTAAAGATTGTGAACTTTCTTTTGCTTATTGATGTTTTTTTTTAGTTGATTGTGAGGGCCGATACTTTGTTATATTTGATTGTGAAGGTTTAGCCACAACTTGTGATCTTATTTTCTTATAACCCTAGTGGTTATATATTTGATTCAGTGTTAAAATTATGTGCATTATTGCCTTATTGTTGAAACTGAACTTTATTTTTCTCTTCTTTATGAACTTGGTGGCTAAGCTAGTTATCATTGTTGTTTTCAATGTCGGCTATATGTTATATTGTGAATTCCTCTCCAAGGACGTATGAGACGAATTTGGTGAGTGTGTATGAGGAAGTAGACGCAAGAAACATAGAGGATGGGGGTATGGGAGGCTGTTATGCAACTAGGACCCACTACTCACCTTTGTGTGATAACTATCTCTTGGAGGCTAATCACCTTACACAATAAGAGACAGGTCATGGTGGTCTTGTTTGGATGGTTTCACTTTATGTATGACCTAAAACCATCAAGCCACTGAATATGATGTTGATTAATGTGAGATGGATATTGGCTCTCAGCTTATGGTTTATGTGAGATGGATATTGGTTCTTGGTTCATGGATCCTTCTATCATGGATTAGTATGTTGCTTTTTGGTGTCCAGATGGACCCTTGTGTAGCCTTGTGATGATTCCCAATGATGTGTATTGGTACACGTGTCTATTATGTATGTTAATCCATGGTTATGTGTTTTTGGAGACTTCGTTGGTGGTTGCTTCACCATGTTGTCTTGGTTGGATTGACAGTGTATCTGGTTGAGTTGTTTATGGCTCAAGTTGTAATTTTTATGTTGAGGTTTGGAGTGGTTCAATTTGGAACCCTTGGCTTTATGTGATTGTATGGAGTTTGCACTAGGGGTTTTGCAGGCTTCCAGGAGTAAGCCTAACCCTAGCGGGGGAGGATGTAATACCCCTCTGTTTTGCTCTTTTGATGTGATGGTAATTTATTTTGATGTATCATTATGGCATGCTTTAGATTAGCATAGAGAATATTCGATTTAATGATGCTTTATGCTATTGATTAAATTATTAATTTTAGACTCGTCAGTTGTAACACTGTATTGGTGAAGGGGACGGGATTGCATCACTCGCTTGCGAGCGCCCTGTGATTCTGAGACTTCCTCTTCACTATGTGTTTTATATGATGCAAATATACATGTGTGATATATTTTTGTTCACAGGTACAGGTACAGGACATCGACTCTACCTAGTTTCACAGGGTTGAGCGTGTCCATTGCCAACGACATTCAATTGGGAGATAGTAGCTAGGTTTTACGTGTCAAGTCATCACCCTAGTCATAAGTGTGTCGTTGATTGTAGTCTGGTTCAATTATTTTTATATTGTTCATTTGCCTTGATCTTATTAATTGCAAGTTAGAAAGGTTAAATAAATGGCATATGTAGTTAAGTGGTTGATTAAATGAATCTGGTTATAATGTTAGAAATGTCATTTAATTTATTGATTAATTTAATTTAATTAATAAAATAATTTAATCTTGGATTAGATTTATTTTATTGATTAATTAAATTAATTGTGTTGATTTGAATTAAGTTATTCATTTTGGAAATTAATAGTTATTTTGAATTGAAATTAAGTTTGAAAATTGAAAAAAGGGTTTTAATTTCATTTTTGAAAATTTTAAATGTGAAAATTGAAAATTGGAGATATTTTCTATTTTTGTTTCTGAAAATTAATGAGGGTGGGTGATGAGATATTTTGGAATTTTCTTTATTATTTGGATTTTTCATGAATCTTGAGGAGGAGAAAATTGGAAAAATGGAGGAGAAATGAAGAACATGATTTTGGTTTTGTGGGCTTGGATTGGAATGGTGTTAAAGTTTGTGGACTTGTTGGGAAGGAGTTTGGAAGTGAGGAGAAGGCTTTGCACCATTTTTGCCAACCTCTCAACTTCTGGAATCAGGTTTTCTATTGATTAATTTAGTTTCAATTTGAAAATATTCATGTATTTGGTTGTGTTGCTTGCAAAACCATTGATTGAAAACTCAAATGATTATGTGGAAAAATAAACCCATGCTCAAACTTTGAAAATCTATGTTTGAAAATGAATCTATTCAAAGAAAGATTGTGTTCTTGGCTGCAAATTTATGTTTTTGAAAATTAATTGCTCAATTAGTTTGCAAACTTGATGTAAAGACAATGAATTTATTCATGTGTATATAATATATCATTTTATATATATGTTTTTTTTGTTTTTGAAGAAAAAAGGTTATGCTGTTTAAAAATCATTTTTTTTTTAAAATACCCCTATGGAGAGGTGCGCGGATTTCAAAATCCACAGGTCTCATGTTATAAAATATTTTTTTATAAAAAAATTTTTTTAAAAAAAATCCCTAATTTGGGGAAGCCACACCCAGCGTGCCCCCACGCGGCCACCTAAGCACCGTCGCCCACATACTGGTGGGTCAGTTGTGCTTAGCACAGTCGCACCACCAGTATGGGGGTCAGTTGTGCTCACAACCGCCGCCCCATGCATAGGGGTCGGCTGTGGGTGAAGCCATCCACTGCCCAACACAAGAAAATAAAACACACGCGGTTTCCCCTAAAACACGTGCCCTAAAACACGTGGTTCAAGGAATGGCTTTTGGCTTTTAATAAAAAATTTATATTTTATATTTTGTATATTATGATTTATAATATTTAAATATTTAAAAATAATATTTAATATTATATTTTATAATATTAAAATATTTGTGTATTACATATTAAATATATATTAATATATACGTATATTTATGTATATATTAATATCATATTTGGTATTGAAAATTTTTATAATATAGTTTTAAAATATATATATATATATATATTTAATGGTTGATTTTAATAAAGGCATATTTTAAATATAATTGAGAAAATTATAAATCAATGAGCAATAGTCGAATTAATGGTTTGAGTTTAAAATAATATATTTGGAAAGGACAATTATTTGATTTACAGATAATATGTTTAATAGAGAAATTAATTAATCTTTAAATGCTTTATTTTGAAAAGAAGAAATAAATGATTTGAAAATGGTATGTTTTTTTTAAATCGACGAAGTAAACATTTATTTTAGTACTATTTACAAGTAATCGAGGAATTTAATATTTGGTTTAAATTTCGTCCTTGGTCAGAAAGGGATATTGTTAAATCAGTTTAATAGAGACAGCAACTACAAAATTTTATTAGAGGCAGTAGATTTATGTTGTTTAAAAAAAAGTAATCGTGGATCTAAATTGTTTATTAAAGTTAGTTTTCTCGTCTTAGTAATTAGAAAGACAATGAATTATTTTGCTTAATTAATTCGTTAGGGCAATTGTTTTCCATACAGTGAAATGAATTTTAAAAGGGATATGGATTTAGTATATCCAAATTAAATTATTTCCTTGCAATTGCTTTCATGATGATTTACCTCTATGCCTTGTTTGGGGAAATGGGTTAAGTGTCTTTAGTTTGTAAGTCTTCCAGAGGATCCTAGAGGTTGGGGGTTGTTGTTTTGTGAGGTCAACCGTTTGATAATTCCCTTGGTTAGTGCTTGAGGTTGTGACAATGTTATTACCCGGTTTCCAGGAACGGGGATATTTTGTGCCTCCTATGGAAGGAGTGGATTATGTGATTGGTGGCTCCTTGTAAGGAGTGGCGTTGTTATCTTTGTTACCTCTAGTGTTTGGAGAGGGCTTGACTTATGTTTCCTCCTAGTGTTGGAGTGATCGTCTTATCTGTTTGTATGCACTCGGGCCTCCCTTGGTGTTAGTTTATTTGTGTGTTGTCAAGTAGAAGAGTGGCTTTCGTTAGGGGCCAGAGCCGTGAGAGGTAAACTAGGTAACCTTCGGAGGTAGTTTATTCAAGTGATAACTAAAGCAATGTAAACCATGTCAGTAATGTTATGGTGTACTTGTAGTTGGTACTTGATTATTGTGTGTGTGGTCTTCTTAACATACCTGATCTGTTATTTCTGGAAGCAATGTAACCATGTTAGAGTTTTACTTGAGTTGTACTTGTGATGTATTTGAGTTGTATGTACGTTGAACTTGAGTTGTACTTGTGCGGTGCAAGTGATTGGTTGTGTCAGTTTGGATTAAGTTATGATTCAGCCTGTGTCTAGAGGTAGATGGTCTTGTCTTGGTATCTTTGTTACTATGTCTTAGCACGGGGGGTGGGCCTTTGGGTTCCACTTGGTTGGGTGGTGTGCACCTTTCTTCGTTGGGCTTTCTTCTTGTTCGTGTTGATGATATTTCTAGTTGGAGAGCTTGTGGGATCCAGTTACTCTTTATGCTTATTTTCATTTCAGTTAATCTTGTAATTTATTACTCCTCTTTGAATTGAGGAGGAAGTTGTAATATGTAATCATGCTTTTAGATTTACCTCATTCAGGGAATGAGAGATGTAATCTTCTTAGTAGATTATTGTACTTTGGGATCTTGTGGTATCTTTTACTTTTAAACTGTAATTTATCTTGTATGGAATGTATGTGTTCTTAATTTCTTAAGTAATTAATGTTGTGGTTTCCATTCATTATGTTGTTCGTGGGTAATTCAGTAATCTCGGTCTCGTAACCTTAGAGGTTGTTGCAATGTGTAGTGAACTTGCATATTAATTGTACTTATAAAAAAAAAAAATTAGTTCGTTTGAGTAGTTAATTGCACTTTCCTCTAGGGTTGCGTGGCGAGGCGTTACACAACAACTCAAGGTGCACAGATTTTTTAGAGAGCATATTTACCAACTTTTCAACTACAAATACATCCATAAGAATGGTAAAAAGGCAAGATAGATTCTTAGTGTAATACCCCTCTATTTTTCTCTTTTGATCGAACAGTGTTCTGCTTTGTTATGCTTTATTTTCTGTTAGTAACTTGATTATGATACTCGGTTACTATTTGATCACTATCTGTAAAGCGATGTGAATGTTATATTTTGATGTGATGGATATTTTAATGTGATGGTATTTTATTATGATGGCATGTTTTGAATTAGCATAAGTGGATATTTGAATTAATGATGTTTTATGATTTGGATTAAAGTAATATTTTAGATATGTCAATTAGTAATACCGTATTGGTTAAGGGGACGGTATCGCATCACTTGCTTGTGAGCGCCCTGCAATTCTATGATTTCCTCTTCACGGTGTGTTTTAATTATGACATATATATGCATGTGGATATATTCTTTGTTCGTAGGTTGACAGTTACTGGACATCAACTATACCTGGTTTCACAGGTTGGAGCATGTCCATTGTCCAATGGCATTCGATTGGGAGATAGTAGCTGGGTTTTCCATGCCAAGTTGTCACCCTAGTCATAGTGTGTTGTCGGGTCTTAGTCAGGTTGAGTTGCTTTAAATATTGTTCCTTCTCTATGATTATTTAATCGCATGTTATTAAGTTAAATAAATACTTCTATAGTTAAATTGTGGATTCAATTGATCTGGGATTATGTCAGTAATATAATTTATTTTATTATTAATTTAATTTAATTAATAAATAATTTAATCATGGATTAAATCTATTTTATTATTAATTTAACTTAATTAATAAATAATTTAATCGTGGATTAAATCTATTTTATTAATTAATTAAATTAATGATGTTGAAATAAGTTAAGTTAGTTATGGAAATAAGTTAAGTTAGTTATGGATTTAAAATTAGTTTTTTTGAAATTATATTTGTATATGTTGTTGTTGAAATCATGTTGAAAAGAATTTAAATCTTTTGTATGATTGCAAAATAAACCCAGTTTAATTCTTGTTTTCTCAAAATTGGAAAAACCTCCGTTGAAAAGGAATCTCTTCAAGAAATAAAATGATTTCTTGGCTGCAAATTATTGTCTTTGAAAATTATTTGCTCAATTTGATTTGCAAATCTGAGTGGGGATAATTAAATTTGTGCATATATATGTATATATACACATGTATTTTATTTATATTTTTGATTCATGTGGGAGGGGTTATGTTGTTAAAAATATTTTTAAAATATCCTGTGTGAGGGCGTGGATTTCCAAAAAAAATCGTAGGTTTTATAAAAAAAATTTAAAAAAAAGATCTAAAATGAAGTTTTGGGGGGGCTAGGGGCTCACCCCCATCGGCCCCCATGGGAAGCGTGTTGGGGGGGTAGCCACGCCCAACGCGTCCCCCACAAAGCCACCCACGGCCGCTGCTAGCACAGCCGCCACCACTGGTGGTGGTCAGCTGTGCTAGGCACAACCGTGCCACCAACAGGGGTGGTCGGCTGTGCATAGCACAGTCGCCGCCGCTAGGAGGGCGGCTGGTAAACCGCTGCCCAACCCCACTGTGCAAAAAACTGCGACCAGAGAAAAATGTCAGCCCAGCCTAGCCCTAATCCTCGCATGCGGCTCGAGAGGAAGGCATGCGGCCCAAGGCAGCCGACCGACCTCTGTGTGGCACACGGCCCGAGGAGAACTTTTGAATTCTTTTTAAAAAATAAATTAAATTAAAGAAAATTAAAAAATATATATGTAATATTTAAATATTATATTTTATAATATTAAAATATTTTGAAATAATATTTTATATTATATTTTATAATACTAAAATATTAATATGTATTAATAATCAAATATATAGGGTATTTAGCATGTTATATTTTAATATTAAAATATTTTAAATAATATTTTATATTAGATTTTATAATATGAAGATATTAGTATATATTATAATAAAGTATATTATTCTTTTAATTGTGTGTTAAATTATGATATATATATATATATATATATATATATATATATAATAAAATTATTGATTTAGTTTAATTGAGAAAATGAGACTATGGTATTTTTGGACAAATTATTGATATTATTTAAAATAATATATTTAGATAGAATAATATATTTGTTTTAAATAATATAGTCATTAACTTATGTTAAATTGTGTTGGAAATGATTATATCAAGTAGAGGAAATATTTATTTATTTTAAAATGTTATTTTCTAAATGGTTGAAACAAGTGTTTAAATTATAATCGTTGGAAACATTTAAAGAATGTGATATTTCATTTAAAAGAGATGTGTTTAATAGCGTGATTGAATGTTTATTTTATTTTTAATTACAAGCAATTAAGGATTAAATATGTGATTTAAATTTATGCTTATGTCTGAAAGAGACATCAATAAATTAGTTTTATTGTGGCAATAATCTATTTAATTTTATTAAAAGAATTGGATTTAGGAAATCCAAAGCAGATTTAATCCTTGATTAATTGCTTGTTTAAATGTGATTTCTTCTGTTATTGCCTTGGGGGAAATTGTTCAGTAGGGAATTATAAGTCTTCCAGATAGGCTTTTTAAATATGTGGGTTGACATGTCATGTAGTGAACCTGTTCTGAATCCCTTGGGTAGTGCATGGTACGTATCAGTTATTTACCCGATTTCCACAAACGGGATGTTATGTGCCTCCTTGGATTAGGAGTGGATTATGTGATTTATGCCTCCTTGTAAGGAGTGACTTTGTTATGTTTGTTTCCTCCAGTGGTTGGAGATGGTTTGAACTTATGTCACCTCCTGAGAAAGGAGTGGTCATGTTATCTTGTTTGTTTGCACTTTGATACCCTTGGTGATTGGCTGGTATGTGTGTTGTCAAGTAGAAGAGTGGCTTTTGTTAGGGGCCAGAGCCCGTAAGAGGTAAGATTGGGTAACCTTCGGAAGTAGTATAATCAAGTGATAACTAAAGCAATGTACTTAGAAGTTAGGTGGTACTTCACACTAATCAAGATAAGTTCTAGCCTCACTCATACTCGCAAGTGCTTGTTTAGACTTGGGGTGAGTGGGAAGGCCTGGAATGGCAAGGTCATCTATCTGGTTTTTATAACAGGTATTTGATTCTGCATTAGTAAGTATGAGGGCCGAGGATCGGTTGAGGCCACCAAGATAACTATATTGGGGCCGGAGCCTATAAAGGTCCGCAATGGGTAACTCATGATGAGTTGTGTGATGACACTCTGTCTAGGACAATAGTTGATATTTGATTTTGTGTGTACGGTTCTCATAACATACCTAATCTGCTTTATATCTGGAAGCAATGTGACCATGTTGGTGTTGTACTTGTGTTGTACTTGTGTGGTATATGTGATTGGTTTTGTCAGTTTGGTTCAGTTACGTGTTATCATGTGCCTAGAGGTAGATGGTCTTGGCTAGGATTCCTTGTTACTATCTCCTAGCACAGGGGGTGGGCCTTTGGGTTCCACTTGGTTGGGTGGCATGCACCTTACTCCATTGGGCTTTCTTCTTGTTCATGTTGACGAGATTTCCATTTGGAGAGCTCGTGGGATCCAGTTTCATTTCATGCTTTATTTATTTCAATTGATTTTGTGATTTATCACCCCTCATTTATTTATCGAGGTGGAAAGTTGTAATTGTAACCATGTTTATTGGACTTGCCTCATTCGGGGAATGAGAGATGTAATTGTATTGTTTAATTATGGATAAATGAAATAGAAAGTTATCTCTTATGCTTTGATGTATTTTTTCTTGTTTGGAATGCATGTGTTTAATTTCTTAAGTAAATAAATGATATGGTTTAGATTCATTTTTTTTGTTGAGGTTCTATATAACCTTTGTCTCGTAACCTTAGAGGTTGTTGGCATTAGGAAGTGAACTTGCATGTTAATTATACTTAAACAAAAAAAAAATTAGTCCGTTTAAGTTGTTAATTGCAACTTCATCTAGGGTTGCATGGCGAGGCGTTACACTTAGAAAAAGCAGAGTTAGAGTTTTCCTAAAACCATGATTTTCCAGCCACCTTGTGAATAGTAGAAGAAATGACCTCATCATCAAAGATAAAAATCTGACCTAGTCTTTCATTTTCATTAAGGAAGGAGTCGTTACTTAATTTACCTTCCAAACTTACCACCACCCGATACTAGTTTGCCAAATGAGCCATTTTGAAGAGATACCACTCTACCTTTGTTATTTGAAAAAAACCAAATGTTCCATATTCATAAATATATGAATATCAAAGTATGAATGGATAAGTCAACTATAACACCACTTAGAGAATCCAAATGAAAAATCAACTACATTATAAACCTTCTCACAGTCAACACCAACCATGGATAAGATTTGACTTTCTTATATAAAAGCATTTTCTTCAAATTTATGAGAGCTCCACTCCATAAAAGTATTTATGTTGCTCAAATCTTCTTTTTTAATTTTGAAAACAAAAAAGAGTGAATTATTTAATAAATTAAGGTAAAGTAAACAATTTTATTCACAATAAAGTCATAAACTATTAAATTATAAATTATCATTAATATAAATGATGATAATAAAATAATTAATCAAAAAAAGAACTATTTTTAAGGATAAGATTTGACTTTCTTATATAAAAGCATTTTCTTCAAATTTATGAGAGCTCCACTCAATAAAAATATTTATGTTGCTCAAATCTTCTTTTTTAATTTTGAAAACAAAAAAGAGTGAATTATTTAATAAATTAAGGTAAAGTAAACAATTTTATTCACAATAAAGCCATAAACTATTAAATTATAAATTATCATTAATATAAATGATGATAATAAAATAATTAATCAAAAAAAGAACTATTTTTTAGGATAAGATTTGACTTTCTTATATAAAAGCATTTTCTTCAAATTTATGAGAGCTCCACTCCATAAAAGTATTTATGTTGCTCAAATCTTCTTTTTTAATTTTGAAAACAAAAAAGAGTGAATTATTTAATAAATTAAGGTAATGTAAACAATTTTATTCACAATAAAGTCATAAACTATTAAATTATAAATTATCATTAATATAAATGATGATAATAAAATAATTAATCAAAAAAAGAACTATTTTTTAAGATAAGATTTGACTTTCTTATATAAAAACATTTTCTTCAAATTTATGAGAGCTCCACTCCATAAAAATATTTATGTTGCTCAAATCTTCTTTTTTAATTTTGAAAACAAAAAAGAGTGAATTATTTAATAAATTAAGGTAAAGTAAACAATTTTATTCACAATAAAGGCATAAACTATTAAATTATAAATTATCATTAATATAAATGATGATAATAAAATAATTAATCAAAAAAAAAACTATTTTTTAGGATAAGATTTGACTTTCTTATATAAAAACATTTTCTTCAAATTTATGAGAGCTCCACTCCATAAAAATATTTATGTTGATCAAATCTTCTTTTTTAATTTTGAAAACAAAAAAGAGTGAATTATTTAATAAATTAAGGTAAAGTAAACAATTTTATTCACAATAAAGTCATAAACTATTAAATTATAAATTATCATTATTATAAATGATGATAATAAAATAATTAATCAATATTTATTCTTTATGTCAAAATTGGTGAGAAATGTTTCATAATATATCATATATTATTGAAGGGTAATAGAAATATTGTTTCTATTTTCAAGTTTAAATTAATCGAGTTTTTAAGTTTTTAGTTAAATGGTAGATGCAATATTTCCTATTAAATTGTAAAGAATTAAAATTAGAAATTCCATAAACAATATGATAATTTCAATATTATTTTGAAGATTTAAATTAAGAAATCAAGTAAATAAGAAATTAATTTTATAAACGAATTATTTGAGTTTAAATAGGAAGAAAAAAAATAGAATTGTTTTATAGTTAAGTGCTTTTATAAATTTTATATTTATATGTAAGACTAAAATTTAAGATTGAAATTAGAACTAAAAAAGGAGCTATTTTTTAGGGTAAGATTTCAATTAATTTTAGCTCAATCTAATGGAAATACAACTAAAATTAAAACTATTGAAGGACTATAGATATATTGATTTTATTTCAAAGTTTAAATAGATAGTAATCTTAGTGGATTTTCTTATAGGTCATGGCAAATGTTCTGGAAGAAAGTAATCAAAATGATCTACAAAGCGCAAAATCAGAAGAATTTGTGTCAAGTCCTTTGATATCAAATGTATCAATTAGATCAAACGAATTTAACGAAACCCATATCGAAAGTCTGTGAAGATCTCTTTCAGATGACTGTGAAAAAATTGTAAAGAAACTTGAATTAAAAAGCATATATGCACGAAATATCATTTTTTGGGATATCGTATCAATGAACCAAACTGCTAAAAAACTTTGTGCTACTTCTGAAAAGGTATTTGCATTTTGCAACTTCCTGAAAGAGTTATATAATGATGAACAATATGAGGAAGGTGATTCCTCTCGTATTGTTGAAGAATTTCAGGTGTACTTGGATAATGTGTAGAGGAATAATATTGTTGTAGGTCATCAAATATGAATTATGTATCATTTAGACATCATATTTTAAGTCTAATTGAATAATTTCTACTATCATATATCAGCTATTTATTTGATCAAGAAGTAAATAAGTTGTGTTAAATTATGTATTAAATTACTTTGCATACCTTTGGATATAAGGTGCTCTTTAAAATAACACATGAGTTGTACAACTATTCCACTATTTTAAATAGTGTATAATCGCAATAGTTATCTTTTGTTGTGTACTTTTTATTATTTTAATTTTTGTTTTCTCTTATAGAAATCGTTAAATTATTTAAATTTGTGCAAACTTCATTCTCTTCCATTTTTGTGGGCATGTTCCAATTCTATTGAATAATATTTTTCCTATATTATGATGGCTCAGGCATGAATCCTACCAATAATCCATATGATCACCCAATTGTTCAAAAAAATGAACCTCCTACAAGAACCATTCCTATTGCAGCATTGAATTCATACCAAAATAGATGGTCAATAAAGGTGAGAGTCACTACAAAGGGTCAACTTCATCATTTTAACAATGCAAAATGAGATGGAAAAGTTTTCAATTTGGACTTGGTTGATTCAGATGGTGGTGAAATAAGAGTAAAATTTTTTAATGTAGTTGCAAAACAGTTTTATGATCGCATAGAAACTGGGAAAGTGTTTATCATCTCAAAAGGGAGATCAAACCTGCACAAAAGAATTTCAACGATTTAAAGAATAAATGGGAAATTTTATTCGAAATTAATTTGATAGTTGAGTTGTGTTTGGAGGAGCATAGCTTTATACTAGAACAACAATTCCATTTTATACCAATAAGTGAAATTGAGAACATGAAAAGCAATACTATGGTTGATATCATTGGTGTTGTGTTGTCAATCGACACAACAAACACAATAGTTAGAAAGAATGCCACACAAACTCAAAAAAGAACCCTTCAACTGAAAGACATATCAGGTTGTATGGTGGAGTTAACAATGTGGGGTGGTTTCTACAATAAGGAAGGCCAACAACTCCAAGAAATGTGTGATTTAGGAAATTTCCCCATTCTTGCTATAAATGTTGGACGAATTAGTGATTTTGGTGGAAAATCTATGGGAACAATTACTACAACCCAACTTCTTATAAATCCAGATCTTCCAGAGTCACAACGATTGAGATTTTGGTTTGATACAAAAGGGAAGAATCTCAATTCTCATTCTATTACAAAGGAAATCTCATCTGTAATAGAAGATAAAATGTTAAAAAGTATCATACAAATTAAGGACGAGGAACTTGCTAAATCTGATAAACCTTATTGGATAGTGATAAAATCCACCTTATCTTTCATAAAGGTAGACAATTTTTGTTATACAACTTACCCCTTGAAAATTAGAGGTAGGCAATGCAAAAATAAGGTGAACACTAGTGGAAATGGTAATTGGTATTGTGGAAGATGTGATAAAAGTTTCCCTGAATGTGATTATAGATATATACTTCAATGCAAAGTGCAAGACCATACTGCTTTCACTTGGATTACTACTTTTGAAGAAGCGGTGGAAGAAATTATGGGCATTACAGCAAAAGAATTGAACATTTTGAAGCATGAAGAACAAGGTGATGTTAAGTTTGAATACATTATACAAAAGGTCATTTTCAACAAATACATTTTTAAACTTCAAGTGAAAAGAGAGAATTATAATGATGAGCAGAGGATTAAGTGCATTGTCATAAAAGCAAAAAAGTTTGATTATTCATCTGAAAGCAAAGCTTTATTACATTCAATTGCTAAGCTCTAGGTTTCATTGCATTCAAATGCTTGAATATATTTCTTGTTAACAATGTTTTCAAACATTCCAAATAAACTCAATGGATATGTCTAAGTTGATGTGATTTTTGGCTTTATATTGTTTTTAGTTGTTTATATTAGTAAATTTGATGATTTATTAAAATTTATGAATAGATAATAATACATGAGCTGTAAGATTGTTCCACCATTTTAAATAGTGCATAATGACAATGGTTGCCTTTTGTAGTGTAGTTAGTATTATTGTAATAGTTTTTTTTACTATACACTCAAATATTTGGAATATAATTGATGTAATATACTTTTTCTATTCAAATTTGCTTCAATAAGAGATGATTAGAAAGTGTTACATGATAAGAGATGTTCCTTTTTTTTATGTTAGTTTAGATTATCTTTATTTTGTTCCAAATTTTGAACTCCAAGTTTTTTTGCTACTACAAAATTAAATTAGATATTAAATATAATGTATTTTGTAGCTATGGTTCGACCAAGATTGAATTTTCAATCAAAGGAGGAAAGGAGGCAATATCAAAGAGAATATCGAAGATGAAAATGACAAAAAATGACAGATATTGAGAGGGAAGAGGAAAGAAGAAGGCTTAATGAAGTGGAAAGGAAAATATATGCTACACGAAGGGTAGAAGTAACAGTAGAAGAATTAGAATTTCAAAATAGAGAGGAAGGAAATATGATTAGGAATAGTCGCTAACGAACATCTAATACACTTTCTCATTTTCAAAGAGAAGAAAGGAAACAAATAAATGCCCATTCAAGTGAAAGACACATCAATGGGTGATCCCACAATAGTGGTTTACAATTTTTGGCCAATCTTGACACTGAAATTATTATTTTTAACTAAATCTTCACATTTGAGCACCTATAGCGACTAAACCGTGAGGAATTTGAAGATGATGCAAACTAGAGTCTCATCACATTTTGTCTGTAGATTCTAATTTTTGTTTTTTTAAAAATTTTGGAATAAGATTGCACTTCTTTTTCCATCTCCCATGAAAATTGGTTTTTTTCAAAAAACAACATTTTTAAAAAGTGATGTTCACCGTATACAACATAACTTTTTTTGTATGAAGGATAAAATTCTAATTTTTTCGAATTTAGATTTGTAACTATGATATCTAGCACTTTCATTTGGTCTCATATTTTTTTATTGAATATTTTTTCCTTAATAGAGTTTTGAAGTCAGACTAATTGCAATTCAGACATAGGCAGACTGTATACAACATAATTTTTTCTGTATGTATCGAAATTAATTTATTTATTTTTAATGGATCAAGGACATCAATACCCAGCACAAACATATTTTTTAAAAATTTATTTTGATAATTTTCTATTTTCCACATGTGCAAAATAGAGAGCTTGATTTTCGGTGAAAAACCTATGTTTAATAAAACTAAAAAAACACATACATAATAAAACCAAAACATATTAAAATTATATTCATGGGATAGCTCATTTTAAGGAATACTATAATCATTTAAAATAAATTTTAAATGAATTCATTTGATCCCCCAAAAGGTAAATCAAAAGTGATTTTTTATCAGCATTTTGATAGGTGTAAAGGAGACTCATTTATAGGCATGGTTTAAAAATAGCAAGGTTCTATCCAAGGGGGTTTGATCTAAGGTGGTTTGATCAAACCCTATTCAATTGGAATCCTTAAAATGGAACTTTTAAAGGCTTAAATCATTATATTTTCTAAAAATATGTGATTTCAGCAAAAATCAGTTCCTCTCAAAAATTGTAAACCAGCTTTGTGGGATCACCCCAATCCAACAAATGAAAATTCAGGATCAATAGAACATGTGCTAGAAACACCTCATCATGAAAGTCAGATTGGGATGAATTTAGGTTTACATGAAAATATACAAAACATACCAAACCCAAATGGAATGCTTCAAATTGATTTCCATAGATTCCAAATGCAATTTCGGCATCAATTAGATAGTTTTAGAGCATCAAACACGTGTTATGTTTGTCAAGAATTCTATCTATGAATGAAAGTGCGTCGTACCTCTGAAGGTCTTGTATGTGATAGATGTTGAAAGGAGAGAGGAAATAATAGATTTTCTACTTCAAATAATATGGATCTTGGGCCACAACCAGAGGAGCTTGCAAATTTAACTCAAGTTGAAGAAATGGTGATTGCACGTGTTAGCCCAATACTACAAGTTACACATGCAATAGGTGATCAGTATAAATACAAAGGACACATGATAAGTTTTCCCCAAAATGTGGAACATGTTTCAAAATTTTTGCCACATTCAATACAAAGTTTGCCAATCATTATTGTTCGAAGAAGGGATCAACATGGCACAAATTATAACTGTACAGTCAATAGAGATCATGTGTATAATGAATTAAAATACAAGTAGAGCATGACAAGTTTTATTTAGATGTCAGAATTGATGAAAATTCTCTCAACGATCTATCGAGAAATTCAGATGAAAATATTTTTAACAGATTGCAGACAGTGCATATGGAATTTGATTCTGATACAAATGAAATCATATTTGTTGGTCCAGTCATGGAGACAGATCAAGGTAATATAATAGAGCACACAACATCAATGGCTTCTAGACCGCTTAATTCCCAAAGAGAAATGGAATTGATTCATGCATGGGTTAATAACCCTGATGCAAATTCAACAAAATTGATGGATTGGCCAGGAATAGGCACATCTCCTATGAATGAATATTCCACTCCAGGATTACTTGATATGGCATTCCCAACATTGTTCCTTGATGGTAAATGTGATTGGTTAGAACCATGAATGAGGTGAGTGCATCTACATGAATTTTTCAAGAACCTATTGTTGTATAGGTATCATCGCTTTGGTATTCATCCAAGGTTTAGATATTTCATGATGAACATGATAATGAGACATCATGCACAAAATTCATCTGATGTATTTGTAAAAATAAATTTTTGAGACATGCCAATCACCATCAATGAGTTGTGTGAACATATGGAAAACATGCCACACTCCCATTTAGTTGATAGGTTGATGTGGTTTGGAACAATATTAAGGGGTACAAGTTCGTATTGGACAAAATGTCATGCAAAATTGACTGACATGCTTCATCAAATAGGTTCTCCTACAATATTCTTCACCTTAAGTTTTGTAAACATGTATTGGCATAATTTACATGCATTAGTGCCAAGAACACGGTCAGCTACTCCAAGGGAGGCTCAAAATTGGTAGAAACAAAATGTCATTGACTATCCTCATATAGTCGCACATTACATGCACTTGAGACATTCAATATTCAGAAAAGAAATACTGGAAAAATGAATGAATGTTAAAGATTACTTGTGCAGATATGAGTGGCAACATAGGGGCTCACGCATGTACATGGATTCATATGGATACAAGGAGCACTAGATATGGACATTATTGATTGGTCAAATGAAGAGCAACACAAAAGTGTTGAAAGATATTTCCATTGTATTGTGCATGTATGGAATCCTAGAGAAGATCCACATCAACGAAACATACAGGTATGTTTAAAAAATTGGATGTATGCATTCAATATATTAAATAAACTATTTGTAGTCTATAATATAACTAATATATTTCCATTTCTAACTAAAGGCATTCCAAAAAAATTCTTAGCATCCATGTCTTAGAAAAGCAAGACAACTTGCAAAGATAGATGTTGACCATGACTATGAAGAGGTCCTAAACTGTGTAGAGCAACACACAATGTGTAGGGAAGGTGCATGCCTATGAAAAAGAAGAGGAACAATGGTTTGCAGGTAACTATTTAAACAAGTTAAACTACTAATATCAATGTGAAATATAATATAATTCTGAAGCACTAAAATTGATAACATATTTATATTGATTTTAGGTATAATGATCCCTGGCCATTGAATTTGGAGGGATCCAAATTATATGAAGACATAGAAAAGGGTGAAAAAAAAATTGAGCCAGCCAAAAATGATGATAGGGTAAACTCACACAATCGCTACATATTGCGATTGTGGAGAGAAAATATAGATTGGCAACCTGTTCTTTCCAAACATGTTAAGATCAAATATATTGCAAAGTATGCAACAAAACCAGAGAAAATCTCTGAAACATACCACTAGATGTTGATGTGTCTTGCAAACATAGAAAATATTGATGATTTAGCTGCAAGAGAATATAGAAGGCTTTTGAAAAAGACTGTTATAGAAAGAGATATTGGAGATCAAGAAACATGCAACATGCTACTAGAACTTCCATTGGTAGAGAGTAGTAGAATATTTTTCAATCTAAATGTATCATGTGAGGTGTTCAAACCTGTAAGTGTAAATGATGAAGAGAACAATGAAGAACAATCAAAAAGTTTCATAGATGGATATAAAACAAGACCTTTTTCTATGGAAGTTGTTGCACTCATTGATGCAGCCAAACCATGGATATATAATATTAAAAGAAGAAGAAATAACAAATGGGAGCCAAGACAAACAATTGCTATTGTCAGAGTATTTCCTAGGTTTTTATCCATTTCTCCATGTGAGTCATAAAAATGGATTGACTTTTTCTTATCAGAGTTATTATTGTACAAACCATTTCATGATGTTGAAAGAGATATTGGTCATGATAATGCTTCCATAATAGCAAATTGGGAGTAATTTCACTATAACCCTTGGCATGTGGAGCGAAGAGAAACTGTAGAAAATTTTGAAAACATCAGTGATTCTAAAATTGAAGACAATGAAGCTATTCAATAGAATATTACAAAGCATGAATGGGAAATAATATCTAGACTACATAATGGTCAGAATATCGAAGTTTTTGAAATAGATATGTTGGGTAAAGAGATGTTGATAGACAAACACACTAGTGTAATGAATACCAAGGTGAAGTGTACACAAATCAAGCAATGAATTTCATAAGTAGCATGAGAGATCATGGGTGTCTCAGACATGATGACATACCATAGTGTATAGACTATGCAAACCTCAGTGATAAACAAAGAAAGGTGCTCAACATAATTATGGAACACTACCATAATAATCAGAATTTATTACCCTTGCTGATGATAACTCAAGGAACAACAGGAACAAGACAGTCATATCTAATTGGTGCTATTAGTCAATCCCTTCAAAATGCGGTGATTATGGGTCGTTCTCCCCTTCTATTACTTGCACTGACTGGAGTTGCATCATTCAACATAGGAGCATCCATAGTGCATTCAAAATTGAGAATCCCAATCAGATATTGTTCTCAACTAGAAGGAGAAAGACTAACAAGCTTTCAAAAAGAGATAGCACACATCAAGTACATTTTGATTGATGAAATGAGCTTCATTGGTCAGAACATGCTAGAGAACATAGATTCTCGACTCCGACAAGCATTCCCACAAAATGCAAACATTAACTTTGTAGGTATATGCATGATTATGATTAACAAAATTGACTATTTTATATTCTAATACAGATAATTCACATTATAAAATTTCTATAGATATGAAGGTATATAGTATCGATAAAAAAATTCATTGTTTATCTTTCAGGTATATCTATGATTTTGGTTGGAGATTTGGGTCAATTGCCTCCTGTTAATGATAGACCAGCATATGACAACAATATAAGAGCTAAGTTTATATGGGAAGAATTCAAAACTATGGTTACTTTAGATAAAGTATTTAGACAAGATGGAGTAATCATCCACCAACAAAGATTTTGTCAAATTTTGACAAATCTTAGAGATGCAAACCCAACAATTGATGATTGGAGATTGCTTATGACAAGAACCGCTATTACCATTGATGCAACAAGCAATGAGGAGTTTGAAAATGGTGTTCATTTTTTCTCAACAAATGATAATGTTCATAACCATAACAAAAAAATGTTATACTCATTGAAGCATCTTATTGCACGTAGTGTTACAACAAAATCAGGAAGTATTAATGCTGTAGAAGGATGCTCAAATGATGAGCTTGATCTAGAATTATTGATCAGTAAGGATGCCAGGGTAATGTTGACTTCGAATCTTTGGATACAAGCAGGTCTTATAAATGGAGCTCTAGGATATATTTGAAATATTGTATACAAACTTGGAAGTGGTCCACTAGAACCACCAACATATGTAATGGTTGAGTTTGATAGCTATTCAGGAATACCGTTTGATGACTATAATCCAAAAACAATTCTAAGTACAACAATACAGAGGGGGAGGACAATCCAAATGCCATTAAGGTTGGCTTGGGCATTGACAATTCACAAATCACGGGATTTGACTCTTTCAAAAGCCACTATTGATATTGGACCAAGAGAAAGAACATGATTGACATTTGTCGCCACATCTTGTGTAAAGTCTCTAGATGGTCGGAGATTATGCCACTATTCACATATGACCATTATGAGAAAATGAAAAAGGGTAGACAACTTTCCAAGAGAAAGGCTGAAGAAAATAGATTGAAAATTTTAGAAGATAATTGATGTAATATATTTTCTTCAATTTTGTTTCAATGAGTATACTCAAATTTCTAAATGTAATATATTTATATGATTTTTAGTTTTATGCTCCTTTCAATTCTTCTATGTTTAATGCATTTAAAATTAAACAAGTACATGTTCCTAATGTAACACAATTATGATACTTTTCAAATGTTTCTAATGAGTTGTAGTAAATCTAAAATTCATTTGGTACCCACATGGATTCTTCATATTTCACCACATAATTTAAAAAATTGGTATGTTTCATATGCTTCTCACATATTCAATAATTTTTTAGTACTTGAATTTAATATATTTTGAGTTTCTTTGATATCATTAATTTTCTTAATGTTTACTCTCTTATATTCAATTTTCTCATTAGTTGGAAAATATATATTTTTTCTTATTTATAGCCTATTGCCAAAGTAAATAATGTTTTTTCCTACAAGTGAGGAAGATGTCATATAATGTGCATACATTATGGGTGTCCATTTGGTTGTCAAAGTATCACTGGTGTCTTCCATTCGATGTCCTCCTTCATATAGAGGATTTGAGTGTTCATTATTGGTTGAGAGAGAAGATGGTCAACAAAATTAACAATAATGGACCAAAAACCAGTCAAAAATAATTTGATAATTATGCTATGTACTTTAATTTTCTCTATGAATCCAAGGTGAAAATGAACTTAGATGTAAAATTTAACAATCTTCAGATTGAAATTATAGATTTATGTGATAGTCGGTTCGTCTATACCACGAGGTTTGAGATCTTTACCTTGAAGGATGCATTTGGAAGGTCACTATTAAGCCAACATTGACCATTAAAAAACACACTCTATGTGATGAGATCAGTATGAAATTCATGAGATTTCTTAAGGGACAATCACAGATTAGTTATCACACGGGACCACTTGAGGAATGGTTGCTTGCTACTTTAAAGTTCGACTACTTCATCATATTCACAGTGCATCAGTTCATGCCATCATTCATGTTGTTAAATGCACACTATGGGATACCTACATTGCATGTCGTTAAATCCAATGTGACAATTAAAGTTCAAACTTTTCTTCATGATAGTGAAAATGGAGAGTTGCCAGTGCACAAATGGTTAACTAACTGAAAGTATTTTTGAAATATGTTTGAAAAATATTTATACATTTTATCTATGACTAAATTTAATTTTGAAAATATTTTTTGAATATTTTTTTTATCCTTCCCTGTTGTATTTATATGTTGCAAATTTAATTTTAAATAGGCACCTCGAGAAAGATATCTCTCGGCATATTTTACATAGATTTTTCTAAATATAGGTATGCTAGTTATACCCAATTTCAAGTGGTGATAGTGTGAGCTTTTATTGGCATGAAAGTTCACACTATCAACATTGGTAATTGGATGTACTATTGGTCATAACAAGTCTTTAAAAACTTAATAAACCAATTTCAATTGGTGATGATAGTGTGATCTATTATACAAATAAATTTGGCAGTCATTTACTGTCAAACCTTTATTATATCCAATTGCAAGTGATGATAATGTGATCTATTATACAAATAATCTAATTATAATCAATATAAATTTGACTACCATTTATGTGTCAAACTTTTATAATCCAATTTCAGATGATGATAATGTGAACTTTTATATTTCAAGATATCTATGTTAGTTTAATATTTTTTATTAGTTGAATTTTACTAATTCTTTGTAGATTGTCATTGTGGAAAATTGCATTATCCATGAACTGTGTAGAGCCCTTAGAACCTATTAGAAGCATTTTTTTTAATATAAATCCCCTATCGCACTTATAAATTTTGATGGAGATTGGTGTATGGCATGAAAAATGGAAGTGAATTGATGTGAATCCATGGAATCTTCATTTATGGCTCTTTCTGCTTTACTAGATTTCCTTTATCAATCCAGTTGTGTGAAGACCTTACCCTTGCAAAATATTATATGAATAGCCCAATATGAGAAAACCTTTTCTAGATAAAATGAATTTTAACAAGCAAACCAAATTTAATCCCTCTAAAATGGCACGAAGTCACAACTACCTACTTGTATTATATTTGGATCTTTCTTGGTGACTCAGGCTATAACAAAAGATCCATTGACCTTCCATTGTATATATATCATGTACCAAGAATAATGATGAATTTTAATAATTAGAGAGGTGCATAGAATTGGTTTGGTAATTAATAAGGTGATTTATCCTCCCTCAACTAATGCATTAAAAGGTTAATCAACATCTCTATTCTACTTTTAGATTTGGTCTTTGGATTTCAAATTTTTTTACCCATTTGAAGAAATACTTGGAGAAACATCCTTAAAAAGTATACTTGGATATTTGATAAAATGCATTGAGAAATGCTTAACAAGACAATGTTAGGATTCTTCTCAGAGTATATTTCAAGAATTAATTTATTTCTAAGTCATGTTTCAAAAATTTTAATTTATTTTTTATTATTGTCTATTGCGCTTCACTACAAGCTAGAATTAATTTGTTTCTAAGCCAACAGTGACCATTAAAAAACACACTCTATGTGATGAGATCAGTATGAAATTCATGAGATTTCTTAAGGGACAATCATAGATTAGTTATCACACGGGACCACCTGAGGAATGGTTGCTTGCTACTTTAAAGTTCAACTACTTCATCATATTCATGGTGCATCAGTTCATGCCATCATTTAGGTTATTACATGCACACTATGGGATACCTACATTGCATGTCGTTAAATCCAATGTGACAATTAAAGTTCAAACTTTTCTTCATGATAGTGAAAATGGAGAGTTGCCAGTGCACAAATGGTTAACTAACTGAAAGTATTTTTGAAATATGTTTGAAAAATATTTATACATTTTATCTATGACTAAATTTAATTTTGAAAATATTTTTTGAATAATTTTTTTTATCCTTCCCTGTTTTATTTATATGTTGTAAATTTAATTTTAAATAGGCACCTCGAGAAAGATATCTCTCGGCATATTTTACATAGATTTTTCTAAATATAGGTATGCTAGTTATACCCAATTAATAATGCTGATAGTGTGAGCTTTTATTGGCATAAAAGTTCACACTATCAGCATTGTTAAATGGATGTACTATTGGTCATAACAAGTCTTTAAAAACTTAATAAACCAATTTCAAGTGGTGATGATAGTGTGATCTAGTATACAAATAAATTTGACAGTCATTTACTGTCAAACCTTTATTATATCCAATTGCAAGTGATGATAATGTGATCTATTATACAAATAATCTAATTATAATCAATATAAATTTGACTACCATTTATGTGTCAAACTTTTATAATCCAATTTCAGATGGTGATAATGTGAACTTTTATATTTCAAGATATCTATGTTAGTTTAATATTTTTTATTAGTTGAATTTTACTAATTCTTTGTAGATTGTCATTGTGGAAAATTGCATTATCCATGAACTGTGTAGAGCCCTTAGAACCTATTAGAAGCATTTTTTTTAATATAAATCCCCTATCGCACTTATAAATTTTGATGGAGATTGGTGTATGGCATGAAAAATGGAAGTGAATTGATGTGAATCCATGGAATCTTCATTTATGGCTCCTTCTGCTTTACTAGATTTCCTTTATCAATCCAGTTGTGTGAAGACCTTACCCTTGCAAAATATTATATGAATAGCCCAATATGAGAAAACCTTTTCTAGCTAAAAGGAATTTTAACAAGCAAACCAAATTTAATCTCTCTAAAATGGCACAAAGTCACAATTACCTACTTGTATTATATTTGGATCTTTCTTGGTGACTCGGGCTATAACAGAAGATTCATTGACCTTCCATTGTATATATCATGTACCAAGAATAATGATGAATTTTAATAATTAGAGAGGTGCATAGAATTGGTTTGGTCATTAATAAGGTGATTTATCCTCCCTCAACTAATGCATTAAAAGGTCAATCAACATCTCTATTCTACTTTCAGCTTTGGTCTTTGGATTTTAATCTTTTTTTACCCTTTTGAATGAATACCTAGAGAAAATGGTGCTATAAGTATACTCTAATTCAATATATTAACATTTTTTAATATATCTCCAAAAACATCCCTAAAATCTTACTTGGATATTTGAGAAAATCCATTGAGAAATTCTTAACTAGGACAATGTTAGGATTCTACCTGGGGTAGATTTCATGAATTAATTTGTTTCTAAGCCATGTTTCAAACTTATTTATTTATTTATTATTATTGTTCATTGCACTTCATTACAAGCCAAATTTTAATATACATTTTGGAATTTCTTTAGAACAATATTGAAATGTCACTGATTTCAATTTAACCTACAAGAGAGAACAATCTTACCATGACGGTTTTCATCATTTATGTTATTTATATGACTTGGCAGATAAACCCTTTTAGACATCAAGCCTAACACTAGAATACAGTTCCCCATTGAGGATTTCCTACGATGATTGATCCAGAGTATTTAAATGTCATCCATAGAGTATTTATTAGTTTCAGTTGCAACCAAAGAATCGATATTCCAAATATCAAAACTAGCCATGTCTGCAAAAAGATATAAATGGTCGTTAAGAAAAATAAAGACTCACAGGAAATCTGAGGACTAGAAAAAGTATAGTCATTAAAAAAGTTTCTAGTTTAGCTCATGGCCTAATCCCTATCCACCTTCATTTATCTTTGTTTACATTTGGCATTACTCATTATTATTGCACCTTACTTACTCTTACTTCCATGAATTCATTCCTTACATCAAAATATCTATTTTAGTCCATGACTCATTGTCGATTGGCATGAGTTCAACCGTGTAGTGTGCGGCAATGAATCCAAAATTTCATTGAACTATTTCAAGTTCTAACTTTCTTCTCCCCTTCCACTAGTCATTATGAGTCAATTTAACATAATCATGTGAGTTGTTGCTATATCATAGTATTCAAATTATCCAATTCAAGTTCTAACTTTCTTGCCCCCTTTTACTAGTCATTATGAGCCAAATTAACACATAGTTGTGTGACATGTTATGTCATGGAATATTCAATATGCAAATGAGACCAATTTAGAGAACACTTTGATTTCTAAATAAACAAAGAATTAGATCTACATTATCTACAAAAAAGTCATATACATATTGGTGAATATAGCTTTTGATCACTCATTATAGTCAACTTGACTTGCTAAGGGGGTTGGCCAAAGAGAACATGTTCTCTCATATCAAGTTGACAATCTTGCCAACATTATTGCTAGACACCTCTTTGATACACTCAACTATTGATAAGGGGTGTTCTTGGGGGCAACCTTGTTGCACTTATTGAACAATTCTAGAAAGACATTTATAGATATGGTGGATAAAATATACCCCTTCTCATCCATGTGTAGTACAAGATATCTTTTTACTATGTAGAGATACATGGTTCAAATGAAACCATTCAAGATTACAAACATAAGCTTGAGCTCAGGTCCATGACGCTTAGGGGTAGTGGTGGAAAATTGACATAACAAAGCTGTAAGCATAGAGATTCAATTTCAAATTAGATTACATGGTCCACTAATAAATACTTGAGGGATAAACAAATGAATATTCTAGACTCAAATAAACTATTAAAATCCGTTCAACTCATGAATATGAAAGAAGCGACTCCTTTAGCATACTTGGAAAAATTCATTAGACTTGAAAATTTCCAAACTAACAAACAAGAGTCATTATAAGTATGTTGCAAATTGGAAAATGCTCAACTATTGATCTATTAATTAGTCGATGAGTTAATTATTGCACTTATTGGCTTAAATATCTTTAAAGGGTTCATTTAATTGAATTTGACATTTTATTTTACAAAATTAAAAATATTGTCAAGAAAGTGAGGGACTATAGCTGGAACGTGTTTTAAGCAACAAAATTCACATTGAGTTTGGCTTCTTGCTTGATTTTTATAATATTTCTTTTTATATATTGTAGATACATTTATTACAATTATGTTTATTTTTGCATTAGTGAAAAATGTTAAGTGTCGTGAAGTGGTGAGAGAATTAGTATAGAGAATAGAAGAAACTTTTGGATCAACTTAAGTGACATGAAACGTAAGAAGTTCACAAATCAAGACCTTTTTCACTTTTCACATTTTTTCTCATAAATGAATCATAATTTATAATGGTAATTGAATTTGTATTTTTATTTTTCATTTTTTCTTGAACTCATGAATGTGTCGCAATTTGTGATAGTAGTTGAGTTTCTAATCTATAGGTAAATAAGAATGGTAAATCTACAAATTTAAAACTAATAATTTATATTTACACAAATTGAATAATGGCTAACCATTTTATATATACATAAAGCTATGCACATTCACTCTTGTAATGGTTTCAAACCACTCCAACACCAAATCTCTATGTATCCCTCTAAATTTCCTATCAACTCATCTATAGTTTTATTTTGAATCTTATTTTGATATTATTTGTTTTTGCTTGGTTATGTTGGAAAAAATGTTAAAAAAAAGAGGAAGTATCATTTTAATTAGTTTAATCCTACATGTGATCATCACCAAAAATATTATATAGAGGTAAATATCAATTAGATAGAAAAGATTCTCATAGTTCAATTGAGGAATAAATCACATATTTTTTTATTTGAAATAGGAAAATAGAATTGGCCAAAAGAACAATGGAAGGAGAGAATATGTATCTTTTACATAGTCAATGTAGTTGAGTCAAATACATAAGAACATCCAAGCTAGATATATTGATTCATTAGTAGTTGTTTATCTTCAATATTTGTTTAAAAAGGGGTTGGTTAATAAGACAAGAGTACTCATCATTAGGGTTCATAATAGAATATCAACATAGAAAAATATATATTAGATTTTAGGTATGTGCATGAAAATGGAGGACCAAAAGTGCATAAAAAATGACCACTTTTTTCTATCTAAAACTAGTAAAAACTGATTTTGGATGATAAATTGAAGATATCTACACTTAAATTTTGAAGATCTAATAAGAACAAGATTTGTATTTATTGAGGATCGCTTAAATTTTAAAGGAACTGATGGCATCGTTGAAGCTTCTCGGCGCCCTGTGTAGGCCGCACCCTGCATGAGGCCGAGGCTTTGGTGTATGCCCTTGTGCACTTTGGGAGGTTGTTTTTTGTATTGCTGCTAGTTAATGTTGGGGTCAAGGTGTTTATTGCATGAGGGGGTGGAGTTTTTGGACATCGGTTGGGGTTATGGTCAAATTCTCTCTTTCTCTATGGTTGTGTTTCTTCTTCTTCGTTTCAGCTATCTTTTGTATTTCTCTATTTTTTTGTTCGAAGTGTGGGTTTTGGTGTTTGTGTGGGGCTTCGGGTGTTGGGGTTTAAGGGTGTTTCATCATCTCGGTTATGGCTCCGGGGGAGACATCAAGGGTCAAACCTTCTATGGATTTTTGAGTTGCATTTGGGGATTCCTCTCCAAATCATTCATTGAGGGTTTTTTATAATAATTTAATTTCAAATGATTGGGAAATGGAGGATTTGTGCCATCTAGAGGTTCTCATATCTTGAATATAAATGGTTGCCTAGAATGTACCAAATATAGGTTGGTGTTGGTAATTCAACCAGAATCGATTGTGAAGGATATTGATTATTACTTGAAGCATGATTTGCTCTACAAAATCTTGGGAATGAGGGTTTCAGTCCAATTTTTAGAATCATGGGCTCATCGGACCTAGTCCCCAGAGGGTGAGATATAAATAATGTTGTTAGTGAATAGTTACTTCATAGTGACTTTCAATTGCATGGTGGATCGCAATAGAGTTTTCAAAGGTGGGCCTTATTTCCACAATCATATTGGTTTATTTATTAAACCCTGCCATGCAGTTTTGATCCTTTGGAGGAGCTCCTAAATCGAGTTTTGGTATGGGTGTGTCTCCCTAGATTTCCAGTTGAATTTTGGTGCAATGACATCTTGCATGGGGTTGTTTTGCTGTTGGGGAAACCAGTGGGTCCTTCTCAACAAACTCAGGATAGAAAGGTAATGAAATTTTCTCATATTTGTGTTGAGATGGATTTAAATAACACTCTTCCAGATTCTTTGGAAATTCATGTGGGTTCATATTCTTGGGTGCTTCATATTCTTGGGTGCAACAGTTAGATTATGAGACATTGCACTTTCATTGTCGTCTATGTCATGAATATGGCCATCTACAGAGAAGATTCCCAAAGTCTAAATCTTTTGAGTTTCAGACTACTCAGCCTCCCCGCAACCCTCCTAAGGTCGACAAAGGAAAGGACCCCATTCCTAGTGTGGTTGTTGGTGCAAAGGTTTTTATGCCTGTTAAGGCTTGTAATAGGAACTAGGGTCAAAAGAGGACTTTAAAGGAGCACCAGGAAGGTCATACCTTTAAAAGATTTGAGGTTCTAGATAATCTCAGTCAACAAGAGGTGAATTTGGGTATGATGATTATGGAGTAGGGTGTTTTGGAATGGTTCAGGGGGGAATTATTCCATATTACAACCAAACTTCTCAGGAGGTTGGTGCTCTGCAAATGGAAACAGGTCTTAGTTTGGTGGTTCATGGGAGGTCTGAGACTCTTGCAAATGCAAAAATGGGGGAGAGAGAGATCTCTACTCCATTGGTGAAAGTGGGATCTGATTCGGTAAAAGGCAACAAGGCTTGTCCTTCATTGAGATTTCTTCAGAAAGACCAAAAGAAAGGGGTGGTTGAGAATTCTTCCAAAGTTGGGAGAAAGAAGGATTTAGAAAAATAAAGATGATGGGGGAGACTTTGGTGGAGTTTGTATTTGTTAAGACCCTAGATTCCCATTTTTCTAACCCTCTAAAATGATCCTCCTCTCTTGGAATGTAAGGGGCTTGAATAGTGGCCCTCGACAAAAATTTGTTCATAAATTGGTGAGAATTCACTCTCCTATTGTTCTTTTTCTATAGGAGACTAAGTTATCTATTGAAATTATGGTTGGTTTGCTACCAAAGTTGTGGGGGTGGGGTGACTGCCAGTGTATTGGGGCTCATGGTAATGCAATGAGTGTGGCTTTCTTGTGGAACCCATTGAAGGTTTGTCCTCTTTGGTGAATTCCCTCCAAGTCTTCCATATTTATGGTTGCTTCAAGTTTGGAGTCAGGGGAATCTTTCTAATTTCAAACATCTATGTGCCTACTATTTTTCCTACCAAGCAGTTATTGTGGTCTCATATCAATTTCATTCAGAGCCTTGCTCCTTTTTTCCCTTGGATTATTGCAAGTGATTTCAATGCCATTATTGAGTTGGATGAGAAGAAGGGTGGTATTGTGAAGTTGGATCCTTTTGCCTTCCTTCTTTGTGATAACATATCTACCTTGAATTTGGTTGACATTAAGCCCTCTAATGGTCAGTTTACTTGGAACACTAAGAGAATGGGAGAGAATTGTATTGCTAAGAGAATTTACCATTTTTGGTTTCTTGTTTCTGGATTGGTAGTTTGTGGTCTACTTTCTCTGAGATTTTGGACTAGAGGGGCTCATATCACTGGCTTATTAAGTTATTTGCTTCTTCTGCTCATGTTTCTTGGTCCTTGTCTTTCAAGTTCCAATTTATGTGGTTAAGAGATTCTTCTTTGCAAGTGCATATGGTTGAATGGTGGTGGATGGGAAGACCTGCTCATGGAACTGATATGTATTATTTTTCCAAACTATTGTAATATGTGAAATATCAGCTCAAATGATGGAACAAGCAGTGTTTTGGAAATATTTTCATGTTAAGATTGCTGCTCAAGCTGACTTGTATTTTATCACTCAGGAGATAAGGGAGTTTGGTCTTTCAGAGGATTTACTCAAGGAGGAGACAAGGGATTTGAAAGCTTTGGAGGAGTGTGAGATGCGTGAGGAAATTTATTGGAAACAAAAGGCTCACATTGAGTGGATATAGGAGGGGGATAGAAACACTAATTTTTTCTTCAATTTGGGGAAATCCAAGAGACATGGTAATTCTATGCCTTTTCTTGTGAATGATAGGGGTGAGCATTTATCTTCTTGGTAGGATATGTCTAGAGAAGCTTTGCAGTTCTTGCTTCTTTATTTAGAGAGGGTTCTTAGGATGGTTTGGCAGAAGAAAACCATGTTGTGTCTTCTATCCCCTCCTTGGTTATTAGGTAGATGAATGAGAATCTTTTGGGCTTTATCTCACTAGAGGAATTGGAGGCTACTATTTTCTAGATTAAGAAAGGGAAAGCCCTAGGCCCTGATGGCTTTTCGATTGAACTTTATCAGGAATTTTGGGATATCTTTAAGTTGAACCTATTGGAGGTGGTTTGTGAGTCTCAGAGGAACAAGCAGATGTTGTGGGATTTTAACTCTACCTTCCTTGCTCCCATTCCCAAATGTGAGGGGGTGAATCGGTTGAGTCAATTTCAACCTATTTCCCTTTGTAATCTAGTTTATTAAATCATCTCCAAGTTGATTGTTGAAAGGATGAAGTGATGGCTTGTCTCAGAGGAACATAGTGTTTTTGTGGAAGATCAAAAAAATTTGGACAGGATGGTCATTGCTACTGAAACCATTCATTCTATGGCAACCTTGAAGGAAAAGGCTATGCTCATCAAGCTAGATATGGCAAAGGCTTATGATCAAGTTAAGTGGTCCTTCTTGCGAAAAATCCTTATTGCTTTTGGTTTTGCTAAAGAGTGGGTCCAGTGGGTTATGTCCTATGTTACTTCCACTTCTTTGTTGGTGCTAATAAATGGTGAGCCCTCTTCTTTTTTTAGTGATTATAGAGGCCTTCGTCAAGGGGGTCCTCTCTCTCCTTATTTATTTATTCTTCTTGCTGAAGGTTTGGGGAGATTGGTGAAACATAATGTAGAGTTTTATTCAAGGTTGGGTGTGGGAAAATGGTTTTCCTCCTCAATCTCACTTGCAATTTGTGGATGATACTACTTTGATGGGTATGGCTAAGATTAGAGAAGCCACAAATTTATGCAAGGCTTTGGATATTTATTTGGTTACTTTTGGTCAAATGATTAATGAAGATAAATCTTCAATACTTTGTGGCTTATTCAGCAAAGGATTGCTCATATCTTGAGGCTTCTGATTGGGTCTTTCCCTTTAACTTATCTTGGCATTCCTATCTCTCCTAGTAGCCTCCCTAGGGATTCATGGTAGAATATTCTAAACAAGTTTAGTGTGAAGGTTAATCATTGGAATCATAAATGGTTGTCCTTTCTTGGGTGTGTTTAGCTTCTTAAATATATGATGCATGTTCTTCCTATTTATACGTGTATGCTCTAGGTGGCTCTGGTTAGGTTTTTGAAGGATTTGGATTCTTTGGCTAGACAATTCTATGGGTGGGAAGCTTGTCCTCTTCTAACTAGAGCCTTGTGAAGTGGGACATTATGTGTAGCTCGAAGCAGTTTAGGGGTCTTGGATTGCGGTAGTCAACTTGGTTCGGGTTGGCGTTGGCCACAAAGCTTTATTGGAGGTGGTGTGTGGAGTAGGATCATATCTGGGTTAGAATTTTATCTCACCAATACCTGTCAGGGCTTCTGAAGGAGGAGATTCCTAGGTATCCTTTAGTGGGGAAAGGTTTTGTGATTTGGGGAACACTTAAGAAAGGGTTGCATTGATCAAGGAGGAATTATTCTAGATATGTAATAGGGGGATGAGGCCCTCTTTTGGATGGATTCTTAGGATGGTCTCCCCCCCATTTTACGCCAGTATCCTAATTTTTTGAATCTTTGCCAATGCTTCCAGGAGGCTAGTTGGTCAAGGGTGATTGATTTTAAGAATTCTTATCCATGTGGCTAGGTGGAATGATCCTTGTGATTGGTGTGTGGTTGGGTTGGAGGAGGATTGTGTTGAGCTTCAAAATATTTTGGTTGGTAGACAATACAACTCCCTAAGGGATAAGGATATTCTTGCTTGGAGCTCGGATCCTAAGGGTGTTTTCATTATGGCTAGTGGGTATCATGAGTTGTTGGCTCATAAGTTTGGTGGGGTGGAGGTCCCTTGGTGGAAACATGTGTGGAACAAGTTTTCATGGCCAAAGTGTAATTGTTTTGTGTGGACTTTAGCTTGGACTAGATGTTTGAATTGGGATAATCTTTGAAAGCGGGGATCCCAAGGTCCCTCTATTGTGTTCTATGTGGTTGCAATGAGGAGGATTCTTCCCACTTTTTTTCATTGTTCTTATTCTATGCTACTTTGGCATTTATGGTGGGGTGTTTGGAAACATCCATGTGTTCACACTTCTTCCCTTGTTGAGTTCTAGGGAAGTCTAAGAAGACCTCCTTCCTAGGACTCTTTCCTCTAGATTATGTGGTGTGTTGGACCTACTTTCATCCTTTGGAAAATTTGGTTGGAAAGGAATCGTAGGAATTTTCATTAGGATGGGCTAATGGTTCAACAAGTTTGGCATAGAATTGTTGGTATGGTCCAAGAGATGGTGGAAGCCAAATGTGATGTGGCTTATACTTTGGAAAGGAGTGATGATGCAATTGTGAGTAGATTGGGCTTACAGGGGTTGACTTATGTCTCTGCATGTGTCAGAAGAGTTAGGCAGGCTAAAATGAAGGTTCAAAGGGCTAGAAGATGGGTGCCTCCTCTGGTGGATGTTCTGAAGATCAATACGGATGGCTCCTCTAGGGGTAATTCAAGGCCTGTTGGGATTGGTGGAGTTGAAAGAGATGGTTATGGCTCAATTATTTTCTTTTTCTCCATTCACAAAGGGCAACATTCTAACAACCTTATGGAGGAGTTGGCGATTCTCAAGGCTATTGAGTGTGCTTGTGCTTTGGGTTGGCATAGGATTCTCTATGAATCTAACTCATAGATTATTGTTAATATATTGCACAAGCAAAAGGTGACTGAGGTTGATTGGTAGCTTGCCTTGGTGGTTCGTCAAATTTTGCAGCTATTCTCTACATTGGAGGTGGTGTCTTTTGCCCACATTCTGCATGAATGGAATAGGGTTGCTGACTATTTGGCTAAGTGGGCTTTAGAGCACTTTGATGATTGGAAGATTGAGTGGGGACAATTATCCCCTGATTATTCTCATGAATTAGAGAGGGTCATTGTTGATGATATGGATTGATAAGGTGTTTGTGACAGTGTGGATGGTGGTTTTTATCTTGACTGGGTGATTTTGTGCTTTCTCTCTTGGGATCCTATGGGTTCCCTAATCCCTTTGTACTGTTTATTTCTTGCTTTCAATAAATTTTGTACCCCTTTTTATTTAAAAATATATATTTGTAGTTATTGGAATCTAATTTCTAAACTATATTTTAAAATTAAAAAAAAATGTTAGAAATTAAAAGGTTTGATTAAGGGGTGCATACAAAGGGCTCTTATTTTTGTTATAAAAGATATAACATGGTGTCTAGTGTTCTCCCACTAAAATGATGAATTTTTAAAATTATTTTACAAATCACTTTACTGGAAAACTAACTAACATCACATACTTTATACTTGATTTTTTAATAATTTTTTTAATGAATATATGAATTTTTACTAATTTTCAAAGTGGACACATCTTGAAAAATAAAAGTTGAGTGTGCTCTCCTCTATTTTTTTAAAAATCAATTAATTTTTTTATGTGTATAGAATAGAATCTAGAATGTAAAAATGTAATCTATTCAAATTTGGATAAATGGATAAAACATGACACCAAAAATACAATATATAAGTTTTCAGCAAAAAATAAAGACAATAACAAAAGAAATTGAAGATCAAAACCTTTATGTATTCAAAATGTAAAAAAAAATAAATGGTTGGAAAGGTAAGAGAGGGCTTGACGTTATTGCGGAATTCATTTAGATCAACACAAAAATTGTACAAATTTTATGGAGATCATGCTTGACATTTGTTGGGAAAATGTTTCTCAACCTTGTGATTACATAAGGTTTAATGTTGATAGGTGAGTGCAGAGGGATGCAAGAGGGTATCCCCTTGTGGGGTATGGGGTATTCATCCCACTAATGAGGGGTCCAAGGGTCATGTTCCTCGATGGAGGTTTGGGGACAGCAACCCCGAAATCCACATTTTATGTATATTTTATTATTGTAAATTTGGATCATTAATCATTAGGTCTCAGATCTAACAATATATATTTTGTTGGTTTGTCTTTCCCTAGAAGGTAACCCTATTTTATGAGGGCATTATATTATGACTATGTAATGTGATGTATTCTGAGAGTTTGATAGCGATTATGTTGCCTTTGGATCTCTAGTTGGTGATACTCTTGTGAGAATCTTGCTTTGCAAGTATATTGTAATCTTCATGATTTTTAAATAATATATTGGGCGAATTTTGGAGTTTGTGGTTTTTCTCCTGAAAGGGTTTTCTCCACTTAAATCACTATGTCATGGTATACATGATATTTATGTTTAAGTTTTTGTAACTATTGTAAAGATCTATAAAGTTTTTCATTATCCTCCTCTCAAGATTAGTGTACGAAGTTTTTTTCTACCTTAACTTCCTTACAACATTTAGTTGTCTTTCTATATTTTGTAGAAAACATGTATTTGGGCATTGACATGTAAGTCTGGTCCTTTGGGTTGGTAATTTCCAAAGCAAGTTATAATGTACTTGCATTTGGAAAACATGATTTTTTTGTTTATATGGAAGAAAAATACAAGCACATTATAGCATTATAGGAAAAATTAACCAAAAATTGGTATTCCCCTCTTTGTGCACATACCTTGTCTCAAAATTTACCTTTGGCCTTAAGGGAATTAAAGTTCTTATTTTGTATTATATTCTATCAAAACATCCTAGTTTGTTTAATAAAAAAACTATAGAATTTCAAATTTAGAACTTCCACACTTATATCTTTAAAGCCACCAAATTTAACACTTTGTGTGCACATGGTATTTTGTTCCATGTCTAATAAAGTTATGACATAATTTTGACCAAATATGTAAATACTATCTAAATTTCATCTCAAATTTATAGTGGTTCATACTTGATCAAATGATGCTTCATTTATTTTATGCACTTTTATCCCATCTCACCTTTTAATTAATCAAAACAAATATTAGGGTCTAGTTGCTAGATAAACTAGCTTACACTAAGTGACTTGCTATTGAGATATTAGTTGTGCAAAACCTCAATCTTTGTTTATCCTCCTCCAAACAATTCAAATTTACTTAGGAAAGGGAGAGTTATAAAAGCAATCATTATTTGAAAATCTTTGGGACTAGAATTAAAATAAGAAAAAATATGTATCCTTGTAAAATAAATAATATATGACTATAATCAGGACTAAAATTATCAAGGTTAGGCAGAAAATCATCTAAATCAAACCTAATAGCAATGAAGTACAAATAAGCATAAAGATATAAAACATAAAACAATATCAAGTCCATAAAGTCTTCATGCCATCATTGATTCACCTCCATTTCTCTTCTCCATCTTCCTTGAATGTACTTAATTCCCTTAGATTTGAGTGCACAATATTAGCCTATGATAATGCCTAGCAAAATATTGAGGATTGTTGTCTCACACTAGCAGCATGTACTTGCATATGAACTAGATGGCGTAAGATGTAGATAGACTAGATGCCAAAATGACAAGGACAAGGGTCTTTTATAGAAAATACAATTTTGAATGAAGGGTTGAGATTGGATGTCAATAAGATGTGTCAGTCAATGATCAAGAATGAAAGTTGTAGAATGAAATAGGGTTAAGGAAAAATTAGAGCAATGCCAAGAAATGAATGGCTAAGATTGAATTATAAGATAATTCAATCAAGGGTTAAAATATGAATGAGATGCCAAAAGATAATATTTGATGTGGAAGATAAGATTGGCATAGATAAAGAGGTTGTAGGAGAAATTTAAATGAATAATTAAATAATAAAAATATTATTTAATTATAGAGAACATGTGACAGATTGAATTTTTCATTAAATAACAATTTAATTCAAAAGTGGGACATGTGACAAGCTGATTTTTGAATTAAATAATAATTTAATCCAAAAATAAGAAGAAGATGACAAATTAGTAGGCAATTAAATAAATAGGTTTTTTATAACTTAATGATAGTAAAGGCTAATGAATAATTAAATAATTTAAAATAATTATTTAATTATAGTAGAAAGTAGTAGACAATTAAATAAATAAGATTTATTTAATTATAGATGAAAAGGACATTAGTGATGCAATCAAATAAATAAAATTTATTTAATTTATCAAAAGAGGAAATAAAAAAGATAGAAACAAATTAATCAAATAATTAAAATTATTTAATTAATAGAAGACTTATGACATTAGACAAGGGAATTGATAAGGAAAAATGGTATTAGCACGTCTAGAACATTTTCAGTGTCTACAAACAACATAAATATCAAATATTTCCTTTTAAAAATTGTAATTAAAAGTAAATAAAATAACTAAAACAACACCCAAAAAATTACAAATGAGATGAGATACACTACTAAAATAACTAGACCTTGCACAATACACAACTTTAAATTCAAAATTGTAAAGATGTATTTGAAGGTGGTGAAATTAAACATAATTTACTGCATCAAACTTTGTTAATTTTACCATAATCTAACAATCAAGTATTAAAATAGGTATGATTCTACATCTAACTTTGGCATGATTCCTCTCTTGGCAAATTTTGTTTTGTATCTGCCTTTCTAATTATGTACCTCTCTTATTTCATTAATAAAAGTTTGTGGCTATGCCACTTTTATTAAAAAAAAAACTTTGACATGAGTTAATAGAATTTTATAGGAGGAATAAACAAAAGAAAAATCTTCAAACCGTACACATCATTGGAATGATATTTTCTCTTACTTCCCTATTTTATCCTTTTGACCAATCTTAGTCTTTGCTTAAATATTTATCATGCATCTTACCCAACTTATGAATTAAGATACTATTTTGTTCCTTTTTTTTTTAAGTTATAAGTTTTCTATATAACCTATAAATTGTTCTTCAAAATTCTATTCTCAAAATGGCTTCAATGGCATCCTATGTAATGCTTTAGTATCTCATGATTATAGTCCCACATTCATTCTACTATCATCAATAACCTCTTTTTTTGACACAATAAAATTATATGGTAAGAACATGTTGTTAGGTGACTCTTATAACTCTTTGCTTCCATATCCCATCTCATGACCATAGCATTCAAATAGCTCAAAAATTGATGACCCTCCAAAGCTCAATGGTGTCCCATACAAGATTTATGTATAATTTCAATTGTTCATCCTTTGTTACATAAATAACCCTTACCTACTACGAAATGAACTCTAAATATATAAGGATTCTTATGCACTAATCTATTTCCAATGAGAAATATTCAACCCTAGCAATAGAGCTTCATATTTTGTAATGTTTCTAGTATATTTGAATGTTAACATAAATGCATATCTAAAGGATTTACCATCTGGTGAATCAAGAACCACTCCACCTCCTAAACTGTCTTTAGAACATGCACCATCAAAGAAATGGTCCAAAAATCATTTGCATATACAGTAGGAATAAAAAGAGTGGGAGAGTTAGCATCCTCAAGATTTCCTTCTTTGTCATATTTGATAAAGTGATCAAGTTCAGTATTGAAATAATGCACTTCATCAATTATGTACCTATCTTCAACAATTTTCTACACCTTTTCTCTATGCAACCTAACTTCTTTACCCTATAATGGAATAGTAGCATAAGCTATATCCATTTTTATAATGCCATCTATTGAGGTAGCCCATTTTTTGGAGATCAACATACCCTATTTGGCTAGATAGTGAATAATGATTATGTTCATTAGGAAGGATTAATTAAGGTATACAACTAGTCAAACCTCCACATCATTCACAATAACCATTATATTTACCTCTCTAGAATCCATGTTAAAAAATTACCATAATATTTGGACACTCTAATCCCTAGATCATTCATAATAGTAAGGGGCATAACATTGCTTGATGTACCAGAGTCTAATTGTCACATCCCAAATTTTTTGATTTGCAATTAGTTTTTATTTTTACGATAAAAATGTGTTTTTGACATGAATGGATGATTATACATCAGTTAATATTTTGATGAAATTACAATACAATGAAAAAAAATTGATTGTAATGATTATTACTTTTAATTAATGGTATTGATATCATGGATAATAACAAACTAACCATTTGATGACCTATTAAGTTGAATGTAGGAGTAGACTTCACCTTCCTAGATGGAGAGGGGGAGTATCATCGAATAGAAGAGTATAGACATTGGTAAACAAATGAGTAAATTTCATTGTTGAGTCAATCACACACTCACATAGGATTTGCATCAAAGTCTGAGTAATTCATCAAATTCTACCTTATGTTGTCAAAGAGTCATTATTTGTGTGGTTCAGTCATATGATTAGGTTGTAATCAAATTCGATCCCTGATTTAATCTTTCACAATAGTCGAGGAAATATTTTTGTGTCTAATCATCTTATGATTCACCTATTATTATAAATATCTGTTTGATTATTATTTAAATGAATTAAAAATATATAGAAATATATACAAGTATAAATGTATATATACATATATAAATATAAATAATATAATATTTTGTGTTTTAATATTGCCAATGGCATGTTAAGGGAAGTTGTGGTTGTTATAAGGTAGTTAACTGCTATTCAATGCTTGTTATGGAAGTTGATAAAAGCAAAACAAATTAAAACCTCACATAGAGGCTTAATGCCTCCATCGAAGGCTATCTTTCTGGAAACACTCATGACATTAAAGGACTTAAAAACTTCCTCCATTAAAGACATAAGTTGTGAGAGAAGGGGGTCACATATTATTGTAAAGAGGAGTTTTATTTTTGGAGAAGAGTCACTTGATAAAGAGGGAGGAGGTGAATGCATTGAACACAATTTTTGGTGTTTGAAAAAAGAGTGAAAGGAAACAAAGAGGAGACGAGGACAAAATAGAGGATAACCTTGCTACATGTAGAAGATATTTGTTGTTGTTAAGGAGATAATAGTATATTGTATGAAGGGGGTGTATGTTTTGATATTGCAAAGGAGTTAAGTATACAACCATGGTGTGAGATTTTGACAACACAAGAATAGAAGGAAAGAGTTGAAAGTTGGGCTTAAGAATTTATAGAGGAAGCTCAATATACTTTCAGGCATGTCTTATCTGTTTAATTCTTAGTTATTTCCTAGTTATTATAACATATGAATTTTAAATCTCGATATGAAAAAGAAATGATTTTTCAAATAAACATATAACTATGCATGTGAAAATGACACAGTTGTGTTTATTTATTATGATTTAATCATCTAATTATTCCATTTATCTATGATGGGAAACATAGATAATGGGTCTGAGTATGAGAAAATCTATCATGATAGTTGCATTGTGTTCATTTAAGGAATGAAATTATGAAAATAACTTAGAATTAAAATAAATAAATATTTATTATTATATACAGAGACGTATTATTTATATATTTATGTGTTTATATATAGACCATTTTGGGGCTTCATTTATAAATATAAATAGAAAATTATTAGTTTGATTTAGTGACAGTGAGTAATTTGATTTTACTCAAAAAAAATTAAGTATGTCAAACATTCCGTAAATATATGCCTATTTTCACAAAAAGAAATAGATATCATTATGTACTTCCATTAGTTTTATAGAATATTTTCTTGAGTGAAGATGAGTGAGAAAACCTAGAAAATCCAAAAAAAATTATGAATGAAGATATTTTGATACTAATGAATTAAACTCTTATTTACTTGTGTTACTAGTTGTCAAGACCTTAAGTGATAGATAAAGAGTCACAAGTTAGTGTTATTTGAATGTACTATAACTTGTAAAAGAGTTTTAAAAGTCTTATGTATGAAAATAGGAGAGTATTACACTCTTGAAATAATTGCAAAAATATATGAACAAGTGGCAATAGTCAAGGTCCGAGAAATTGTGAGTACATAATATGAGTGTTCATTTTTAGGAATATATTTCGATGACCTTAGTCATTTACCTTCCATATAAATTTATATATGATTGATCTTAAACCCTTATGAAAAGTTAGATAAACATTCAAACAAGTCAACTATGTGTTAAACCATAGGTGAAATTTTTGTTTCCAAGTCGAGTTAGAGTTGTGTGAACTCACAACTACATTTCCTATGGAAGTGTTTATTTTATTTAAAACTTTGTCCAAAGTAATGCAAAATTCTCTGCTTGCATTTAGTCATTTCATAGTGTTCCAGATTGCATAATCCAGTTAGATTGGTCATTCTTAGTTAGAGGTTGTCTAAATTTGTATGGTTGATTGGGTTATGTAGGCCATAACGATAGGACTCAAATGGCATATATTTGTTGGTTTCCATTGTCTATACTCTTTGTGAAGGGTAGAGCCACTTCTAGTTGGAAGGTGTGTGGGGAATCACCAATCTATTGTTGGAGGTAAAGCACTCAGGTGATGCTCTCCCTATTGCAAATGACTTCGTTGAGAATTTGGGAAAAATGCAAAATTCCATATATGAAAGAATTTATAACACTTCTGGTCTATTGTAAACATTTTTTCTTTTAATGTAATTCTTATATTTAATATGAAAGAAATTTTTTTTATAATTTTCTTTATTTAAATTATTAAATTTCAATTTCAAATGATTATAGATTATATATATTTATTGTTCATGTTAGAAAAATGTTATGTGAAGTAAAAAAAAATACTATCAATTTTTAGAATGTGGATATTTACTTTCTATTAAATTCTAATTAATTCTAGTATAGCTTAGTTGAGTATGTGATGCAGGAGTATATGAGCTCACAAGCAATCTTGCATCACCAAAAATATTTTTTATTTTCGTGTTCAATATTTTGCATTTTTGGTGTAGGTTTGAGCTTCAAGAGCATATTGTGAAGTGTTGTGATGATATGATTATTTATTTGTGAGGACTTTATTTCCATTTCATACATCAAGGTCAAGCAGGGTGTTTAATGTGAGTTGTAAAATTGCATAATTTCAAGGTTTTAGGGGTTGAAATGGTTTTCTTTACCATGTTGGAAGGGGATTTTGTTTTCTCAATTTGGACACCTAGGGAAGTGTGCATAATACAAGTGACTCTTGGCATTCCATTTTGGTCTTATTCTTTCAATTTTGGTTCCTAAAATAGAGAAAAAGGTAGTATTTTTTGGAAAATAAATTAATGACTTCAATTTCCAACTTGGGGTGAATGATAACAACTTGATTATTAATTTTATCCATTTTTAAAATGCATATACAACAACAAGATGTTTGATATGCTAAAATAACTTTGGATGGCACTTTTGGAAGCAGCAAACTATGTTTTATTTCATTTTCTATAGGAATTTTAAGGTTTAATGAAAGGGCAGATTTAGAAACCACTTTTTTGTGTTTCATATAGTTGAAACCCTCTATAAATACAACCTTTGATGGTGTCAAGAGGAAAAATAAGAAGCAACCAGTTTGAGGAAATAATTTGCAAGTTTCTCTAGAGGAAAAAATGAAGGAGAGTGTGGAAAATTGTATTTCCAAGAGGGGAGGGATAGAAGAAGAAAAGAGGAAAGTTGCAGGTGTGTTTTATGTGTTCAAGGCAGCCATGAAAGTCATAGGATGAAGGAAAAAAATTAGGTTTACAAAGAGGAGTGAAGTGAAGAAAGTTGAAGGCAATAGACCTTGAAGATTTGAAGGCATGAAGTTCCTAGAAACCCTTCTAAATTTTCTGAATTTTATTTCTTGTTGAAATCCTCACTATATGTAATTGTTCATGAGGAATTTTCATAAATGAACATTGAAATAAAGATATGTTTCATATTATTTTTCCATTTATATATTAATATGGATTGGATGACATGATAAGGCTGCAAAATTGGTAGTTTGATAAGACCCCCCAATCTTGACTGCATCAGATGGTATCAAAGTAGGTACGATGATCGAATGTGTGAAGAGAAGGATTTCAAATTTGAGAGAGATAGGGTTTGATGAGTTATGGGGATTTATTTTGTGTAGCTATTTTGGGTTGTACTCTAATAGAGATAAGGTTGTGTAGAAGGTGTACAAATTTCCTCCACTATTTGAAAGTGGGTGGAGGAGGTTTTGAGAGGTGCATCTTCCAAAATCTTTTTTGGGTAGAGGATAGTTGTGGTTTGTGTAAGTTTTATTAAAAATTGTGAGTGGATTGAAATTATTTGTAGAAATGTCAAGGAAGAAGAGTATGAGGTTGGCCTTGGGTAGGGCTATAAAAATTTATTTTATTGAGAGGAGAGAAAGAATTATAGAGGAAGAGAATTGGGCTACGCAAAATAAGTGTGTAAAAATATCTAGGAGGCTAGATGTTTGGAGGAAATTATTATGAAAGGAAAGAGGAAAGAATATGGGAGAATCTAACTCCTATAATTTTTCTAATTCTATTTCATTTGCAAGTAAAAGAGAAGATGAAGCAAAGAGTCCAATACATAGCAATGAAGAAGAAAACATTGTGAAAGAAGGTGAAAAAGGAAAGAATAAGATTACATTCGAAGCATGTCTTTTGGAAGGCATGGAAATGGATGATATTGCAGAAATGGCATATCTTAGTGAAGGTATGGAGGTTTCAATGAATGAGGATTTGAATGGAGAAGATGTTGTAGTAGTAGAAGAAAATGTTGAATAGTCTAGATAACTAAGAGGGGGGTGAATCAGTTATCAAAAAACACTTTTCCTTCCTTTAATTAATCCGAAGAAATCTTAAACCAATCATATATTAATTAAATAGATATGAACATGCAAGCACTTAACAATACCATGCACAATGAACACCAGAATTTATGTGGAAACCCAAGATAGAAAAAACCACAAAAAATGCTAATTCTCAATTATAAAGCATTGGTTAAGGTGATTTTTACAAGGGCTCATTGCCAAAATGCTCACTGTTGGTGGACTCGCTGCTCAATTAATACAAAAATCACTAATTACAAAAGTAGACAAAACATGAAATAAGAAGTTGCATCTACATATGCATGAATTTCGTTCTGGTTAAGAGCACGATATCTGACTACAACAGATCCGGTTAAGAATCTTTTGCACAACCTCTGCAAAATAGATTTCTTCTTCCTGACACTTGCCTTCACTTCTTTCTCTGTTTCTTGTCACACAATCCTTCGCACCCTTATCACTGTTCGCACATACCACACTTCTTGATTGGATGCTAAAAAGATGTTCCACATATATGTATATATACACACCTGAAGAACAAAATGATTTAACTTAGAAAAACATGTCAGCTTGAAGAACAACCTTGAAATATCCAATAAGGCTTGGCACACTAGCACCAGACCTAAAAGATAGGTTGCACATAAAGATATTCTTACCATGGGATCCATAAATAGGTCATACATAAGATATAGCATTATTACCAAAAGATAGCTAACTTTGAATTACATGACAAATATTTTGAATCCGATGGGAACTTCAAGACCAAAACCACATAACATATTTTGGATCCAATGGGAATGCCACAACCAAGACGAAACCTTGATCATCATTAATTTTAGTATCAACCAGAGGAATGCAATTAGACATACCAAAAATATGCTACATGAATGTCTGGTTAGCAAGGATACCCAGAATAAGCTTTAGGCATAGCAACTGATAACAAAAGGATTAGTCTTCATTATTTTGCATTAATTTTCTTCCATAGATGTCCTAAAAATAAGTACTACCATATCCGGATCAAGTATAACATCCACACTATGCAACATAGTAGCATATGATAGGATAGATCATTTATGTATATCAACCGAAGCACAACCTTTTGAATCCCAGGTTTTGACATCAATGACAATAATGTCAAATCAACAACTTCTCAACAATCTCATGGGATCGGCCCAAAGGTACTTTGGTACCCACATCAGTGATTATGTTTGCGGACCCCCTGGGGCTAGGGCTTGGAAAGACCTAATCCTCTGTTGTCCTCAATCTCAAGACCTTTGTTTCCTGGCTAGGTCTCTCCAGGATGTTCTCTCTCTTACCAGGCTTCCCTCCTATGACAGAGGAGATGAGTTTTTTTGGACCTTTGACAAACAAGGGGATCTATATGTCAGGTCAGCGTACAATCTGCTGACAAACCAAGGTACTGCAGTGGACCCTTGGAAGAAGATATGGAATCACCACATGATCCCTAAAATAAATTTCTTCTAGTGGACGGTCTGCCATAATAGGATTCTAACTCAGGACAATTTGAGGAAAAGGGGATTTTATATCCCCAATAGATGCTTACTATGTAAATGTAGTGAGGAAATTGTCAGTCATTTGTTGTTACATTGTCCATTTTTTGCTGAAGTCTAGGGGCTGGCTTTTGAAAAACTAGGCATTTCTTGGGTTACATGTAAGGATCTCATATCCTTCATCCTGGGCTGGTTTGGTCCCTATTCCCACCCCCTGCCTAGTGAAATTTGGAATCAGGTCCCTCCTATTATGGGTTGGTGTCTGTGGAAGGAAAGGAACAACAGGGTCTTCAGGAATATTGAGAGGAATCCTAGGGAAGTTTTTGGTATAGGTGTCCAGATCATTGAGGAAAACATTTCCCTCTTCAAAGGGAAACCCTTGGGGATGGGACCTCTTCATTGTGAAATAAGAATGGCCAAGGCTTTGCATCAGGAGTTAGGAACTAGCTCATTTGACAATTCTAAATCCCTAGCCAGGAAAAATACCAAATGGGAGCCTCTAAATAGAGGTTGATTCAAACTCAATTTTGACGGTGCTGCTAAGAGCAACCCAGGTAGGGCTAGCATTGGTGGAGTGATTAGAAGCCCGGGGGGGTTTTGGTTGCTGGTTTTGCGGGAGATATTGGGTTCCAATCTTCTATTGTGGCAAAAGCTCGTGCGTTGCTCATGGGCCTCCAAATTCTTGTCTCTCTTGGGATTGCAAACCTTCACATTGAAGGGGACTCTAAGTCCATTACTGATGTTGTGAATAAGGATAGACTAATTGGTTGGAATACTAAGGATATTATTTTGGATACTAGGTTCCTTTTATCCAAGCTTAGAGGAAAAAAAGTGACACATATTTTTACGGAGGGTAACCAAGTGGCAGATGCTTTGGCTAATTTCGGCACTAGTTGGGGTTACTCTAAATGTTGGAGGAATATGAAGAAGTTACCGCCAAGGATTCAAGATATCATCTTGAAAGAACAAATCAACCACTTCTTACGATGAATTCAAATTTGTGGGTGATAGGTGTTGTTTGGGGGGCCCATTTGATTTTTCTTTGGGCCTGGTGGATGAGCTCTAATGTTGAGGTGGCTGACAGGTGGTGGGATTCAAAATTTAAGGCTTGTCATGTGGTTAAAGAAGGTGGCTCTATGAAGGGATTAGGAAAGTACGAGACTTTGATGAATTTGAGAGGTTGTATCATGCGATATCTTCTCTTTGGGATGTGTGATATCTTGTTTTAATCCATCATGTCCTTCGTAAGACTACGATTATGAATGCTGATTTGACCTTTCATAATGAAGGAATGCTACCTTCTAGCGCCTTCGAGCCTACTAGTTTAGCACGGGCTTCTAATTATACTTACATGGACATTTCTAAATTTAGCCATGTGGCCACCTTGTCTTGTTTTTCATGCAATTGCACCATGGCCAAGGAACCCTACATGCCCACCAATTTCTGCTTAACTTGCCACAATCTTCTTAAGATCCACATTAATGCCACCGTTAAGTCCCTTTGTGGTGATTTTTCCCTTCGTGTGTGTGACCTGCACACTAGCGTCATTACCCAATGTTGCAATCCTTGCCTTAATACCCACATTGTGAAGAAAGCCCATTGCCATGTTTTTTTTTCTAACTTTCGCTCTCTACAAACTCTTTGTTTTCCTGTGTAGGTGGAAATCATGGGTGGTGACCGCGTTCGCACTGAGCCAGACGATTGCGAAGAATTCTGTAAGAATCCTTTGGTCTGGAATATCTATGTTGAGGGTGGCCTTTCATCTCTCATGGAGTTTCTGGTTGGCCATGACCCTATTTTGTCTGGTCAATTTTCCAATTCTAGGAAGGACCGAAGGGTCACGATGGGTGGAATTTCCTTTGAAGTCAAGGAGAGTTTATCGCGCAAGCCATCGGGTTGTTGTGCATGGAGAAGACATGTCCTAAGCACACTCAAACACCGGACAATGACAACTTGAAGGATTTCTTCATGGGGAATGAGGAACCAGTTTGAAACCAGTCGGGCTTTGAACGCGAAGCCCTTCCAAAGCGCTGGGACCAGGTGTGTTTAGCTTTGATGAAGTATGTCACTCTAGAAGGTAGGTTCAAAACCTATTTCTTCTATCACTTCCCCCTTCTGAATCATTTAAGGCATAAAAAATTTCTTAGCTTTCCTTTCTTTTTTCTCATGGATGTGGAAAATTTGGTTGAAAAGTGTAAGGAGATGGTCAGTCTTAACCTGAGTGACCTTTTGCCTCTTCCACTCCATCAGGGGCTTATCCTGAGACTATACCATTTTCACTTGGCCCTTTTTCCCCAAGAGCCATCTTTGTTGTTCGTGTTGATGAAATTGAACCCCTGACTATTGCGAACATCTCCCCTGTTGAGTCTAAAAGCCCTTCTCGGAAAACCCATCTGGGTACTACTGGAAACCCCAAAGCTAAACAAGCTACCAAAAAACTTAAAGGAGGGGTAAGTAATGCACATACTAGTGTCACGTCCACCCTCTGTGATCTCAAGGCCACCCCGGCTAAGTCTGCTTACAGAGCCAACACTATGAAAAAAGGTAAGGATGGTATAAAAAGTGTGTCGGAGCTGATGGTGAAGGAGGGTAAAGAGAAGAACATATTAGGGAAAGATTCTAAAGGTGATATTGTTGTCAAGACCACAGTCATGACTAGAGGGGAGACTACCATAAGGAGATCTAGGAGGTTGGCAAAAAACAGTAAAAAAAGACGGATTATTGTGGACTTGGAGGAGGAGCAGTTTGACAACAAGGAGTATAAGGAAGAGGAGACCGAGGAGGATGAGGATGAAAATGTGCAAGGGCCCCAGTTTATCCAGGAAGACAGCAAGATACCGAAAGAGACCTCAGCCTCTCACTCTTCGCACCCCCTGGTTGCTGAGCCTAACGAGGTCCTGAGAACCTTGGATGCCGAGGAGGAGCTCTGTGCTTTAGAGAAGAAGATGGACATGCTCAATAAAATATTTAGAGGTTTGACTCGCTTCACAATGAAGTTGGGTCACTTCATTACTAGCACCTTGTCCACTATTATCAAGGAGGAGCTGGAGGAAAATAATGCCCAGGAGAACCAAGATTGGGTCGGTGATGATGATGTGGACCTCTTGTTCAAAAATTGGGACAATGCCAATTATTTGTTGCATGCGGCAGTGTTCTATTGTTTGGTTACCTATCTATGGTCTCTATGTTGTTAAAGTGTTGTCTTTGTTCTTTTCTTGTCTTACTATTAGCATTTTTTTACTTGTTCCTTTTTGGCCCTAGTGGCTCTTTGTGAAGGGTACAACACCCTGTAAATGTTGCTTATCTTTTCAAAAACAATCTCCCCCTTTGGCATTGATGGCAAAACAACAAAAACTACAAACTACAAAAATTGCAACACAAAATACTCCAAGCGCTCCCCCTTTGTCAAGCAATCCACTTCCTCTTTATGTTTTTTTCTCTCTTCCTTTTCTCCCCCTTTTTTCCATCAAAGGCAAAGGGCCAAAATAAGAACATTTAGGAAATCAAGTAAAAATAACACTTTTCACACGAAATATTTTCTTGTACCTTTCTTTCACAATTGGAAGAATCTTCTAATAAGCTTTCATTGTAGAAGCCATTATTGCACAGACACTTTCTTGTAGAAACAACATCCCAAATGAAGATGACCAGTCTGGAGATAGACACTTTCATTCACAATCCTCTGCATTAGAAAGTATCCTAGAGAGATGATCCAACCAGACCTCAACAATTTCTTTAACCAACCAAAAGGTTTTAACCAAATCTCCCCTTTGTCTCTAAGTAGACAATAACTCATACTACAACTCACCAACTCTTATTCTCTATTTTCCATCTTTATCTTTGAAAAAGTCAAAACACTTCCCAATATTCAATTCAGATTCAATAGCTTCAATTTTTCTTCTAAAATTATCAACAGTAGTAGGCCACCAAAGACAGTATTTGTAGATGTGAGACATCTCCTTAATGCATTATTTTGTTTCACCAATGTGTTTGGATAACTTTTCTTTGGTTGTGACACACCTTCTTTCAATCATAGCTTGGAATTTACCTCCTTTATATTTTTCCTACAACAACCTTTCTTCAACAACTTCTACCAGATCATCCGATAACGAGTCAATAACAACAAAAAGAGTAATACCCTTTTTGAGCAGATAATCAACCAAGGCATCTTCAATTCTAAGCCTACTGACTAGAGGGTAGGCATTCCACATTTCACCAATATTTTTCATATCACCCTTGTCCAACATAGAACAAACTTCATCTGTATTAGGTAGAGACTCTTCTACCTTTTCCTTCTCTTTTGAGATAGTGATGACATCCTTTGTGTTAATTTTCTTCCTTTTAGGTTCTAGATGGAAACCACCAATGACAACCTCTAACTACCTCTTACTGGAGGAGGAGCCCTCCTCAAACTAACTAACAAGTGTAGCACTAGACACTATCACACCGAAGCACAGATTCATCTGCAAGGATGAGAAATAAACTTTGCATGCATTTGATTTATCTTCCATACATTCCAAATATATGTAAACTTTCTTTCTAACAAGGATGTCGGACTTCCACTTAACATTTTCTTTTGACGATAAAAAATTCAGAAAGTAGAACACTAAACACATGAACAACAATCCAAATCCAAAGGGATAACTCTCAACCAAAGACATTCTAACATTCTCAATCAGGTTCTCCATTATCAGGCTACATAGATCAAACTGTTGATTTTCCTTCACCATCTTATGTGCAAGATATACAACAATAGTAGATATAGAACCTTCACAATTTCATAAATTGATTTTGTATGAGATACCATAAGCAACATACCTTACTGTAGGATCGGCAATGGTATTTATCAGTAGTGCTCAGGGTTTTTTGTTGATACTAGTAAGTTCCTCCATATCCCTGTATTTCACTATTTTCTTCCCAGGGAAGTCACCAATTCTACACAATCCAATAATAGCTTCAATGGATTCCTTAGTGATCAGATAGGGTTTATCCAAAATGATGCTACCATCCTTGAATCGAATCAACAAGAACAAGATAGATTCTTTACCGGAAAACTAGGGAAATTCTCCCCATAAATCCATACCTAGGGCACATACATTCTATAATTCATCTATCTTCAACCCTAGTTCCATTTCCTTCATCTTCTAATGATCAAATTTGTCTAACTCTACTCCCTTCAACTTCAACGGAATACTACCACTTGATTCACTGCCAATCAACATGGATTCCATCGTCACGCTTAGCTTCCTCAATCTTTTATCACTCAATGAAAAACTCTTCTTCTTCTTTGGAAATTATGAGAAATAATTTGAAAAACTCTATCTCTTATCCTTAATTGCTCATGATGACTTCGCCGCCAATACATTCATTGATGGCGCCAATAATTGTGCTTCATATTTTAATCAACTAGATTAAGCTTCACCATACATCACCAATTGGATCCAGCTTAGTCATGCTAAAAACACACACCAATCTTACTTCGGAGAGGGGGAATCGTCAGTATATGCATTGGAAAACACCCCCTGAGCCAAGGCAGTAGGCTCAGATTTTGAAATAGCTTGTACTTGGATTCGATACCATAGAAGAGCTCTCCACACTCATTTCCTTTTTCTTCCAAAACATGATTGTCTTCTCCTTAGATTCATCTGATTCTGCAATCTTCTTTTTGTTTTCAGACTTTTTCGGAGCAACATATCTACATGTGTTAGCATAATGTTTGGATTGATTACACTTGTAACATCTTTGCCCTGACTTAACTGAGTGAACCCTAGATCTACACTGATTAGCTTTGTGACCATAACCATGGCATAAGTAGCAAAAACCATGAAAGATATTATTCATTCCATTCCTTCTAGCCAGATTAGATAATTGACTTATGCAATGACTTTCTTTATGGCCGAACTTGTGACAGTTAAAGCATTGAATACTCAGTTCCTTCCTACTTCTACATTCTAAGCCTTATGTCCAAAAAAATTTCATAGAACACGATGACCATTAAATGACAAGTACCTTTGAGCATTCGGTTTCCTCACTGGAGGTCTTTTTTTAGATTTTCTAGAGTTCTAAACCTTGCTTGTTACAATAGATCTTGCTTCAGCTTCAACTATTTTTTCTTTACCCTTGGTATTCTAATTTGGGTTTTCCCCTGAGAAGCCAAGTCCTTCCTTATCAATGTGAGGTTTTTTAGGGACAATATTTGATCCAAAACCATGTTGCTTTCACATACTCTATCTTCTGATTTTATCCTCCTTAACTCTTGATCTAACTTCTCATTTTCTTCTACTTTTTGTTTGATGGTATCTTTGATATTTTCTTCAGTCTTCTTCCATTCTTCCATTTTATATTTGATGGTTTCCTTGAGAATTTATTCTACCTTCTTGTATTCATCCAACTGAAGCTTTAGATTTACAACACTTTCCTTTGACTCATTTACTTCCTCATTGAATTCTCTCTGTCTTGCTTTGAATTTCTAGATTTTCTCCCTTAGCTTTGAGATGCAAGCATTTTCCTCCTTTATGTTTTCTTTCAATTCCTCATTCTTAGATTCGGTACTTTCCATATCACTTAATATTGACCTTATTTCTTCTTCAAAGTAATAATCTTCTACCATCTATTCAAACTACCAAGATCTTCCTCAAGCGGTTAAACTCTATCTGCAAGGGACCAAGCTCTTATGCCAATTGTTAAATAGTTTGGATAACTGAGAGGGGGGGTGAATCAGTTATCACAAAAAACTTTTCCTTCCTTTAATTAATCCGGAGAAATCTTAAACCAATCATATATTAATTAAAATAGATATGAACATGCAAGCACTTAACAACACCATGCACAATGAACACCAAAAACCCAAGATAGGAAAAACCATGGAGAATGCTAATTCTCAATTATAAAGCACTGGTTAAGGTGATTCTTACAAGGGCTCGCTACCAAAATGCTCACTTTAGGTAAGGTTCACTGCCTAATTAATACAAAAATAGATAAAACATGAACTGATGAAGTTGCATCTACATATGCATGAATTCAGTTTCAGTTAAGAGCATAATATCTTACTGCATCATATTTGGTTAAGAATATTCTACACAACTTCTGTGCACAACCTCTGCAAAATAGATTGCTTCTTCTTGACACTTGCCTTCACTTCTTTTTTTGTTTCTTGTCACACAATCCTTCGCACCCTTATCATTGTTTGCACATACCACACTTATTAATCAGATACTAAAATGATGTTTCACATATATGTATATATACACACTCGAAGAACAAAATGAGTTAGCCTAGAAAAACATGTTGGCTTGAAGAACAACCTTGAAATATTCAATAAGGCTTGACACACTAGCATCGGACCCAAAAGATAGGTCACACATAAAGATATTCTTACCACGAGACCCATAAATAGGTCATAAATAAGATATAGCATTATTACCAAAAGATATCTAACTTTGAATTACATGACAAATATGTTGGAGCCGATGGGAACTCCAAGACCAAAACCACATAACATATTCCAGAGCCTATGGGAACACCACAACCAAGACCAAATCTCGATCATCATCAATTTCAGTATCAACCGGAGGAATTCAATTAGACATACCAAAAACATGCTACATGAATGTCCGGATAGCAAGGATACCTGAAATAAGCTTTAAGAAAACAATCGATAATAAAAGGATTAGTCTTCATTATTTTGCATTAACTATCTTCCATAGATGTCCCAAAAATAAGCTGCCATATCCGAATCAAGGATAACATCCAGACTATGCAACATAGTAGCATACGATAGGATAGATCATTTATGTATATCAATCGGAGCACAACCTTCTGGATCCCAGGTTTTGACATCAATGACAATAATTCCAAATCAACAACTTCTCAACAAAAAATGTGAAAACAAAGGTAATGGTTAATATTTTTCATTCTTATTATGATGAAGATGATGTTGAGTTGTATGCATATGAGATGATGAAAGTGGAAGAAGATATTGATGGAAGGGTTGCAATAAATGTAAGGGATTGTGAAGAGGAAGTTCAAATGGAACTCTTTAATTTCCATGATATTGTTGATTTGTATGCAGGTGTTGCAAGGGATGGTGTAGATGAACATTGGTGGAGGAGGACGTATTATGGTGGGTTAAATCCCATAAGAGAAGAGAAGAGAGGAAAGTGTATTTGGTGGAGGATTTACATATATGGTGGAAAAAATTCCATAAGTGAAAGAGGGATTGGTAAACAAATTTTACAAGGATAGGAAGAGTTCCAATTAAATGTTGGAAAAAGAGAAGAAATAAGATTTTCATGGACCTATGAAAGCATTGGAGTATGATGAAAATATTTTACTATTTGAAAGGGTGTTTAAAAAAATCAACTCCATTTTGTGAGCCATGCTCATAAACTTCTTACCCAGTGTGTCTGATGCACAAGCATTCGAGCTCACAAGCAATTCTGCATCGCCAAAAATATTTATTTATTTTCATGTTTAGTATTTTATTTTTTTCATGTAAGTTTGAGCTTCAAGATCATATTGTGAAGTGTTGTAAGGATATGATTATTTATTTTTGAGGATTTTATTTCCATTTCATACATCAAGTTCAAGAAAGGTGTTTAATGTGATTTGCAAAATTGCATAATTTCAAGGTTCTAGGGATTGAAATGGTCTATTTACCATGTTGGAAGGGAATTTTGAAGGAAAATTAATTTTCTCAATTTCGATGCCTAGGGAAGTGTGCATAAGACAAGTGACTCGTGTAATTCCATTTTGGTCTTATCCTTTCAATTTTGGTTCTTAAAATGGAGAAAAGCCTAGTAATTTTTGGAAAACAAATTAATGACTTCAATTTCCAACCTGGGGTGAATGAGCACAAATTGGTTATTGATTTTATCCATTTTTCAAATGCATATACAATAGCAAGATGCTTGATATGGTACAAAAAAATTGGATGACACTTTTGGAAGCAACGTACTATGTTTTATTTTATTTTTTGCAGGAATTTTAAGGGTCAATGAAAGAGAAAATTTGGAAACAAATTTTTGGTGTTTCACATAGTTGAAACCATCTATAAATACAACCTTTACTGGTGTCAAGAGGCAACAATCGGAAGCATCAAGTTTGAGGAAATAATTTGTAGGTTGCTCTAGAGGATTGCATGAAGGAAAGGTGGAAAATTATCTTTCCAAGAGGGGAGGGATAGAAGAAGAGAAGAAGAAAGTTGCAGGTGTGTTTTATGTGTTCAATGCAGCCATGAGAGCTATAGGATGAAGGGAAAAAATTAGGTTTACAAAGAGGAGTGAAGCCAAGAAAGGTTAAGGCAAGAGACCTTAAAGATTTGAAGGCATGAAGTGCTTAGAAACCCTTGTAAATTTTTTGAATTTTATTTCTTGTTGAAATCCTCACTATATGTAATTGTTCTTGAGGAATTTTTATGAATGAACATTGAAATAAAGATATGTTTCAAATTCTTTTTCCATTTATATGTTAATTTGGATTGGATGACATGATAAGGCTACAAGATTGGGTAGTTTGATAAGACCCCCTAATCTTGACTGCATCAATATGCTACATTATGAAACATAGAAAAATGTGTTCATGGTTTTTGGAATGGGGATTCACCAATTTTACTATAAATAGAAAGGGAAAATGGGGTATAATGAACCTATTTTCCTCTATTTCTTTCGAAAAAAGAGATCCCTTAAGCCAAGGTTGACTTTCAGCCCTTAGGTGAGTCAACCTTGAAGGAGATCTTGTTGTTTTCCTTATGATCTAGGAGGGGGTAGATCTGTTGAAACAACACTTTTGGGAGAATGACTAAAAATAGTAAATGAACCCAAAAATGCAATGTGAAACATGAAATCAGAAGATTAAACCTTAATCTATCAGAACTTGCAACTTTCAAAAAGCCCTGATATGGTTTAGTATTTTTGCACATGTCATTAAAATATTCTTGTTGAGTGTCCTCTAGGACTCTATAACATTCCCATTGTTCTACACAATAATTTCCTATGTTTTAACCTCAAGTAAATAGTTTAAGCATCTAGCCCTCATGAGCAATACAAAATTATTTTTAAAACATAAAGATAACATGCACATTTTAAATAACATCTTTCTAAACTTTCACATTGCATTATATCAAAGTATTACATCTTCTCAAAGTATAGATTTCATAGAACATAATTTCATGATAACATGATAGCATTTCACTTTTACAATCTTTCCATCATAATGGATACAAACCACATATATGGCTCCATAGAGCTTATTGGAAAAAGATATACGAATGGTCCAATTTCCCTCCATCAAATCTTGGTCGCTAGTTGATGAGGAGAAGCATCACTCAAGCATTTTTCCACCAACCATGGAATAATTGTGGTCCCCCACACATCTACCAAACTTGGTAAGATGGCCCTACCCTTCAATGAAGAGATTGGTTTGGTAACCTCGTAATAAAAATGACCTTTCCTGAGCTTGGTGTTGTGTCCTATATATCTAGAACTATCACACAATGACTACAACCTATCAAATGACATTACCTGCCTAGTATGTGAACCATTGTCAATGAGAGTTCATTTTATCCCACACTTATTAATGATAGTCATTATCATGAAAGCTTCATTTTTTTTGCACTTTTAACAAAGCTAACTCATCTTGATGGAATGTAATGTCTAAGTTGACTAAGTTCATGCCCTGAATTAGGGCTGCTACATCATTTGGTCACACACTAGGAGGAATAACAACTTGTTGTAAAGAATTTTGAAGCATGTTATGGTAATTAGGTGATGCTTGAATCAAATCCCATAAGAATGTCTTAGCAAAAGTGTTACAAAGTTGTTCTACAAGGTCACACTCATTTCTATTGTTCAAAGGAAAATGAGGAGCACCAGGAAAAATAGGTTGAGGTAATCATAATTAAGTAGGTATGATTTGTGGTTTCCTATTGTTCCTTGTCTTATATGTATGAGCAACGATATGGTAACTCAATTACTACGAAACATTGTAACTAGTAAGTTTCCTTGCAAAAATTTAAGATAGTCCCTAGAGGTTTTGTTTGGTGTTGAGGTGGTCTTATGATAAGAACAAGTTCATTTTTAACTTGGTGTTGGTGTGAGGGTGGATAAATGGTAATAAGTGGCTCTGGAGATGACTTGGGAGGTCTAATAATTAGAGGACTCTCAAGAGGTCTAATAATCCAGGGAGATCTAATGTTCAGAACCTCAACAAACTTATCCTTATTTTGATGATCTTTTAGTGAGGGGAAACCTAATATATTCTTATCATCTTCATCTAAGGAAGCCACATTACTATTGCTTGAAATACATTTCTTAATTTTGTCATCCTCTTGCACCATGATATCTTCCATAGTAGGAGAGCTTTTAGGATAGGAGCAAACAAGATGTTCATCACATTCCATGGTTAGATTTTGTAAGATAACTTCATCACAAATAGGGGAGGCATCAAGAGAAGAAAAACTATTATTTTATTGCTTACCAATGATTTCATCCTCTTTTCAACAATGTCTTCCCAAGAAGGAGAAGAGAAACACATAGGATTCGTGTGGCTCTCAATGATGGGTTCCTCTAACACCAAAATATCTTCTTCACAAATATGAGATATATTGGGAGAATAACAAACTTTATTGTCATGATTTTCCATGATTTTGTTCTATTTTATTAATTTAGTTTCACACATGTGAGAGGGATCAATGAAAAACAAGAAAAGAGGAGAAATGACTTCATATTCATATGCTTATAACAACAATTTCTTAGAGTATTCAACAAGATCTAAAAATAGAACATGAAGTATGATAAATAGAGACTTTTGTAATGAAAACATGATGTAATAATTTTTCTATAGATATGAAATGCAACATTTTATTCAATTTATAATGCCTAAACTAAATGGATGATTAGACCTAATGCATAAATCAAAAATTCTCAAAAATTGCCAGATTGAAACAGTGGTTTACCAACGGATCTGGAAAGTGTAGGAGACCACAAAAATACCCATAAAAGATGATTTTGATAGGACCTTAAGTAATTATTCGCCCAAGGGTGAATGGGTCCTTGTACAAGCTTTGAAAAATGAAAAATGCAATTTTTGGGTTATTACTTGTGTTCTTTGTTCCGGGTCTCAGACTATGGTTTCTGTAATAAATTTTTCTAGATTTAAGTGACATAATGCATTGAAACTAATGAAAAATGATGAAAAATATGACACTTTTTTAAATGTAATTTTGACTCAATTTCTGAATATGAATGATTGAAGATACACTAACATGCAAACACTATGTAAAATTGATGCAAATTTTTTTTTTTTAAAGATTTTTAAAGCATGCAAGATGCAAACCTAAAACCCTAAATGAGATGCAAGATAATGCAAGTTAAGAACCCTAAATGAGATGAAAATCAATGCAATGCAATGCAAAGGAATGCAAATCCTAGATATAAGGTTTAAATGGACTCCAAATTAGAAAATTTATAGTGTAATATTGTTAGGCTCACCAAAATGAAACATAGAAAATATGTTCATGGTTTTTGGAATGGGGTTCACCAATTTTACTATAAATAGAAAGGGAAAATGGGGTATAATTAACCTATTTTCCTCTATTTCATTAGGAAAAAGAGATCCCTTAAGCCAAGGTTGACTTTCAGCCCTTAGGTGAGTCAACCTTGAAGGAGATCTTATTGTTTTCCTTATGATCTAGGAGGGGGAAGATATGTTGAACAACACTTTTGGGAGAAAGACTAAAAGTAGTAAATGAACCCAAAAATGTAATGTGAAACATGAAATCAGAAGAGTAAACCTTAATCTATCAGAACTTACAACTTTCAAAAAGACCTGATATGGTTTAGTATTTTTGCACATGTCATCAAAATATTCTTGTTGAGTGTCCTCTAGGACTCTGTAACATGCCCATTGTTCTACACAATAATTTCCAATTTTTTAACCTCAAGTTAATAGTTTAAGAATCTAGCCCTCATGAGCAATAAAAATAATATTTTTAAAATATAAATATAACATGCACATTTGAAATAACATCTTTCTAAACTTTCCCATTGCATTATATCAAAAGTATTATATCTTCTCAAAGTATAGATTTCATAGAACATAATTTCATGATAACATGATAGCATTTCACTTTTACAATATTTCCATCATAATGGATAGAAACCACATACATGGCTCCATAGAGCTTATTGGAAAAAGATATACGAATGGTCCAAGTGCTCTCCATCAAATCTTGGTCGCTAGTTGATGAGGAGAAGCATCACTCAAGCACTTTTCCACCAACCATGGACTAATTACGGTCCCCCGCACATCTACCAAACTTGGTAAGATGGCCCTACCCTTCGATGAAGAGATTGGTTTGGTAACCTCAAAATAAAAATGACCTTTCCTGAGCTTGGTGTTGTGTCCTATATATCTAGAACTATCACACAATGACTACAACCTATCATATGACATTACCTTCCTAGTATGTAACCCTAGATCACAGTGAACTGACAGTGTATACAATGGTAAAATACACTAAATTGGACAAATTATTCATCACCCCTAATTCAGAATGGACGTCAAACACTCACCCAGCTTCCTATCTTGATTTTCATTTGACCAATTCATATTATATGAATAGGCTATTCCTTTTCCCATGGATTAATCTAACCCCAGGAAGAACTTATCCCTCTTACATTACTAATGACACTTCATTTGATAAATTCAAAGTAACTCTAGGTCTTTAACTATGATAAGTTCCTGCTATATAAACTCTATCATAGATAGTATATTTTACTCTCTATGTACACCCATTCCTTAATATGGAATAAATAAATACACTTAATCAAATAAGAAACCTAGAATATCAAGAATCTTTTATTTTCACATGAAAAGAATGACCTTTCAAAAACAAATAACTTAAAAAGTTTCTCAAACAAGACAAACAATGTCACACAATATTTTTAAAACACATAAAGCATAAAAGAGTAGAATTCAACATGCCTATTTATGCAATGCTCCAATTGAACAAACTAGAATCCTAACTCAGCTTTCCCAAAATTAGCAAGTATTCCTTCACTAACTCTCTTCCACTCACCAAATTCTTACATGCAAAATCCTCTCACAACTCTTAGAAATCTCTCACCAACCCTCAACACAGAAAAATAAAAATAGCAACAAGTTAGAAACAAAACATCAAGTGAGCACAATGCATCCCAAATGAGGTAGTAAGCACCTCTATTTATACCCAAATAAGAGTAGTTGAAGGATAAAAACAAGCTATCAAAGATGGCACTTCTCATTCCAAATGATTTGAATCAACATGAAAAAGAAAAGGTGGTTGCTAAAATCATTGCTCAGTTAACACATACATAGCCAGATCTCACTTTGAAGAATGAGTCGCCTACTCTAATGGATATAAAGAATAACAATAAAAAATGTAAGGTAATTGTCTTCTATAGGTCGACTTACTTTGCTAGCTTCATAATTTTGACAAATTCATATATTTCATATTGCTTCATAATCCAAAATTTGTATTACAGTTTAGACTTCCAATCAGTTTACAACACTCACAAGCTGGCACCACATTTATAGTTTGCACCCTATTATGTTGGGTTATTGCTTGCTAAAGACCAGTTCTTATGTTTCCTATGCATTGCATTTCAATTTTGACTAAGACTTTGTTTTTTAAACATTTTACTTTGGTTGCATTTGAAACTGTGTGATTATTCTTAGCGCTACCAATACTTTACTTATCTCAGCATTTTAAATACTTTATGCATTGTTTAATTTTATGTGTTGTTGCATACTTTAGTGCTATTCCATTAATACTACACTATTTACTTCATGTATATAATGCACATCTCTCATAGTTTATGTTATGTTCATTATGTTATGCACTTTAATGAATAAATTAGTGCTATTAAAATATTAACACATATTTAATATATATAATATATATATGTATTTCCACATATAATTTTATAAAATACTTTATTCGATATTCGAATATACATTACATACTTTCATATTTCATATATCGATGCATATATATAGAGATATATATATATATATGTATGTATATATACATATATATATATATTAATATACTAGTATGGACATTTCCATTACATCATTACATACTCATATGTTAATATATATATATATATATACATATATATCAAGCCTTAATATTTAAACATGTATATTCACAGCCATATTGAGCAACATATATACATGGAGTGTATATGTATGTATATATATGTCATCTTATCTGATCAATATTCCCATGCATATGGGTAACTCACTCATGAGAATGTGTAGATATGTCTATCTATGTATACTCATGTTCATGTTTACTCATGTGTGTGATTTTATCATTTAACACATACATATATACATATATATTTTATGTATATATATATCGATTAAATAATGACATACAAAAAAAAATTCTCACACAAGACAAAAGACTCAATCACAAGATCAAAATTCTAAAACATTCTCAAACAATATCATAACGTTATCTAAACCATACTCAGACAATGCTAAGGACAACTTACCATTTCCCAAACAATTGACTCAACATCACAAATACATTAATTCAAAGCATTTTCACCCAACTAGGTAAAAGTAAATATGTAGTAGCACAACAAGGTGTAACATATCCCCCCCTTTATGAATCATCATCCTCAATGATTTTTTGTAGTAGACATAGACATAAACCAAAAACATAACAGAATTGTTTTTCAAGAACTCTCAAAAGAATGTAAGACATGAGGACACTTTTGCTTAATCTCAGCATAGTCTTGCCAACTGGCAGAATCTTTTGCATACTGGTCCCATTGGACTTTACACTACAGAACCTCTTTGTTACATAAGTGAAGCTTACATGTTCCAAGCACCTTGAGAGGCTCGATTGTTACCACTCCTAGGTCCTGTACTTGTAAATAATTCCAATCAATAACATGGTTATCCCCTGGTATATACTTTTTGAGGTAGGAGACATGAAACACATTGTGCATCCTAGCAAGAGCTAGTGGCAGTGCTATTCGATAAGCGACAGGGTTTATTTCCTCAATCACCTCAAAAGGACCTACATAGTGTGGAGCTAGTTTGGATGAATTTCAAAACTTGATGGAACTCTTGTGAGGTTTAACCCTCAACAACACCTTTTCCCCTACTACAAAATTTTTGGGTACCCATTTTGAATCTGCATAGCTTTTTTGCCTATCATTGACTTCAGCTAGCCTTTGCTTAATAATTCCAACTTGCTCTTCCATTTCTGATAATATCTTTGGCCCTAGGATTATTCTATCTTCTAGCTTATCCCAACTTATAGGAGTTTGACATTTACTACCATATAATGCTTCGAATGGAGCTATATTTGTTGCAAAATGATAAGAATTATTATATGTAAATTCAACCAATGGTAGGTAATCTTCCCACTTGTATTGTTGATCCATGCAATACATCTTGAATAGATCCTCTAGCACTTGGTTTACTCTTTCAATTTATCTGTTTGTTTCCTGATGATATGCTAAACTTATGTTCAACTAAGTCCCAAGTGAGGAGAACAAGGTTTGCCAAAACCTAGATGTCACACGATAAACCCTATCTAAGATAATCTTCTTAGGAATCCCATGCAATCTAAACACCTCTTGAATAAATTTTTGAGCTACAATAGGAGATTCATTAGTTAAATTCCCTAACATAGGTAATCCTTGCACAAAGTCCATGCTAATGGCTTGCCACTTACTTTCAGGAATATCATGTGGATACAAAAGTCCTATAGGATGATGATGTTTTGCTTTTACCCTTTGACACTCTAAGAATTTAGCAACAAATCTTGTAGCATCCCCCTTCATTCCCTTCCAAAAATATAATGGTTTCACATCTGCCAACATCTTGGTCACACTAGGATGTCTAGAATATGATGCATTATGAACTTCTTTCCACACCAAGTTCCTTAGCTCCTCTAGATTAGGTGCATAAACTCTCCCTTTAAACCTTAATAAACCATTAGGTTTAAATTGATAACCTTCATACCTTGCATTTTATGGATTATCTATGAGTGCTTGTGTAACTTTCTTGTAAAACTCATCACCCTTGGATTCCTGCAACATTTGTCCCTTAAAGTTAGTTTGAATTGTTACCATAGAGGTGATATGCCTTCTACAACTTAGGGCATCAACAACTTGATTCTCTTTTCCTTTGATGTAATTGATGTTGAAATCATAGTCTAATATCAACTCCAACCACCTCCTTTATCATGCATTCGGATTGGGTTGGGTAAATAAATACTTTAGATTGTGATGATTAGTCTTCAGTTCAAAAGGCTTTCCCATTAGATAGTGCCTCCACATTTGTAATGCATGAATAACTGTCGCTAACTCCAAATCATGTGATGAATTTTATTTTTCATAGGGCTTCATCTTTATTGACTCATAAGTTATAACTTGTCCATATTGCATCAAAAATCCTCCTAACCCTTCTCCTTATGCATCTGTGATAACTATAAAATTACTCTCTAGATCAGGTACCTTCAAAATTAAAGCAATAGTCAACCTCTCCTTGAGTAGGTCAAATGCTTATTGGTACTTTTTCGACCACTCAAACTTCTTACCTTTCCTTTGCAATGATGTTATAGGAAAACCTATATTAGAAAAGTTTGCAAAAAACTTCCTATAGTATCCAACCAAACCCATAAAATTTTTGACCTCTGGTACATTCTTGGGCATTAGCCACTCAAGTACTGCCTTTACTTTAGTTGGATCGACTAAAATCCCTTTAGCTAAAATTATGTGACCTAGGTACCATACTTCCTTCTGAAAGAATGTACACTTAGAGAGTTTTCCATATAGCTTGTGCTCTCTTAACCATTGGAGAACTATCTCTAAATGTTTGCAATGCTCTTCTTCATTCTTGGAATAGATTGAGATATCATCAAGGAATACTAATACAAAACTATCCAAGAAGTCCCTAAATACATTTTCATTAGGTTTATGAATGTTGCAGGTGCATTCGTAAGTCCAAAAGGTAGGAATGTGAACTCGTAATGACTGTATCTAGTCCTGAAAGCAGTTTTGAAACTGTCTTCATCTTTGATCCTCAGTTGATGGTAACCGAATTGTAGATCAATCTTTGAAAAAATAGTCACTCATTGCATCTGATTGAAAAGACCATCAATACATGGCAAAGGGTACTTATTATTTATCATATCTTTATTAAGCATATGAAAGTCTATACACAAGTGTAGTGTACCATCCTTCTTCTTCACAAAGATCATTGGCGCTCCCTAGGGTGAAACACTGGGTCTTATCAATCCTTTGGACAACGAATCTTCCAACTATGACTTAAGATCCATTAATTCCATTGTAGTCATCCTATAAGGTACCTTGGATATAGGTTTAGACCCTAAAACTAGGTCAATGGAGAAATCAAATACTCTCTTGAGAGGCAATCCAGGTATTTCTTCTAGAAAGACATCCACAAATTTCTACAAGATTGGATATTTTTCCATATCCGTTTCTCTAGATTCTACCACTTCTCCTTCAATTCCTTGTGAATCTTGAGGTTCACAAAACATGACATCATCTTGAGGAGTGACTTCCTTGAATTCTTCTAGTTTATCCATTTTAACTACAAAGAGTTGGAAACCTTTCTTCCTTGTCCTATGAATTTGCACAGTTGTGATTTGTTGCAATTTCACTTCTCTAGTTGTTCCTTGCAAAGATACTTGGTTATCTAGATCATCTAAGCATTCTACAGTTTTAGCATGGCAATCTACTTTAGCTCTATGTTTCCATAGCCAATTCATTCCTAGAATGGCATCATAAGAATCTAAGGGTTCTACATATAAGTTTAATTTCATTGAGAAATTTGGAAGTTCAACCCTCACCTCAAATAAACATTGATTCATCATTGCTCTTGTCTAGTTTGCATACTCCACAATACAAGACTTTTCCATAATACTAGCCTTCCTAGAAATTTGATTAGCTACTCTAGGTGAAACAAAATTCTCAGTGGCTCTAGTATCAATAAGTATGGAAATGGGTATACTAGAAAAAGTAGCTAAAGTCTCCATCGATATGATTTGGAAATTTGTTTGACGATTGTCCCAACACTGCATGGATCTTCTGTTGAAATGCAGTTCGTTGAGGAGGAAGTGACTTACCATGTGGTTGTGTTCTTGATGGTCTATTTGGACATTAATTAGCAAAATTATCCCCACCACATGTATATCATCCTCTTGTTGGTCCCTTCATATTCGTTGGCCTTACAAAATTATTGGTATTTCCTCCAGCTTTGGTATAGTTTCCACTATTCCTATTATTGATTTTTTTTCCTAGGCAATTCCTTCTTGGCTCATTCCAATTATTGTGGACCCCCTTATCCCCTTGATTTTGGAATTCTCACCCCTCGTTATTCTTCTTTGGAGATTGATTATTTTGAGGCCCACCAAACTTCTTTTAATTCCTATTCTCTCGATAGATCGAGATGGCTTTGAGCTTCAGCTCTTGCTTGACTACCTTATCATATACGATAGTGATTTGACTGTGTATATCTACCTCTCCACCTATTTGGCCATTCAAACCCATAATAAACTTCCTGGTTCAAAATCACTCATCTTTTTGGTACATTATTACGTACCTTAAAAGATGAGTAAACTTCTCGCAATACTCATTTACTGTAGATTCTCTTTGCTTAAGATTTTTTAAATCAGTGAGATTTTGATTGAAAAAAAGTTGGGGTAACCACCTTTTTTGAAATATCTAAACAAACTCATTCCAATTCAGCTTTAAGGAACTAAGACCTAGTTCCATCTTCTTGTTCATCCACTAGTTAGAGGCTTCTCCTGACAACTAGTAGGCTCCCCAAACTACTTCAGTGACCTCAAAATAATTTCTAATCTCAAAATATATTTCTCCATTTGGATTAACCAAGTCTCAACCTCATCTTCGTTGGTACTTCAAATTTCAAAGGGGTAATTTTTCTCATGTCCCTAGATAATTTAGTTTCCAATCGCTTCCTTTTGGTTCCCTCATAATATGATTGAGACTTATCACTTTCTTGGTCATTATTTTTAGTATGATTTTGAGAATCCTCCCTTATTCCTCATTGATGGGAACATTTTCTTCTTCCTCTTCATTATGTGGGATTTCTTCTTCCTCATTTTTCCTTCCCCTCACTTCTTGTTCAAGGTTTCTTATCCTTGCTCTTTTCCAAAAGATGATCTAACTTAGCTTCGACACTTTTTGGATCTTGTCCAACTTCTTGAATCCCTCTAGGGTTAGTTCTTGTCCTAACCATTGTCTCAAGTAAAAATTATACCTGGAGGTTCATTCTTGGTTAGATCCTATCATGGCATATTTTACGTATTGAAAAAATTTCATAAGAGCATAAAATTCATTCATGAGAAATTTCATTGAGGGTCTCATACACAAGTTTTAAAATATAAATCACAATCATTTCATTTATTCATATAAGGATTTTAATATCCTTTATTTACATAGAATGACTATTTAAATATTCAAGAGGAGAGTATCCATCAGATTCATAACTATGTGGGATGTAACCCTCTAATTCTTGCTCATTTCTATCCCAAAAAGGGTAGTAATCTTTAGATTTATCTTTTGATACATAGCTCCGGGGAACGTATCCCTATGATTCATCACTAGAGGCTATAACAATAAATTTAGCCATAGGTATAACTCGAGGATCCCTAAATACCAATGCTGGACTGACACTACATTCTGAGGGAATATCCCTAGAAATTGGTAATGAGTCTCATTTAGTTAGAGAAATAGATGGTAAGTAGTTGAAATTCGCTTCATCTTTCATCCTTCTTTTCTCTTGACTAATCCACAAAAGAGCATGACTAAATGTCTCAATTCGCTTAGCCAAATGGTATTGTCATGATTGTCTCCCTCAATTGTACGAACAAGGGCTTCTCTTTCCTTCTTGGTCTGTAGATAGTGCTCATTTCTAAGCATTGACTTTCTTACAATTAACCATCCTAGCACAAGAATTTCCAAACATTAGACTCTTAATTCTGGAGGGGAAAATATAGCGAGAACATAGGTTCTAGAGTTGAACCTGGTGGCTCTGATACCATGTGTAACATGCCCATTGTTCTACACAGTAATTTTTTATGTTTTAACCTCAAGTAAATAGTTTAAGCATCTAGCACTCATGAGCAATACAAAATTATTTTTAAAACATAAAGATAACATGCACATTTTAAATAACATCTTTCTAAACTTTCACATTGCATTATATCAAAGTATTACATCTTCTCAAAGTATAGATTTCATAGAACGCAATTTCATGATAATATGATAGCATTTCACTTTTACAATATTTCCATCATAATGGATACAAAACATATACATGGCTCCATAGAGCTTATTGGAAAAATATATACGAATGGTCCAAGTGCCCTCCATCAAATCTTGGTCACCAACTGATGAGGAGAAGCATCACTCAAGCACTTTTCCACTAACCATGGACTAACTATGGTACCTTGTACATCTACCAAACTTGGTAAGATGCCCCTACCCTTTGACAAAGAGATTGGTTTGGTAACCTCATAATAAAAATGACCTTTCTTGAGCTTTGTGTTTTGTCCTACATATCTAGAACTATCACACAATGGCTACAACCTATCATATGGCATTACCTACCTAGTATGTATGTATACAGTGGCAACATACACTACTTTGGCCAAAGTATTCATCACCCCTAATTTAGAATGGACGTCACACACTCACCCACCTTCTTAGCTCGATTTGTATTTTACCATTCATATTCTATGCATAGGATATTCCCTTTCCCATGGATTAATCTAACCCCAAGAACAACCTATTCCTCTTACATTACTAATGAAACTTCATCTAAGAACTCAAAGTAACTCCATGTCTTTAACTAAGATAAGTTTTTTCTATATAACCTCTATCATATTGTATATTTTACCCTCGGTGTACACCCATTCCTTAATATGGAATAAATACATGCAATCAATCAAATAAGAAACCTAGACTATCAAGAGTCTTTGATTTTCACATAAAAAGAATAACCTTCCCAAAATAGATAACTTAAAAAGTTTCTCAAATACGAAAAACAATGTCACACAATCTTTCAAAAACACATAAAGCATAAAAGAGTAGAATTCAACATGCCTATTTACGCAATGATCCAATTGAAAAAATTGGACTCCTAACTCAACTTTCCCAAAATTAGCAAGTATTCCTTCACTACCTCTCTTCCACTCACCAAATTCTTACATTCAAAATCCTCTCACAACTCTAGAAATCTCTCACCAATTCTCAACACAGAAAAAACATAATGGCAACAACTCATAAACAAAACATCAAGTGAGCACCATGCATCCCAAATGAGGTAGTAAGCACCTCTATTTATACCCAAATAAGAGAAACTAAAGGCTAAAAACAAGATACCAAAGATGACACTTCTCATTCCAAATGATTCGACTTAGCATGAAAAAGAAAAGGTTGTTACTAAAATCATTTCTCAGTTAACACATACACAACCATATTTCACTTTGAAGAATGAGTCACCTACTCTAATGGATAGCAATAATAACAATCAGAAATGCAAGGTAATTTCCTTCTATAGGTCGACTTAATTTTCCATCTTCATACTTTTAACCAATTTATATATTTCATATTGCTTCATAATCCAGAATTCGTATTATAGTTTAAACTTCCAATCGGTTTACACTACTCACAAGTTAGTGCCACATTTGTAGTACGCGCCCTATTTTGCTGGTTTGTTGCTTGCTAAAGACCAATTCTTATGTTTCCTGTGCATTGTATTTCAAGTTTGACTAAGTCTCTAGCTATTAAACATTTTACTTTGGTTGCATTTGAAACTATGCGCTTATTCTTAGCGTTGCCAATACTTTACTTATCTCATCATTTTAAATACTTTATGCATTGTTTAAGTTTATGTGATGTTGCATACTTTAGCACTATTCCATTAATATCACGCTATTTAATTCATGTATATGATGCACATCTCTCATAGTTTATGCTATGTGCTTTAATGAATAAATCAACGCTATTGAAATCTTAACACATATATAATATATATACGTATTTCCACATATAAGTTTATAAAATACTTTATTTCATATTTGAATATAGATTGTATACTCTCATATTTCATATATTGATGCATGTATATATACATATATATATATACATATGTATACATATAGTAATATACTAGTATGGACATTTCCATTACATCATTATATACTTGTATGTTAATATATATATATGTATACATATATTCATATGTTATATATATCATACCTTAATATTTAAACGCATATTCATAGTCATATCAATAAACATATATACATGAAGTGTATATGTATGTATGTATGTATGTATGTATGTCATCTTGTTCGATCAATATCCCCATACATATGGGTAACCTGCCCATGAGCATGCATAGATACATCTATCTACATATATTCATGTTCATATTTACTCATGTGCATGAGTTTATCGTTTAACACATACATATATACATATATAGATTTTATGTATATATATAGATCTATCAATTAAATAATTACATACAAAGAAGAATTCTCACACAAGACAAAAGACTCCATCACAAGATCAAAATTCCAAAACATTTACAAATAATATCATAACGTTATCTAAACCATACTCAAACAATACTAAGGACAACTTACCATTTCACAAACAATTGACTCGACATCACTATACTAGAGTGAGTATGTGAAAGCTCAATTTAGGTCTTATTAAGGGTTACCAGACCAAGTTCTTCTCCCTGAGTGATACTTCCCCTCTCTTCAAGAGGCTTGATTCCAATCTTGCACCTAACTTAGTACATTGCCATAGTAGTTAGCCGAAACAAATACATTCATTTGCATCATATATTTAACATTAAGAATCATCATATAAGATCAAATTAAATCAAAAATTAATTCTTCATATTTCCAAAAACTCATGAAGCACAAATACATTAATTCAAATCATTTTCACCCAACTAGGTAAAAGTAAATATGTAGTAGCACAACGGGGTGTAACAAACTCATTCGAGTCTTTGTAGGGATTTTTGAAATCAGTTTATGGGTCCTCTGCTCCTGTGTTTGCACTCCCAAATTCTCTAGATTTCATAGTCGAAAGTTCTTAAATAAATCTTGTAGGTGAGTTTCTATGGATTGACAACTTTAACAACTTTTGCAACTTTGACAACTTTTCCAATTTTGCACTTTAAGGGATCTTCAATCCTTCTTCAACCTAAGATCTGCAACACAAACACAAGAGGGAAAAATTATTTGTTTTTGGTGAATGGGGATTTTCCTTGGTCAAACCCCATTTGGGTAATTAAACCTTGAATTGACACAATGAGGCATAGAAGGAATGATGAATGAGCAATTGCTATGTTGCAAATCACCAAACCCTTGACTTGAAACCCTTGAAGGATTGGAATTTAGTAGATCTCTCCAAGGTCTTGATCTTGCATGAATGGATTGATTGATGATGTTGATCTTGATGCTTGAAATATGACTTGAATGCTTGAAACCTACATCACAATATTAGCTCCAAAAACATGCATGATGCTTGATAACTTTGACATGATGCTTGAGATCTTGAATGCTTCAACAAATGTTTGAGAAATCCTCTCTTGAACACCTTTGACAATAATCTTAGCTTTAGGAATGCTTGCATATGATTTATAGGATTTGAATTGATAAAAGACCTTTCTTTTATAGACAATTTTGTAATTTCCCAAAAATTAAACATTACAAGCCAACACTTAAAACTTCAATTTAGGACATTAAAATGCCACCAAAAACATGCTTAAAATTTGAAGTTGTGATCTTAAGGGGAATCCATTTTCTCAAGGGTGAATGGGTCTTGACCTAAATTATTAGGACCTATTCATTTCGTGGTGTTAAAAATAATAAATCCATTAATTAAATCATGATTCCCCTTTCATAAATTACAATTAATTAGGCTTGTAAATGATAAATTTAGGAAATTAGAGGCTTAATTAAGTCCAACTTATTAAGGAACCCAAACATAGTGTGAAAATGTAAAGGAGTACATTTTCCGACAATACACATTAATATGAAATTATGAGAAAATTAGTTATTTATCATCAATGTGGTGTAAAATAGGTCAAAATTAGATTGGGGGCTAGATAAGAAATGTACTAAATATACTAAACAATAATTTATTCCTTATCCTTGGGATTTGTAGCATCACTTAGACCAATAATAGGTTGATCGAGCTCTTTGAAAATAATGAGATAAGAAACACCATATCCCTATGCTCAAGGATTCTAAGAAGTTCCCTTACTGGCAATAATATTCTAATTTGGCTCATAAATTTTACCATATCTTAGGAAAATAATTAGGTAGGGGTGCATCATGTGGAGTAGTGATATCATTAACATTAGGAATAAAATACATGACTAATCCAAAAGGCACATAATCCTTAACATTTGTATCCTTTTCTTTATTTTTAGCTTCATCTCCCATTGGTTAGGAATGATTTTTGGAACCTTAGTGATTGGATTTTATTTGAGGCATCATTTGTGACTAAAGGTGTTGCACCTTAGTGACCTTTATAAACATAATTCCTCTTAGTATCTTATTACTACATTGGGTCATTATATTTCTTCAATGACTCATATACAATATTAGAGCTCTTGAACTCACTTATCACTTTATGCTATTTTTTCTCTAACTTATCTTCTTGTGGTATTATAGCATTGGAATCAACCTTTGGAGGTAATTATTTATTTCTTAGCTAGTATACATCTTGTGCACATACCCTTGTAGCTTCAACAATGATTCTTTTATCCTTATCCGATGATATAATACCTTTATAATTTTGCCTCATGATTTCCCTTCATTGTTCAAAATCACGAGCCGATGGCTCATACTGTCTTGGATAGTACATTGATCATATTGGATCACATGATTAACACCTTCTTGATCAGAAAATTCACTCTCTTGCCCTATGGATTCATATGGAAATTCTTCAACTTTGCCATCATCCAAGGTATCCAAGTAGTTTAATCAATCACAAGGAAGATAGTAGATATCACAACACACAAGTGTGTCCTAATAATGCACATGACCCCTTGAAGAGGATCTATAGTCAATTTATTTTACAACTTTAAATTCCTTTAAATGGAAACATAATGTCTATCATTTTGTTGTGGTCTTTTAGACCAATCATAGTTATAGGACCTAATGTGAAAAAAATGACCTTCATTGAACTTAATTGTGTTATTTAGAGGTGGTATCCCTTTCTCATTCCTTGCTACCTTGTATGACAAATCTTTCACTATACCCATCAACTAATCTAAATTTTTATCATCAGTTAATAATGAAAGGAAGAAAGTTACATGGAAAAAACCCTACACTAATAATCTAAGGAGTGTCTTGTACATATTTCAATCTATTAACAATTATAGAGAGTAGAAACACATTTAAACACAAAATAAATAATATATCATAACATAAATGTATGTGAGAAAAACCATTTTGGTAGAAAAATATCACACTCCAAAAGAAGATCAATGTATTATTCAGTAAACCAAAGTTAGAATACACTTGCAAAGCAAGCCTTCACATGAGTATCACCAACCATAGATCTAGAGTAATTATTATAAATTAACATTATCTACAAAATTATACATACAACCTCCATCTCAAGAACTCAATAAATAGGAGATACAAAACTTGGTACCATAAAATGGTAATTAGAAATCCATGAGCTAAAACAAACTAAAAAGTGGTACCCAAATTGTCCCCCAGTCAAATAATCCTTATGATGTGTCATAACACACACTATATGTTGGTCAATAAGTGTAACTCCCATTTACAACTCTTTTATGTGTTCAATATTTTTTTAATTTCTTATGCAAATTTTTAGAAGCCATAAAATTTGATCTAGTGGGCCAATTGGGCCTTCAATTTTTTTGAAGTACTCAAATAGATATACATAATAGGCACCATTTTAGGTAGTGCCAAAATATTGACATTTTTCCAAAAACCAACTTTGTTGTCTAGAAAATGAGTTTTTCTATTTTATATTAAAAATTGCACATTTTGTAATCTTAACATTAGAAGAAAGGTTGAAACACCTTTCCTAAAAATTGGCTTTCTTGGGGCCTTCTTATCAATTTGAGATATATTGACATTTTCCCTCTTGATTTGTTTACCTAATGCCCTCATAATACCATCAATATTGATTGTGTAGCATGTGCTTCCCTTAGATTCTATGGATTATTATCTTTAAAGCAATATCCAATGTTGGCATTAAATGCATCGTAGTAAACACATATAATAATTAGGCCTTAAAGTCAATGGTACTTTCCTTGTTATCATGATGAATATATTATTAAATTTTTTCATTGATTCATTCACATACTTCTTGATGGTTGTGAGTTCATGTATAAAAAAATTGGGGTCAATATTATATCCCTATATTATGATATGAAAATCATCATGAACTCTTCCCATGTCAACATTGTTATTAGGGATACTCTTATACCATTCCTTCATAATTTTCTTTAGGGACTATAAAAATAGTTCCATTTACATCTTCATCCTCAATCCTATGTTTATCTATGACATTGGTAAAGTGATAAATATGTTCCTCTCCCATTATATAACATTATTACCTTGGAATATGGGTATCTTTCCTCTTATTTCATCTGGAATGGAATTGGATTTGGGTATCCTATCCTTAATAAATTTAATTGCCTATACATATTAATCTTGAGAGGCTACCTAACTAGAGAATTCCTTATGTATTGGAGTCTCACATTCATCAAATTATTATTGTGATGATCCACATGATTTGGAATATCAAGGGCTCTATACTGAATGCGTGGTTGAACATTATGGTTATGTTGATCTAGACCTAACTATCAATAATTTTCTTCAAGGTGTGCTTCCTATAATTGTATTTGAGCTTTAATTTATCTCTACATATTTATGAGATGATCAATAAATTAAATTATTTTATCTACTTCCCTTTCTCTTCATTCATTTTCTAACTAAGTAGCTGCATTTGCACCAAGAAATGGAAGTTCATTTTTTTGCTCTATTTTATGGGAAGAAGTAGGAGAATTATGAAGCATACCTCCCCTTTGATTTCTTAACTGTGGCAATGGGTGAAGGTTGGAATAAAAACCTTTAGTGTATCTCATGGTATAAACCTTTGTTTGCTAATATTTCATTTTCTTGATTTCCAAACAAGGCATAATTGTGCTTAGGAATTCTCCTACTAGTTTTAGCCTTGATATATGTTGAAAAAATCCTATGTACATAATAATATTGATCTCTTAAATCAAGGACTACATCTCTACTACCAGATAGACCATAATCAAAGATATTTGACATAGATAGCCTACTTTGAGAATTTTCTTTACTTTGGGCCCACTTTTTTCTTGTATTAGCTACATCTTCATGTCCATGTTGATCTTTAGATCTTCATCATCTCTCTATGATTAAAATTTTCTTTGTAAATTAATTATGATCTAGGTCTTGATAGAGTTGCCACTCCTCTACTAGGATAAATATACCTTCCTTATTAGCTAACTTTCTAAAAATACTAACCAAAGACCTTTGATTTCATAAACACACATGAAATTAATTTTTACCACGGTTTTTAAAATATAAATATATTAATATTTTCCCCAACAATGACACAAACCATCACTTCCTAAAAATGCAAGTCCATAATCCTAGAACATAATTTCACCATCAAGGCTAAGGATTATCATTCATGAGGGTAAAACAAGAGTTCATCAATAGATTAGATTTGTTTCATGGCTAATGAGCAAGAGTAGATAAGATCCCATACACCTTGGGCTCAACCAGGGCTAAGAGGGTGTTCGTAGAGGTATCCTAAGTAGGATTAAAATACTAAAAATATATTTCAAGGTGTGAAGTTTTCAACTATATCTAAGGTGAATTTAAAACCCCAAAATATGTCATAGAGTTAAAGGAAAATCAACTATTAGGAAATAATATTGATGAGGTGGAAAATAGGGTTCACCAAGATGAATCAACAAGATGATGAACCACTTAATTTTCCCACACAAATCACTACAATTATGTGTATGATAAGATGCAAATGACAATCATAAATGATACCTAACTATTATAGCAACTATGAGGGAAACTTATAGAGCATAAAAAGGTGTGTACCTTGTCAAAATCTTGTTGTTTTTGAGCTACAGAGGACTCATTCTCCTTCAGTGGTGAATGGGTCCCTCTTAGGGTTTCTGAAACTGAGATCAGGGTTTTTTTCCTTGATGTTTGCACTCTCAAATTCTTGGTTATCAGCTTCTAGAAGTCTATAGGTAATTCTGTAGCTTTAAATATTTGATTTCGCACTTTGAATGACAACTTTGCTCCAAACTTGCTCCACTTGATCTTCAACCTATAAATCTGTAAACACACATTCAAGGGAAGAGAAAAATGTTTGTTAGTGAATGGGGGTTTGCCTCGGTCAAACCCCTTGTAGGTAATTAAACCAAATGATGAAATAAATGAATTGAAGCATGAAACATGAAATATGCAATTGATGTCACCTTGGATGATGTCTTGTGAAATAAATCTGCAATCTAGCATGTAGTGGCCACGAAGAATGTAGATCTCAGATCCTTGAATATGATGTGAACAATATTTGCAAGTAGATCTTCAATGCTACATCTACTTCTTTAGCTCAACCACATGAATGCAATAAACCCTTGTCATGATGATATGATCTTGAATTACTGCAATAGACTCTTGAAATCTACCTTGAAATGCCTTGAAAATTCTCTTGTAATGCTCTATAATGCTCTCTTGAAGTTGCTAGGATATCTCATAAAATTGCTAAGATGCTTGTAAACTTGCTAGGAGAAACAATGTGAATTAACCCCTTTTTATACTAAATTAGGAGATTAACCCCGAAATTCAAACAATTAAGGTGGACACCAGATCTGGAAGCAAAATTTATTAAAATCCTACTAGAATTAAATTTGAAAAGGGGGTCCTCATTAAGGGAGGACCCATTCACCACCTAAGGAAAATGGGTCCTAGCTCAGTCTTCTAGGACCTAACCCTGGGGGATAGAAACTATGTTATAAACCCATTTCAAATCAACTCAAAAAGGGGGATCCTATTAAGGGAGGACCCATTCGCCACCTAGGGAGAAAGGGTCTTGACACCATTTTCTAGGACCTAATCTTTACCAATTATATGTTATATTATTTAAATCATGGGTGTCGAGATAGATCTTCGAGAGGTGTCATAAATAAGGCTTAAATTTGAATTAAAGGGGATTAATTACTCCAATTAACCACAATTAATTAAGATCTCCCTAGATAAATGTGAAAGTGCTTTATAAAACTTTACAACACTTAAATAAGGTACCAATTTGAATACATTTTATTAATAAGGAGCCCATTAAGCTTAATTAAGTAAATAAATCTTAGAACGGTGTGAAAGTGTGTTACAACACCTTTGAAAAGGATCAATTAAAGAATGTTTTAATCAAATAAAGGGTCTAGAATTATGTGAATGTGTACAACACATTACAACACTATTCCAAGGCACCATTAATTCAATTTTAATTTCAATTATCAAACGAAGTAAGGGAAAAAGGCTACTTTTTCCGTTGCTACATTTTGCCCCCACTTTAGTGAGAGGATGACCCCATGCCAAACTCACACTAAAGTAGACATCCAAGACACTTAAGTATGCGGCAATAAAAAATATGCATAATCATACCCTTTCAAAGGCCAAATAAAGAAAAAATAAAGGATCAAGCACAACCATTCCAACACAATGTGGAATGGGGCTTTTTATCCGTAACATATGTTGCTCACTCTGAGGTAGTGGAACCTCAGTCTGTCCACTAGGTGAGTTGTCCCATTGAAGTGGAAAATGAGAGAATCATATTAGCCTCCCATGCCATACCAAAGTTATCCTCTTGACAACTTCGATAAGGCACCACAATGTAATTATTTTATAAGTGCTTTTGTTATGTAAAATTTTGTTAAAGGGGATTTTTCTTTGTTCATGTAAAGTTCTTCTTCTTAGGGAGCATTGTGACTAATGTCTCTAAGAGAAGACAAGTAAAAAGTGTTAGATTGTCGCCCATGGGATGCCTCATTCACATCATGCCATGTCAGTAGATCATACACTCTTGGATGACATCAAACCTAATGACACCACCAAGAAGAGGACACATCACAAGAAAAGAGAAAAATCACACCATTCATTTTTGCCAAAATATGTCATTGATGTATGCCCCCACTTTAAAGCGGTTGCTACACCACCACTATGAGAAATTGCTTTAAATTATCCAATGTTTTTCCTAAGACATGAGAGCTTTCCTTAGAAAACCCTATGCCAAGTCATATGTTTCTAAAGTAAGTTGCGTCATGAAGTAGGAAAGAAGGGTTGCCCCCAAAAATACATAAGGGATCTATGGATTTGGGGTCAGTATGTCTTTTCTACAATGTTGTCATAGAGCATGGAACTATCATCATTCCCCAAGTACTCATAGAACTGGAAGAATGACACAAAGAGATAGAAAACAAAGAAAAATCCTTTCGGGTCAACATGGAAGAGACCTAAATGTCTCGATGCCTTGTGTCATCCCCAAAAGGAAAACACAAGACAAATAAAAAAGATAAAAGAAAAGCTTTTGGGTCAACAGGGAAGAGACGTGAATGTCTCAATGCCTTGCATCATCCCCAAAAGGAAAACACGAGACAAATGAAAAAGATAAAATGTTTATGACATAGAGAAGAATGAAGGTACATATAAAAGAATGCACAAAGAGAGAAGGATATATTAAACGAAACTTCATGGGGGATCACATTATGCACATGCAAGCACATAAAGAAAAACATGAAAAAACAAAAGACTAGTAAGGCACAGGTGAGTCAACCTAAAGCAGGTCATCCTTCTCCCAATCTCGGTCGGTATAAACAAAATGCAAGCAACTAGCCAAAGGGACAATGACAAATACATTACTACGATAATGCCATAAAATTCTTGCCCCCACTTTTTGCAAGGCAAGAATGAGCCAAGATAGGTGATGAAAATGGGCTCCTTGCATTAAGGAAAATGATTTGCAATAAGTGTAGAAACATGTAATACTAAGAATGTTTTAAGAAGATGAATGCATATTGGTGTTATTCAATTATAAAGTCACAAGAATATTTGGGATCAGTAAAGCTTGTCAATATTCTCTTTAAGACCTTACACTTAGTGCGATGTCCAAAAGTTTTATGGTATAGGCAAGTGAGATATGCTTGTGCTTGTTATGTTTTTGTGTTGACATTCTTTAATAGGTGGTAATTTTATGAGGCCATGACAAAGAGTAATTTGTAAAGCTTTGTGATTTGGAAAAATTTTGAGATCATAAATTTTCTTGCTTGATTCACCAACTTCTCTAGATGGAATTAGGGCAGGAGGTCCCAAGAAGATCTTGTCTTTGTTATCATTGTCCTTAGGAGGCATGGTTTGTTCTGTAGGAAGGAGGACACTTATGTCAGGAGGAGGATCTAAGACAATCCTACCATCATTACAAAGCATTAGGTATTCTTCAAGGATTAAAGCACTTGTGTCGGGAGGGGGATCTTGATATCTTAACCCTTTGGTATTCTCAGTGGGAGTTTGCTCTAGGATTTAATGAATTTCATGTCCACTTGTTGTATCACATCCTTGTTTACTCAAGATTGTAAATCCTTTGCCATATGTGTCTTCAAGGTTGATTTATGTGTTGATTACTTTGTTGACATAGCATGGTTGAACGTTTTCTTGTTTAGAGGAGCTAGGTTCACCTATGGTAGGGAACTTAGGCTCAACTTGTGGCCGAGTTTCAGGGTGTGAAAGACCAAACATCTCAAGTTGTGTTGGTTGTTTCATGGAAGGATAAAAGGATGCATTGGACTCAAGGTTGTTAAGGAAATCATTTATGAATTTATTCATGTTAGCATCATCTTCTCCAATTATGTCAACATAATGAGGAGGGCATGCATTAGGATTTGTGTGAGCATGAGTAAGTTCAATTTCATTAGGGTCATTGCTAAAGACACAACTTGAAACATCAACCAAAGAGAACAAGGACTTCCATGCATTGCCTAAACAATTCTCCATTTTCAGAATTTCAGATGTAAACATAGTAACTTACTGATTACACAATACAATATGCTAAAAATGAAATGTTTGAATACAATTTTGAATTTTAACAATGCACTGAAATGAAGTAATTTAAGATAAATGCAATGAATTTAATGAAACAACAAATCAGGAAACTAAAACAGGAAAGTAACAACACCAAACAAAAGCTAAAAACTGAGATTTTAATGTCCAGAAAATGCATATCAGTAGCTAACATGGACTCATTCACCAATAAGGGGAAATGGGTCCTAGTTAGATATTTTTGTGATGTTTATGTGGATTTCAGAGTGAATTTTGATGTGTTTTTAGTTGCCAAAAGTTACAAATAGGACTAATCAGGGACACATTTTCCAATAGGGATGAATGGGTCCTAGTTAGGTACTTTTAAACTATTTTTAAATGATTTGCAAGCTTTCAGTGATATCTTTCAATTCTAGGTCTGAGGTAGTGAGATTCAGTTTTAGATTTTCCAGAAATGCAATGTAAAAATGCAATGAAAAGATGAAATGCAAGGTCTAAATTGAAATGCACTTTTGTTTTGATTTTCAAATGCAATTGTATGAGATCTAAATGAGATGAAAAATGACTAATTTTGTTTTTTTATTTTTTAGATTTAGAGAGATGTAAAATAATGCAAATCTAAACCGTAGATGAGATGTAAGATTTCAATGCAAAATAAGTAACCTAAAAGATATCTTAATTCAATGCTAATGAATGCAAGATCTAACCTAAGATGCAATGAGAGACTTCAAAAATAAGAAAATTGCAATGGTTAATATGTCGGGTTCACCATTAATGATGAGGTGGAAAATAGGGTTCACCAAGATGAATCAACAAGATGATGAACCACATAATTTTCCCACACAAATCACTACAATTATGTGTATGATAAAATGCAAATGACAATAAAAAATGATACCTAACTATTATAGCAACTATGAGGGAAGTTTTTAGAGCATAAAAGGTGTGTATTTTGTCAAAATCTTGTTGTTTTTGAGCTACGAAGGACTCATTTGCCTTCAGTGGTGAATGGGTCCCTCTTAGGGTTTCTAAAATTGAGATTAGGGTTCTATTCGTTGATGTCTGCACTCTCAAATTCTCAGTTATCAGCTTATGGAATTTTGTAGGTAATTCTATAGCTTTAAATCTTTGATTTTGCACTTTGAATGACAACTTTTGCAACTTGACAATTTTGACAACTTTGCTTCAAACTTGCTCCACTTGATCTTCAACCTATAAATCTGTAAACACACATTCAAGAGAAGAAAAACTTGTTGTTTGTTAGTGAATGGGGGTTTTCCTCAGTCAAACCCCTTGTAGGTAATTAAACCAAATGATGAAATAAATGAATTGAAGCATGAAACGTGAAATATGCAATTGATGCCACCTTGGATGATGTCTTGTGAAACAAATCTACAATCATGTAGTGGCCATGAAGAATGTAGATCTTGGATCCTTGATTATGATGTGAAAAATTCTTGCAAGTAGATCTTCAATGCCACATCTACTCCTTTAGCTCAACCACATAAATGCATTAAACCCTTGTCATGATGATATGATCTTGAATTACTGCAATAGACTCTTGAAATTTTCCTTGAAATGCCTTGAAAATTCTCTCATAATGCTCTATAATTCTCTCTTGAAGTTGCTAGGATATCTCATAAAATTTATAGGATGCTTGTAAACTTGCTAGGAGAAACAATGTGAATTAACCCCTTATTTATACTAAATTAGGAGATTAACCCTAATTTTAAACAGTTAAGCCCAACACCAGATCTGGAAGCAAACTTTATTAAATTCTTGCCAAAATTAAATTTGAAAAGGGGGTCCTCATTAAGGGAGGACCCATTCGCCACCTAAGGTGAATGGGCGATGGCTCAGTCTTCTAGGACCTAACCCCGAGTGATAAAAACTATGTTAAAAACCCATTTAAGATCAACTTCGAAAGAGGGGTCCTATTAAGGGAGGACCCATTCACCACCTAGGGAGAATGGGTCTCAACACCATTTTCCAGGACCTAATCTTTCCCTATTAGATGTTATATTATTTAAATCATGGGTGTCGAGATAGATCTTCGAGAGGTGTCATAAATAAGGCTTAAATTTGAACTAAAGGGGGTTAATTACTCCAATTAACCATAATTAATTAAGATAACCCTAGATAAATGTGAAAGTTCTTTATAACACTTTACAACACTTAAATAAGGTACCAATTTGAATACATTTTATTAATAAGGAGCCCATTAAGCTTAATTAAGTAAATAAATCCTAGAAAAGTGTGAAAGTGTGTTACAACACTTCACAACAACTTTGCAAAGGATCAATTAAAGCTTGTTTTAATCAAATATAGGGTCTAGAATGATGTGAATGTGTACACCACATTACAACACTATTCCAAGACACCATTAATTCAATTTTAATATCAATTATCAAACCAAGGGAAAAAGGCTACTTTTTATGTTCCTACAAATGCATCAATACCAAATTCATTTAATCCATTTCCTATATAACCCCATGAGAGAAAAACATGCATACAAGCTTACAAAATAATCATAATTCATAGATCAAAATAGATAATCCAAAAGATAACACAAGATATACCCTAGGAAAACCCGCAAGAGGGAAAAACCCAACCTCTAAAAGCATTCATACTCCATCTTCTATTCAGAAATAAAAATAATATGAGCACTTATAGAGTTTCCATGAATAATTTTAAAGCATCAATCCTCTCCCATGCATCCTCCATGTGTCCAAATATGAATCCACACATCACATGCCATGCTTCACATATGCAATCCTTAGAAAGACTTAATAATGACAACCTACTCACCTAGCCAACCTTAACCACTAAACATGTGTTTTATTTTATAGATACAATCTCACACAAACACAAACAAGTAGTAAGATAAATCCATGTGCCACAAAACCATTGACCCCTCATTTGATATTGGGTACTGAGTATTTAATATTGGGTACTAAGTTTTCACTTTATTAAGTGCTTTCCCAAAAAATTAAAATATTATCATATGCATCCAACACATAAAATAATAACCCAATGTTACAATACAACTTTACAAGTGATCCCAATTAATTATCTAATGTGGCTAAACACACCTCCTAGTTGCACCACAACTAAATAATTATTTAATTAGAAATTATAATAAAACATTTTATGTAATGGTGTACAACACCAAATCCTAAAATTCTCCCACTTGCATACATTAAATAAGGTCCAATCATTGAAATACATTATCATCTCCAACATGCTCACTGCTCCATCAAGATACCAACAATAAAACAAAAGTGAGCACCATCTCATGTAATAACTCCTCTCATCCTCCAACATGCAACTTATGGAAGAAAAGGAACATTTCAAGGTGAAGATACACTAATCAAAAGAACACAAGCATCAAATCCAAGTAATGACAAAGGCTCCAATCTATTGTCAAAGGTAAAAAATACACATGATCAAAAATAGCATCACAACACATGCTAAAAAATCCAACCATCTATACCTCATAGGTATAAACAACATCAATAAACTCATGCCAACATATACAACCCATAAACTACAATCACAATCCCCTTGTATCAAACATGTCAATAAACATATCCAAGAACTCTCACTGCATGAGTAATGTCAAATCTGAAAATGATCAAGGGATATAAAGTCTACCAATCAACACTATATCAAGGTATGATAAATAATAAAAAAATAAAGTACCAAGAACAATTACAATGATTCACACGTGCAACCCAAGTAGTTTCATACTCTCCCATAACATGTCAACTCAATCCTCCTCATATGAACATGAACCTCCAATAAGGAACCATAGAATGAAGAGAGAAAACATGTAAAGCATAACATGTTCTTCTACCAACACCTCAAAGTGCTATGATGTGTCATGCATATTTTCCTTACAACCACAAATAAAAATACTCAACAACACCCATTCAATTAATCTCATAGATCAAATGCAACATATGAATAATATATAATGCCAACATGGATGTAAGCCTCTCTAACAAGAAAATAAAACTTAAAGTATATCCATTCCTAAATCAAGAAATTAATGCAATAACCATCTCCTAAAACTCATCAATGGGTGATAGCATAAATGGAATCATATGAAAAAGGAGATAACCATGATAAACATATCTCAAAATGAATCCTCTAGAACCAACTATTCATAGTTCAAGATTCGTATCTATGAAAGATAGAGGAATAAAAACTCATGTAAAACAATCCCCAAACAAATATCCCAAAATCAATCACAATGGCTCAAGACTCATTCCCATGAGAAAACAAAGTACTAAACACAAAATATTTGAAAAAGAATGAGCAAATACCTTCCAAATGATAAACCGTCGAGTAGACCAAGAGTGGGGAATGAGAGTGCTCCTCTAGGTAACCAAGTCATTGTGACTCACTCTAGGATTAATCTCCTCTATAGGTCCATCATGAAATCACATCCATATCCAAGTGAAGGCTCCTCAGTCTTCCTACAAAAACCTCCAAAAAGTAACCATCTTAAGAAAATGTCTCTAATCACAAGAGAAATCTAGCCTCACTCAAGTCTCCAAGTATCATGAGCACCTAAAACCGATCAATCCATGCTAAGCTCCAAGTGTAACACAACATCCTCATGAAGCACCCAAGAAAATGACCAATGCACTCAATACCAAGAGAACCAACAAGATCAATGTTAAAGCTCCAACTGTAAAATTAGGAACCCATAATGACATCATGATCTAACCATCTCCTCCTAGGAGATCACATGCAAAAATGCAAACATCCCGATCTCAAGAGAACATGTATCATGCCAAAACTCTAACCTAGAATCAAGAGTACATCATGACATAATACCAAACACACTCTAAACCAAGTGTCAACATATCCAATCACATGAAGGTAATCATCTCCTAATAATGAACCTATGAATGTGATAGAACTCTTCTGCAGCAACAGGATCTAAGAGATTCTTCAAGACATCAACAAACACTAAAGAAGATCATTGATCACAAATGATGAATCATGTCACTGCCAACAACTCCCATTGAATCATGATACCGAGCTACATATGAAATTATGACAACCATTTCTTAAATGGAGATAATCCAAGTCCACACACGCAATTGAAATGCCAATAACATCAAGTAGAAACAAGATATCCAAGCTAGGAAGATACAATTTCCATCAAAACATCATGAATCAATCTGACACCACCAAATCATCACTATCAAAAGCTCCCACTGAAATGTGTAACCAAGCTATCATGAAATTGTGATAAAAGAGCATTCTATAAGTCCCAAACATTGACAATCTTGGTACTCTAATTATCCATCCTCTTATCCTGAAACAATTTACCAATGCACAAATGACCACATCCAAGGCCAACTTAAAAATTCTGCATTAATACTGAATCAATCTCATGGATATAGAAAATCCAAATTTGACTCATTCCACTACAATAAAATGGGTAGCTAATCCACAACCGACATAACTCAAAGATCCCAAACATTGAAGCATGCAAATTCATCGTCACATTAGTAACCTGCAAACTAAGATATCAAAGAAGATAATTTTGTAGATAACAAGACTCAAACACCAAATCAACCACATATCCAATTCGCCAAAAATATCCACAAAAAAGTAACCATATTCAAGGAACCAATCAAGCATCAAAGGAGATAAGAACAACCTCCTAGAACACCAAACCATATCACCACCAAACAACCACACACATAATCATGTCATGCCAATGCTCAAATGTACTTGCATATCCATGACACCATAATCATTTCCAACATTGTACTTGCACTCAACTATCACCCACATGAGACTCCAAGTCTCCACACATGTCAACCCATGTCCTCTAAAATTGAAGACAACTTGTGTGCCTATCACCATCAAAGTCCAACTCTGAAATAAATTACATTTGTTTAATTTTTGTTGTGATTTTAAAAAATATAGTTGCGAAAGTGGGGGTTCGCTCCTGCCCCACACAACACCTGTTGAGAATCAAGGGCCTAAGCGCTCACTGATGGTACTCCTAGTGTTGTCAACCCTGACAGTGCCAGTGGTACCAATAGTATCTTGTAGTACTACATTTTGGCTGGTGGCACAGGGGGTATGGGGTCTATAGACCCCACTCCCATCAATTATTATATATATTATTTTAAATTTAGTTTTCAATAAAACCTTTTTTAAAGGTCACAAGTGAAATTTTTTTTTTTTTTGTAAATTTGATGGTTGTAGGACAAGAGGGGTAATTGGGAAAAAATAATGATAGTTTCTCATAATGAAAAAAATAGGGCTAATTTTATATCAATTTTTGTTTCTTGGCCATCCTAGATCCAATAGTGAGGTATGTTTTATCTCAATAGGCCACTTGCGAAATTTCCTCTACAAAACCCTCATAAGAAAGCACAAACTAGGAAACTCAACCCAAATTTCTCAAATCTTAGATCTGCAATAAACCCAAAAAATCTACAAACCCCAAAATCCTAAATCTATAAAACAAAACCTACACATATGTTCCATACCTTGCAATATATCAGATCTTACTTGCATAGGTCCATGAATTCAACTTTACACCAAATCTACTCAAATAAGGGCTATAACGAAACTTGGGAGCTCACACCTCCCAAGCATTAAAGCTTTGATACCACTTGTTAGGAAATAATGCATCCATTCCCAGTTCATTTAATCCATTTCCTACATAATCCCACTAGATAAAAACATGAATACAAGATTACAAAATAACCATAATGCATAGATCAAAATAGAAAAGCAACAAGATAACACAAGATATACTTTGGGAAAACCCTCAATAGAGAAAAACCCAACCTCCAAAAGCATCCATACTCTATCTATTATTCAACAATAAAAATAATACATACACTTATAGAGTTACCATGAATACTTCTGAAACATCAAGCCTCTCCCATGCACCCTCCATGTGTCCAAGCACAAATACACACATCCTCTGTCATGTTTCACATATGCACTCGTCAAAAAGGCTCAATAATGACAACCCACTCACCCAACCAACCTTAACCCTTAAACATGTGGTTTTTTATAGATATGAGATCACATAAATACAACCAAGTGGTAAGATATTTAACCATGTGTCAAAAATCATGTGAACACAAATCCATTGACCCCTCATTTAATATTGGGTCCTAAGTTTTCACTTTATTAAATGCTTTCCTCAAATATTAAATTATTATCATATGCTTCCCACACATAAAATAATAACCCAATGTTATAATACAACTTTGTGGTCCCAAATAATTATCTAATGTGGCTAAACACACCACCTAGATGAACCACAACTAAATTTATTTATTATTTAATTATAATATTATAATATAATATTTTATGCAATGGTATACAACACCAAATCCTAACATCAACTACACAAAGTACCTCTTATATAGCTGATGCAATCATCATTGTAGAAAATGCAAGATGTGGGTGTAAGAGCATGATTCACAAATGATTTGTGCATGATAAAGCTCATAATGATACTTCCCTATTTTTATTATTTAATCATAAATTACTCAAATCCTAAAACTAAACCCTACACTATTAGTGAATTATTCGTTCTTTTAAGAGTGATTAAATTACCGGTTCTTAGGATTGGTGCCTAAGGCAACATGGTCATAGTTTATCAAAATAAATTCAAACTAAAAACATAAAGAATAGTGGTATGTGTATTTACATACATCAAGTAGGTGACATCAATATCTTAGCATGCTTAATTATCCATCATAGAATTACATAAATCCATGTGTAATATAGAAAAGACCATTACAATAATTGTAATGTATTAGAATACTATCACATTGCACTTGTGGTCGTAAATATAGAAAATATGAGACCCTAGCTACGACTAAAATATTCCTTTGGATAAATATAATCTATCATGGAGACATTAAAATATAGATAACACTTACAAATTCAACCTCTTTTTGGTTTCACAAGTAGGTTGATCAGAAGATAAGATTGACTAGTGTGATTTAAAACCATAGATCACTTTGGCACTATGTTGATTGAAAATATCAAAATGACCAACTCCTTAAACAAGTAATGAATTGGTATATAATTCCTCACATAGAAAACAATCAAATGTCAAGAACTTATAAGATGCAAAGAACTCCCAAAGATATGCTACCAACATGAGAGGGAAAATAGATTAGTAATTTAACATCTAGAAATCTATTGATTTGTATCTTACAATGGTCACCCATATCTCTTAGGCATATTTCCTCCATAATTCATGCCCAAATCATAACCAAGTGAATTGAGGTGTACCAAGGAGGTGTTGGAGAATACCTGTAGTTGATTTGAAATTTTTTCCTCAATATTTGAATTCTAGAAATGGTGTGATAGGGTGTAGGTAGAGTACTCAAAATGATAGGATACGCCGATGGAGTTCATGTGAATTCAATCTAGTAGTTGTAACATATTTCCATGACAAGGAGGTAGGTTAAATAGTACATGCATTAGGGTTTATGGGAGTGAATTTGTGAATTGGTGGGATTTTAGGTCTAAGAGGGACCTTGGAACTAAGTCTAAAAGTGTAGGGGAATTTTATAAATCTAGTAGGAGAAAATGAGCAAGCTAGTGAGAGAAGGGGGCCTAGAGGAAATTGGGGATTGTAACCAAACACAAAGGTGCAAGGTTTTTGTGGAGGCATAGGATTTGAAAGAAGCTTGGGGAAAGGGGAGAAATATAAGGTCATGGGACTAGAGAGGAACTCAAAATGAGACCAAGATGAGCATGTGGATTAAGAATGAGGAGGGAGCTAGAACTAGGGACCTCGAATAAGTTCCTAGGTCTTAGGTCCCTTCATGAGTTCCAAAACATGGGGGAAGGAACTACTAAAAGGGGCATGAAGCAACATGGTTTGATTCCTGGGAGGGACCATAGATAAAGGAAAGGAAAGGGGATGGGAAGAGGGGATTTATAAGGATCAAGGATAAATGATGACTTGGAATCAAGGAATAGGTTCCAAGGTCTAGGATTCCTTTATTAATTCAAGGTCCAATAGGAAGGAATGGAAATGATGCAAACTTGGAGAAATGATTAAAGAGGGTGGAAAAGGGATGTGGGGCTAGGACCCAAAGGATTCCAAGAGAAAATCCTCACCTAAAACAAGGACCAAGAGTGTATAAGGGAGTAAATTATGAGGATAACTTGGCATTGGGTAATAGGTTTTGAAGTTTGAGTTCCACAAAGGGGTTTGTACCTAATGGGAAGTGAAGAAGAGAGAAAATGACTCTAGGGAGACCCATTGATAAGGTATACTAGGCACCCAAGTAAGGGTAAGCTAGATACTCTAACACTAATAGGAAGCAAAGTGTGGGGGTAGGGTTTTAAAGGTTAGGGGAACACAAGATTGGTACCTGGGGAAGGGGAACTTCAAAACTACAATGAAAGGGAAAACAAAGGTAAATGGCCAAGGTTTTGGGGAGTGAGATGGAAATATACTAGGTTTGCAATGAAAAGGGAAAGATGAAACTCTTACATCAAAAGAAAACTTAAGGCAAGGATGGGGAAGTTAGAGTTTAGGGATATTGGTAGACCTCAAACTTGGTTAGAGGTTCAACAACTTTGCAACTCACCTACACACATATTCTTTCCTTTCCTTTAAGGTTGTTAGAGGATCATAGAGTTCATGAACCTTCAACACCCCAAAATTATTTCTTACCTTAGCCATTTTTTCTCTATCAGAGCATCGATGAGTTCAAGAACTATTGAACTCATTGACAACATCACTTTCCTTTCCCTTGATCTCCATTTTCATGTTGGCTATATTTACCATTTATTGAACCTATTAGAGGTTCACAAACCTTGAATATATTTGGCATACACTTCCTTAGTCTTCATTGATGCTCAAGTAAGGATCCACAATCAACACTACTCGTACACATGCTTATTACCACTTGTTGGTTAGAGAAATATTCAATTTGAAGAATAATTTTAGATCTTGACAAGGGGTTTGAAACCCAACCAACTTTTCCGACACAAACTATGTTGAAGGCCCATCAACATTTTACCCTTGGTTCAAAACTAGTTGGTGTACACCAATATAAGTTCTAAAACCTCAAGAAAGTATCGATGAACATTGCATACCTTGTTGATGCTTTCATCCTAATTTTGAATTGGGCATCAAGAGCCAAAAAAGGACTTAGAAAATTCTCCCAAATGCCAAAAATTAAGACAAAGGTAATGCTGAGGATTTCCCCTTGGTTTAAAAATTGGTATTCGGGGCCAACAAAGGTTGTGAGACCTATTCAAATTGATGACAAACACTTGAAACTCCCACTAAAACTCAAAAAATCAATATTCTTTAATCAACAAGCCTTTCAAGACAAAGTGGAGCCACTTATGATTTCTTAGATCAGATATTGAAGGAGGGTAAAAGACAAGGCAAAAGACAATAAAATATGTAAGTAGAAGGAAAGTTTTTGGATTAACAAAGTCAAGTTCCCTAGGTCAACCCCTTATTAAACCAACTTTACAACTTTAAGTGAATAATTAAATACAACATTCTCAAGCATGTAAATGACCCATATGATTTTGATATAGATTAAAATTCTTATGTAGATGCAATATTTTTAAGCTCTAAATTGATATGTTCCTAAAATAATTTCCTCCTTAGAGTCTCATATGAATTAAATGAACCCCAATGTCTTTAAATACCAAGAAACTATAATAAATCATGCAAATGTATACCAAGTTGGCTTACAATAGCTAGTGAAAAGGGATGGGAAAATATAATTAAAATATAAAAAAATAAGTTAGGTTCAATACTGTATTTCTTGAGATCAACCTTGAGCAACTCAAAGTTAACCTAATAAAAGGAAATACTAATTTTGAGGTTGACACAATATAAAAAATGTTAGTTTTGAGGTAGGGATTAGATATGTAGATATAAGTGTAAATACAAGACAATAAATGTCATGTAAATGATGAATATATTCGAAAGAGTATAAGTATAAACAAGATAAGATTAAATGCAATTAAAAATGAAACAATAAAAAATATCAAATTATAAACTAAATTTAATAAAAATGTACCACTTATAAATATAGAATTACATAAAGAGACGCTACATAGATGTTATGTTGATAGGTGTCATACAATTGTATCAGGGGATGCGAAGAACTCGTGTACATAAAAACTCCTCCTTAAATCACATTTTTCAACAATAAATCATAGTCGTTACTTATTAAAATACTTATTTTCTTTTTCCAATTATAATAGTTGTTGGCAGGGTTTCAGGTCGTAATTTTTTTGGTTGAGAAAAAAGAAGAAAAGAAAAGAAATTTCATTTTGTTGTAGGCCACAACATTATTAAGGGGCTTCGAGTTCCATTAGGATTGGCTCCACCATGGAGTTTGCCCATTTAGAGTTTGGAGTGTTAAGACTTCGACCCTATCCATTGACCATTGCCTTTCATTTTGCTTTTTAATATAATAATATATTATATTTTTATAATAGTTACTATATTATATTTTTATATAATAATATATTTATATAGTTTATATAAAGGTTAGGGTTACATTTCTTTCAAAGATATTTGGATCTTTCAATCACTAACTTTTTTCACGAGGGAATCAATCTTTCTATTTGTAAGAGAGGGGGACCAACCACCGCAAGGCCTTAGGTCACAAAAGGCCAAGAGAGGAAAGGTTGCCCTAACTTACCTCAGTTCAAAAGAAGGTTAGGATAGAAATGATGAGAATGATGAAGACTATGTGTCTTTTGATCACTCTGTAATCCCAGGAAATGAAGGGGGACTAGACGAGTCTCTTTCTAGAGTCAACTCTGCGTCACAGGTAACTTTCTGTCAAAGGATAGAAGCGCGGTTCTGGGATGACAACGTGGCATGCTAACGTCTCATAGGTGTGCTGGCGTTCGTATGGCCAGAAAACTAGACAAACGCGGTTGGAATCTCGAGAAAGGACTGACAGTCTAGTCTAGCAGTTTCGAGAAGTAAAAAACAAGATTAAGAAAAGAGAAAAGTAAATACATATGTTGTAACACCTCTCCAACCTTAGCCTGGGTAAGATGGTATTTTAATTTTGATTTACAATTATAAATGTTATCATATTGAGATTAGACATTGATGATTATCATGATCAGTTAATATGCTAGATTACATGCTTAGATATCATTGCTTTTGTATGATTATGGATAAAAAGGGATGATGTCGTAACACTCATATCCGAGAGGCTTACAATATCATGATCCTTTTCTTGGTAATTGATTTTGTTTCAGCTATATGATATATGTTATATGCACATGTACCTTGACGTGTAATTGGAGTGATGCAGGTACTAAGTATCGACTCCGTCTGGACTCACAGGCATGGCCTATTATCTTATTCCCTGATCGTGGTAACTGGAGGTAGTCATACAGGCCAAATGTCCCCTACCCTAGCCCACTGTACCTCATTAGTGCAGTGTTCCTGTGTTGTCTCACCATCCGGTTACCTAATGGTAACGTTCGGAGCACCGTTTAGTTATATGGGGTTTACCAGTATGCCTTGTTGAGGTGTTTTGTTATGGTTTTCGTGAATCTTTTATGTGACCATATTTTGGTTGTTAGTGTTTTGACGTGGTTTCATTTATGGTATTTTATGATGTTTTATTGATTGGATATTTGGATGGTTATATCCACAGGGTTTTAAATATGTTGTTTTTAAGTGATTTTTATTAATCATTCGAGAGAATGATTTATTTTTATTTAATAATTTTAAATGATTTTATCAATTTCTTTTGGTGAACTTTTATAGTCTTATTTAAATCCTATTTGGGGGAGTTCATGTTTTTCATCGTTGGATTTAAATTATTATTATTATTATTATTTTTATGTGGAAATTGAGAATTTTGTATAATAGAGATTTTAATTAATTTCTTTGAAGAGAATTAATAGTTTGTTTAATAAAATGATTTATTTCATTTTATTGTGTTGAGGAGAGTTAAAAAGAAAAGAATAAAAAAATAAAAAAAGGATAGGGTAGCTTGGTCTTTGATTTATATACTTTATTTTGAACTTTTTTGGGGGAGCTATCTTTTGGGGGAGAAGAAAAATTGTTGTTGGGAAGAGGAGGAGAAAACCCCATGATTTGGGTGATTGAGTTGGGGAGATTGTGGAAGTTCTTCTAAGAAGAAATTTGTGGGTGGTACACTGTTGAAATCAGCTAACCACTTCTTGCTTGCTGTCCAGTTTTGAAACTTGATCGTGTCTTCTTCATCGAGCATTTCTCCATTTTTGTTTTGGGGCAAATTGAGGTATTTTTCTTTGGTATTCTTCAATCTTGTACGGCTGCTAAAATTGGGCATTCATTCATGCTTCATTTATGCCTTGAATCTCTTTTCAGATCTGGGTTATTTTTATTTTGTGAAAAAATTGGAGGAACTCCTTTTTTTTTTTACCTTTGTATTGCGTGGGGTTTGGTTAATGGCTGATTTAAATTATATTTGTTGCTCTGTAGTATTTTGTTTGACAGAGTATTGTACTTTTCCAGCAAATCTGAATTGGGTTGTTGAAAAAAATTTGCTTCATGGGCTCCTTCTTATTCTTTCCTTTTTGCCCAATTCGTGAAAACATGTTTTTTCTTTGCTGCTCATTACCCTCTTGTTAAAAACAAAAATTATAGGTGAAATCTTTGTAATAATGACGAAATCTCAATTGGGTCTTTGACAGATTTTAATTCTGGGCACTTTCATTTTTGCCCAAATTTATGCCTACGTGTAGAATGATTTTTTTCTTTGCTGCTCATAATATACCAGCTAAAAATATAAAATGAAGGTGGATTTCATGTCCACATGCCCATATCTCAACTGGGTTTTCGTAAATTTAAATTCGGGGCACTTTCAATTTTCATGTCAATTCTTGCCCAACTTGGCCAAATGGCGTTTTCCAGAACAACACCCCGTTTCTGATCTAAATTCAAAAATTAAAGGCGCATTCCAACTTGAAACACTAAAATCTGATCTGGGTCAAAGTTAGAATTTTAATCCGGGAACTTTCTATTTTTCATGAAAATTCTATGCCTCCATTTCCTTTTGGTTTTCAGTTGTTCAGTGGCTTCTTTTACAACAATATTAGTTTGGATGTTTAAATGGTTTTCAATGATGGTTTTAATGGATTTTTCATTGTTTCATATTTGTTTTGGGTCCCTCGTTGGTTCAACGAGATGGAATAAAACAATGTAAGAAAATGAGTCATCGTGCATGGCTTTGAGCACTTCTAAAAGCTAAGGATGCACTCAAGGTGGCCTATCCGTCTACAGGGCGTTGATTTATCCGTCTGTAGGGTGTTGATCTGAGTATGATTGAGTTTCCTTGTCTATATGAGGGGTGCATTTGACTCAGTGTGGTGCCATCCCTTCGAGCACACATGGTGACACTCCATCCGTCTTGCACTCTTTTACTCTTGTATCTTGTAGTCAGGAGTAGTACCTGACATGTATTGTATGAGCATTTCCATGTTGTGTCCTTGGTCTTGTGCTTGACATTTTAGTTTTCTCCATGTATGATGTGAGTGTTGGCCTTATGTTACCCCTGTCTTGTTGTTTTTGCTTGGACCTTGTGACTACCTCCGAGCACGGTGGGGTGGTCTCTCTGGAGTCCACATGGTAGGGAGGCATTGCCATCACCATTGGGGACCGGTGTACAGGTTAAGGGAGTACCGGTTGGAATTTGATCACTCTCTCACTCTCTCTCTCTCTCTCTCTCTCATTTTTGTTTATCACACATATTCATGTACATGCCTTGTGTATATATATCTTGATAGATGTTGTATCTTTTCCATGAAAATGTAATTGTATTCATACTTGATCCTTTATGCACGTTGTACTCTTTTGAGAGAGAAAATTTATCAAAAGTTTAATGAGAAGATATGTGATGTTTGGTTTGGTTTACGGGCTCCGGTGTTGGTATCGGACTCGAATGTTCTTTGATCATCCTTAAGTTCTTTTATGTCATTAATTTTCATGTTTAAGTTAGATCCATAGTTGTGTGTTTCTCCATTTTGGCTTTCTGCCTTAGTTCCAGAGCATTGGTGCCTTCTTTTGCTGTTTGAAAGTAACAGCAACAGGTTCTGGGGCTGGGAGCTCCGGAACTGCAAGTTTTAGAGCACCGACGCCCTTTGTTTGTTGTCTTGTGGACAGAAACAGGTTCCAGAGCAGCAACGCTTCCGATGTTGTCTTGTGAGTTGCATCACAAGTTCCGGAGCACTGGCGCCTTTTGTTGGTTGTATGTGTGCAACAACAAGGTTCCGTAGTATCGGGCTCCAGAACTGCAGGTTTCGTAGTATCGGGTTTCGGAGCAGAGCAGCAAGTTCCAAAGCAGATCTCTGGAGCTATCCTTTTTGCTTCTGTTTGGATTTTGTCTGGAGGGTGGATTAGTCCTCTCCTTTGGGATGTCCTCTAGGTCATATTTGGCCATGTTTATTGTGTTTTATCAAATCGGTAATTAATTTATATGTATGTTATTCTTTATATTTAAAAAAAAAAAAAAATCTTATCCTCTTTTGGCTCTTAATCTTTAGGGTTGCGTAGCGGGATGTTACATATGTGATAAAAGAAGTATATTACCACGAGGGTGACGAAGATGATTTCGTAGAACAATCCTCTCACCAACTTGTTTTGAGATCTCTCCACCTACACACAACAAAGGGGGAAAGTGTTGGGGCTGTTTAGGGGCCTGCCTCAATTAGACCCCCGTCTTGGTGTTTCCACCTCCACGGATAGCCAAGTTTGTAATGATATAAATAACAATAAAGAAGGGAAATACAAGCTACGTATGCAAGAAACACTGCAAAATAGTATGTGAAAAACACTACAAAATAATATGTGCTTACTCGATCGAATACGATAGAGGAGATGAGAGGAGCTTACCACCTCCGTCTAAAACGTTCAAGGCTTTTGGAGGAGTGAATGAGAGGAACTCAAGCCTCTGTTGCCATGGTGTTTGTCCTGCGCTTGCACTATCAAAATGATGGAGTGGTAGATTGTTGCAATGGAGTGAAAAGTGCTGCTACAAAGCTTGAAAGTGAATGAATGGAAATGGAAAGAGTGATCAAGTCAATCTTGCAAAACTTGAGAATGGATGGAATGGTCAAGAATATGAAGGAGAAGATGAAAAACAACCATATTCGGGTCAACTAGTCGAAGAGGGACGTTACTCTTCAACTTCCAATAAAAAATGCAATGTCTTTGCAGTCTCCAGCCGCAAGAAATTGCTAAGGATGTAAGTGCACCGCATAGACGTCTGTGTGCCGTGCGGACGTCTCCGACAGAAACGCCCCCATCGACACACAAACAAGGAGCCAAGTGGAATGCAAATAGCGGGCTTAAGTGGAATTAAACCTCCGTTTTCGATTTTCTAAAATGTAAAGGGGTGAAAAAAGAATTTACATTAGGGGTGCAAATTCATGCTCATACACTATTGCAGATGGGTTGGTTGAAAAGATTTGGAAGGTTTAAATGTCGAATTGAAGTTGAAGAACTTTAAGCTCTTTGTGCACAACTATTAAGAACATCTTTTTTAATCAATTTTTCACATATATAAATACAATAGATATCTCCAAAAATACTTCTAAACATATTTTTTTACTCCGAAAACGTATCCTATTTGAAAAAGACAAAGCTAATTTTGCCTATTAACAATTGATATGAATTTGTTTGCTGTTAAACGAATCTCAGCCGTTCATCATTTTGCACGCTGATTTTCCCTGCCATCACCATCGCCATCGCCCGTCGTTGTCACCACCGCTCACTTATTTGTCGTTGCTTTCCCGCCACTTTCTGGGAAAATTAAAAGGTTTTTATTAAAAAGCCCGAAAGCAGCCTGTGGCGCGCTGCCCAAGCAGGGAGTACGCAAGTACTGTGCACTGCCTGCGCAGGCTGCATAAGGCTTGTTTTTACGTTATCTTCAATACAACCAGCGTTTTGAATGGAAGTTTAGTAGAGCACATAACTTGCTGGAACATCAAGCGGACCAATAATCTGGAAAACTTTACCCTTTGACTTGCTGGTATACGAAATGAGGAAGCATCAGTTAAAGATAAGATTTTTTCAATGAATGAAAGCTCCTGCTTACATTTTAGCTGGAAAATCGAAACGAAAAAGTATTCGCTGTGATTATTCGAGAGGAGAATCGCTTCTAATGCTGTTTTCAAAGATTGACTTGAAAAATCAAAAAAAAAATTAACAATTTTATTTTTTATTTTTTTATATTGATTTTATTTATCATTAATAATTTTTTAAATTAACTTTTTTTTAATTTAATTTAATTTATATCATTAATAATTTTTTAAATTATTACATGGAATGTGGATTTTTTTTTTGTGGGTCTATGGAATGTGGATTGAATTTTTGTTTTTCTTTTGAACAATCAAAAACTATTTATCAATTATTTTTAATTTTTAATTATTAGTTTTTATTTTTAAAAGAAATAATATATTTGTATGAATAATTTTTGCAATTTTGTTTTTTAATTTTTTTAATTTTTATTTTTTCTGAAAATGAAAATTACTGATCTTAATAATGAACGCATTTAGGTTTTAACATTACGTCATTTTGTTTTATTTTTTAATTTTTAAATAATTATTTTCATTTATTTCAAAGAGTTATTTAATATATTTAAATTGACATAAAAAAAGAAGTTAATATAATATTAGATTTATAATTCGTTTAAGGTAAAATTTGATTTTTATATATATATTTTAAATATAAAATTTGATTTATAAATTTATTATATGAAATGTAGATTATATTTTAATAATAAAAAATAAATTATAAATAATTTAATTATACCTATATTTTTAAATGAAACTATTAATTACATAAAATAATTAAAATTAATAATTAATAATTAATAATTATAATAATCTTATATACTACAAAAATAGATCAAAATATATTTTAATTGATTTTCCACACTTCTTCGGCGTACCCATTGCACAGTAAGGTGCGATTGCTAGTTTATATATATTTTTAACCAACCCATAACTAAATGGGAATTGGCATGGGAAGCTCATTTTCACGTTACAATATTAAATTTGGGTGGCACACCGACCACGAAAGACTGAATTGAATGCAACTCGGTCAAACATGATGAGTAGGGAGAAGTAAGATTACTCAAGACCATGAACGCGACAAATTGCACAAATTCATGTGGTTGAATGTTTCTAGTACTTCATAATTCTATTTTTAACATCCAGTAAATAGAAATTTGTGAGAACCTTCTACATTGATTCAAATTAGAAGGGTGGAAACGGCCTGCCATTGATTCAATACCCTGCATAAAAATCAAGTCAAAGTCGTGGTTTTTGAAAGTCCGGTCGACCCAACTGTTTCTTATTGTTATGGTACACAAGCACAGTCGATTTCCGATTTCAAAATTCATTTGCAAGAAGATCCGGTTGATGACTATGGCCTGGTAAATATCTCCGAGGAACTTGTGAAGCAATGTAAGGTTTATTTGAAGAATGCCCACAATTAAGAAGGCAAGAGGTATGAGATAAGCTGACTGATTTTTTATTTATTTTGTGAACATGTTGTATTTTTTCCTTTGAGAAATTGGAGGGGAAATTGAGTTGTGTGATGATTTATTGGCAAGTTGGGGACATATGTACTATTTCCATGTGATTGACAACAGAAACCCACTTCAATACACCACCTATTTCTTGAAAACCAATGTTCTTTCTGAGAACTTCCAGTAGACAAAGTGGAATTAGCATATTCGTTGAGCTGCAAGCTTAATTTCTGCACAAACGTTTACAATTCAATTCTTCAATCTTCACAATTTGATGCCTTTAGAAACTCACTTCAGATTGTGACGGTGAATGTGTAGGTCTACGTGTGGCAAGGGTAACAGTTCTGGTGACACCGGTGTCTATATTACAGAGGCCTAATAAAGTTAGAAGGCAGTCTTCGGGTTCCCTATCAGATTCATTTCTACAGTATGATTGATGTCCTTCCATTTGTGCTCACGTAACATATGCCTAAATTTGACTCCTGGGTCTTTGTTCGACATCCTGCACTTTATTCATAAGTGAGACTGGACAAAACTAGAAAGCATGCTTTGAGCTTGGAATCAGATTCTAATAAATTTTCTATCTTCTGGTTGCTGTAATCTCATTTGATCTCAGGAGATAATACACTTAAGCTTGACGTTAGGGAACTTGCCTTATTGATAAGATGGACACGCTGCTCTTTTGGTAATGACGTCAAATTTATCTATGAGACAAGCCAAAGCTAGAAGGCAGGATTTGGTTTCTGAATCAGCTAATAATAATAAGGCTTATCTTATCGTAGGTCCCCTCTCATTTGTGCTCAGGACAAGGTACACAAATTTGGTGCGAGGGCTTTTACCCCATTGATGCATACCTATATGGAAGACCACACTTAATTTACCAAATCGATAAGATGATTCAAGTCAATTCTATTTAAGCAATTCCAAGAATGAAAAAAGAACAGTCATGGGGATTTTGGGACTCCTTTGTAACTGTTGTGATATCCACAGCTTGCATTCCATTCATTTTGGGGAACATTGTGTTACTCTGCAACAGGCAATATAGACCCATCAAAACCAAGAGTGTGTACTTAACCGTACTGAGTTCTGTGGGAGGATTGATATGGGTGGCAGCGACAGTAGTTGTCAATAATCCAGAGCGAAAAGATGGTACTATTTGGGGATTCTGCTCTCTATGGACTTTTTGGCTTCAAGCTTGCTTTGGATTCTCTTTATGGCTCAATTGCTTGAATGTGCGACTGATTGTATTATACACCATCTTCAACTTGAAAATGCGCACAAAAAGTATGAAGTCTAATCTGATGAAACTTGTATGCCTGCTCTTGCCAACAATCATCCTTTGCATATGTGCATCTGTGAAGCAACCGATAAAGTGAGTTGCCAAATACTTGTCAAAATTCGTGTAAAGGTTTATGTCATTATGATATTTCTTCCATAAGTTTTTTCTTATTTTAAATATGTGTGTAATATTTAAGATGCAAGTCGATAATGTTTTTGTCATCTGACAATTGGTACCTCAATGCTACTTGTCTAATGGTTATCTAAAAATAGATGTTTCCATCCTGTTGGCTGAACGACAGATCAAATACTCTTTACCAATATGTGCTACCTATTTCCTTCCAATGTAGTGAGAATGTGACCCCTATGCTATGAAATTTTTCACAATGAAATGACTCAACACTTATTTTGCCATTTGACAATTGACGACTCAACGCTAGTCTCCTAATAGTTATTTAAAAGTAGATGTCTCCAGCCCATCGGTTGAATGAGTGTTTAAATACTTTTGCTATAGTGTATGCCAATTTCATTCAAGAATGTGACCTGTACACATGCAATGACACAACCTTTATTTTCAAGTTCTACATTTGTACCCTTTACATTTTGACATATTAAGGATGGAGATAACTTTTATAAATAATTTGGTTTTATAGAAAATATTTTTGAATAAATATAATAAGAATTATGAGACATTTGTTTTTTCATTTAACAATTAGTTACTCAATACTATTTGTCTTAATGATCATCTAACAATAGATACCTCCTTCCCAATAATGCAGACATTTGCAATAATTTTTGTTACATCTGTGCCTAATTAACATTGGTCTTTAATAAAATTTTGCTTTACTTAAAAAAAACTGTAGATAGATGGTGCTATTCCTAGGATTAATGGTCGAAGATAAAATAGGGTGCCTAAAAACCTGGCCCAAGCAAGAGAACCCTTTTCGTCCACAACTTCGGGTATTTTCCACACATTAAATTTGCATGGCACATCTCACACACAAGACTGAATTGGCTGTAACTTGGTCAAACATAATGGAATTGCTCAAGATTATGTATGCAATTTCTCCAATTCATGTGGTTGAATGTTTACAGTACTCCCAAAAATCTCTTTCAGAGCTAGATACTAGGATTTTGTGAGAGCCTTTGAAACGAATCACAATTAAAAGGGTGAACAAACAACCCGCCACTCTTTCAATACCCTGCATAAAAATCAAGTCAAAACCATAGTTTTGAAAGCTTAGTTGACCCAAATGTTTCTTATTGCTATGATACAATCCCAGTTAATTTCAGATTTGAAAAACCCATTTGTGAGAAGACTCAGTTGATGAGTATGGCCTGAAAAATATCTCTATGGATTTATGAAGTAATGGAGGTTTATTTGGAGAATGTTTACAACTAAGAAGGCAAAAGGTATGATTTCATCTAAATGACTTTTCCATTTGTGGGCAACAGTGTTATTTCCTTTGAGAAATTGTAGGGAAAATGAGTTGAGCGTAATGATTTATTGACAAGTTGGGGGCATATGTAGCATGGGATTAGCACAGGAACTCACTTCAGGTAGACGACCTTTTCTTTGAAAACTAATGTTTGCTTCTAAGAACTTTAAGAAATTTTTGATTTATTTATAGGCACAGCAGCAAGCTTTACTCCTGCACAAATATTTACATTTTGATTCGCATAGAACTCACTTTTTTCAATCTTCACAATTTGATGCCTTTATGAGCCTACCTCAGATTGTGACGGTGAGTTTGTAGGTCCACTTGTGGCAAGGGTAATGGTTATTGTTCTTTTTTTGGACTGCAGGAACTGGTCGGGTATCCGCCCCCCTATAAACTGCAGTGTGCCTGGTAAACTTTTTTCACGTGACCGGTGGCGCTGGCGTGACACGCCCTCCGGTACCACGGGTTTGGGGGAGACTAGACCTCATGACCTCTTGCCTGCAACAGGATGCTTTAGCCAATTGAGCTAGCCCCCCCGCCCCAAGGGTAATGGTTATTGTTATGAGGGTTACATGTTGGCATTTTCGTAACCTTGGTGTAGTTATTAGCAAGGCCTAACAAAGCTAGAAGGCAATCATTGGCTTGCCACAAGATTCATTTCTACTTCATGATTGATATCCTTTCATTTGTGCTGATGTAATATGTCTAAATTTAACACCAGGGCCTTTGCCTTATGTCTGGCACTCTTAATAACAATAATGATTCATAATTGAGACTGGACAAAGCTAGAAACTTAGAAAACATGCTTTGAGCTTGGACTTACGTTCTAATAAGTTTTCCATATTCTGGTTGCTGTTATCTCATTTGATATTAGCAGAAGATACTCATACACCTAAGTGGGGGTTTGGGGAACTTGCCTAATTGATGAGATGGAGATGTTGCTCTGTTGATAATGACATCAAATTATTTGTGAGACCAGCCAAATCTAAAAGGCAGGATTTGGTTTCTGGATCAGCTTATAATAATAAGGCTTAGGCCCCTCTGATTTGTGCGCAAGACAAGATAGATAAATTTAGTGCGAGCGCTTTTACCCCTGAATGGCATACCTTTATGGAACTCTGCAGTTAATCCACTAAATCAAGAGGATGATTCAAGTCAGTTTTATTTAAACAATTCAAACAATGGAAGTTTCTGATGTTAGAAATGATCCGCCAATGAGATTTGGAGACTTATTTGTAGCTGGTGTTATATGCATAGCCCACATTCCATTAATTTTGGGGACCATTGCATTACTCTGTAACAGGCAATATGGACTCATCAATACCAACAGTGTGTACTGAACTGCTCTGAGTTCTGTGGGAGGGTCAATATGGGTGGCGGTAAAAACTGTTATCAATATCGTCTTGGGCGAAAATGTGATTCTATTAGGGAATTTTGTGCTCTATAGACTTTCTGGCTTCAAGCATGCTTTAGATTCTCTTCGCTCAATTGGTTGAATGCATGACTGATTGTCCTGTATTCTACCTTCAACTTCAAAAAAGATGCAAAACATATGACGTCTAATCTGATAAAACTCGTGTGCCTGTTCTTGCCAACAAGCATCCTTTATATCTGTGCATCCATGAATCATCCAGTCACATGAGTTGTCACACATTTGTCAAATCCTTCTAAAGGTTTATGATATATCTTGTGCATCATCACAGTTGCATGCACTTAAGTGTATAGTGTAAACTGATATGGTCAATACTGCTAATAGAAGCATGCAGAAAGGATAAAATTTCTTCCTTGATAACTGCATGTAATTTGGTATTGGGTGTAGACACCTAAAATACATTCCTGCATTTCCACTGTCATCACACCAGGACTATCCTGTAGATCTGCTTTCAATGCTAACTAAATAAATACTCTATTTGACCATTCTTCAAACGTTAGTTAAATAAGTCGTGACTATTTAATTATCCAATCTAACCTTTCTTTCAACATTAACTGAATAAATTACTTTTATTTAGTTAATTGATTTTATCAATTTAGTCCGCCTTTTAAAGTTCCAACCTTAATTAAATAATTCACATTTATTTAATTAAATCAATCATTTCCCTAACATTCTCACATAATTTTTTTTTTTTTAGACTGCAGGAATCGGTTGGGTATCCGTCCCCCTATAAACTGCAGTGCGCCTGGTAAACTTTTTTCACATGACCGGTGACACTGGTGCGACACGCCCTTCGGTACCACGGGGACGGTGGGGAGACTAGACCTCGTGACCTCTTGCCTGCAACAGGATGCTTTAGCCAATTGAGCTAGGCGCACCGCCCCAACATTCTCACATAAATTAAATAAATACACAATATTTATTTAATTCTTCTAAAATTCCCCTCATCATTAGTTGAATAAATAAATCAAATTTAGTCAACTAATTAATCATTTGCTCATTCCTTCACCTTTTTGTTTAAATATAAACAAAGTCAATAATGCACAAGGCTCCAAAAAGACCCTTTTCAATCTGCACCCTTCATCAAGATTTGGGAAAATCTCCACCCTCCATCTCTTCTCAACCCATGCCCTAATCATGTGCATCAATCACATGATGCCACTTGTCATCTTCTCATTCTCCCTTGCATGAGTATCAACCCCATCCCTCCACTACACAAGTTCTAATCTCATCTATCCATCACTTGTATCCAAAACCTATAAATTGATCAAATCACAAACCATTTTCAAGAAGAGGAATTGGATGCAACAAGGTTATGTTTTTGGATTGAGCAACCGACATTCATCCTAAATGACCAACCAATCATCTTGAGCACAACACTTAGGTTAGTAAGGTATTGTTTGGTAAGAAGGTTCTTCCTTTTTGTCATTTGTTTTCATGCCTTTGCTTTATCAAAGGTGTAGCTAGGTACAAAGTAGGAATTTTGTGTTATGCTTGTTTCTTGTTGTTTTCTTCTATATTTAGTGTTCACATTCTAGCATGCTTGGTGGACCCAAACTAATTTATCCTTGTTTAGTGTTTTTTGAGGGATTTTTTGCCTTCCCTAGTTTGGTGTATCTGCTTTGTTGAATGATGCATCCACTCTACCAATGGTGTATTTACCTTTATCCTTGGCACATGTATAATTATAAGGCCTTAGAACCTAAACCCTTAGCTTGTGGCAAAGGCATTCTACAAAATAGCACAACTATATTAGCCCATGGCACATGCACACTTGGTGTAGTGCATGCACATTCAGGGCTCTTTGGACTGGTTTCAATGCAAGTGCACCATTTTGTAGTGCATCTGCAAACATAGTGGTACAAGCGCATTTTCTAGAAGCGCATGCACCTTTTTGTTCTTGCATTTTTGAATTCTACTTACCGTATGTGCATTTTGTTTTAGCATTTGTACATTTTGGAATTCTATTTTTTAATTTGTTAGCATAGGTGCTCTGTGTAAAAATGAATGCACACTTTTAGTGGCATATGTGCTTTGTGTAATAATGCACCCACAATCGGTTAATCACTTTCTTAGGTTTTTGGGCCTTTGTGGCTAACACACATCATTGTAGGCACCCCTTTGGTCTTTTTGTGTTATTTGCTAACCCCTCGCTATAAGTTTGTGTGCTTGAAGACCATTTATAAAACTACTGACATGTGTTGTAGGTTTGTTTGATCAAGACATGATTTTAAGGCATTTTTTGTTTACTTTCATTTGCTCTGTCTAAAAGAAATTAACTTGTTTGTTAGGTTTGTGTGTCCAAAAAGTGCATATGCTCTTTCCTTGCACTACAAGGTGACCTTGGGAATCAAAATCAATCCTTGTACTTATTTGTCTTCACACTTACATTTTATTTTTTAAGGTCAAAGAATTTGTTTTCCGTGCTTGTGTGACTTAGGGGTGTGTATGCTCTTCCTTTGAATTGTAGGGTGATCATGGGAATCAAAAACATTTCTTTTGTAATTTTTTGTTTTCCCCCAAAAGGTTAATTTGTGTATGCTCTTTCCTTGTGCCGCAAGGTGATTGTAGAAATAAAAAATACAGAGTCCTTTTGCTTTAGTTTATTTTTAGTGGGCTTGGTTGGGATTTCATTACCAAGTGCTGACTTGAACTCACGTGTTTTTGTGGGTTATAAAATTCATGGAGAGGATTGAAAGATTCTCCCTTAGGGGTACATTTGTCATTTGGGCTAAGCTTGCAAGTTGAGGAGAGTGGGTTACCCTCTTGTACTAGGCCATTGGACGCACACCTCATTTTACGGATTCGGGCCTCACATATCTTTGGCTATATTGAGGACATCCCCTAGGAAGCCATTGTGTAACCTAGCTAGAAAGTCATTGGCCATACATAACTTATGATGCATTGGTAAGTGGTTACTTAGCCCCAAGAAGTTACACTGCACCTTTGGAGTTGAGATTGTACACCACAAACAAAGTCAAGTTTGCGGTTACTGCTTTGAGATTGTTGGCCAATACTATCATGACCAAATCTAGGTATATTTGTGAGCTCATAAGTCAACCAGTCCTTGAAAAATCAGGTTGTTCTTGTGTTTGAATTGTTTGCACTTGTGAAAAATCCGTAAAAAAAATCAAGTTTGCAGTTAGTGCTTTAAGATCATGTAATATCCCCTTACAATTTTTTCCAATTTTTTCACAACAACTTCACCCGTTAATGCTAGATAATCCAAATAAACCCGCTGAAAGTAACCCTTCACTTCCCTCTTCTTCCAGAGCACAACCAAAGATGAAGGGAAAAAGTCGGTCTCAAGAGGGTGTAAAGGGTAGTAGATCAACGAAGAATGCAAAGAAAAGGTTGGACTTCTCGGGTATAGTCATATGGGAGCAGCCAATAGTTGAAATAGAAGACCCTCCAGAAGAGTCTGTACCTCAAAAGGAAACAAAAGATGTGCCCTTGACACATGATCCTCTGCCATCTCCAAGGCCTTCACCAATTCATATTGATTTGGAGGATGAGGAAGTAGAAGGGGTTGCAGCTGAACCTCCCATGGAAGTTAGTAGAGATACTACATCTTGGTTTGAGAGCTCCTTGGGAAGGACAAGAAGAAGACCTTCATATCAGCTGAATTTTGATGATTTTGACAATGTGTATCAGGAAGCACCTAAAAAGAAAGCAAAGAAACATGTTCACTTTGAGAGAAATTTTGATGGTGAGATGGTCATGGAGACTGCTACACCTCCTAAAGATAGAAATAGAGATGAAGTGGATGTAGATGATTTTGTAATGGTCAAAGCCAATCTTGGCAAGAGTACCAAACATGCTAATATGAGTTTATTCAAAATGGTATGTGAAAACCTTAAAGAAAGAGTGCTAAAAGATGGAGAGGACAAGGCAGCCCTCAAGGCTGAAAACCGTCAACTCCTGTTATACATTTCTAACCTTGTTCATGGTACTTCACAAGCAACACAGTTGCTGCCCCAGGTTTTAGAGACACCAATTGATCAACAACAATTGAGGCAGTTGGTAATTTGTGGAAAACAAACACAAGAATGGATCGAGGAAATCATCACTAGAGGCATGGAGATTCTAGCATAGATATATCAGTTGATATATAATGCCCATGATTTATGCCAAGGTATCCAGGGATTTGAGCAGTTGATAGCAGAAGTAAAGCATATGCACGAAATCATCATTGCAGATTTAGATACGACATATGGCTCAATGGTTGCAAAAGAACACAAAAACAAATTCTTGCATGGAATGAACATCACCTCTTTAAGGTGAGAACTTATGAAAGAATATCTGAGGAGTTTGCTGCATACAAACAAAGGGTGGTTGATGTGTTCGAGTTCATAAGAGAATTTGTTGTAGAGATCCCTTGCTGGTATTGTCATGATGATGGTTCCTATGTTGGGCTTGACGAAGTGCAAGCTGAGTTCCAGAATGTTGTCCGTAGTAGCAATGGCAGTGTCAGAAGGATGAGCCAGATTTCGATGATGTTAGTGAGGTTCGAGAAAGCCTCTAAGGAGAATGAAGATTTCCTAAGATCAATTGCTGATGGTGAAGAAATCCTAAAAAAGCGGAACTTTGCTATAGATAGTATTGATGCACTTGACAGAGATATAATTTCCCGCTTTTTGACGGATGTGATCGAGATATAAAACAACTTTCATCTAGAAGCTTTCTTCCTAGCTTTCTTTCTATTCTCGTCGTTATTCTTATCTACTCTTTAAAGAAGAGAAAGAAAACAAATGTAATAGTTGGCATTTCCTATTTTCCATGCTTTCTTAGTTGTAGATGTTTATCTTCTTTAGTTTTAGAAATAAAGCTTGCATGCTGGCAAGTATTAGTTGTAAAAGCAAGGAGATTTTAGGGTTCCCTACTCCTCTACTTAGTTATAAATAAGGGCAGCCTTGCCCATTTTTCTTTAACCATACTAGTGATAACAAGATGCTGAGCTTCGTAGTGCCTTCTCATTGTTATTCAGTGTTGTTCAAAACTTTTATTGCGATAGTGAAATTGTTGAACTTATTTTGGCCTTCAAGATTGCTATTCAGTTTTTGTTTGATCTTGTGCTAAGTGTTAATCTGGTTTTGATCGCATGTTGCATGCCTGTTTTGCTACAACTTGCTGTCTCAGAGGTGTAAATCTTGATAATTGAGAAGGAGGATCTTATGCCTGTCTTGCTTTGATTTAATGTCTCAATTTTCACTGTTCGTTTATGTGTTGAAATCATTCCTCGTTCACTTCTAGGATTTAAACTCCTCGTTTATTTAAATCTTTAGAAGCGTCTTTAGCATAAGTTAGTTGTAGTTGAAAGTTTTTATGAAAGAGAAAACCTCAACTGCAACGTCAAGAGTTCTATAACCTTGTGTTCTCGTAGCTAAGACAAAAAGATAGGAAAATTAGTTTTAATTTACTCTCTTTAGCATAATCAACATATGAGGGAGCTTCCCCTCCGAATTTGAAGAGCAGTTTACTGCACATAGTTGTCCATTTCCAAACCGCATACTAGAGGTGCGATTTGAAACGCCAATAGGTTTGAAAAGTGCTTCTTATCTTTCTTATGTGCAAAGGGCTTGGACTGAAATTTAGGCCTAGGAGTAGCCAATTCCATACTTCTTGATTTCTTGATAGCCTCATCGAGACTTGGCGGATCAAAAGCTTTAATCCACCCCTTCAAGGGCTCCATTAAATGTTTTGAGAACAACACAACAAGCCTTCTTTCAGTGATGTTGGGCACCATCACAAAAAGCCTTTGAAAATTTGCAATGTATGCATCCAATGAACCATGCTGTTTCAGCTGTGCAAGCTCACAAAACTTCACTTCAGGATCCTTAGTGTCAAACCTCTCAATCAGCTTGTTGGTGAACTCTTCATATGTTTGAATGAGGTTATGGCCAAGAGTGACCAAACCATGATACCACCACTCATGGGCGCCCTCCTCCAAGTGCAAGGTAGCAAATTTAATGACGTCTTCTTTAGGCATTGGTCTTAGTGAAAGGTAATTGTCAAGCTTCTGAACCCATGACCTTGCCGAACACTTATCACTACCATCAAAACGGGCCAAAGTCACCTTTCCAAGAGCTTGTTGAAAATCCATTCTAGGACCCATAGGAGCACAATTGTCAGTTCTCTTGCCTCCTCTTCTCTTCCTTTGGTTCATGTATTGGTCAAAGGTCAAATGTGGCTGATCCTCTAGTATTTGCAGCATGTTGCTCAATAGTTCTCCCTCTTGTGTTGGTGTTAGAGTCACTGTTTTCACCATCAAAGTGTTGCTGTGTCAGTGTTACTAGTCCATTTTAGCAAGCAATCGAGTCAGCATGTCCAACATCAAGTGAACTTTCTCTTAGTTCTAGCATCTTTGTCTTCCGCACGGGCTATTCCCTTATCTCTTTTTGCCATTGTCTCAACCGTGGGCTCACGGTTCCTTAGAACCTCTGAAAAAGTGTCCCCTTTAGGAACTAGAGGATTCTGATATTGCTGTCTCTTCAGCTCTCTGTTGTAGTATCTGATATCTCTATCATTCATTTGCCAACTGAATCTCTGTTTTTTCATAGGTTGGCAGGAAAACCAATGCTGATACCATTGTAATATCCCCTTACAATTTTTTCCAATTTTTTCACAACAACTTCACTCGTTAATGTTAGATAATCCAAATAAACCCGCTGAAAGTAACCCTTCACTTTTTGATCACCTAGATCCCAGTGTGGGAAAGGTGAGAGCATATGGTGGAAAGGGGATCGTTAGCTTGTAAACTGAATATGCAGAAGAGTACAAATGAAAGATGACTCAACCGATCAGAGTGTTATGCAAATGCAACTCGACCACTTATTTAGCGGGAGTGTATTGACGACTTAGTCGATCAACATGATGAAAAATTACAAAGTACTAAAAGTAAAGTATAGGCGGCTAGCCGACCCCTTCCGCTTTTCAGCGGGCAGTATAGGAAAGTAAAATGTTGAAAGTAAAGACGGTGAGGCTTGTCTCTTCCACTAAAAGTGGGAATTATAAGAGTGAATTGCAGAAACAAAGTGACTGAATCAGTACTACTGATAACAACCTTATAATATAAAGTACTCTGCAAATTATAGTAAGTATTAAATGCCCAAATGCTCCGAAATGAAAGTAGATGAACTCCTAACATAAGCAAGCTATTCTACTAAGGAAAACAATCCAAAAACTGAACTTATACCAATCTGATATGAATTTGCAGTGTTTAGAAATTTCAAACCAGCAAGCCCAAATCACACCAAAATGCTCATATCTTCGTCTAGACACCTCCGAATGACGTGAAACCAAGTGCAATGGATGCCAAAGAGAGGGGCGACCAAGTTCAAGCCATCAAACCATGCCAAACAGTCCATAATGATTTAGCACGCTTCCCAATGCACAATATGAGAAAGTACGACCCTCTAGAGAAGGGCGACCAGCAAGAATAAGTTCATTTCTCCGCCATGAAATCTGAAACTCAGCAAAAGGAGGCGCCCAAGGAAGACTCAAAGTCTCAAACAATGGGTCAATACCCAGATTCAACAAAAAATCACCAAGTGAGCTACAAGCAAAAACATGCTTCTGCAAGCACCACAACCAGCAAACACAAACTTCAAAAAACTTCAAATATCCTCATCACAATAAGCTCAATCTGTCTTCAGTGTAAAGAACAGCCACAAAACTGAGTTAGGTGCTATCTTGTAGAAATTTCGGCAGCACTTTGTTATAATTTTCAATGGATGCCAAGAATGAAGCTCGACACTCTTATTTATAACTTTTTCTCCACAAATTCAAATTCAATTCCCTCCATTTAGGGCGCCTAATTGAAACTCACATTCACCTCTCATGAAAATGCATTTGAATTTCATTAACCTCCTTCTCCAAGTCGTCCCACATGAGAGAAATAAAACTTTATTGAAAATTCAAATATAACATGAGATAGGCGTCCAAAATGAATAAGTGAAATACCTTATAAAAATTACTTTTTATAAAATTAACTTATCTCTCCAAGCTAGGCATCCACCATGCCTTAGCCAATTATTTCACTTAATATATAAATTCAACCAAAATATTAAATTTACCAAAATGAGTTCCAAGAGTGTGGGAGACCAACTGCTCAAACTGACTTGCCTGATATAGCCTTTGAACTGAATAGCTGAACCCTTGCCAAAAATAGCACTACTAAAAATAGTACTTACTATAAATAACATACTGTTAAAAATAGTAAGTGTCTCCAAATGCATTTTAACCACATTTTGAGTAGCCGTCGTAACTTACAAAAAATAGTAAGTCTGGAAAAGTTACCTGTTTCAGTTGCATGTCATACCATTGCAAAACTCTCTAAAAACCCAGAAAGAATCCAAAATTCAAACTGCCAAACTCCTACATGCAAACCCCCAAAACTGCCAAAGTATCCTCCTAGAAAATAAGAAACCCTAATTTCTACTTCCGACTAGCCTACGGGCCTCTAGGACAGGTTAACGGCCAACTGCACTGATCATTGCTGAGAAGGGGACATTATAGATCATGGGCCAATACTATCCACGGTCAAATCTAGGTATATTTGTGAGCTCATAAGTTAAACACTCCTTGAAAAACTAGGATGTTTCTGTGTTTGAATTGTTTGCACTTGTGAAAAACTTGTCAAAAATCCAAAATCCAAAAAAATCAAGAAGTCAAAAATCCAAAAACATATCAAAAAATCCTCAAAAAAGCCAAAGGTTGAAAAATCTAACACCATCCGCATCACGTGCCAAGTTTGAAATTCTCACTTCGTGTGTGAACAGAACATCCCCCATCCAAAAAGTAAAAAAACAAATCCAAAACTAAAACATTACCTAACATCCCATAACCAACTACCCTAAACCAAATTTTCTAAAGTTCTAAGAGCTTATCCACAAACCTAATCAAACCAATCACAAACCTTTCAATCATCAAATCATTTTAAGGTCCTAGACCCTAAATCAAGCCAACAATCCTGTTGGGACTCAAATTTGTAATATCTTTTTTGCTTGAGTTCCTTTTTGTGTGTCTTAGTAATTTTGACCCATTGTTGATAACCAAATTGAGATATCAAAATTGGGTCCCCTAGATGTCAATTGGTGCCCAAAAATCCATGAGGGTCTAAGTTTGGGTTTTTTTAGACAATTTTCCTAAGTGTGGAGTTTTTTGCGATTTCAAAGTTTTGGGGTTGTTCATGCTTTCATACCTTCCCTATTGATCTTGATTCCCCACTCTAATCCCTCCAAAATTGGCTAAGTGTTGTGTTTGTCACCTTTTCGGAGTTTCAGGGGTATCCATTCTTGCATGCCTTTCCTATTGATCTCGAAACCTTGTGAAATTGGCTAAGTGTCAAAATTGTCGGCCTTTCGAACTATCAGGGTTTCCCTTACACTCTTACCTCTTTTAAGCATTCTCAACCCTCGAAGTCCGAAGGTTAAAATTTTCCTCCATGTTGTTTGGGAGGAGTTTCGGAGTTTCACATCCTCCAATACCATTCCTTGGCGTCCCGAATCCTCAAAGTTTGAAAGTCTATTAAAAAACCTATGTCCTTTGTGTCTGTTGGACTTTCAGACGTTCTCATCCATCCATCCTTGTCGGACTTGTCATCTCAGTCATGCTTTCCCTAAAAGTCCAATCCCTTGACATTTCCCTTAATCCACTCCAAATTTCCTCTTAGTCTTTTTGACTTTTGCAGTTTCCCATCCATTCATCCTTTTCCTTCTATTCTTGATGCCTCGAGGGTCCACCTTTCCTTTGCTGATATCATCATTCTTCTGGATTGTTGGAGTATTACATCCCCTCATCCCATTAGTAGGTTGTGTAACATACCCAATGTTCTACCCGTTGAATTTTACCATGTTTTAACCCACATGTGAATAAATATAGCAATAAAATTTTTCTTTTCATTTGAATAACAAGATGCACATTTGGAATAAACCCATTCCAAACTCCCACAACATTTCAATAATAAAAGATGCATATTCAAAATTAATCCCATTTCAAATTTCCATTGCATTTTCATAAAGTGCAATACATAATTTCCAAGTAATGATTATCTATTACATAATCCCATGTAAACATTTTTCTAATTTACAATTTCTCAATAAGAATAGAGATACATGTTTACATACATAGCTTCCACGAGCTTAATGAAATAGAGATACAAATGCTCTAGATGTCCCTACTCGGGCATACATCCTAGATGTCCCCAGCATTGGTCCATACATTCTAGATGTCCTCATCACTAGTGCATACATTCTAGTTGTCCCCAATACTGGCGCATACATCCTCAAATCCCAGCTGCCAACTGTATGAGGGAGAGCATCACTCAAGTGGTTTTGCCGCCAACCACAGACTTATTGCGGTCCCCTGCACATCTACCTAACTGGTAAGATGGCCCTACCCTTTCACGAAGAAATTGGTTTGCTAACCTCATAATCCTGGCCTTCCCGAGCATAGTGTTGTGTCCTACATATCTAGAGCTACCATACATTGGCTACAACCTGCATGTATGACTTCCCTGCCTAGAATGAAATCATGGATCACAGTGAACTGACAATGTAAATAGTGGCTATTTACACTACTTTGGCCAAATAATTCAACACCCAGTACTTCGAGTGCAAGTCATTTGTCCACCCACTCTTTAGCTCGATTTGGTATTGACCATAAACATAACATACATTCACTCTAAGGTGATGACATAATATGCTGTACAATAAGGTTATTCCCTTTCCCATGGATTATCCTAACCCCAGGAATAACTAAGACTTGACAAACTAAACAACTGGGTTACTCCCTTTCTCATGGATTATCTAACCCCAATAATAACCAGATTATAACAAACTGACTAACTAGGTTACACCCTTTCCCATGGATTATTCCAACCCTAGGTATAACCAAGCTAACTATACATGCACACATGCTAAGTGGCTATTTAGGTTACTCCCTTTCCCATGGATTATCCAACCCCAGGAATAACCCAATTAACCATACGGGTAATCATAAAGTCACAACATTTAATGACTCCATTTCAAAAAGTATAGTCACAACATTAAGTGTCTTCATTTCAGAAGTATGTTCTCATCAATAAATGGCCTTAATCAAAAGTATAATCTCATCAATAAATGACTCCATTCAAGAGTAAAAACTCATCAACAAATGACTCCATTCAAGAGTAAAAACTCATCAATACATGACTCCAATCAAAAGTATAATCTCATCAATAAATGTCTCCATTCAAGGGTATAATCAACAATCAAGTGATCATAAACAATCTTAAACCTTCTACATTCAATATGACTCAAATATTCACATGTTTGCAATGTTCACTACATTTGTATACAATCTGGAGGACATTATCAACTTGCGAGGAGTTTGTGCCTCTACACCTATAGTCCTCTTCTAGAATTCCGTGAATAGGAATAGACTCTTAGTTGAAAATAAGAAAATAGCATAACCAAAAAATACGTTTTTCAACCCTATTGTTGAATATTGATATAACCATCAAGTATACACCCTAACCCTAGGGAAAAGACTATCTTCCTATTTCAAGGAGATATGAGTAAACAATCAAGTATAGACTATCAACACACTTTGCATGACAACACAACCTATCGATGATGACATGTCTATCATGCCATCATTCCTATTGTATTACTAACTGTTGGTGTGCGTTTTATTACCCACCGAACACAAAATAAAATGTCCAAAGACACTCTATCCTCTCTTGAACAAAATCACTGCATATGCTAAGATTGCGAGAAGATCATATAGCGATTCCAAGGTTTCTTTTGTTAGGTCTTGACGTGTGGATAAACTCAATGGGCGTTGGGATATGCTGGTAATACACAAAGGGACTTACGCTAGGCTCATTCAATTCACAATGAAGGTCTAGACAATGAAGCTCTATTGTTTGGGTCTTGGATCATGGATTTCAAGCAAACTGAAAAGGAGATAAGGGTTTAGAAGTTCTAATCTACTCCTTAGAATTCACGAGACGGTATTGATTCGGTGAAACCAATAACCACACTTTGCTTCGCCACACTAGGACAACTACACAAAGTGGGTGCAATCTTCAAGGGGTGTGCTTATGATTTTCACGTCATGAATAACTACCATCACATCGAACAATATTTATCCAGACAGAAGTTAAGCATCCACGAAGTAAGCTCAGGCTAACTTTATGCATTGAGCAAAAATCATTTATTCAAAGAAAGTAAGAGCAAGAGTTTCACCATAGATCAATACTTATTAGATCTTATATTCGTCTAACATACATGAAATAAAATCTAAACTATGATGAGGGATAAGAACCATGCAAACTCCAAAATAAGAGAAATAATCACCATCAATTCAAACAATGCATTACTTGTTACTTTGGCAGTTGTAAGCAACAATTAGCTTATCTCAACATGTTTTGCGACATGCTCCCATGTTTTACAAATGAGGGGCAAGCTCAATTTATAGGCTCTTCGATTACAGTTCAATGGCCAAGATTGATTTCGAATCAACGACCGAGATTACAAAATAAAACCCTAATTAGGGCTTGTCCCAACTAACTACCTCTCGACCAATGAGAAAATTACATTTGGGGACACTTGTACTTCTGCTAAATATAAACCAATTCCATAGATAAGTCAGGTTTATTGAACCTAGACATGTTGACTTGGAACAATTTGATTGGTTGGAAGATGACGAGGCGCCACCTTAGCGTGTTGGATGTCCTCCTTGGTCACCTTGTTCTCTTGTTCTTTTTCCATGCACTTGCCTTAGAATATCTTTCTTTGCCAACGACTCTGTCCTTTGTGCTTGTTTCTTCCTATCTTTGATCTTGGATTTCCTTTGAGATTTTGATTTCTTCTTCTCACTTGCATTTGAATCTTTGAGGTCTAGAAGTCTCCCCTTGGAGCAAATGTCTAGACTTAAAGTTATTTAAGATTTTCTTTCTTGATTGCTTTGAAATTCCGCCTGCTTGAATTTTCTTGTCACCTTCTGATTCTAATTGGGAGCTTTTCTTTAATTCTTCAAGAGATGAAATCCTTCAAGAAGTGGCCCTGATTGCTTCAATGGGTCTTGTTGACGTGTTTTTTATGACGACATCAACACAGAATAAAGTGTCCAACGGTCACTCTATTCCCTCTTGATCAAAGTATTCCGCATGCTAAGATTGCGTGAAAGTTCATGCGTTCAACTCCAAGGTTCCTTTTAGTGCGAATAGACTCAGTTGGTTGATGTGAATATGCTGGTTATTTCAAGGGGACTTACGTGAGTTGCTCATTCAGAAGAAAGGATTCTCAAATTTCAGGAGATTTGTCGTTGACGCTCGGGTTCTTAAACTAACCGGATAATGTTGAATGTAAAAGGATATAAGGATTAGAGATGCTACCATCTACTCCTAAAGGGTGGAGGACGAGGATCGGCTTAAACAATCTCCAAACCAGACTTCGCTTCGTCTCCCTTCGGACAACTCTGACAAAGCTGATGCAATCTTCAAAGGATGAATAAGATGTTCAAATTGTGATTTGACATGTGCACTCCGTCACAACGATGCAAATGAACACACGAATCACAACCGAAGTTAGGTACTGATATTCCAGTTGACCACACAAGGCGAACTTACCATCAGCAAGCCCGCTAGTGGTATGGATGAAAGAAGATATGCTCAAACCACGACGCCACACTCCACAATTAACAACTACTTGCATAAAATAAAGTCTATTCTACTCTATCAATCTAAATTGGAAAGACGAAAAGGCCTTGCTAGCTATTCACAATAAAAGATAAAACCACCATGCAATGATAAACCTTTGTATTATGAGAGTTTTCCACAACAAACTCTTACAAAACTTTCAAAGGGAAAGTTTTCTTTCCTTTTCAAATTAAGCTAACTTCTAAGCTATCTCCGTATCTACTCTAACTTCTTGATCTACTCTACTCTCTGATCTGATGTCTACTTCTAATATATTACAAATGAGGGGGGATGCCCCTTTTATAATAGGTCCAATTCAGTGGATGGTTCAGATCTGATTACAATAAAGGGCTCAGATCGAGCCACATATGCCCTAATTAGGGTTTTAGCCCTAAAAACCGCCACAGAGAGGAGTGGGTAATAAATGAACAGAATATTCTCCACTCCTCTGCAGGAACCATTATCTGTAATTAATGCCCACTATCTTCTTCTAGAAGATTCTCGTCCATAAACGTGTTCCCACTGTTCTTCTTTGCCAATTATGTTGCGTTAGGAGGAGGCAAGCACACAACAACACTTGGTTCAAACCCTCCTTGCAAAAAGTTCTTCTTCGTTAAGTCCTCCTGTTGCTTTCATTCTTGGATGCATTTCTTTCGTGACTTTCACATTTGCTTCTTTTGCATCAAGTTCTTAGTGTCTTAGCCAAACCTTCACTGTCGTTTCTTCTTTCCAAAGTTGCAACGTTGTCTAGCTTCATCAAGTCCTCATGCCTTGGCTTCAACGTTCATCCTGCAAAACAAAAGAAGAGTATCAGAACACTTTATAATCTAAATTCGCTTTACTTACCTTATTCCCATGTTTTGACTGATTGATCTCCGGATGTGGTAGAATTCATCACTTTTCTAGCAAACCTTCATCATGGGCGTATCCATCACCTTGCTTGGAGTTTGTGCCTTAGAAAATATTTCATCTTGAGGATGCATTTGAACGCTTGATGCTCGAGCTTCAGTTCATTTTCAAATTCCTCCATGCCTTAGACAAATTTCTTCCCTGTGAGTGTATTTGACCCCTTGTTGCTTTATTTTCCCTTAGACAATTTTACCTGCTTTATGAATTTCATCCACTATAATCCAGGCGCTCACTTTGACATCACAAGCCAAAGCACTTTTTTTGTAGAAACTTTTCTCGTATTTGCCTTAGAGATTTTATTTTTTATTTCACCTAGGAAATCTATTAAACGGGTGCCAGGCAAAAATATCTGTTGAAAAATATTGAGCGAGGTGAGGAACAATTTTAAATCATCTCCCAGTGGAAAATGTTCAATACCCAGAAGAAATTTCCCCTCAAAAATCATCGTTTCCATGTGTATCCAGACGAAGGGGTAAGTTTAATTTTTTATAATAAAATTGCTAAGGCTCACCCGTTTTTTTACTCTGGAGGAATTCCATGCCTGTAATCTCCATTTTTCCTGCCTTAGTATTTTCATGCTTCCCTGAAGAAATTCCCTCCTGCATCTGGGAGCATATCACCTTGCACTTAGAGATTTTATACCACCTCCTCCAGGCGTATTTTCTAATTTCCCCTTAGAAAATGCCTTAGAAAATTTATTTTAAATATCTCATCCTTGGGCACCCTTCATAACACATACCTTTACCTTCATTTCCCAAGCAATTTCACGCCTTAAAATTGTGCCTTACACTTAGCAACTTTTCTCAAGTCCCAACTTCCTTGGAGCGTATTTGAAGTCTTCTACTTCCATTTTCTAACTTAGAAATTCCTTCAACATTTCCTTCTCTCTAGGCATATTCCCTTCAGTGGCATTTTATTTTAATGCCATAGACAAATTCCTAAGTCTTATATCTCCTCCTTACCCTGGGCGCATATGACTCCTTGAACTCTCATTTTCAATGCCTTGGAGATTTCTCAACTTGTCATTTCCTCCTTATGATGGGTGCATTTTACCCCATGAGCCTCCATTTCCCTCATATTTAGAAAATATTCTAAGTCTTGCCTTCATACTTCCTTAGAGGGCGCATTTAGAGGTTTGTGCTTTTATTTTTCAACACTTAGAAAATTCTCAATTCAGCTTCACTTGCTGGGCGCATTTACCACCTTGTGCTTTCATTATTGTGACTTAGAATACTTTTTGAGTGGCCTTGCTTGAGGGCGCATTTGAGGTCTTCTACTTTTATTTCCCCACGCCTTTGACATCTCCTTCTATCATCTTCCTTGGATGCATATGGAAGGGGTGTCCACCTTCACTTTTCTCCACTTAAACTTATTTACCTCGTACTCCTTCTAAGGGCGCATTTAGGGGGCGCTACTTCTATTTTCATGCCTTAGAAATTATTTCAACCAGCAAGCTACCTTGGGCGCATTTTGAAGGGGGAACTTTTATTTTAACACTTAGAAATTTTCTAAACTCCCCCACCTCAAGCCAAGGGCGCATTTTATGGGTGGAGCTTCTATTTCTCCAACACTTAAAAAACTTTTCAACTTTCATCCCCTTCATGGGCGCATTTGAGGGGGTGTGCTCTCACTTTAGACAAATTTTGAAGACCCTCAAACCCCTTTGCTTTTCCTTGGGCGCATTTTGACCCCTATGCTTCCATTTTTTACCTTAGAATATTTTCAGGTCATTAGTCTTGAGGTGGGCGCATTTTAGCTAGGAAGCTTTTATTTCTCTTCACTTAGAAAATTTTCAAGCCTTCAGCATTTCCTTGAGGGCGCATTTGAGGAGGCATACTTTCATTTTTGACTTAGAATATTTTGAAGTGTCTTCAACAACTTGAGGGCGCATTTTCACTAGCATGCTTCCATTTTGTTGCCTTAGGAAATTTTCAAGGCTTTCATTAATATCCTAAGGTGAGGGCGCATTTGAGAGGGTATGCTCTCATTTTCTCACACTTAGTAAATTTTTCATGCCTTTGTCTGCCCTCGATCTCACATTCTATTTTTAGCAAGTCTTTGATTTCCTTGACTTCCTCAATTCCGTTTTGCCTGAAAATTTCACCATATGATACTCTCTGCCTTGTGAACCCGTTTTGCCAGTTATCTGCCCTGACCTGCTATTTATAGTAAGTTCTTGACTTTCTGACTTTAGTAGCTCCGTTTTGCCTGAAAGTTGCAACGCTTGATCTTGATAGCTTGAGTGTCACTCTGATGCCAACCTCGGGTGCAGACCTGCTATTTATAGCCGTGCCTTGACTTACTAAAAATAGTAAGTTCTCCGATTTCGCTCAAATTTTGCCAGCAGGTACCTTGAAGTGTGTTGACATTGGTGGGGTGCTTCGTTTCGGCTATTTTTGGATTTTACCCCCTATAAAAGTGGAAACCCTAATTTGACTTGTATGTATCCCGAACGGTCTCCGTTTGACTTCGTTCCTTCTGCATGTCGTTCTGTTTGCTGAACTGGAGTGTTGGGGGCGGCTGCCAGAGTGTACCTGCTAAAAATAGAAACTGCCTGAAAAGTGACTCATCCACTACCGGATGGTTTTGCATGTCATATTGCCCGTGGGATCTCAAAAAACCCAGAAAAACCCAGAAAACTGGTCTGCATGCATGCACTGGCTAAAAATAGTAAGTCCTCAAAACTCGATCTTCTCCGCTTGCATGTCACACCGTTGCGAATCTCTTGAAAAACCCAGAAGGAAAAACCCGACATGCGTTGAAAAAACACTGCATGCGAACCCTAAAAATAGCCTCCGAAGGCTGAACTTTGAAAGTGATCGTCTCGGTTTGCATATTATATCGTTGTGTAGGTTTCGAGAAACCCAGAAGTAATCTTCGGACATGTAATGAAGAATCATATGTTTGACCCCTGAAAATGGCTCTTGAAGCCTGAACTGCTAAAAATAGCAAGTTGTTTGATCTGACTCAAAATTTACGTGCAAGCAGTTTGATGTGTTCTGAATGCGCTGAAGTAGTCAAAATCTCGAAATCCTGAGGAAAAGACCTCGTTTTGAGCACTTACTAAAAAGAGTAAGTTGTCAGATTTCAATGAAAACTCAGTGGGAACTTGCTGGAAGCCTTTTGAAAGCAATGTCAAGCTATGCTGCCAATTTACCAGTCTTGATTTAATCTCAATCCAGCCTGAAGAACAAAACCCTAATTTCACAGATTCCCTTCAGACTCGGCCAAAATTTCTAATTAGGTCAAATACAGATACATCCCCAGAAGAACAGAGAAATCAGAGAGAGAGAGAGACAAAAAACAAAAGCCAAAAGACCAAAATGGAGCAAAAATTGGGGGTCCCCATTTGAATGGGGCGATGTGTGAAAAAGGTCACAACAGGTCTAGGATTGTAGATGAAATCCCCCAAGAAGTCAGAAATTTATTTAATTATTTCTATATTTTCACCAAGTCTGAGGACTTTTCTTTCTTGATCCCCCGAAATTCTATTTATGCTTTCTTTGACGATCCCGCCTCTGCAAAACCCAAAAGGAAATAAGTTAGGATCCTAACTTTGAGTGTAAACTCGAAGTTTTGGCGACAAAGTGAGTTCTGTTTTTTTTGGGATTTTACTTCAATTCCTCAACATTCTGGTTTTCAACACTTAGGAATTCGGAAAATTTAGAAAACTTGATCTGATTTGAAAATTTGGGACTGAAATTGGTCCTTGAAAAAAAAAACCGAGTCTCGAAATTTGTGAATGAATGAATGAATGAAGACTTTTAATTATGTCCACGAGGCCAAACAGCCTATGGGACCCACAAATCGGTAGCAAAACGGAACAACCCGAAAAAGAAACCACAGCCCAACAATTACTTGATCTCCCTTTCCTTTTGAATTTTGGATCTTCTACTATGAATTTTTATCAAGTAATCAGCACTTTTCGATATTCTCTCATCCTCGAATAAGCTGTATAAAGTGTCCACATTTAAGATCTCGATATAATTGACCTGAATATCCATGTAGGCTGGGCATTCCATGATGAAATGCCACTCTATCTCTACAAGCCCTAACGAATAAAACCTGCATATCCTATCAGCCCAATCTTCTTTAGGTGTCGTCCATCTACCGGTTTCACATCTCAACTGGTGCGAACTAGTTCTTAGTTGAGCTATTAACATTTTTGCTTTACATTTTATTTCCGCACCTATGTATGCTTTTTGAGTATGATCATATGAGGGATTAAAGTGCTTGATGTAATACTCCCTTTTCCTTGATAACTCCCTAGCCCACATGCTTTCTTTAACTTTTTGTTGCACGTATATTTTGATTGCCTTAATGTTATTTGGGCAATTATCTATGTTGATACCCCACTTACTCAACCACTTGTTATTTTGCTTCATCCACGTGCTCTTTCTTCTATTTAGTTTATCTGCTGCTACCATTTTGGGCCAACGGGACACCTCCATGTTCTCCAGCCTCTTTAGGTAACTTAGTAAACGAATCATAGCCGATGTCTCCACAGGTAAGGCACCAACCTCAGCTAGGACAATCTCATAGGGAACATACGATTTTATTTTGAGGCTGCTTGTGATTAAATGTTTTTGCAGTCTTTCAATCTACCTCCACTTCATTGTTGAAGTATTGCCACCCCAAACTTCACACCCATAGAGAACCACCGGCACCACTAACAATCCAAAGAGAGTTTTCTTGGTTTTCCAGTCCCATAATTCAGCACTCCTACATTTGTTTTGCAAAGAGTATAAAGCTTTCCATCCACCTTGAATCTTTTTTGCTCTACATGTCTCCCAACTAAGCCTATAGTGAAAATCAAGGCCAAGGTACTTATAGTCACTAACCACTTGCAAAGGACTGCCTTCGAAGACAAATTCTATAGCTTCCTTCTTTCTTTTCAAGGTAAATATCATAACCTTAGTTTTGCTGATGTTCACTTGCATCCCAACCTCCTGACAAAATAACTCAAGAGCTTTCAAGTGATCTTTCAAATCATGCGCTGTTTTTGCCATTAGAATAAGATCATCAGCATAAAGCAGCAATTTTATTACATAATTGGTCAGCTCAACTCCTCCCCCACCAAAATTGTCTAACCATTCCTCTAATTTGTCAATATACAACCCAAATAAAGTATGTGAGAGAGGGCAGCCCTGTTTGATGCCAATATCACTTCCAAAACATTCTGACATTCCCTGTTTAGTTCTGATTTTAGCTTGAACCTGCTCGTATAACCTATGAACAGTAGCCTTGTGCTTTTTAGGAATTCCCAACTCTTCCATTCTAGACCATAACTTGTTTCTAGGGACTTGTTGTGACCTTTTTCACACATCACCCCATCAAGATGGGGACCCCCTAAATTTTGCTCCATTCTGGTCTTTTGGCTTTGGTTCGCTCTCTCTCTGGTCTCTGGTCCTTCCGGGGATGTCCTGTCGTTTGACCCAGGTTGAAATATTGGTTAAGTCTGTGTAATTAGGGTTTTCATCCTTCAGGCTTATTAAAGGTCAAATTGAGTTATAAAATTGAAATCTAAGCTTAGTGCAGCAGTCAGAAGACTTCCAGCAGAGTCCCCCTAAATTTTCACTGTATTCCGGCAACTTACTATTTTTAGTAAGTATTCAATTTGGGACTATTTTATTGAGATTTTGGAATTCTGTCAGTTCCACTGCATCCGGGTAACATCAAGCTGCCTACACGTAAATTTTGAGCCAGATCAGACGACTTGCTATTTTTGGCAGTTTAGGCTTCAAGAGCCATTTTCAGGGTTTCCACATGAGCTTTTCAGATGCATGTCTGGAGAATCCTTCTGGGTTTTCCAAAACCTTCGCAGTGATGTAACATGCAAACCGAGACACCACTTTCAGAGTTCAGCCTTCGGAGGCTATTTTTAGGGTTCGCATGCAGTGTTTTTCAACGCATGTCGGGTTTTTCTTTATGGGTTTTTCGAGAGCTTCACAACGGTGTGACTTGCAAGCGGAGAAGATCAAAGTTTAAGGACTTACTATTTTTAGCCAGTGCATGCATGCAGACCAGTTTTCTGGGTTTTTCTGGGTTTTTTGAGATCCCACGGGCAATATGACATGCGAAACCATCCGGCAGTGGATGAGTCACTTTCCAGGCAGTTTCTATTTTTAGCAGGTACACTCCGGCAGCCGCCCAACACTCCAGTTCAGCAGACAGAACGACATGCAGAAGGAACGAAGTCAAACGGAGACCGTTCGGGATACATACAAGTCAAATTAGGGTTTCCACTTTTATAGGGGGTAAAATCCAAAAATAGCCGAAACGAAGTACCCCACCCATGTCAGCACACTTCAAGGCACCTGCTGGCAAAATTTGAGCGAAATCGGAGAACTTACTATTTTTAGTAAGTCAAGGCACGGCTATAAATAGCAGGTCTGCACCCGAGGTTGGCATCAGAGTGACCCTCAAGCTATCAAGATCAAGCGTTGCAACTTTCAGGCAAAACGGAGCTACTGAAGTCAGAAAGTCAAAACTTACTATAAATAGCAGGTGGCTATAAATAGCAGGTCAGGGCAGAGGACTGGCAGAACAGGTTCACCAGGCAGAGAAGATCATATGATGAAATTTTCAGGCAAAACGGAGCCTTAGGGGTTGAAAATCAAGGGACTTGCTAAAAATAGCACAACTTGCTAAAAATAGAATGCGTAAACAAAGGCAGGCAGAGGCATGGAAAATATTCTAAGTGTGGGAAAATGAAAGTATCCCCTTCAAAATGCGCCCACCTTGATTGAAGCCTTGAAAGTTTCTAAGGCATAAAACAAAAGCTCATACCATAAAATGCGCCCTCACCTTGGAGAAAATGATGCTTGGTAAAAACGCCTAAGGCACACAAATGAAAGTTTCAAGGGTGAAATGCGCCCTCCAGAGAAAGTGAAAGCTCACCTCATAAAATGCGCCCTCATCTTGAAGCTACCCCATCAAAATGCGCCCAAGGAAGATGTTGCTGGAGAAAAGCGGCTAAGGCATTGAAAATAGAAGAAGACCCATGTAAATGCGCCCACCTTGGAAGTGCCTTCAAATTATTCTAAGGCATTGGAAATAAAAGCATGGCATATGAAGTGCGCCCTCACATGAAACCTCACTATGTGAAATGCGCCCACCTTGATGACTCTCTCAAAACGTCTAAGGCATGAAAATAGAAGAAGACCTAGTGAAATGCGCCCTCACCTTGAGAAGGATAATGGAGGCCGAAATTCTTCTAAGGCATAAAATGAAAGTAGAGAGGTCAAAATGCGCCCTCAAGAAGATACATGGCTTGAAGAAATTCTAAGTGGTGAAAATAAAACCAGACACACCCATATGCGCCCAAGGCAAGATAAAGTGGCTAGGACTTGGAGAAATTTCTAAGTCAAGAAAATGAAAGCTCAAGACCCCATATGCGCCCAAGGAGGAATGGAAGTCTAGAAATTTCCTAAGGCAACGAAATGAAAGTGGAACCTATGAAATGCGCCCTCACCTTGAAAGGATATTCTAAGTGTTTGAAAATTTTCTAATTGTAAAGTGAAAGCTTGGCCTAGCAAATGCGCCCATGAGCTGAAGGTGAGTAAAGATGGGAGAATTCTCTAAGGCGTGTGAAAGTAAAAGCTTGCATATGTAAATGCGCCCACCTTGGAGTAAGAATGTTGAGGAAATTTCCTAAGTGTTAAAGAAAGCTTCCCCCCTCAAATGCGCCTGAGGTGTAAACTAAAAAATTTTTCCTAAGTGAAATAAAATTTCGCTAGGTAAAGTGCGCCCAAGAAGAAAACAAGTGAAGAATTCCTAAGGCGTGGGAATTAAAATTAAAATTTGAAAGAAATACACCCTTGAAGAGGGATTTAAATTTTAATTCATAAGGCATGGAGATTTTTTTTTTCAGAGAAAAATTATACCAAGGGAAATACGCCAAGAAAAAAAATGTTAGAAAATTTTTCTAAGTGAGATAGCACTTCACTAGGGAAAAATACGCCCTTGGCATGGAAGGATGATTTGATGAGTTTTAAAATTTTCCAAAGGCAGTTGAAAGTTGACGAATATTTTTCAAGGGGAAGATTTGATATCGATGAATATTTTCCATGGGTCAAGTGAAAATCAAATGAACCCGTTTAAAATACACCCATGAGTTAACAGAGTTTGAAAATTTAATTTCTTAAGGGAAATTTTAATATTTTCAGAGGAAACTCGTTTTGCCTAGATTATTTTCCTGACGGAAGTTAAATCTCAGAGGATGAATTATTTCGAGCAGGCGAATAATTTTTAATCACCCGGAGTTGAACATTTTAATGAGAGAATTTAAAATGTCTAAGGCAAATTTTATGAAATCGAGGATTTAAATGACAGACATTTTAAAAGTTGGAAATAAATTTACAACTCCCACGAAATTTTTCGAGTTGAATTTATTTAAACACTGCGAGATTTTAAAATGGAATTTTAAATCAAGTCAAGTGATTGTTTTTCTCGCGAGTTGTTTAAATCGCCAAGAGTTAACTGGCAGACTAAGAGGAAAATTCGAATTTTTTACAAAGAAGGAATCATTATTAATGGCAACTGCCATAATGACCGGCTGACGACTAGCCCACTACTGCGCTTGAATTAGAAGATTCCGAACGAAGAGAGTGGAAAATTGATGAAGGTGCTAAAAATAGCCCCAGCACTACTTAGCAGGATTCTCCGAGAAGAGTTATTTAAACAATCTCTTCTCTCATTTCTCCTCACATTGTTTAGAAGTGGAGTTGCTGCAAAGTTCGAAGTTGTATACTGGAGAGCTAAGATTTTATTTCCAGATTGTTGAAGTTGCTGCAGATTTGCGAAGTTGTAGAAGATTTCTTTTCTCTGGAGTTCTTTATTTTCAAGCTACTGAAAGTCGAAGTGTTGAAGAAGTTTAAACGTTGAGAAGTTGAGGAAGTTGAAATTTCATATTGCTGGCAACTCTTTATTCCTCTAACTGCTGAAGTTGACAAAGTGAAGTCAAGGTTCGAACTATTTGTGCTGGAGAAATTAGCTACATTGCTGAAAGTTATTAGCTTGCTGCGTTTTTTCTTCACCAGTCAGAAGTGCAGTTGCTGAGAGTTGTCTCTAAACTCAGAGATTTTTATATAGTTTGAGGTTTGGAGTTAGAAATTTATGCTGAGGAATTTTATTTTCAAAGCTAACTCCGTATTCGCAGCCATCTCGGGAATTGTTTTATTTTATTAAAAATCTGCAGTCTAGCTTATTATTCTATTTTATTTTTACAGATGGCTGGCGCAAAGGATGTTGCAGGAACAAGCAGAGCCGCAGGCAGAGCTGCAAACACTGAAGCAGGCAAGGCTGGCTCATCCCGGCAGGCAATGATTAAAAGGCTCGCTAAGCCATTTCTCCCAAAGTCAGCAATAGTTTCAAAGTTGGCGGGATTAAATGACACCAACCTTGGTTCATTTAATCTAAATGCACTCAAATCGAGGATGTTCGGGCTAGGGGGCCATCAACCATCAGTCACGGCACATAATATAATGAAGAGTGGAATCTACGCAGCTGCTAGTTTTCCGCCAGCAATTCAGTGTCCGGAGCTAATTATGGAGTGCGCCAATCACTACAAGCCAGAACGTAGGACGATTGTCTCTCCGGATGGTAAACTGCTCGCCAACTTCACACCGGATGCCATCGGAGAGGCATTTGGGATTCCAACTGCTGAGGAGATGTTATACAGGACAAATAAGAGGGCAGATAAGATGTACTCTTCCTCTTTCGAAAGAGTCACTGCAGTCATCAACAGAGTTTGGATGCAGAAGCCGAGGCCACCCCGCACTAAGCTCCCAAAGCAGATAATTGCCGAGGACGTGAAACAAGAATACTGTGATTTGATAATGATGTTGAGCCGGGTGAATGGGAGTGCACAGGCTTACATTTTCGAGCCTTGGATGTTCTACTTCATCGAGATCATCTTGGAGGGAAAGGAGTGTGTCGATTGGGCTAGGATGATTAGCAACCACATCGATGAACAATTCAGGAGCTTGAAGGTGACGAAGACTTTCTACATGAGCTCATATGTAATTTACATGTTGGCCAGAATGACTAAGTACAGAGGGATTTCGTACAAGGAGCCAATCGGCTGTGCCCCTGGTCAATTCAAAATCCATGAAGCCTGCACACAGCTACATTTAGCTAACATTGCCAACTATAAACGGGCAAATGATGCATTCACAATGCACATTGCGAGGACACTTCAGCAGAGGACGCAGCAGAGAATATCTAAAGAAGCACAGACATTGATTGAGGAATATGGGTATTGGCTCATCCAATTCCCGAAATTCACATATATTAGGCTGCAGGGGTTCACTTCGTATCCGTATCGGTTACCACGATACCCCACTGATCACATAGTAATGCTTGAGGTATCTAGGCAATTGATTGCCTACGATAAGATTCAGAAAAGGAAAAAGAAGGGTGGACTTGATTTCCCTATCACCATGGGAAATTCCATTGAGGTGTGTCCCTCTTTGCAGGCAGCCCGAGAGGCAGAGGACGAGCTGCAATCTTATCATTTGTCATATCACACAGGCAGACAGGATTTCGATCCTTACAGGAACATCCGGATGATACAGAACGTTGAATACCGGCACAGAGTTCCTCAGGAGGATCAGTGCGCCACCAGAGAAGAAAAGGGGCCGAAAGTTTTCAAAGATCTCAACTGACGAGTCAGGCTCTCGCACGCTTCAAGTGGCTATTCCGAGGGAAGATTGTGATCGAACCGAGGAGAGGCCTGAAAATTACGTGATCACCACAGTAGAGTTGGGTCGTCCTACGGGAGCCCAAGTTATCGAGGAGTTCGATAACTCCTATCAGGCATTGAAGGATCAGTTGCTCCGCACGGAGGGGAAGTATAAGAAATTGAAGAAGGAGCACAAAACTTTGATAGGATACGTACAAAATCTAGCACATCCAGGTGAACCAGCAAACCCAGCAGTGGAACGTCCATCAGAGCTTCCGAAGGAGTCAGTTGTTGCCTTAGAGGATTTGAAGAAAATGGAAACGGAGGCAGACAAGTGGGTTAGCCGTGTTCATACTGAGACAGGGAAATTCATGGAGGACCTCGCCGATGCTTATCGACAGGCCTCAAGTATTTTGGCACGGATGGATATAGTAGATCAGGCCTGGGGTGATACTCGCATCTATCAAACGAAGACTGTACTTCGTTTGGGGGCTTTGATGCATATACCCCTAGAAACCTTGGTGGATGGAGGTGTAATTCAGAGAGGTGATAGGTATGATTTCACCAGTTGGTACTCCTCGGTGGTCACAGGCCGTGGATTTCACGACGCAGCAAGGGCAGATTCAGCTAAAGTGAGGAAAGCAATGGGCAACATCTTGGGGGGAGTCCTCAATACATTAGAAGCCATATTTGCTAGAAAGTTGGTCCCAGAGGAGATAACTGCTGATGGCTTGAAAAGTAGACTGCCTCCATTCTTCTCAGCTGCGAGGTCACTTGTCCTGGATGACTTTGAGAATGTCTCCACGTTCTCTAGTATAATTCAGCATACCCAGGACGCCTTAGTGACATGGAGGAAATCTTACACCAGATACGGACAGACGGTAGCAGTCTTGGAGTTCCAGCTCAACCATATTCCACCGATCTCTACACAGGAGGTTGAAGCAGTATTGGCCCGGTTGATCGAGTTTGCTATCCGGGAGAAGGCCAGTGGGAACGCGCTGCTTGATGAGGATCTTCTTGATGATGGTAGTGGGCATTAATTGCTCATTATGATTCCTGCAGGGGAGTGGAGAATATTCTGTGCATTCATTGCCCACTCCTCTCTGTGGCGGTTTTTAGGGCAGAAACCCTAATCAGGGCATAGGTGGCTCGATTTGAGCCCTTCATTGTAATTTGATCTGAACCGTCCGCTGAATTGGACTTATTATAAAAGGGGCATCCCCCCTCATTTGTAATCATATTAGAGATAGAGATTAGAATTGGAATTGGATCAGAGCTAGAGAGTAGAAGGCATTTAGCTTAGAAGTTAGCTTTAGATTGAGGAGGGAAGAAAACTTTCCTTTGAAAGTTTTGTAAAAGGTTGTTGTGAACACTTTTCATAATACAAAGAGTTTCATTGCTTGGTGATTTCTTCTTTGTTATGAGTAGCTAGCAAGGCCATTTCGTCTTTCCAATTCAAGGTAGATAGAGTAAAGTAGATTTCTATTTCATGCAAGTAGTTGTTAATTGTGGAGTGTGGCGTTGTGATTTAAGCATATCTTCTTTCATCCATACCACTAGCGGGCTTACTGATGGTAAGTTCGCCTTGCGTGGTCAACTGGAGTATCAGCACTTAACTTCGATTATGGTTCATATGTTTGTATGCGTCGTATTGACGGTATGAACATGTTGCGTCATAGTTTGAACACTTTTCTCATCCTTTGAAGATTGCACCAACTTTGTCGGAGTTGTTCGAAAGGAGACAAAGCAAAGTCTGGTTTGAAGATTGTTTCAGTCGATCTTCGTCCTCCACCCTTTAGAAATAGATTTGTAGAATCCCTATCCCTATCCCCTTTAAAATTCTGCATTTTCCGAGTCAGTCTAGATACCAGAACAATATTGCCAAATCATCATGTCCTAATTGCTTCATGGAGTCGAACAACTACGTAAGTCCCCTTGAAATAACCAGCAAAACACATCAACCAACTGAGTCTATTCGTGATAAAAGGAACCTTGGAGTCGAACACATGAACTTTCAAGCAATCTTAGCATGTGGGACACTTTGATCAAGAGAGAATAGAGTGACCGTTGGGCAACTTTATTCTGTGCTGGCGCTGTCATAAAAAGCACGTCAACAGGACTATGTCAAACGCTTTTTTGAAGTCTACGAAGCAACAAAAGACCTCACTGCCCTGCTTATCCCAAACTTTCTCAATCAAGTACCTGAGTGTAATGCAGCGATCAATGGTAGAGTACTTTGGTCTAAAGCCCGCTTGACCTTTTGCTCTCTTTCCCTCTTTTTCTGCTCAACTACTAATTCGATGCTCAACCATGCTCCCAAAGAGTTTCCTGAAGAGCGGGTTAATCATTATAGTGCGATAATTTGAGGGGTTGTTGATATCTTCACTTTTGTGCAAGGGGATGACAACACTAGTTGTCCAATTTGTTGGAAATCCATATTGAATAACCCTATTGAATATTCCTTTGATGTGTGGTGTGAGGGCATCCACACCCCACTTCAAATATTCCGATTGTAAGCCCTCTATGTCACGTGCTTTGCCCCCTGCAAGCCTTTTAACTCCTTCTTTGATGTCTCTTGTGGAGAAGAGTTTAGCCCTTGAACTAATTATAGGAGGAGCATCTTTGTCTTGCACCCTCTCGTATAATAGTTTTGCATATTCCAGCCATTGTGAGTCTGTGATATTGTTTTCTTTGATTGTGTTTTTTTGTTGTCATTCTTTCCAGAACCCTTTTGGATTGTGCCTAGCCATGGAAATCAGCTCTTTCTGTCTTGTTTGCATGTAAACCTCTTTTTTCAGTCTCACAAGTTTTTCATACTCCTTTTTATTTCCCTCAAATTTAGCTATTCTTTTTGCTGCCTTGCATTCTTCGTCATACCACGGATTCGCTGGAAAGCTATTTTTGTTGCCTTTCTTAGGTCTAAATCTTTTGCACCAACTAAGAGCTTTGAGGATTATTGAAGTCAGATTATTGCTGCATATTGTTTTTCTGTTTATATTGGTTATCTCAGTACCGCCCACCTCTTGTAACAGTTTTTCAAGATTTGTTCGAAAAATTTCTTGGTTTTCCTATGTCAAGAGGATTGTCCCATGAAAAGGCTCATTTTGATTTGGTTGCAGCCTAGCCTGATAATTAGTGTCTTGTTGCATGCTGATTTTGCCATATACTGGGTTGTGATCTGATTTCATTTCCATGGGACACTCCCTCATCTCCACCTCAACCAACCTTGCCATAAGGTTCTTTGAACAAATAAGATAGCCCACCACACTTTGACCATTGTAAGTGTGACATGTAATGTTCCCTGAACTCGGCCAACCATTTAACCCATTGCATATAACCAAACCATACACGCTGCATATCCCTAACAATTCTGCTCCATACTGAGTGATGCCTCCTTTTATGTCTTGAGAATTTCTTTCCCACTTTTGGTTCTCTTCTTCTTCTAACCATAGGGGGTTGTCTCTTATTCCCACTTCCTTTCTAAGATATAGAGCTTGATTATTTGCAGTCCTCGCGTTAAAGTCTCCTATTAGGATAATTTCTCCTATATTATTATATGTTGAAATGTCATTTTTTAGAGCTGCATAAGGATCCTCCTTATCTAGTTTCTTTTTCTTATAAAATTTTGAGCCATGCGGAGCAAAGTAGCAGGTTGCAAGATAAATTGTGAACTCTTTGATCTTTATTTTCAGCCATATGTATTGGTTATTTGGGTCTTCTTTTTCCACTTGTATGGTTCTTTCCCATGATTCTTTTATCAAAACCGCCACTCCCCCATGTCCTTCACCACTTTTTGTTAATTCATTCCAGACTGAAACCTTTAAGTAACCTTCAAAAATTGGAATCTTACAACCATCATGCTCATGTGTTTCAATGAGGACAATTATGTCCTTCCCCTCTGCTATGACCTTGATATTGAAATTATACTCAAATTCTGGAAGATAATATGAAAATCAAACTAAGTCCCTTGAAGATTTCCTCCAAAATTTGAAAAGCAGATTGAAAACTCTACATACATGCCTTGGTTGCTCATCAAAAAGGCAGAAAACAAACTGAAATACCCTTGTCACCTTCAAAATTTAGACAAGAGGGGGGTTAAAAAAAGAAAAGAAGAATGTTTAGTCTGAAAATCTTCACTCCTTTCTCCCGTAAAATGCCTTAGGAAAATCTCGAATCTGCTCTTGACTTAGCTGTGGCGGACTTTAAGAAAACCTTTCCCTCTCAAGATCGGACTTTGAGGCTTTCTTTCCTTCCATGGGTAGAGTTGGAGAACTTCTTTCCAAGTGTGGGCGGACTTTGCCAATGGCATGCCAAAGCATGGCGGACTTGGAGTTTCTTGTGCTAGGGTGGACTTTATCACATCTTTGCCATCTCCTTTTGATCTTAGGGTAGACTTTGAACTTCTTGTGCCAAGGCGGACTTGGAGTTTCTTGTGCCAAGGCGGACTTGGAGTTTCTTGGGACCAAGTGGACTTGGTGATTCCTTGGACAAGTTGGATTTTGCCAATGCTTGGACATTGCTACCTTGGGCGGGCTTGGTGGTTACTTGGACAAGACTAACTTGGTTACATCTTAGACAAAGTAGACTTTGCCTTCCTCATGCCATTTTCATCTTGAGTGGACTTCATGATTACCTTGCCATGCTCACCTTGGTCTAGGGTGGACTTTGAAACTAGCTGGACAATATGCATTCTCTAGGCGGACTTTGCCTTTGGCTAGACATCTTCATGGCGGACTTTGCCTTTGTCTTGCCATGTTTACCTTTCCTAACATTTGGATGAGTTTCTTAATTTTATCTAGAACATCTGGTACAAAACCTCGCTCAGAGATTTTCCTTTGCTTTTTATACTTGGACACACAAATTTTTGATTCTGAAGATAGAAACGCTGTTGCCATGACCTGAGGGACCCAATCCTAGGTCAACTTTCAAAAAGCTAAAAAAAGCAAAAAACAAGAAAAGCAGGCCAAAAAAGCTGCTTCCCGAATTGGTCCCAAAGTGCCAAAAATAAAAAATGCAGAAAAGCAAAAAGCAAAATCCTTAAAAAATAGGAAGGTGTCAGAATTGACCCAAAGCAATGGCGTTTTTCATCTTTCGGGCCTTTTGAGCACTTTGACAATGTCCAGACACTGTTTCAGTCATGATTTCCTTAACTGACTTTGATGACCACTTGTAAACTCTAATTCCTCATTGTAAGAAAAATGGTGATTAGCGGTTGTGATGCCAAGGTAAAACCCCCCAAAAAAAGGGGGTCCCCATTTGCAATGGGGTGATGTGTGAAAAGGTCACAACACTAACCTCATTATCCATAGAGGTTTAGCTAGCATCATAAGCTAGCAAATCAAGATAGCAACATATTCCACATTTCACTTTTCACGCATAGTCTTGTCAAACTATGTTTAGTTCTAGTAGCATTAAAGCCACACAATTTTCCAATATAGCATATATATATATATTCCCAAATATAAGGGTTTCACTAATTCAAGACCCAACCATGAATCTCACAAGATTATCCCAAACTAGGAAATAAATCAAGAATATCCCAAACTAGGAAATAAACCAAGTTCATAAAAACAAGGCAAGCTTATCACGCTTTGAAAATCAATCTTTCCCAAACAAAGGCATTTATAAACATATAACCTTTCAATCATGAAATAATAGAGGAATAGAAATCAGGATGCTTGGATTTATAACTCCAACTGATGATACCGCTTTTCAATTTCAACCTTCACATTCACGATGATTACTCCTTCTAGGCCCAATATATCTCCAAACTCTAGCCTCTTCTGAAGAACTCTCAATAAGCACAAATTCACAAACTCTATCTCTCTCACCAAAAACTCTCAAAATAATGCTTGCACAGAAAATTACAGCAGAATAGCAATGAAGAATTCTGAATGGAAAGGTGTAACAAATGGTAGAGAGAACACCTCTATTTATACTAGAATATGAGCATCATAATGCTAAAAATAAGTTATAGAATCCGCCACCACTCTAACAGCAAACCACAAATGCATCGACTCAGCTGATTTAAACTTTTAGATTGCAACACATAACAGTCCTCTTATTTCCAATTTCATAGAATGGATGAGTCGACTCCTTTCTTGTGACAACATGACTCTTTTACTGAGTCAAGGCACAACGACACATTACTACAAGTTTCCTATTTGATTTGCAAGTCGACTACCCTTACAAACTTCTGCCATCTTTTTATTGACTAAATTTCATGTTTATCGTATGGCTTTGCCTGGATATACTTATACATGCATGTGTTTATATACTTATACTTTTATGATAATGCTAAAGTTAAACATTTGGGGTTTGTTCCCAGCTACCGCAATTAATGTTGAAGGTTGCTCAACTGCCAAAAATCAATGCTCAACTAGTCATTTAATTTGAGATGCCCTTTTTGTGCAGGATTCATCCTTGGTCATGGATTTGGCATGTCTATAATTCTGTGACCTAGAGTTTTGCTTGGTGGTGCGTTATTGCTAGATTTTGGTTTTCATTTTGATCATTGGACAATACTTGACACAAGAATGGAAGAGGAATGATTCAAAAGGGTAGAAATACACAAACAAATTTTTTAGAGTAGTTGTAAGGATGTAGGGACAATCTCAGACCATTAAAAAGTTATTGTAAACTTATTATTCATTTTTGAGTCTCCATTAATGTAGGGAAGATTTAGAGAACATATCAATTTTGGAATGTTCTCTTCAACACATTTGCTTTTGTGAATGTAAGCACCATTTGATGAATCAGACATGATTCTAAACCTATTACAACAATTTGTAATAGATCACTTTATGTTTGCATATGAACTTGTTCAACTCGTCAAGAGATAACTAAGAATGTGGAAATGGAAATAGTGTATTTTGATTGCATTTAGATGTTTGATCAAGTTGGTTTCATTATTGTCTCTTGTCGACTCTCCTTGTCAACTATGACTTTTTTGCCCTTGGATTGGGACCGGTCTCCTATGTACTTGCTCCAATTACATAATCAAAACGAATCAATAAATCCTCTTTCTAATTTTAGTTTAAGTTTGTGCATTTCATGATAACACAATATACAGGGAATGATATTTATTAATTTCTTTGAATCATGTATCTTGCCCCCACCTTTTACCCACCGCAATGGTGTTGAATCAGCTATATAGAGGCAGTAAGGTAACTCTCAACCTAGTGACAACTTTTGGGGTTGAATCAACAGTTTGGGTTTAACTGCCAATTTCATTTGTTTGTTTTATACTCTAATCTCTAAGAATACTCTCCTAAGTCTAAGCTAAGCTCCAAGCATAGGAGAGAAAACCCACTCTCATAGAGTTGGCCTTAAACCCTCCATTATTCTGTTGATGAAACAATTTTACTTGCTTGATGAAAACCCTGGCCTTGTGAGTAAGATTTAGTTTTGAAGTAGTGGTTTTGGGAACCAAAAAATCCAATCTACCCTAAGGTCCTTACCTCAATCCTTATAAAAAATAAAATACATCCATCAAGTTACCTTCATCACACTGTCGTAAGGTCCTTGAGCTTAATCCCAATCGAAAATCAAATCCATCACTTAACCCATAAGGTCCTAGACCTTAATCAAATTGAAAATCAATGTCACATCAAGATACTATATTCAATTCAAACAAATCAAATCATCATCAAGATACCCTCATCAAATCAACAAATCAAACCATCATCGAGTTACCTTCATCAAATTAAACCCATCATCAAAGTACTCAAAGGTCCTTGACCTTAATCCAAACCCATCATCAAGTTACTTAAGGTCATTGACCTTCATCCAATCCATTATCAAGTTACTCAAGGTCGACTTTAATCAAGTCCACCATCAAGTTACAAATCCAACATCAAAATCCATATCAACAATCTAAATCAATTCACATCTTACCACAAGGTCACAAAATAAAAAACAAATCCACTTCATCCAAGAACAAGTCATCCCTTTATGCCTCTAATCATGTGTTTGCAAGTGCGATTGGAAATGGAGCTCAATGGCAACAACCCATTTGGGCTATGTACATGTTTGGGAAACCTCTTACCAAGGCTTCCCCAATCATGTTGATGACACCAAAATTCTTCACAACGAAAATGAATACTCATTAGTTATTAGAGGCTTCTTTTCATTGGAGCAAAATATAACCTTGGTGGATTGCTTCCTTGACAAAAACAAGATTTTTTTGCTCCAACATTGCATTGAATTTGGGGCTAAACTCCCTCTCGATTACAACTTGGATAACCTAAGCAACATCATCCCTCCTAAGCTGTACACTCTCAACTTCAATAATGCATGGGCTCAAAATTCTATTACGCAAGTAATTGGTAAAATATTTGATATATTAACAATGAGCAATGTGCTCAATAAATAGTTTACAAGATTTACAAAATAAGCAAGTTTCTAAAATAGAAACTGTAGATAAGATCAGAAATGATCTTATCACAATATCTACAATAAGATACAATATTGAGCATTAAATAAATAAATAACAAATATTATTTTAATACTCTCCCTTAATGCTCAATCTATCAACTACACCAAGATGCCCCCTGAATTTTACAAACTTATCTGGACTGAGCAACTTGGTGAGAATATCCACTGTATGCTCCTCTGTCGGAACATACATCAACTGAATTGATCCGTCTTCAACAAGCTTCCAAATGAAGTGACAATGAGTTTCCATATGCTTGGTTCTTTCATGGAAGACTGGATTCTTGGCAAGTTTGAGAATTCCTTGATTATCACAGAACAAGGGAGTTGGTCCTGCTTGAGATATTTGCATATCCGCAAGCATACGATGAAGCCAAATTGCCTCACAAGTTGCCTTAACTGCTCCTTGATACTCTTCTTCTGTCGAGGAGAGAGCCACTACCCGCTTCTTCTTACTAGTCCACGTGACTGCACCAGAGCCCAAATTGAACACATACTTTGATGTTGATTTCCTGTCATCAACCGAACCTGCCCAATCTGAGTCTGTGAAACCACCGAGTCGAGAATCTTGACTCCGAGTGTACAAGAGTCCATAATTAGAAGTGCCCTTCACATAATGTAGCACACGCTATGTTGCTACTCAATGATCAGCCTTGGGGGGCTGTCATGAAACGTGAAATGTAGCTCATTGCAAAACTGAGGTCAGGTCTAGTGGTAGTGAGATAGATGAGGCTGCCCACTAGTTGCTTGAACAATGATTCGTCAACTACCGGTGAGTTTGACTTAGCTGACATCTTAAGCCCTTTTTCCATGGGTGTGGAGGCAGGTTTGCAATCTTGTATTCAAAAATTATCCAGTAGACTTCGAGCATATTTGGATTGGGAGATGAAGATACTGCTCTTAGTCTGCCAAACCTCAACACCTAAACAATAATGCAGAAGTCCCAAATCTGTCATGTCAAATGTGCTGCACAAATCCTGTTTGATCTCAACGATCAAATGTGTCAAGCTGCCAGTAATGATCAAGTCATCCACATAGACAACAAGAATAAGGATATCACTACCAGTATGTTTGACATACAGATTAGAGTCAGATGGACTCCTTTGAAAGCCATGATCTGTAAGGTACTTGTCAATCTTGATGTACCAAGCCCGAGGAGCCTGTTTCAGGCCATAGAGTGCTTTGACCAATCTGCACACCTTGTGTTCTTTACCAGCAACCTTGAACCTTGGAGGCTGCGTCATGTAGATTTCTTCCTTCAACTCACCATTGAGGAAAGCACTCTTAACATCCATCTGATGAACTTTCCAACCAAACTGGGCTGCTAAGGCAAGGACGAGCCGAATGGTACTCATCTTGGTTGTAGGAGCAAAGGTCTCCTCGTAGTCAATGCCTTCTTTTTGTGAGAACCCCCTTGCAACTAAACGAGCTTTGTACTTGTCAAGAGTTCCGTCAGTTTTGTATTTCACCTTATACACCCATTTGCAGCTAATGGGCTTCTTCCTTGGAGGAAGATCAAAAAGGACCCAAGTGTGATTCTTCTGAAGACTCTGGTATTCAACCTCCATAGCCTTTTCCCACTCAGAAATTCCTTTAGCCTTTGAATATTTCTGAGGCTCATAGACACTGTGAATGTTGGCCATGAGAGCAAAATTAACTGTATGCTGCTGTTTGCTCTTGTTTTTGGATGATCTCCCCTCAATGAGCTCATCATCATGAAGATCTCCAATAGTCTTAGCCCACCGTTTAGGCCTGTGAGAAGAAGTGCCAACATTGGATGCAACAGGAGGAGCTGGAATTGGTTGTGGATCTAGAATTGGTTCAGCAGGTAGAAAATCAAGATCATCCAGAGGAAAATCAGGTTGAGCATCATCAAAGATAGAATCTGCATCATCCCTCCCATCAGGTAGACCTAATGGAAGACAAACAACCAAATCAAAAGCCTTCAAGGGATGATCCTCTGAATGCTGAATAGGCGAGGAAAAGTGAAACGGTCCTCGTTCTTCATCAAAGACAACATCCCGACCGAAGACAAGACGATCAGTGTCTACGTCAATCAGCCGGTAAGCCTTATGGTTGTCACTGTACGCTGTGAACATAAGCTTTTGACTCTTGGAATCCAACTTAGAGCGCTTGGCATTTGGAATCCATACAAATGCCAAAGAGCCAAAAATTTTCAAATGACTGATCCTGGGTTTTCGACCAGTCCAAGCTTCCTTAGGAGTCTTCCCCTTAACGGCATGGGTAGGTGACCGATTAAGGAGATAGACTGCAGTGAAAACTGCCTCTGCCCAAAATTTATTAGGAACACTCCTGTGTTGCAACATGAAGCGAGCCATCTCAACAATTGTACGATTGCGCCGTTCTACAACACCGTTTTGTTGAGGAGTGTAGGGTGTGGTTAATTGGCATTTTATCCCATGTGTATCACAGAAGTTGGAGAATGCAGTAGAACAAAATTCCCCCCATTATCTGACCTAAGAGTGATTATGCAAGAACCAAACTCTTTTTCTACTAAGGCCTTAAACTTCTGAAACACATTAAACACATCTGATTTCCGTCTTAAGAAAATACACCCACATTTTTCTATTGAAATCATCAACAAATAGCAAGAAATATCTACAACTAGTAACAAAAGGAGTATTCATAGGCCCACAAATATCAGCATGAACTAATTGCAGTACCTTAGAAGCCCGCCATGAGTCACCATCTGGGAATGGTGTTCTGTGCTGCTTCCCAGCTTGACAAGCTCCACACACACCGTGATGCTGAGTCTGAATATTAGGTAAGCCAACTACAAGTCCCTCCCGAGCTAGCTGAGAAAGATAATGCACATTTAAGTGCCCATATCGTTGGTGCCAAAGACTGGTGATAGCAGAAGTTTTGGCTGCCATGGCTAACTCCGGAGAATCACTTGTATCCATGAGTCTGTAAAGACCATGATCCTCGATGTATACAGCTACAGTAGTGCGAGTTTTTCGATCAACAATGGAACATTTGTGTATATTGAAAACCACATCTAATTGAGGAGAATGCCGCATGATCTGATTGACTGAGAGAAGGTTGAGTTCCATCCTAGGAACATAGTACATTGAGGAATATGAAATTCCTCCCACCAGATTGAATTTGAACAATGCCCTTACCGACAATTGTGTATTCTTCGCCTCCTCCAAAAACAATTGAGTCAGTGAACAGGGAGAATTCTGTAAACCAGTCACGCCGATAAGTGAAATGTCGCGAAGCATCTGAATCTATGTACCAGGCAGAGGACTTTACATGATCTGCAGGCCGTTTAGCCATAAAAGCGTAAAAGGCAGATTCCTTTTGCTCAGTGTGCTCGACAACATGTGCGTTCTGCTGAGACCCTCCTTGCTTCTTTTGTTCAGAAGCCAAATGCTGACGACAATCCTTCTTCATGTGACCAAATTTGTGGCAATAATTACACTGAATGTTCTTTTTCTTAGTGCTGTCCTGAGGTTGTCCTGAGCCTTTCTGCTGCGAAGGCTGACCTTTCCCTTTGTTCTTAAATTGAGTTTTAGCTGCAAAGGCTTTCTCTGTAGAGGATGATGAACCACTACTACCAAACTGTTGTTTCCAACGGTCCTGCTGCAAGAGGATAGTACAAAGCTCCGGAAACTTCAGGTCAATATTAGCAGATGTAATGTTGAGAGTCTCTATGAAATTTTCATAAGACTTAGGTAGGCTTTTCAGAGTGATGACAACCAAGTCTTCCTCCATTTTCCGACCAATAACCTCCAATTGATCTTGGATCTCCTGGATTTTGTTCAGTTACGCCTGCAAAGTTATCTTCTCATCCATTATGATAGAAAACAACATATTTTTCAAGAAGAACGCACGACTCTTGTCAGAAGTTTCTTGCAAACCCTTCAGATGGTCCCAAATCTCCTTTGCGCATTTTCCAAGCGGAATCTGAGGTAGTTGATCATCTGTTACTGAAAGTTTAATAAGCATCACCGCTTCACGATTCTGCTCATCAAACTTCTCATGAACTTTATTTGCAGTGGTGGGTCAAGTAGCATTGCGAAGAATCATCTGATCAAGGCAACGATATTAAAAAATGGTCATCATTTGTTGCTTCCAGGTGTTATAATTTCTGTCGTTGAAATGCTGACTGCCTTCCAACATAATGTTGGTCAACGAAGCCATCTTCACACTTTTTGAGGCACAAAAAATGAGGTATTGAGAAGATGTGGATGCACAAAACTTGAGGCACGAGTTTCAATACAATGAGGTAGGTTTAGACACGAAAAACAATACAAATCCGTTGACACAAAATTCGAGGCACGAAAAATGATACACCCAAAAAAATCTAAGACTAACCCAGTTGAGATTTCAAAAAACCCACCAAAAATCTGCAATCAATTTTTTTTTTTTGACTTGAACTAAAGGTTCAAAACCCTAGTCAAAAGTTGCAAAAGCCCTAGGCAGCCATGAAAGCACAAAAAATTGTAGAAATTTTTGGAAATCACAGGTATCTCACAACAGAAAAATGTGCTCAAAAGATTTCACAAAGACGTGACCCGAAATGAAGAAATCCGCAGCCAGAAACGCGTTCAAAATAGAGCCAAAGAAATGCAAAAAAAAAACCGTCCAAAAATCCTGCGCAAGGCTCTGAGAAACGCGGCCCTAAAGGACACACAAAATGTGTTCAAAAGGATACCAATGTTGCGCCTTAAGGAAGAAAAAAAAACGTGACTAAAATCTGCTCGAATCTTTTGAAAAACGCAGCCAGTAAACAAGCAAAATCACAGATCATAAGGGCATAAAACAAAACGCGTCCACATAACTCAGAATCATGGCCCTAGTACACGAAAATGCCCACGATTTTTCCAGAAAGAGGTTCACAAATTTTTCAGAAAGAGAAGCACGATTCTCACTTTGCAAAATCCTCGATTTTTCAAGCAAATAAGGCCCGCGATTTTCAGACCAGTAGAGCAACCCGTTTTCAAACAAATTTTTTTTTTTCAAGACTCAAAAAATTCCTTACAAATTTTATTTGAATATTTTTTCGAAAACGAATGCTGGCTTTGATACCATATTACGCAAGTAACTGGTAAAATATTTGATATACTAACAATGAGCAATGTGCTCAATAAATAGTTTACAAGATTTACAAAATAAGCAAGTTTCTAAAATAGAAACTGTAGATAAGATCATAAATGATTTTATCACAATATTTACAATAAGATACAATATTGAGCATTAAACAAATAAATAACAAATATTATTTTACTAAATTCCACTCACCCAAATCAAGAACCGAAAAATTGCCACCTAGATCAAACCCATAAGGGGTGTGCCCAATGACCCCCTGCCACTCACAACAACACATCGTCTAACATCCATCTTACCAAGACAAAACATCATCATCTACCCTCAAATTCTTGTGGCATAGCTCCCAACTTCACCAAGAAAATTTTCCACCATGATCAAACCCAAACCCCAATCCCACTCAATCTAGTCAAACATTTCACTAAACCAAACCACCTTGTAGAACAATGAACCACTTCATCCCCAATCACACAGTCCCAAATTACTCCATCCCTAATAATACAATCCTGAATTACTTTGTACCCCATCATTCAACCAAACAATCCCAAATTATTTTATGCCTCTGTTATACACCTCCAAATTAGGCCAAAATTAAGGCCATCACACCCATAACATCCAATCCAAAAAAATTCCACATTCCTATGATTTAGCCATAGGACATATCAACCAAGCCGACATACAAGTCGCAACCATAAAAATCGAATCCTCTGATTTTGCCAATCACTATGAGGTGTGGTTGGGTCATCGTTTAAGGGTCCTCCCCATATATTTTGACTACTTGATATAATCACATTGAAGTTTTGAACATCTTGAGAAGATAGTAGTGCAAATATTGCATCTTGGAGCTCCTTAGAATATCTAATGTTCATTGAGATATATTGGAATGCATCCTATAGGATTTGAGGATTCCCCATGACATTGACCCACATCGTTAGCAAGCCTTAGTGGGGCAACTATCCTCCACTTCTTGACCCATCCCATAATCATCTCTAAACATAAGGTCAATGGAGTCCTTATAGATGATGGATCCAGTTAAAACCTATGCACTTTAAGATTGGTCAAATAATTGGGTTACTCTACTACAGATCTAGAACCGCATGTAATTACCATCAAGGCCTATGACAATGCAGAGTGTGAATCAAAAGGAACAATGTCTCCCCATCTAGGTTAGAGCTATCTTGCAAAAAAGGGTGTGCCATGTTATTGATCTCGACTTGCCATACAACATCCTTCTAGGCCTCCCATGAATCCGTGCCATGTAGGTCTTCCCATCCACCTACCGCCAATGCCTAAAATTCTCCCATGAAAGCGTGAAAATCACCAATCCAATCGATCCTCATCCCTTCCAATACTACAAAATGTTGGAAGGTACATGTTAAAAACCAATCATTGTTCTAGCATTGATGTTTCCACCTCTCCACAACTATGCTATCTTCCTCCTACATCAATCCCAAGGATCTTGCTTCCTCATCTACCACCCCCCTCTTAAAATGCAAGTCAAGTTTGTTTAACACTAGCTATGGAGAGTATGAGCTACACAAAGTCTTTCATATCAGCAAACTCCCTCTATCACCATAGTCTCATGGTCAACCTCACCCTTGAATGAAAAAGACACACAACACCATGTAATTTGGTGCCAACACATTTGTCCAACATGGACTCAAAATGAACCTTGATGCCATAGCATATTTTGGTGAGTAGGTTGAGTTCCTTAGTCCAAAAAATGAAAAAAACAAAAAACAAAAAAAATCAAAGTCCCCTATTGTAAACCTCATTGAGGTGCTATCAAACATAGAAAAAGAAAGAAAAAACTATCAAACATAGAAAAAGAAAGAAAAAACTATGTGTCTGTCAATGAAAACCTCTTTGAGGCCTCAATAGATGAGAAACTCAACTTGCCCTAGGCATCTCTATAATGGTAGGACTAATTAACAATTTTGGCTAAAGACACGTAGGAAGTAAATCTTGGAACAAAGACTAATCCAAAGATCACTTATATTGTGGCTAACATGGAGCCTACAAAATAGGAAATCATCATCTTTATCCTCATAAATGTTACCGACATCTTTTCTTGGTCATACATAGATATGCCTATCTTAGACCTGTACTTGGTAGTTTATCATCTTGTGGTACATCTTGATGCCAAGCTAGTTAAGCAAAAGCTCATAAAGATGCATCCCTAGATTGCTCTTTTGGTACCTAAGGGTATCTATATATATATATTGATTTTAGAGATCTAAACAAAGCTTGTCTAAATATGACTTTCCTTTACCCACACTGACATGATCATTGACCTAAAAACAAGTTACTAAATGCTATCACTCATGGACAATTTCTCTAGATTCAATAAGATATAAATTGCTCTCGAAGATCAACACAAAACAGATTTCACTACTTGTTAGGATACCTTATGTTATTAGGTCATGCCATTTGGTTTGAAAAACATCAGGTTCAATCGCCAAATTGCCATCACAATTATATTCCATGACATGCTACATGACATCATGGAAGACTATGCAGAGGACCTCTTGTGAAAATAAAAAACAAGGGACAAACACTTGTGTAGATCTTGTAGAGAATCTTTATGCAATTAAGAGATTACAAGGTGTGGTTCAATCCAAAAAAGTGTCTTTGGGGTTTCATTAGGAAAACTCTTGAGCTTCATCATCTCCAAACATGGCATTGAAGTAGATTCAGCTATGCAGTTATCACATAAACGTCTCCACCAAGGAATCTTACACAATTTTGTAGCCTCCAAGACAAGCTATAGGCTATTCGCAAATTCATTACAATTGGCTAATAAGTGAACTATTCTTGCACCTCCTTAAGCAAAGCACTTGCTTCCACTAGGATGACTCTTGTTAGAAGGCCTATCAAATCAAAGAATATATTGCTAGTCCACCTGTGCTCATGGAACCCACAACAAACAAACCATTGCTCCTCTACATCTTAGTTACACTAGTTGCCTTGGGGGCACCAATAGCTCAACATGATGAATAGGGTTGTGAATGAGTAGTCCACTACATCATTCATACATTGGTCACATATGAGCTCAATAGCATAGCTGTGGGATGAGCATGCTTGGCCATCGTCTTCACCTCACAAAAGCTTAGACACTACATGCTTAATCACCACACTTAGCTCATTTCCAAAATTGACCCACTCAAGTATCCATTATCTAGGGCTTCCCTAATAGGATGAATGGATAAATGGGTCATGATGCTTAGTGGATTCGACATTGAGTATGTGGACCGCAAAGCAGTAAAAGGACAAACTGTAGTAGATTAGTTGGCTAACACACCACTCATTGACACTCATCGCTTGATTCTAGACTTTCTTGACAAGTCCATCTTGACTCTTGAGGATTCCTCCACTTAGAAGCTCCTTTTTTAGGTTTGGTTTTCCATGTACCAACAATATTGTAGAATACGAGACCTTGCTCACAGGTCTTAAAACCACAATGTAGTGGAACATCCAACAACTCCTTGTCTATGGGGTTTTGAATTAGTCATCAAGCAAGTCAATGATGAATATCATATCAAGGACGATAGACTCATCCCCTTCAAAAGAATGGTCGATAGCTTTTGATAGTATTTCACTCATATCCAGTTTGAACATGTACCTCGCCTCAACAATAGAGTTGCCGATGCCATGGCCACCATTGGTTTCCTCCTCAAGTGCCACAAGGTAGTCAATAGTGCAAGTTATTAGTTGAGTAGCTATTGATGTTTGTGTATGGCACTTGTTTGAACTGCTTTGTGAGATTGTTGCTCCCAACTCCCCCTACACCTACCTCCATAACCAAACCCTTCCATTTAACCTCTCAAATAACCGATGCAAATCATTCTTACAATGTTCATCCTACCTCACTCTCCTTGGTGACACCATATATCGAAGTGACTTTGATGGTACTTTATGCTTAAATTTGGAAGAGGCTACCCTCGCAATCCAGGAAGTTCATGATGGTATTTGTGGAGCCCACATTAGTGGTTTGATCCTTGCTAAGAAGCTTCTCAAAATAGGGTACTATTGGCCTACAAGGGAAAAATATGTGTTCCAATATGTCAATAAATGCCTAGCTTGTTAGCAGCATGAGGATCTCATTCTTGCATTGTCTCAAGCACTACAACCGATTACAACTCCTTGGCCCTTCTCCACATTGGGCCTCGATCTCATTGAAAAGAATAACCCATCCTCCTTCAGGGGCCACAAGTTCATCATTTCTGCTATTGAGTATTTCACAAAGTGGCTCAAAGCCATTCCACTCACTTACATGAGTGCCCCAACAAATTTCCAAAGTTAATCCTCCACTATATCATTATCGCTACGGCATCCCTTTCACCATTATCACTAATAATGGTAAATCTTTCAAAAACCATGAGGTTCGTATCTTATGTGAACAACTCTAAATTAAACATTGCTGGTCCACTTTGTACTACTTGCAAGGTAATGATCAAGTGAAGGCATCTAATAAAACCTTGATCAAAATCCTCAAGAAGATCATTAATGATGCTAGCCGTGATTGGCACCTACAACACAATCCCACCCTATGGGCCTACAATACCAATATCTTCACACCTATAGGCACCACCCCATACCTATTAGTCTTTGGAGCTGAAGCCATTTTTCCAATTGAGATCAACTTACCTTCATTACACATCTCTTTGCGTGAGCTCATATTTGATGAACAATATCGAGTTGCATGACTGCATGAACTTGGGTTACTTGATGAGAGGCGCCTCAATGCCTTGAATCATTTGAAGGCCTATCAAAATCGAGTCCGTTGCAACTACAACAAGAAAATGAAAGCTAGAGAATTTGAAGTTGGCAACCTTGTTCTTAAGGAGAATTAGGGCAACACCAACCATGATCATGATAAAAAAGATAAGTTTGAACCTAAGTAGTTGGTACCCTACATCATAATCGCCAAATATGGATTAGGAGCATATCAATTGGCCACCGACCACCTTGGATGGTCAAGAGATCGAAGAACCCATAAAAATTGTGCACCTCCAGTGCTTCCATGCCTAGAATGCAACAGTTCCAGAGAGCAGAAAACCAAAAAAAAATCTAAAAAGAAGAAAAAAAATTATCTGGTGAAAACCACCCTATAGCACCTTGGATAAGTACCATGGTGAAAACCTTCTCCTAGGTGCCATTTGTAATAACTCAATCTCATTATCTCTTAGGTCCTCTCCATGCTCTTTGGCAACATCCTCTCATCTTTTGATCCCATCACCATCACCTCCCTCCTTGCAACTCATGTTGAGGATAGTGTTTGATGTCATACTTTGGTTACACCTTTTGGTATCCTCCCATTTACATACATACAACCTCACTATTTGTCTTGTTTTGCGACATATTCCTAAAACACCTTTTTTGATGCACAACCATCACTATTGAAAAAAAACAACTCAAGCAAACCTCCTACACTAAATGTTAAAGCAAAGGCCCCTATCCAACACCATTGATGCACTCTAGTTGAATCCTAGCCATTGTGAAAATCTTATTCTATTGTCTCATAGTTTTCCTTCAGGGGATATATTTGTTCCCTACATTAGGCATCATCATCATCATCCTATCATTTTTCAACACTTTTGCAAGAGGTACAACCCATGTGAGTCGTTTGCCTATTGGATTTGACTATTTTCTTATCTATTGACCCTCATTATACCACTTCAAGTTTGCCACGATTGTTATATCATGCTATGTCTTGACAACATATTGGGTCATACTTTTGATTACTTGAATGCTTTGCTTGTTGGGTGTTCCTTACACATCCCAACAAGGTTCTTACATGCCTGATGATGTGCTAGGGCATCTTCTTGTTTGTTGCATGTTTTTGAGTTAGTCTTTTATGCACAAGATACATCATCACCACGGTCCTTATGTCTTGGTGCATAATGTCAAGAACTATAGTAAATTCTCGGTTGCTCACCTCATTTTAGCATGCACTTGCATCCAATTCCAAGCACACATCATAAAAATCCATCCTTGTCATCATTCTATCTATCATCAATTTTCTCATTATTCTATAATTTACATTCATTTACTAACATCATTTTCTTACTCACATTCCTACCTTCTATCATTCATTTTCATCTACATGTGCCATAATCAAAAGCATACAAAGTAAAAACATACATTTTTAACCATCTATCCATGCACATATATTCATAAATCACATACATATACATCCATTAATCACATACATCTATTCATAAACTATAAATTGTGCATCCATAAATCATAAAATATCCATACACAAATCAAATGCATCCATACATTCATCATAAATCATCAGCCATAAGTACAAAACATAAATGCATCCATCCATCAATCTATCATATAATGCAATCCATGGATCACTTCAAAAATCATATATCTATATCATTATCAAATGTATGTACAATATCTCTAAAATACAAAATGGCTCATGGCCTCATAAAAAATCTATCATCCTTGCCACCTATCATGCATGAATCCTGCTATCCTCCTCTCCCTTTAATGGCATGATTGATGGCCCTGATGATGGTGGTGGTGGCTTGCTAATTGATTGCGATCTAATTGAACCTCGTAATTGAGCACTCAAGTACTCTACTTATGAGGGTTCTCTCTACTCTATTGGCACCACCTACTCGTAGACCAATCTATAGTATTGAATCTCTCGTAATGCACATTGTGCATCCCTTGAAGCCCTCATCCCTTCGGCTAACACCTACAACATGCCTTGTGAGCTTGATAGACCCCTAGCCTATCCTTCTTTGATCTTAGCCATTGCTCTTTTGTCTATGTTGCATCCAATTGGGCTTGTAGCCCATCCCTCTTTGCTTGTGCTTCATCTCTCTTTGCTTGCAAAACATCTCACTCTATCTCTAGAGCATTCCTTTGTGCTTGCAACTTTGCATGTAGGCTCTCTATCATCTCCCCTACTTTGAGTACACTCAACGATCCTACTTTGCAACCTTTGCTTGAATGGGCATATCTTGCATCAAGCTATCCCTACTCTCGTGTCATTTCTCCTCCACCTCCCTCTGCTAGCACTACTACCATTGCTGCTACTAGAACCACATGTACCTCCACTCTCCCACCTCCTTGTCATAGCTGTTGGTGTCGTGCTTTCAACATTGCCTGTATTGTGACACCCATATCCCTAGCCACTAGATGTTGTGATATCGTCAACCACTTGGGCTTGATGCTCATCGACCAAGCCTCATACCTTGCCACTGTCCCTTCATCTACACATGCTATCGCACATCCCATTGCATGTGCGTTAACATGATCCAATTGTCCCTTGCCTCCTACCTATCCACTTGTGGCCCTTAGTGCCTGATCTCCCTCACCACTTGTGCCCAAATATGTGGTGGAATGGGGATATCTTGCTGTAGCTTGAACTTCCTTAGCAACTTGTTTAGTCTATACCGCTCAATAATGTAATCACCCAATAATATAACATGATGTTTGTGTGAAGCTTATGTAAAATGTGCCATTTGCTCCCAATAGATATTTGGCCTTGAATGACCTTTATTTAATATTTGTAGCCACTAGCTCATCCAATGCTTGCCTATAGTTATTGATCTCCCCTAGGTGTCTCCGCCAATCAACCTACACTATCCTCCATCCATACATAGCAAGCTCATTTGCTGCTTGCATTGTTTGCACTCCCTCAAGCCAACCAATATCTATGTTCTCCCAAGCCCATACTTGTAGGAGTGTTGATGTCACTGTGCTCTTCCCACCTTGATATACTATCAAATGAAGATCCCTATACAAGTGTGCCAACACACACATAATTTACCGATTTCCATATTTGTCACCATCTCAATGAAACCTATCATGAAATACCCCTTGGTCTTATCAATTAGCAACATGGCGTTGACAACCACTATCAAAACCAAGGGTACCTAATGTACCAACCCTATACATGCATCAATATCCAATGCCATCCCCTAAATAAGTAGACACACTCTCCTTGCTAGTTGTTGCAATGCTCCTTGAGTATCCATTGCTCGTTAGTAGACAAGCTCCTCATGAATTGAGATCCATAGCATGTGCCACACTTCTAGAGTCATTGTCATCTCTTGTTAGGAAATGGAAATTCGATGTATCTAAGTGCCATTGCTCTGCTAACATTGTCAATAGAGCCCTATTTGTCCTGATCTTGTGCCTTTGCACATCATGCAATCCCACTACCTCCATCAACCCCCAATCATCCTCATTGAAGCTTCTCACTAGCCTCAACACCTCAAACCACCTCTCTCGATCCACCACCATGGGCAATATCTGCACATTCCCTCGCACCCAAGTCAACCTCTTTCCAAATCCATAACCTTTAATCCATTTTCCCATTTTCCTATCCCGTTTTTCCCTTTAACCCATCCATTTTTCCATCTACCCCATCTAATCCACTTGTTTTCTTGTTTCCTTAGCCCAATTTTTCCATTTTCCTGACTTGTTATGTTTTCTTGTTTTCCTAATTTGTTTTTCCATCAAATCACTTTGTTTTCCCATCTAACCAAATCAGTTTCTTGTTTTGCCAACCTATTTTTCCCATCTACCCCATTCGTTTTCCCATTTCCATATCTTGTTTTCAAACCTAACTTAGCCCACCAAACACCTGTTTTCCTCCAAACCTTAACCTATCCTGCCCCCCATAAACCATTTTTCTCCTAATTCTAGCTACTTGCTCACTCCTTGTGCACTTGCACCACACACAATGTGCTTGCACCACAACTTGTTGCACTTGTGCCATGTAGTGCGCATGCACTACCTAGTAACCCTCTTATGCCAAATTGTGCGTGTGCCATGCCCTAGTGCACATGTACTACACTTGTGCATATGCTATGCAAGCACGTGCCTACGCCATTTGCACTTACGCCTGTGCCATTCTCATTTCGGTGCATGTGCAAAACCTATCCTAAACCTCTCATTAATGCTCCAAAACAACACATTGTATCCATAAATGTTGAGCTCATGTGATATTGACCCACCATTTCTAATCGGGGCTCTTGAACTAGCTCGCTCCAATGTTGATCGATTGGTGCACACTCCATTTTCTTAGTTTCTTCCTCCCAAGTCCAAAGCTCGTTTTCTCATCTTACCCAAAGTCAAAATGAATCTATTACCCCTCCCATTTCCTGTTTATAAATTTTCTGTTCAAATTTTTCCTTTTTTCACTATAATGTGACCCTCCCATCCTCATTTTTTCAGCCCTAAGCTTTGTTTCTTCTATCGAGAGCCCATCCAAGCCTTGTGACCTTGCTTTCCTTCTCGAGGGGGCATCCCTACCTCATACCTATTTGCCAATCCCCTTCCCAATGGCAAGGGCGTCCCTTTCAAAAAACCACAACATTTTATTTTTCTTTGAAACAATGTTATATAATGTTGTCTCAAGGAGGGGTAAAATGTAGACACCTAAAATGTATTCCCACATTTCTACCGTCATCACAACAGGACCATCTTGCAGATATGCTTTCAACATTAATTAAATAAATACTATTTATATAATTAATCTATTCAATTGTTCTTCTAACGTTAATTAAATAAGTCCTAGCTATTTAATTAACCAATCTAACTTTTCTTCCAACATTAATTGAATAAATCACCTTTATTTATTTAATTAATTTAACCAATTCTACCTTTCTTCTAAAGTTCCAACCTTAATTGAATAAATCATATTTATTTAATTAAATCAATAATTTCTCCAACATTCTTCCATAAATAAAATAAATACACAATATTTATTTTGTTCTTCTAAAATCCCCCTCATCATTAGTTAAATAAACAAATTTGGTTTAGTCAACTAATTAATCATTTGCACACCTCCACCACTTTGTTTAAAATAAACAAAGTCAATCTTGCACAAGCCACCATGAGCACAAAGCTCTAGAAAGACCCATTTCAATCTCCACCCTTCATCAATATTTGAGAAAATCTCCATTTCTATCTCTTCTCAATCCATTCCCTAATTGTGTGCATCAATGACATGATGCCATTTGTCATTCTTTCATTCTCCCTTGCATGAGGATCAATCCCATCCCTCCATTACACAAAATCTAATTTCATCTATCCATTATTACTATCCAAAATCTATAAATCGACCAATCCACAATTTATTTTCAAAAATAGGAATTGGATGCAACAAGGTTATGCTGTTGAATTGAGCAACCAACATTCATCTTCAACAATGAACCAATCATCTTGAACACAACTCACAGGTCAACAAAGTATTGTTTGTAAGAAGGTTTTTCCTTTTGGTCATTTGTTTTCATGCCTTTGCTCTATTAGTGTGTAGCTATATATAGAGTAGGAATCTTGTTTTATGCTTGTTTCCTATTGCTTTCCTCTATATTTTAATGTGCACATTGGGTTTTACGTTTTATCTTTTTCTTCATGTCCATACCAAATATATGTTTTCCTTTTATAATGATTGTTTTTCCATCACATTAATGTTCAGAGTTCAATGATTTTTTCTAGAGCTGAAACAATGAAGTGATCCTCCAACATTTATTGTGTTTGATAGACATTTTAGTTTCATTTGGATTAGATAAGCACACAATGCAATATGCTTGTACTCTTTCATATTTCTCTCCTTGAGGGTGAAATGAACCGGTAGGCTATAAGAGTTATCGTATGAGGTTACAATATGTGGTTTTATGGGCCACCAGCCACATTTGGTCCTTATCCACCCGCCTGAAGAGAAATACAGGAGACAGTGAGAAGATGGTTGTACTTTTTCATATTTCTCTCCTTGAACCTTTAATGAGTAGGTAGTCAAGTATAGTTACAATATATGGTTCCATGGGCCGTCAGCCACATTTGGTTCTCATATGCATACATGCAGATAAAATACAGGAGATAACAGATTCTTTTCTTTCAAAATTTTGATGTCTTTCTCTCCTAAATCTGTTTTTTTCAGTCTTTAAAGGGAACATAAATTGTTATTTATGGAAAAATGTTGAAAATTTCTGAACGTAGAATATATTGCAGGTTAATTTCAACAGAAGAGCTGTCAGCTCCCCCAGAAGGCCCTCCCCCTCCTAAAAGAATAGGAAATTGCAGTTTTACTCATAAATCTTGGTCGATTGCCTTCTTGTCATTGCTAGTTCTCTACTTCCTGATCTTTCTTGTACTTTCTTTCATGCTGCGGAGAGCCATGGCACAGTTCAATGAGTTCAGGTTGGTTATCACTAATTTACTAGTACGTTTTGCTAGTAGAGACGTAATATAAAGAAATTACATTTTTGTTTTCATCTTCTTGTAAATATCTGGGGAGTTAAGATTGTTAAAGTTTGTAGTTAATTTCAGACAAATGTTATCTTAGTTCTGTGTTAATGTCAAACCTCTCTTGTAATGCAGGCTAATAAGAAATGGTGGTGTTATGTCGTTGTTTCTTCTTCTTTTATCTCTAGTTACAATGCAAACTCATGCCTACACTCTAGTGATTGGCCGAAGCTTTTTGTCTCTCTCAGTAGCTTCAGCTGTCTTTTATTATTTTTGGGCTCGGAATGGAAAAGTTATTTATAATGTTATCTTTAACAAAGAGGAATATGAACGGAAGTTCAATGATGAAATGAACCGCCGTCCAAGTGAACGTGACAGGTAAATTCTATATAAAATGACAATTGAAATTCACAAGCTTTTTAAAGATATTAGTCTGTTGAAACTTGATACATCTACTTAAATTGATTGCTTTGGGTTTTGGTGTTAGTTGAACAATGATGGGATAAAATTCAGTTTCAACTCAATCCAGTGTGGCTGTGACTCTTTTGTATGTGTGCAAGTGATCAAAACTTGTAGACCATGCTTGTGAAAACATTCAATGCCATTTCATATGGTGAAAGGACATTTTATACTGATCATACAATGAATTTAATGTGATTAATTTATTTCTATCACAAGAAACTTTTAAGATATTATCGAAGGTTTCCTTATACCTCAGGACCTCTGTAAGAAAGAGCTTAAATGAACCAAGTTTAGCCAAAATAATATTGGCTTGTTCTTACTCTTAATGCATTTCAGAACTACTGGATGAAGTTAGATATGGGTGGATAAGTTTTCTAATTTCTATAGATTGATTGGTTAACAAAGAGGACAAGCTATTGGGGTTGGGTTTAGGCCCTGGTGTGTATCTTGCTATAAGAAAACCTGTCTGCCTACTGGGGATGTCTGTGGGAGCACCTAACTGAATTTGCTTATGGCATTTTTAGCCATGATGCAGATAGTTTCTCTTATGTCAGATGTGCAAAAAGTTACAATCTGGAGATCTTGGTACTGGCATAAGGTTTTTTATCATATTAAATTTCCTGATTTTCTATACGGATTCATTCAGTAATCAAGATGCTCTGGCACTTGCATCTTATTTTCTGTTAAAACATTTGCATATAATGCTGGTTATTCTGCGAATATTGACATATTCCTTTTTAATTTTGATTGGGACTGCATGTAACATCTAGTGAAGACTTTAGATGTATATTGACTTTTTAACGGATAAATTTGTGATATATATCAAATCTGGGAGTATTGTGATGAACCTATTTCTGAGATTACTAAATACATGTTCCATTAACTAGTACAACATGAATATAATGGTCAGTTCATCGTAAATTTAAAACTATCATAAAGATTACCGACCCAGACATCCCCAAAAGGGATTCAGATCAGGGATTATTGTGATGAACCCTATTCTGAGATTACAAAATACATGTTCCATTAATAACTACAACATGAATAAAAGGTGGTAAATTAACTATGGATTAATAGATGTTACAGTTCCAGAATAACAAAGCAGTATTTGAATTCCTTTTTAAAACATTTAAATTGTTACAAAAGGTTGAGTACATATCTGTTGATTCCTTGGATTTTGGCTCTTCACTTCTCTTGGTGATCAAAGGTAAGGACTTAAGGCTATAGTCACACTCCAAGAAGAAAACAATATCAAATTCTAACACACACAACAGCCTTGGCCAGGATAATCCAAGATATACCCTTTATCTTTGTTTGGACATGCGCCACATGCCCCTTCACCAATGCCCACTGCGGCACTGCCTATCTTGCAATCATCCAAGAGATTCTTCCATACCAAATATCTACAGTTAATATATATAAGTTTCCAAGGGAATTGATCAACCAACATATTCTTTCAAATCTTTTAATTTGCACATTTTCATTACAATTGTTTTTTGTTTTAACAATTCTATTCTTCCCATTATAAAATACAAAGGAATATTAATTTCTTTATAACATTTTCCCCCCTATAATTGGCTGTTGGCCTTAGTAGCATGGGTTTTATCTGCCTTATCGGTCACAACCAATAATTCTTAGTCAAAACATACATGGATATATTCAGCTTTCTTTCCCATGTTGCACCATTACCGTCACAGAAAATCCATTTTACTTTAACTTTGTATCAATCACTTTATTATGTAATTTCATAGTTCTGTCAATTTCCTTCGATTCAATATAATTCACAATTAGGTTCAATGATTACACTTTGAACCAATCATCTATTCAGAATTATAAACATACTTCTGACATGAAAAGCATTATGAAATTTATGTAATTAAGAAGGTAAAGTAATTTTATATGCTAAGTTGGTTTTAAAATGGACCATAATAATGAGGCGCTAATTTATTATTCTTCGAAATTTGAAAGGATCTCTTTTAGATTTAACCCAAAGAAACACTTGATCACCAATTTCAAATTTGTTAATAGATCATTTAGAAATTTTTCAAATGCTACAACTTTCATGTTATGTTTATCTTTATTAATGATAGTTTCCTAAAAATTTTCATTGATAAGGTTGATTTTGTGTTTCTCTTTACTTTAGTAGATTCCTTTAAAGGCTAATAATAACCTTAGCTGTAGATCTTAAAGACTTAAAGCAATAATATTGACTAGTATATGTTGTGGTACTTCATATCGTCCCTGCTTCCCACCTTAATGATTCTTCATAATGATCACATCCTTGTGAGGTTCTAGTATTGTCCAAAATCACAATCATGTTGTAACCATACCTTGTTTAAAAATCACATTATCAAAACTTTACACACAAACACAAATGCACACAAAGACACAGACACAAACACAAGATCAAAGCTAATTGAAGACTGATTAAAGTAAATTTCACAGGTCTTCTATCAATTTAATTTCAATACACGATGTCCCATGTAAGGTTAGTGTATAATTGTATATAAAGTGTATATGAAAAGTAAAAATTATTTTAATTGCAAGAGGTTGTCTCTCCCCCTGTAAAATTTAACATGTCTCCATGTGATGATTGTTTTTTAGTTTTTACACTATTTTTGTGTACTATTTGTTGTACCCCTACAAAAATTTCAATTGTAAGCCCTTTAGGTGTTAGTTTCATCATGTCCTTCTGAATATGTGTTTCTTTATAAAACTCTCAATGCTAGGTTTGTTCTTCATGAGTGTTGAAACAGGCAGTTTGCTGATGATCTTATGTGAAGAAAGAGACCAGCAGTGCTAAGAGACATGACAAACATAGGTGACAAGCATAGCAGATCGAAGAATTATAACATATGTCAAAATCAATTTTGGTACCCAGTCTGCCATCAAACTGAAATAGGGCTGACCTGCTATCTTCCCTACTAGAACCGACCTGCTATTGTCCAAGGTAGGGCCAACCTACTTGAATACTAGCAGCATTCATGTATAAATAGGTCCAAACTCATCATCACTCCTCATCAGTGGTGGAAGCAGTATAAAAAAACCTGTTGCAGTCACAAGGCCTGTTAGATGGTAGAGATGACAGAAATTGGCACCTAGAGGAGACAAGTGAGGTCCTGTTAAGTGGTAACAGTTATCTAGAGCGTGCCTAATAGTAGGATGATGTCTTATCACTGGCATAAGTGACCAAAACTGGTGCTCATGAAGCATTCAAGTGGGACAGGAGGCAGTTAGGTGTGCCTGAAAGGAGGTAATAATAGTTTTAGGTGACAAGACATATCAAAAAGGGCACCTAAAGATGGATTAAGTGGCGGGACTAGCCAAAGTGTGTGCTTGATGTGCTTTTGATAGAATTCAAGTGGCAGTAGCCTAAATCAGTGCCTAGGAACACTTAAAGTGGCATAAATGATGTAAAAGCATGCCTAAGGCAGGATAACTTCAGTCCTTTAGTGCAGAATTGAGTCAAGCATGTGCTTGGGAGCAGTTTATTAATTTCAAGTGGCATATATGGCTTAAATGTGCACCTAAGTCAGGTCATTCATCATTTAAGTGGCAACAGTGGGTGTAGGGTGTGCTTGGAAGGAAGAAGTCATAGTTTGAGTGACAAAACCTGCCAAAAAGAGTGCCTAGCAGATTCAAGAGGCTAAAGGCGCCCAACAGTCAATTTGGTGGCAGGTCTTGGTAATATCAACCTCTAAATGACAAGAATATAGGAAACAAGTGCCTAAGTCTGTTTTGGGCAGGTTTTATTGGTTAGAGTTCAGGTATGGTGCCTCTGATAGTGTTTCCAGCCTTTGTTAGCAGCGGAAGATAACTTTTCATGTTGTTTATGACAGTATTCTGCAAGTATGTATGATGGCAGCTTGCATATCTCTGTTTTCATGCAGTTATTATTGGTTGGAACAGTTAGAAAAGCAAGTATGAAGTCTTTCTTGATACAAATATTTTTATTTTTACATGTATTCCAGCAAGTTCCTAGGGTTTGCTGCTCCTTTTTCTATGTCATATCAGATGGGCAGATTCTAATGTTTTAAAGACATCAATCAGAGTTTCCAGTGCTAGGGTTTGGTGAAGGCGAAAAAGAGTTTGCAGATTTGAGGGTTTGGCTAATAGTTTGAAATGTGCTAGCCAATTTTTTCACATTTTTAACACATTAATTTCACCCGTTAACATTAGTGAAATCACAAACCAACTGAAGGGAACCCTTTTTTCTGATCAACCCAGATCCCAGTATGGGCAAGGTGCGAGCATACTCAAAAGGGGATTGTTAGCACAAAGTTGAAACTGTTGGAAAGTACAATGAAAGGAGATAACAATCAACTCAACCACTTATTCAGCGGGAGGACTGGAGATAGAAAGTACAATGCTGAAAATAAATATGCAACTCAACCACTTATTCAACGGGAGTATGTTGACGGCTCAGCCGATCAACAACATGATGTTATAATGCATTACAGAAAGTAACTAGGCGGCATGCCAACCTCTTCCACTTTCCAGCGAGTAGTACAAGAAAGTAAATATTGAAATGAAAGATTGAGGCAAGGCCAGTCTCTGCCACAATCGTGGGAAATACAAAGTGCTTAGCAAGAAGATAAGAATGCTGATAGTACTATTGTTCAGCTTACAATGAGGTAGAATGCCTCCCAAGAACACAAGATTAGGAGTCTATCAATGCTGCAATAATGTATAATAACTTTCCAATACTCAACGTGACTTCCCAAACTCAAACCCCACTCAAAAGACCAACTTTAATAATCTGATTTCGACAGACCTACAACTGAAAATGCATAACCAACAATACAGTAACTCACTAAAATGCTTATATCTTACTCACAACTCACTCAATCGACATGAAATAAAATGCATAAACTCCTAATGCTGATGGCGTCCAAGATGGGACACTGAAACCACTCCAAAAGACTCATATTTATTTTGCATGGAAATCAAAGCATATCCAGAATGGTATGACCCTCAAGGAGGGGCGATTTTGCTCTATAAAATTAAATACTTGATATTAAAATCTGATGCTTGGCAAGAAGGGTCGCCCAAATCTGCAAAACACATTCATCAACTACCCATAACCAAAATAAATTCACTCTAAGACTTCTAAGTAAAAACAACATTCAGCTACAGTCAAACCAACAACTCCAGAAATGATCTAAAATCCTAAAAACCCCATGACAATGTGCTCAATCTGCTCTCAAGGATTAAGAACAACAATATCTCAACTAGTTGCTATCTTTCAAGCAAGAAGTCAAGCCAAGGCTAGGAGGTATGCTTTCCTCGAAGCTATTCACTCACCATTTCGGCAGCATAACAATAGTGTAGACAAGAGATAATCCAAATGAAGAACCAACCTCTCCTTATAAAGCTTTTGAGAAGAACTTCTAGAAGCCTCTAGAAGTGTGCCCAATATCTAGGAGTCAAACAAATTCAAATTTCAAGTTGACTCTAATTCCTCTTCAAGTTGGCATCCCATTTCATGAAGTGTAATATCTGATTAAATAAAACAATGCTTTTTCTCAAAGTTGGCGTTCACTTTTGTAAGTCATATTTTCAACCTTAGGAAATATTAATCCCACCTCCTGATGAGGCGTCCACCCATGAAGACCCCCTTTTTAAACACAACTTTATGTTATATCACTAGGCCCAGGTCATAAAGTGAAAATATAACATTATTAATTAAAATACCTTATCTCTCGAAAAATTGAGCCAAAAAGCCAAACTCAACATAACCCACTAAACAGACTGAAGAGAGGAGCCAACTGTTCTGAAGCCAACAGGACCACTTCCAAAAATAGAATTTACTAAAAATAGTAAATTTAGAAAGTTGCTCAGAACATCATGCATGTTATACCATTGCGAAGCTCTCTGAAAACCCAGAAAGGAATCGCGAACTAAACTCCAAGATTCCAAGGCCAAGCCTCATAAAAAAGCTAAAACAACCTCCTAGAAGATAGAAAACCCTAATAGTAATTTCCACTTCTGAGTAGCCTATGCGTCTCCGGAATAGGCTAACGACCAACTGCTAGATCACTGTTGAGAAGGGGACATTACATAGTTAGATTTAGCATTCTTAAGGTTTTGTTTGATCAATTTGATTTAAGGATAAATCCTAGGGTTTCAGACCATATTTCAGCAAGCATTGAAATAAGTGTTGAACATGTTCCAGATTGGAGTGTTTGTCATATCATAGTGCTAGGGTTTTAGATTCAATCTTCAAGCTTTCAAAAACCTTGGGTTCGATCATTAGATGGTTTGGTGAAGTTGTGAGTAGAAGAATGGTTAGGGTTTTAATATTCACCAGAAGATTTGCCAAGTGTTGAGTGGAAAACTTGCTTCAGAATCACAAAGGTTGATCATGCATCAAGTTGCTATTTTTAGCAATTGCTATATTTGAAAGTTGTCGTTTCAAGCAATCTCATTTCGGGATAGAGAGGATAGGGCCTATTTTTAGGTTTTCTTTAATTTGTTTAGGAGTAGTTTTTCTTTAGTGTCCTGTTTTTTTTTTAAGGAGCATTTAAGCACTTTGTTTTAAAACTTAATTTTTGCGATAAAATATCATTATTGTAAGTCCTCAAAATTGGGCATCTTGTAACCTTATACATAAGTGCTTTGAGCACATAAACTCTTAATGGTGATTGACATTGTGCTTATGTTGTTGAAATTAATATTCAAGTTGGTTTATTGAATGATTTCATTTACTAAACTCAAATTGAATAATAAGTGTCAAGCTTTAAATTGATTTTGTTTATTCATCTAGGTTGTAACTTTGCATGCAAATTAGCTCTTTAGTCCTTCAAACCATATGTTGTTGATCTAAGTTGTCACCCCTTTTCTAATTTGTGTGCATTGGATTGTTGGTCTTTGATTTAGCCAATATGAAGGTGTTGTCATCATTTGTTTGGATTAGTTTGCCTACTTTTGTAATATCTGAAAATCTTGCTTGTGACACAAGACTTATTACCAATCTTGTGCTCATACCTGAGGCAAAAGGATAGTTATTTTCATTTATGCAAATTCCTTCCAGAGAAATCTTGTATAGTGTTCTAGGGTAGTTTCAGAGCTTCATAATTTGAAGGGAGGTTTTACCTCACATATCGTTTTGGTTTGATTTAATGTCCCCATTTTAGCCCTCCGCTTTCCAGTGATTGTTAGCCTATTCTCGGAGGCCCATAGGCTAGTTGGAAGTGAAATTAGGGTTTCCTATTTTATAGGAGGTTTCAGTTGAGCTTTTGAGCATTTGCATGCAAGAGTTTTGCAGTAAGGTTTTTGGGTCTTTGTGAGTTTTCAGAGAGCTTTAAAATGGTATAACATGCATCTACATTTGATGACCTTTTTTGGACTTACTATTTTTAATAAGTTACGACAGCTGCTCGGTTTGTGCTTAAAATGAGGTTGGAGTCACTATTTTTTAGTAGTATGCTATTTTTAGTAGTAGTTCAACAATTCAACACATTGTCTATTTCTAGTAGTAAGGCAATTCAGTTTTGGCAAAGGTATCTCTAGTTTTCTTGGGCTCAAAAAGGAAAGTTATAACTTAAGTCACAAATATATTTTATTATTATTTTTGGACCCCTATGCCTAGGTGTGTGACTTCAAGTTGTTTTTAAAAGAGAGACTCGTTTTGGACGCCCCTTTGGAGGATTGAATATTTTAAAGTTGTAATATTTGCCTAAGTTATTTTGGATGCCTAGGGAGATGAAGCAAAAAGGTGTTTTAAATTATTATTTTATATTCTTGTTTTGGGCGTCCCTTTTTGGAGGGAAAAAGGGAATTCGAAAGGTCGGCTTGAAGTGCTATTTATACAAGGCTTTGTCTCTTCATTTGGTATCCATTGCTTATCATAACGAAGTGTTGTTAAATTGATTTTAGAACCCTTGCTTCGAGGAACGCATACCTCCTAGCCTATATCAGTTTCGTGCTTGAGAGATAGTATCTAGCTGATTTGAGACTGCTTCTTCATCCAAAGGTTGCAGATTGAGCTTCACTGAGTTTGTTTTGTTGATATTTTATGATTTTGGAGTTGCTGGTTGTGCTTGGCTGAAACACGTTTTTGGTTGTATCTCATTGAGCGAATTTTCTATTATTATGGGTATTGGCTCAAAGGATTCTCCTTGCTAGGGCGCCCCTTTGCCCAAGGTTCCATGATTTTTGAGTGAGTCTTTGAATTTCTAGATCAGATCACCCATTTTTGGAGGTTGTACTTTTTATTGTGGCTGCATTGGGAAGCGTGCATTAAAAATATGGGCTGTGTAGTGGTTTCTTTTCAGAGTGGTCTTGGTCGCCCAAATTCTAGCTCACAATTGCATTCAGTTTCAGATCAAACAGAGGAGTTTGGAGCAAGATATGAGCATTTAGGTGATTTCTGTGCTTGCTGGTCTGATTTTCTGTTCGTTGCATTTTTATATCAGACCTGATATATATTATCTATTCATCATGATTCTTGTTGATTATCTTGTATTTGACATTGGAGATTGTTTCCTAACATATTGATGATCCATTGCTATGTATATCTCTTTTCTAGTGCAGCTAAAGCTCTATATTGTAACGTTGATTTTCAGTAGTATTAATCAGCTTTTATATTTCTGCACTTTAATTATTTGTAATATCACTCCCGCTGAATAAGTGGTCGAGTTGCTTTACTTTTAGTTGTTTATCACTCCCGCTGAATAAGTGGTTGAGTTGTTTTACATTTCTATTCGTATTTCCGCTCCTGCTGAATAAGTGGTAGAGCTCTTTATGGTCGGTTCACTGCCTAAGCATTTACTTTTCCATTATGGTTGGCTAGCCACTTGCAACATTGTACTTTCAGTTTCAGTTTTCTTCTAACGATCCCTTCGCACCGTATGCTCTCACCTTGCCCACATTGGTATCTTGGTGATCAAAAAGTGAAGGGTTACCTTTCAATTGGTTATATTTGTTGGGCTAACGCTAACAGTGAAGTTTATGTGCTGATAATTTAAAAAAAAAAGTAAGGGGGATATTTCATTTGAGTTGTCTCAAAAGAGACAAATTATTGCTCTTTTTTTTTGCCACATTAATTTTTCCTTTAATTGTAAGTCGCACTTGTAATACTTAACCAATTTCATAAGAAATTTCACTAAACATTCTATTTATCGATATGCACCAAAGGTTAGAATTCTATTCATTCATCACGACTTAAATCTATTATATGATTCTTGTGATTAATATCTAGCCTTTAAATTTTCAGTAGGGAGTTTCAATTCTAAGAGTTAATGTAGGAAATACATGGCGATTAACTTTAATTACATGTCCTTTAATAAATTTTGTGTTCCCTATAAGGATTATTTGTATAGATCTCATACCAACATCTTGTAAAGAAACAACTCCTTAATTGATATAACATCATTTGCTATAGGTCTTTCTATCACAAATGGTTAAAGACAAGATCTATTTAATATCTGTACTATTGAACCTAACTCTTAATGCAGTTTTACAGCTGATTCTAATCCAATTAATTTATGTATTATGACTGATGACAAAATATGTTTACAAAAGTCTTTTACATGTGTGTTAGTCTTCATATATATGTGTGCGTGTTTATGAAATTGTAGTAATATTAATATACACATTTTAATTTACTATATATATATATATATAAAATTGTTGAACTAATCAATAATAAATATATTATATTATGATAAATATAAGTCTTTCTTGCAATTCCTATGTTTCCTTTGACACTAAAGTCTCATATATATATGACCAGAAATAAAAGAACAGAGGGACAAGATTCTCCAAGTTTTCAAATCTGAGTGGTGAGGCATAGAGGGGCATCATATCTGCTCTACTGTTTCATGGTGCCAAGTTTTATTTCTCTATAAGTAGTTGAAACATTTCTCCATATAGATCCATGCACATCCATCTACGGTTCCATTTCATTGTTCTTTGCCGAATTTGAATTGGAAAAAACAGATATTGAAAATGAAAAGGAAAGCCTAAAATGTCATTTTAGTTAAAGTAACTTTATTAGCCAGAAGATCTAGCACAAGTTTGGCTACTAATTATATCCATTATTTCTCACCAAACCTTCATTCTTCATAGAATCATTGGTGAAGCTGGGGAATCTGACCAGTCTAAATGATGAGGACTATGCAGTTGAAGACAAGAATATTATCATTCTTGAATCCTTTTATTTATTGTTTTCTTTGTTTTCAGGAACTACGTACAGCAGCCAGGACAAACATTTATGAAAACTTAATCCTAACTGCTCTTCTTTCATTGCTTCCTTCACTCTCTACTAAGCCTGTTTTTTCATGACATGAATTAAGAAATATTTTGTCACTAACTTTCTAATGTTAAGATAAGAGAGTGTCCATCCATTTCTTGACAAGGCCTAGTAATTTGTTTTAATAGATTTCATGTTGTCTGGCTGTGACCAAACATGGTTATAATAGTGTAAATGTTGTTGTTGATAGATTCTTGAAGATGGCAAGAAAGGGGTGTCAATAGAAGATTCTGCAAAGCTGCCCTTTGAAAATGTATGCGCTCATTTAGATTTACCACAAACTAGGTTTCTCAACTATTTTCGGTCTTTGTTGTGGTCCATGATGAAGACATAATTGATGAAGTCCATATCATTCTATCCATAGAAAGATAGGTAGACAAACATCTTCAACTACATTATTGTGCATGTTCCTTGGATGTATAACTTGGAGGATCCTCCCAAATGAGATGTAGGCTTTCTCTATATTCAACATAGCTACAATCAATCTTTTCATGGTTCTATGAGACACAATCCAGTTCAGGTCTATCTTGGGGTTATAACCATTGGCACCCATTGATGTAGCACTACTTCTTGTGTTGTAAGCAGCATCACTCCATACAGAAAAGGAATTAGATAAGGCTATCATATTTGTTGAGGATTGGACACATTCAACATGTTCATGAGGTCTTGTAGCAAGTCAGTGAAAAGTACAAGCAACAACATGATCAACATTGACTCTCTCATCAGTGTCGGGTGGAAGCCAAGGTATGGTTGCACCTTTAGAAAGAGAGGCTTGAAGGTTCAAACATGAAACTTAGGCCCTTGTGATAGGGCTTGTACACCATTACCAAGCAGGTAAGTGATAAGACATTTGAACTCAACTAGCCATCCTATCTTGAGTTGCATCTAATGTTCAATGCGTAATTGCTCCAACCATACATTACACCATTGTTGGATCTAAGTAGTTGTAGAGCATATAATTAAATCCTCACACCACCACTATAGTTCTTATAGATTAGATCATTGGTAAATTGCTGAATGGGATGAAGAAGCAGTAGATTCTAATTTATTGGGCGGTGAAGTGAGGGCACTTTTTGTATCAAGGCAAGTGGTTCACTAGGAACCAAATTCATCAAAAGTTCTTTCATTTGGTAGAAAATTGGAGCAATGGGGCCCATTGCTTCTCAAGGAGGGATGATTGATCTAGAGACATCTTGGGTCATTTAAGTGGTAGTTTCTAACAAAATTTCGAAAATTCCTAAAATATATTGTGTATTTTGAATTTTTAGGGCCCTTTGGAGTAGAATTTGGTGATGCACCATTTGGAGCTTGCTTATGCTATGCTCCAACCTAGATTAGTTAGTTCATGACCTAAGCTTCCAATGCATATACAACATTTGAATTTTGAGTCATAGACTAGTGGTTATGATGCTGACAAGTATGGTACAAATATTAACTCTAACAAACATTTTCTGTTCTCTAGTAAGTTTGTCTTCATCCGTTTGTCTATTTCAACTTCTAGGACACTAGGCACTAGAAAGTGTGGTGACTCTTAGGTTCTCACCTAGAATCCTAATTTTTTTAGTCCATTTTTTGTTTCTTTTATTGCAAAGCTATATAATAGCTGAATTTGAAGCATGCAATTAGAGTAGAAGGCATACATCTCTCCAACAGAGTCTGCCCATTTTGTATACACTCTCAACAAAATAAAGAAATTTTTGTTCAGCTATTCAATGATTGTTGATTTCATGTTGCTTGATTTTGTTCAAGAGCTGCTTGCAATACATTAAGTTTCTCAATTAGTAACTTGCTGACTTATGAGTACTTGTGAGCTAAAAGGGTAGTACAAATTACTTGCCCAATAACTCACTGCTGAGTTATTGACAAGTAATTGCTGGAATACTTGCTGATAACTCGCCAAAACTCAGTGAGTCTAAGGGAAGAACTTGGTTGCTGAAAAAACTAACAGCAATGGCTGTAAATTGTCAAAAAACATCTCTCTCTCTCTCTCTCTCTCTCTCTCTCTACTGTTTTCATTTTAGCATCTGTCCATTGGGTGTTATTGAGCAGATTACAATTGTTTGCAAGCATCATTGTGTGATTTGGAGTGAGTATTGATCGATTTTTAGATAGTTTTTGAGCTGCATTTGATAGGTATGTATCAATTTTTTCTTTTTTGAATTATTCTAGCTGCCAGGGTTTGTTTTTTTAATTCTTTTTTATATTATTTTGTGTAGCTGCTATGGTTTGTGTCTAATGTTTTTGTTTTTGTTTCTGTTTTTATGATAGGATTTTCTGTCATTTTTTCAAAAGCATATGGCATCCACAATGAACAAAAGTGGTGGGAAATCCAAAGACCGTGCATGGAAACATGACACTGTAGGTATAGAGCCTGGAATGGTCATATGCAGCTATTGCGGGCTGCGTATGAGAGGAGGCATAAATTGCCTTAAATTTCACTTTTCATGGATATCTTTTGGGGATGTGTAGTTATATAATGCAATGGAGGAAGAGTTGCATCTTATTACAAGAAAAACGAAGAAAAAATAAGACAATTGAGGCAATGGCAGCTGCCATAGACTCTATAGGTTTAGAGGAAGATTCAAGGAGCTCCTCATCTAGCATTGGTCCTCGGATGCAGGGATTTGTAACTAGTAGATGTTCAGAGTCTTAGACACAACTTTTTTGTTCCTCATAATACTATTGGTTCACAACCTTTGTTGGAAGGTATAGTGGGGAACCAAGAATAACATGAGACCAAGTTGGCATGTGCCAATTTTTGGTATTATATCTACATACCATTTAATGCTGGAAGAATCCCTTAGTGGGAGGCATTCGTTAATGCTTTGACTGTAGCAAGGAAAAGGGTTCAAGGCATCTTGCCCTTATGAGTTGAGTGGGCCATTATTGGAGGATGTAAAAAACACAAATATTTTAGTTGATGACAAAAATAAATTTGACAAAACAAAGGGCTACACCATTTTACCCATTGTTTGCAACTCAACGAGTCACCGAGTACTCACCAAAAAATCAGCAAGATTTTCCATTTAACTCACAGGAGGGAAAGATGTGGGTTAGAAATTGCAAAAACTTTGTTTTTTGGCTTTATAAGCATTGCTTTTTTCCTTTTAAAAAAAAATGAAAATGGTGTGTGCCATGAAAGTTTGTGTGGTTTTGAAGGTCTTCATTTAGGCTTGGTGGCAAGGGCTCCGCCCCTTGACCCCTCCCTGTATTGCAACAAAGAACACGCTCCCTAGACCCAACGAGGAGTGCATTGCCTCCAGACCCCTCCAAACTCTTTTGATATATTTTGTAGCTATATTTTGCATAAAATTTATATTTTTTTACAAAAAAATGTTTTTTTTCAAAAAATTAAGTGTTTGTTAAGGTGTAGAGTTTTGCCAAGTACTCTTTGAGTTCGATTTTGTGAACTATGATGCCAAGATCCACAACAAAATCAACTTCTTCATGGATTTAGGAGGATAATTAGTTTTTTGAGGTCAATTGATGCCTCTAATGAAGTCAAAGCCTCATGCAAGTTGTTGGATGAGGTGGTGACGGAGGTGCGGTTGGAGAATGTAGTTACCTATGTGGCAACTGGTAGACTTCTTGAGGTGAAGCACCCTATGCTTTTTTGGGCTCCTTGTGCCGCCCATTGCATTGCTCTTCTACTTAAGGATATAGGGAAACTTGGATAGGTCATGAACGTGGTGGAAGGCATGAGGAATGTGACAAAATACATCTAAGACCACCCATGGGTTCTAAATTTTATGATTGAGCACACAAATGGTAAGGAGCTTTTGCGATTGGGAGTCACATGGTTCACTACTAATTTCATCACATTGCAAAATATTGTCATTGCATTGCCATCTCTTAAGCACACGTGTAATATCCCACCCTTGGTAGGATATTTAATTTCAAAATTCTGCCTATTTCTTTGCTTGTAGTTTTATGTTTTTTTGATATATTTGCAATGTTTGACACAACAATATAATGCAGCAAAATAAAAGATATTGCAATAATAATTTTCAACTCAAAAATTGAACATCACATAGGGAATACACAATTGAAAATTATAGATTTTTATATTAGCTTAAATACTCAGTATTTTCACAAAATATCGACAACTCAGTTCATAAAATATCCCCTATTATATAAAATAACAATACCTAGAAAATTTGGGAGTTACAATTCATGAACTCATAGGTAAGATATGCTTGAAACCCTCTGAAAATGGATGTCAGAATGAATTATAAAGTTTGCAGCAGTATAACAGCAGCAACAATTATAATAAACTCCAACAACAATCACTATCACCAATCCCCATGCCTAGTGCAAAGCTGCATACAATTAAATTGCCAAAACCCTTGCATGGCAACCACCTGTTTATTGAAGTTCTCCTGTAGTTCTTTTTGCTCTCAAAATAATGATCAATATATTTGCATTATTTTGATATTTCATTCAAACCCTTGTAAACTTCTGAAATTCTTTTCCAATGAAGCTCAAATGTGACCTCCGTATGAAGCCATCAATTAATTGCAACCCTTGGGTGATCTTTCTCACCTGTAGGAAGCACAATCGAAGAGAGGCTACATTCTCCAAGATTGAAATTACAGCAAAACCCTAGGTTTCACCTCCAAAGCCAAAGCACAAAGCCAAGTGTTGAAGAAAATGATCAATCATCATCAAATGAATTCCAAAAATGCCTTTTTATAATATTCAATTTGCATTTGACTTCATCTCATTTAATTTACTTTAATTTCATTTTTTTTCCCTCCTTTTTGGTGCACAACTTTATAATAATAAAGTATACTTTATTATTCACTTATATCTCCCTTTTAAAATAACACTTTAACACTTTTATAAAGTATACTTTTTAAAAACATTTAAATCCCCCTTTTAAATAAAGTCCACTTAATTCATTAATGATATGCACTTAATAATTAATTATTATTAATGTATAACTTTAATAATAATTATAATATCATAACTCCATCATTAATCATCGTAAATCAATTCTGACTTCACTAGGAGGTAGCCCACTGCATTCACAGCTAACCAAGGTGCCCTACTATAAATAGTAAGGTTGGCCTCTATCAACACATTGACTTACTATAAATAGTAAGTACATAAAAACGGAGCCAAAACACCCCAAATATCATAACCTCTGAACAAGTTAAGGATCTGGAGATGAAAACATTGCCAACTGCCACCTGGAGAACTAGCAAACTCCAACACTGGGCCCTCTAATCACCCTGATTGGCCTACGAGGACCTGAAGATAGGCTAAACCACCAAAATTTGATGCACACTTAAAAAGGGGACATTACAGTCCGTCCTCCTTGAAATTTCTTGTCCTCAAACAATCGCAACTGAATAGATGACACCACCACAAGAGGCCCAAGGGAAGAACTGTAGAATGACCCACATAACTGCAAATAACCCTCGCCGCACTAGAAAAAACACAATTGAATAACACATAGACCAAGGTCAACCTTTGTACCATGTGTCACGAAAATATGTTCACCAGGAAGACGCAACTAGCAGAATGCCCAACAACACATCCTCTGTATCCACTGGGTAGAAATCAAACTATGCTCAACATCACTACAAGTAACTACCCCAATGTCGGACAATCTACCAATCGTATCAACAATGCAACATATTCCTGGATCCCAAACCCAGAATGAAAGTTTTCCATGCATAACATCCTCTGACTTCCGCTGTGCTATTTTGATATCAACTTCACCATGCTGAAAATGGTGAAGCAACTCATCGGAATCCATCCAAACCATAGTGCCATACCTATCACTACTTGGATCCCACTACAATCGAAACTCACATCCATCAGTCAAGAGGAGGTAAGAATATCTAGACATGTATGCACCACAACGTCCCCTTTCATCCTCTGCAAATCTCCTATGGATGTCCTGACTATCCCTCATAGGTGTTGGCAGATATGTAACTGCTCCTCCCCAATTGAGGGAATGATAAAACTCTCCTCCATTATTGCTGTAAAGACTAAACATGCCATCATGCCTACTGACATTGCAACCTCTCTAAAGCCATGTCTCCAATGGAAATTTTTGAGACAAAGAAGTTGCAAACTTTGTCTGGTATACATCAGCATGATGGTAATCTGATCTCTGACCCTGCAAGTAATCCTTTGAATATAACTGAGTCAAACACCTGCAATCTCTAGTTCCATCTTCTGTAGATGGAAACTCTTCATCCCACAATGGATGATATAAATCTCGAGCCAATCCACACCTGCTCATCATCAAGTCATCTATGTGCGGACTAAAGTAGAAGTGATGAGTACTCTTAACTATGCAGTCAAGATAAAATGCACCTGCCTATGTCAATGGCTGATTGACATAGTCATGGGGAACACACTCCTTATCGCTCTCATCACTCGAATTAGAAGATGGCTCATGTCTCCGATCCCGAATGGCTGATTGGGTAGATGCTCTGCCAATATTCTCTACATACCCAATAGCATGTTCTCTATCATGAAACAATTGGAGATATTATGATTTTATCTCCTCCAAAGCATTCCTGATGAACCGCAAATCACGATTGTGAGTACCAACCGAAACCCCATACCGTCTCTCCTCAAACTCTGCTGTCCAAAGAAGGTACTCAACATACTTATGAGTGCAGTCAAAACAAGATAAGGTTGAATCAACCTTCTCTCCTGTGACCTTCAGCTGATCCATCTTTGTGGCTCAATAAGCTCTTGATCTAAATCAGCTGCATGGGATGTAATCTTTGATTTTCTTCCAAGAGAGGGAAACAAATAAACATGAGAACCAATCTCCCAACTAGATGATACCCTGCATACCTCTTGTGAAGAAGACAGAGCAGCGTAGTGATCTGTCACACAACTCTCTAGAGAATCCACTACTTCACCACAAGAGCTAGCAATAATTTGTTTTGCATCACCTGAAATGGGACTATCCTTAGAGACACCTGATGCAACATATGGTTCTCTGCTAAACTCATCCAAAGTACCCATCCCATCTGTGTCACCTGCACCTGTAATTGAAATGGATGTAGCTACATCCTCAATGTGCTCCTTACCACTACCCGTGGGTGTATGCTCATCACTAGTAACTGTCATAGATATTGGAACTATATCTGTTGGTGATGAAGATTGCACTAAGCTCAACTCCACGGTAAACTCATCTATTCGTAAATTTGACTCTTGAAGGGTTGTTTGAGTGCTCTTCAAAGAATCCGTGGTGACCTCAAGCTCATAGGTGAGCTCATCAACCTCCTCTTCCTTTCCCTTTAGAGCATCATAATAGATACCATCAAGCATGAGAAGATGATCCCTATTTGATAATAGCTGTAGGTAATTATTCTCCATTACCCCAACTACATCTCTAAGTGCCCGAAACTCTGCAAGGGAAAGTCCACTATCAAGGTGCTCATATATACCTGGAGTCCAACAATAGTGTGCCACCAACTACTGAACAACATCAAAGTGTTCTAAGGTTGAAGCAATCATGCCTTCGTTCACCTTCAATTGCCTTGCCAAATGATGAGACCCCTGTGACAAATCGTCTCCACACAAATTTTCTGATTTGTAATCTGCACTATGGTAAGAGGCTAAATCATCATCACTCACTATTTGATAAGTATCATCATGTGTGCCATCAACTTTGCACACTTCCTCAACAAAGGTACTGCTATTATGTACCTCACGGGATGGCTCCAATGACATAATAGAAGCTGCTGATTGGACATAATCATTGCACACTTCTTCCTCCAAAGTAGATACATGTTCATCCAAAGAGCTATACTGGGACCCATCACCAACAAGTAAATTTTAGGTTTGATTGGCAAAATCAGACTTGTTGTGGCTTGAATCCGTTTCACATAATTAATTTTTAACACCCAAATCTTGAGTGTCAACGTTAGGGAACTCCACACATCCATCATCCTCACATGGAATGGCTGCTATCTCATGAGAATGCTCAACATTATGACTGCTGTCATGAATCATAAAATCGGGAGCTACATCATACTTATCTGCAACGTCCTCAAGGAACTCAACCAAAACTTCACCCTTTGCTAACTGTCCATTGCCAAGTGCTGGTTCAAGAGGTGACTTCAAAGGAAAATTAAGTGTATCATGTGCCATAATTTCTGTCCCATGGCTGCAATGTAAATCTGTATGTGTATAAGTCTCCTTAACCTTTATGACCTCCTTACGGAATCCCCTTTGTCCTTCTAGATGATGTGATTCATGAGTCCGAACATCTTAGTACCAAACGTGCATCTTCATATCTGTTTCCTTCGTGGCTTCTTCTTCAATGCATCCTTGTGTCAAAATGAGGTCTTCCTCAAGCTTCTTTACCTCGTTATCCGTGCATTGGTGGTTAGGCTCCCGAAAATCTTTGCAAGAGAAGCATAGACCTTGTCTTCTCATTTGGTTCTTGCTCATTATGGGAGTTCTTGTAACCTAATCATTGAGTTTAAATGTAGAACCATCATCATTATTTGATTTAGAGGTTCCATCATACCTGCTCACACTGTACCCATCAGTAGGCACTGAACCATGGGGAGTATCATACTGAAAACTCATCTTGTTGCTTGTTGCAACATCTTTCCCATGACTGAATTTTACACCTCTAAATAAAGTTTTTTCCTCAAACATCCTCCTAATGTGCTTAACCAAACAAATCTTTTCAGGATTCAAGGTAACAACAAAGTTCAGGTATTTATTAAAAAAGTATTGTGATTTAAAATCATTTGGCATGTTCTGGTAACCCTCAAAGAGTTGGTTGGCTTCCCATTTATAACTATCCCTGATTTTAATGGCTAGTTTTTCATAACCTTCCCTGGTTTGTTCTTCAAGCTTGTAGTAACCCATTAACTCAAATATGAAATTGGTAAACTATGAATTGAAAATCAATGAGTGTTGGTCACTCAAATAAAACCAAATGTGAGTTCACTGGATATTAGACTTAACCCAATAGGATGGCAGGAAACCGCTCTGATACCATTGTAATATCCCACCTCTGGTAGGATATTTAATTTCGAAATTCTGCCTATTTGTTTGTTTGTGGTTTTATGTTTTTTTGATATATTTGCAATGTTTGATACAACAATATAATGCAGCAAAATAGAAGATATTGCAATAATAATTTTCAACTCAAAAACTGAACATTACATAGGGAATACACAGCTGAAAATTCCGGATTTATATATCAGCTTAAATACTCAGTATTTTCACAAAATATTGACATCCTAGTTCATAAAATATCCCCTATTATCTAAAATAACAATAGCCAGAAAATCTGGGAGTTACAATTCATGAACTCAAAGGTAAGATATGCTTGAAACCCTCTGAAAATGGATGCCAGAATGAAGTATAAAGTTTGCAGCAGTATAACAACAGCAACAATGATAATAAACTCCAGCAATAATCACTATCACCAATCCCCACGCCTAGTGCAAAGCTGCATACAATTAAATTGCCAAAACCCTTGCCTAGCAACCACCTATTTATTGAAGTTCTCATGTAGTTCTCTTTGCTCTTAAAATAATGATCAATATATTTGCATTGTTCTGATATCTCATTCAAACCCTTGTAAACTTTTGAAATTTTTCTCCAATGAAGCTCAAATGTGACCTCTGTATGAAGCCACCAATTAACTGTAACCCCTGGGTGATCTTTCTCACCTGTAGGAAGCACAATTGAAGAGAGGCTACATTCTCCAAGATTGAAATTACAGCAAAACTCTAGGTTTCACCTCCAAAGCCAAAGCACAAAGCCAAGTGTTGAAGAAAATGATCAATCATCATCAAATGAATTCCAAAAATGCCCTTTTATAATATTCAATTTGAATTTGACTTCATCTCATTTAATTTACTTTAATTTCATTTTCTTTTCCCTCCTTTTTGGTGCACAACTTTATAATACACTTATATCTCCCTTTTAAAATAACACTTTAACACTTTTATAAAGTATACTTTTTAAAAACATTTAAATCCCCCTTTTAAATAAAGTCCACTTACTTCATTAATGATATGCACTCAATAATTAATTATTATTAAAGTATAACTTTAATAATAATTATAATATTATAACTCCATCATTAATCATCGTAAATCAATTTTGACTTCACCAGGAGGTAGCCCACTGCATTCACAGCTAACCAAGGTTCCCTACTATAAATAGTAAGGATGGCTTCTATCAACACATTGACTTACTATAAATAGTAAGTATATAAAAACGGAGCCAAAACACTTCGAATATCATAACCTTTGAACAAGCTAAGGTTCTGGAGATGAAAACACTGCCAACTATCAATTCGAGAACTAGCAAACTCCAACATTGGGCCCTCTAATAACCCTGATTAGCCTATGAGGACCTGGAAATAGGCTAAACTACCAAACTTTGATGCACACTCAAAAAGAGGACATTACAACATATTTGTGAGTGTAAGGTGGACAAACAAATATTACTCTAGGAATGTTGAAGAGGAGAGGGTTGTGAGAACCATTTTGACGATTCATTTGCCAAGTACATGGAAATCGTCAAAATAAGTTCTAATTAATTTATTTTATTTTTATTTTTACAATGTTCAATTTGTTGGTTTTTAAATTTTTTAACATTGTTACAATGACTTGTGTGGACTTGCGCGAACTTGACGTGACTTGTGAGTTGGCTTGTAAAATGTGTCAATTTGACTTGTGAGCCAAAAATGAGTATTTTTCACAAAACTTAGGCAATTTTTTTTTGCTTTGACTCATGAATTTTTCATGTGGACTCTCTTCACCAAAAAGTACATAACAATCGATACATTGTATCATTTTTTCATTCTGTTTTATCTTTGATTTTGGCCATCAAACAAGGAGCTTTGCAACTAGGTGGAAAAACAACTTGAGATAAGGGTTTGGATTGATTTTGGAAGGCATGTTTGAAGATTCAAACTGGTTTGGATTTCTTTTTACAAAAGTATGTATCTATATATATCTTTTTCGAATTTGAAATCACAAATTTTGAAAACCTAGGGGAGATGTTCATTTTTTGCCCCCCTCCTTGCACCCCTCTTTTCTTAATCCTATCACATATTGTTTCATTCTATTTTATCTTATGAATGCTTGCCATATATATTTTTGAAATCTTGTTGATTTTTTTTTAATGTTAAAATCAACAATGGCAAGTTCAATGCAAAGTAGCGGTGGGAAAGACATTGCATGGAAGCATGCAATGCCAAGGGCAAGGTTTGCTGTAATTTTTTCAAGATTTTTATGACAAGAGAAAATTAATAGATTAAAGTAACACCTTGCTTGAATGCTTGGATGTGATGTGGAGGTGTGCCTTGATATGTTTGAAGAAGTTATGAGAGAAATGGATGCCTTACCACTTTTAATATGAAAATAATGGAAAAGAAGAGGACAAGTGAAGCAATGATAGTGATGATTAATGCTAATCCTAATTCATTTACAGATTCTATTCTTGCCTCACGCATTAGTCATTTGCTATCCTCAACTTCTGAGACCTTTGAGAGTTATAGTCATCTTCCTTCTTCACCCAATTTCTTTATTCCATGCAATATTCCAAGAGTGCATCCTTTGCTTGAAGGTATTGCTAAGAGAAACACCATGAGGCTAGGATGGAAGCAACAAACTTCTAGTACTACAATAATTTACCCTTCAATGCAATGAACAAGCCATATTGGGAAGGGTTGGTAAATGCATTGGTAGTTGTTAGTAAGGGGTTTAACACTCCAATGGCTGAGGATTTGAGTGGGCCATTGCTAGAGGAAGCCATAAAAAGTACACTACTTGTGGTTGGTGTTCAGAAGAAAGTATGCAGCGAAAGGGTTGTAGCATCTTATTAGATGGATGGATAGATAGATGGCTAGAATAGGGCTCTCCTTAATTTTTTAGTGGCACTGAATGGAACATTTGTCTTCTTGAAGTTCTTAGATGCCTTGCATGAAGTCAAAATGTTTAGGGTCTTTGCAATTTGTTGGATGGGGTGAACTAGGAGGTCGGGCTTTAGAATGTTGTCCAAATTGTCACAGACAACATAGCAGCATATGTAGTTGTGGAGTTATTATGGAGAGACATCCCACTATTTCTTGGACTCCTTGTGCTACGTATTGCTTGGATTTAATGCTAAGGATATTGAGAAGATTGGATGGGTCAAAAGGATGGTTGAAGGCATTAAACGAATTATAAAATTCATCTACAACAATACTTGGGTCCTTTCTTTGATGAGAGATCACATGAACGGCAATAAGCTTGTGCGATTAGGAGTGACATTATTTGCCACTCATCCTCACTTTGTAGAGCAATGTAGCCACAAATCCTTCTCTCAAGTAGATGTCTATGAGCAATGCATGGATGGAGTCTTCATATTCCAAAAAAATCGAAGGGGAGAAGGCTACAAGAATAGTTTTTGATGAGTAGTTTATAAAAAATGCAGAGACACTTATGGTAAGTAACAATTACAAACATAAAATTTTATGGGTCATTATTTATTTGCTTTTCTTTTAATTAAATTTGTAATAATTTAAAATTTATTTTCAAATTTTTAGGTGACAAGACCTTTGGCCAAGGTTTTGTGTTTGGTGGATGGGGGTGGCATGTTGATGGGTTACCTCTATGAGGCAATGAATAGGGCCAAAGAGGCCACTTTGCATTACTTTGGTGGAAACAAAAGAAAATATGAGATCATTTGGTGCATCATTGATTGCATATGGATGAATCAACTCCAATTGATATATGATTTGGCCTACTACCTAAACCAAAAATTCGACTTTGATACATTTAAGGTATTATTCCATGCATTTACAAGATGGTAGATGATGGGCTTAAAGACAATTCTTAATGAGTTGAAGATCTACAAGGGTGTGGAGGGGAGACTATTTTCTTTAGCTCAAGAAATTCAAAGGAGGGAAAAGTAACTAGGCAAAAAATATCATTTAATGTGTAGCTTAATACTAGAAAGTAGAAAGTAGAAACTTGAAAGTTTGAAGTTGAACAAGTCTTAATTTTTTTACTTAATTCCTATATTTTTAAAATGTTTTATTTGTAGATTTGTTGTGAGAGTTGGCACTCCAAATCTTTAGAGGCTAGCTATCTGGGTTTTGTCCCAACCCTATAGTGCAATTGGAGCCTATTTGAGAGCATTCACATGAAGAAGAGAAACGGGTTGGCTTAGGAGTGCCTCAATGAACTTGTGTACATCTTGTACAACCTTTTCCTTTGAACTACAAAGGTTGAGGGTCCTCATGATGCCATTGACTTGGACGACATTGATCCTTATGTTGATTGGATTGTCAAAGAAGAACATAATGATACCACATTTATTGATGAAGATATTGCTGAATTGGAGAGAGCAGCAACAGAGATGGTTGTATTGGAGGAAAAAAAAGACATTTTTGAGAAAACAATTAGTCCTCATGTGGATACAAACTTATCTTTTAGTTTGAGACCCAAAATAATTACGTTACACTAGGAGGGGAAGAGGAGGATGTAGATTGTATTTGGTTGTTTCTTGACAAATTTTAATATTTATGGTGCTGTTAAACAATTATTATTTATAATTTTGTTGTAATATAATGTATTGTTTGAATTTAAAACTTTGAAATTTCAAATTTTGAGCATTTGAGGATCATATGACATGTAATGTTTGAATTATGACACATTGATAATCAAAGTAGACTTTTGTGTTCTCTAAATGCATTAATTTCTTGTTTTTGTGAGTAATTTTGTTTTTTCAAGTCATGAGATCGAGTCAACTTTTTGGGTTGCTGAGTCATGTCAAATCTACATTTTCAAACTATAGTCTCCACACAAGTGGTGAGGATGGTCTTCGATGAAAACTTTAGAGACATCATTCATGAAGATTTGCATATTTATAAGGAGAGGCTGTTTTCTTCACCTCTATTTGTTTGAAGGAGAATCACTCTATGGCCAAGTGAAAAAATTTACTAAGTTTCTTAGAAAGTCATAAATGTTGTCCTTTCAGGTTTTTGGTGTGAATATTTTAGTGCAACAACACCTAATTTTCAAAAAATCGCCATCAGCATTTTGTTCTAGTCCTACAATGTTTTTGGGTGTGAGTGTAATTGGTGTGTTTTTGATATCATTCACACAAAGAAGCATAACACGTTGACTTAAAAGACTTTGAATAACCTTGACCTTGTGCGGTACGACCTTTGGTTGCATGCAAAGAAGATGGAATAGGAGATACATGAGGCACTTGATTTCAGTGACATTGATTCATATTCAGATTGGATTGCTAAGGATGTGTATCCCATGTTTACTGCTGATGGGATAGTTGATTTGGAGAGGGAGGCAATGAAATGGGCAATAGTAGTGACAAATGAGGCAGAAGGCGAGGCGCCATTAGGGGCTTCATCAGATCTGCATCATATATGTGAGGCTCATTTTGAGGATGATATTGTTCCTCAAAAAGAATCATCACCTTCTCGTTTGAGGGCACCCATACAATCATTTAGGAGCTTTAGTGGTAGAACTTAGAAGGAATTTAGAGATTATAAAGATTGCAATTATATTTTGTAATTTGTATTTATATTGAAGATTGACGTTGATATGTATTGAAGTTGTCTTTTGATCTGTGATGTGTATTGAACTCTTAATTTTGATCTATATATGAAGTTAGTAATATGTTATCTAGATTTCGTATTCATGTTTTTGAAGAATATTTTACAAATTGATGTGTTTTTAAATGTTTAGAATTTTTCTAAAGTATTTATTGAGTGTTGAGTCCTAGTGTAATTTTAGCCTTGCCAAGTTTTTGCGGAGTCTTGAGTTTTTGAACTATGATTCAGATCATTTATGATTGGGATCTGTTAGAGGTTTTAGGTTTCAATAGCAATGATCTTTTTCAAACTTGGATTACTTTGGGATCCTCAAATTGAGTACAATAGACTGCCACATATATTGCTTGGCTTTGGTTGAGTCAATGCCATACATGGTCCAAACTACAATTATAGATTCATATGATGATAGGTGACTTAATTATCATTAAGATTTAGAGGGTATAGGTATGTGTTGGGAAGTGTTAGATTATTGATGTTGGTAGTAGGCACAAGGACATAGGGTGTTAGTCTACATTGAATGATAGAAGACACACAATGTTGAGACAAGATCAAGGCACAAGTTTTCAAGAAATCCTTGCATATTGCAAGCTTAGACCATTTAGTATATCTCTGAGGTTTACTGCAATAACCCAAAATTTCAGGCCTTCAATGTGCGACTTGCAGTTAAAGCACAAATTGTTCTCACAAATCAAGTTAACCTCTGTGAACTTTAGAAGATAGGCACCCATGTCACAGAAAGAAGATCTTATTAAGATCCTATGTGAAAGGTGTTGTACATACCTTCTTTGGTCATTAGAATTGACCTTGGTTTGTGAAACTCAGTACATCACTGAGCCACAGGGCTAGTTAACTAACTGCATTTGGAGTTACACGTTTATCAATATTAGTGCATGTGTCAAATGTCACTTGACTAATCCCATTTTATCAATGCGCAACCAAGTGTTACTTGGCTAGTCACATCTCTTTTTATTGGTTAAGTATCACTTGACTAGGTAAATCAAACATGCACAAATCAAGTGTCGCTTGATATCATCATGAGTTCTTCATCATATCAGGTATTACTTGATAAGCATGAAGCTTGAGTTGTAGCAAGATGTGTTATGCCTCCCTGAAACTTCCTCTTCATTTCTCTGAATCAAGTGTTATTTGATTAGTTTTGAACACCCTTTTTGTATGAAGACACCACATACCTTACATACAATTTAGTTCTCTTGTATTGCATCGAGTGTTACTTGATCAATTCGAAACTACTGATGCCACTGGTTTAACCAAACCTCGTCATAGCTTGGAATTCTTTCCTTTTCTTCAGTGTGTTCTTGAATAAGATTTAACTCCCATTGTTTTCTAGACCTCCATGTGATACCTATTGTCATCCAACTAGGGAGTGATATATTGCCTTCTTTATGCATTAGTTGGCCTACTATTGTGTCTAAATACCTTTGATTTAGGTGAAGCTAGCATTCACCTTGAACTTAATGCTTTATTAATTGTTCAGTGCACTAGAATGATTGCTTGATCCTATTTAACTCATTATTTAACTACAACATATATGTTACACATGATTAAGATATAATCTAAGTTGCCAATTTGGGTACGGATTCAGATGCGGGTTCGGGTTCGGGTATGCCGGTTTGGCGATTTTTTTTTCCCTAGTGTATGGGTACGGGTACGGGAGTATATATATATATATATTATTAAATTCAAAACATAATGCCATAGACTCATAACTCATAAGCATGCTCAAAATTATAATCATATTGATATAATGAATAATCATAATGCCATAATGCCATAGAATATTGAAACAATGAAATATGCCATATGGTAATACCTCATATAATCATATTCATAGTTTGCAAAAATGTAAACAGTAAATTACTAAATAGTAAATACTCAAGTCTTAAAATGTCATTACACATTGAAAATTCAAATTACAATCAAAACAATATTTAAATCAGTATTCTTCAAATTCGTCTTCATCAAAAGCATCAAGGTCGTGGTCCTCAATTGGTTCAATTTCATTTGAACCACTATCAATTGGATTGCCACTCCCACTAGGTGCATCAGTTGCCTCATTGTCATCTATAGAAGCCAAGGAAAGTTGTGCAACTGTAGCATCTAAATCAGAACACTTAGGGACGAGATCCCAATTCTTTGTCACATCCTCATTGTATTCAGGTTTCTTATGTTATAAGAGACGAAGGTTGGAGTGTAAATAGACCAAATCATTTGCTTTGTTTTGCACCCAAAGAAAAGAGAAAACCTGCAAAAATCAACTATTTCAGCTTGGAGGCAAAAAAATGGTGTTTTTTGCTCTTTTGAGTTTGCAAAATGAGCCTCATTTGGTTGGCCAAGTCACTATAAGGCAATCTGGGCACTTTTTAGGGTTTAATTTTATGTTTTTAAGTTGAGTTTTTCTCTTTTTTTGGGCTGGATGTCGTGGGTTCACTCGGGTCCTCTTGGGTTCTTCACGGGTTCGGCGTTTACAACCTGGGTTCTCTGTGGGTCAGAAGGACCCATAGAGAACCCAGGTTGTAAACGCCGAACCCAAAGCGAACCTAGAGGAGAACCGAACCCGAACCCGAACCCATACGCATTTTGGCCAGTACGGGGGCCTAAAATGGAGAACCTGGTAACAGAGGATATAATGTCCTTATCCCTCAAGAGTTTGCTTCCTCAAAAATTACATTCTATTTTAAATAGAATCATTAAGCAAACATGATATAGAATCATTCAAATAATAATAGTATTTGTTTATTCACAACACATAGATCTTTATAATGTACATACTTGATATATATCAAATTCATACGTATTGAGTATCCATCACGATTTACATCGCAGTACAAATGTTCAGGGCAACAGGTTTGACTCTTCATAGACTATTAATCCCTTGCAACAAATTCAATTCAGTGATGTTACAATATGAATGATGTTTGTTATTAGAATAATTGAGGTGCCATACCAAGGTACCCTTTCCAACAAAATATAGAAAAAACACACATGCTTCCTTCATTATAACATAATCTAAATATAATGATCAGAACATCGTGCCCTGACTGATAATGTACAGTTCTGGGTCTGTTTTTATCATTATGGTTTAACACATATCAATTGCCTTTACTACTATATTTTATCCTTTCACAGGACTGTTACAACACAGTCACCTACAACTAGTATTTCTTATGTTCAAGGATATCCGCCAGACTCAAAGTAAGGTGTCAGTAAGTGTACCCTTAAGATATCAATGCAAACATAGCAGCTGCCCTAGTATGAAAAGCTACTAGAATGTACCATTGTTCTTGCTTGGATACAATCTCTTTATGAAAATGCACAGTCAAATACACTTTACATTTGGCTACCTTTAATATCTAAAAACTGTCTCAAATACCACACAGAAATCTAACCATCATGCAAGACATAACTACTATACAAGACTTGGCATTCTACTGAAGTTCTAAGATAAGCCATCATCATACACCCTTATACAACTGATGACAAACTACAGACATAATGACACATTCAAGTACCCTTGCCACAAATTCATCAAAACTCTGTTACTATTTCAGGACCAATTTCAACATAATGACAAACTACAGACATAATGACACATACAAGTACCCTTGCCACAAATTCAGCATAACACTGTTACTATTTCAGGACCAAATTCACCATACACTTTTGTCATGCCACAATATAACTCACTGTCAATAATAAGATCCACAATGAACAGTAGAGAAAGTAGACACTGTCACTATATCACTGTAGACTCTTGTACATAATGGAATCTTCTACTACAAGCTCATCAGGGTCTTATTGGTGCCTAAGCTCAAAGGACTGCATTTTTATGTTCATCTAATTACAGAGAATCCTTGTACTGTATCCTATTAGGAGAGTTTGACAGTTTAGTTTTCTTTCCTTCACTTTGTTTTAATCCTCATGTCTAGACAGGATATCATCACTATGATAGTGTAATAGCCATCAAAACCATACAAATCAAGATTCATTCAAACCCTAATAAAACAGACATTATTCATGGTTAACCGGAACCCAATTGGTGTATTATATTTATTTTTTCAACCCATTTAAGGTCTATAGGATAACCATAATAAATTCCATGAAATCTGGATATGAACAAAAGAACGAATCCTCTATTCCCTGCCCTTCACTGAGTTATCACAAATCAGTTATTGATCTGTGATATATATGTAACTTAAAAATATTGAACTCGCAAAGAAACTGAAGTCGTGGCTTATACATATCTGAAACATTATTATGATAGAGTTCACTAAAGCTTTGCACTGCACAATATTAAATGATGCAATTCAAGTATACAAGAATCATTCCTTAGTATACAATATATAACATACAATATTACTAATCAACACAAGATTCATCTCCTACATGATTCATATATAGTACTCTATTCAAGGAATGAAAATCTCATTCTGAGATTATGGCATTGTTGAAACAGAAGTTTCCACTCCCATAGTCTTCCAGCTATGCCTTCACAACCTTGTAAAGGGTATAGGGGTGCAAGATGACCCCAACCAATAACTCTTTTCCACCCATGACCCCCCTCCCAGGAATGCCAGATCCAACTTCAGGAGAATGATATAACACAGCCATGAGAGAGACAATCCCAACATACATACATCGAGTAGCACACCTAAAAGGGTTTAAAGTTATATCTTTTATGGTACAATTGTATACCCCCAAAACCCTTAAGAGTCATGGCTGCCAAGTACATTGGCTATAGGCATACCATAAGAGCCACAAGTTTAACCCTCACAACTAACATATCCTCAACTAAAAAACTTCCTAATTTAAGCATAAAGACAAATACAGTCCATGACTTTACCACTATAGCAATTGATGACTCTAGCACAGAGCAACATAACAGAGTAAACAGAATAACCAAAGATAGCCAAAATCACTTTAACCCCTGTGACAGAATAAGCCAGTACTTTGGTAGTCACCTTACAGGTTTTCGTAGATGATAGAAAAACTTTTCATCACTCAAAAATCAAAGTAATGACCCAAAGGAACCGTTCCCACCAAAATAATGGTCACGACCTTCATTGTTTCACAGTAGAACAAGGAAAGAAAAACCAGGAGTTGAAGATAAAAGTAAAACTTAATAAAATCTCTGCTCCTCCGAGAAAAAATATCTAACCCTCCTTCATCCTTTCCCTGTTTTTTTCCCTCTTTCTCATCTTATTTTCTCCAACAATCCTCTGCCACCATGAGGACCTATTTTTCTGCAGTATGGTGCTTATTTTCTGCAGTAGTATGCAATAACTATTGTTGAAAGATTCGTAGACATTCAAATAATTCCTTTGGCTAAGGTGAGATGTACAAGCTAGTATTATGGATGCTAATGATTTCATTTTGGTTGTCCTTACTCTGTTATTTTCTCTATCAAAGCTTTATGAATATTGTTCTTACATTTGCTTCTACTTATTCCAACTCTGTATATGAGACAAAGGCAACATGGGGAAGAAAGTTATTATGTTTTTCTGAATATGTGTATTTGAATTCTACTTTGTTATTCTCATATGCTAATATTGTAAATTTTTGCAGTAGGGAAAATTTTCCACCATCTTTTCAGAATTTGGAGTCTGATTTAAAAAAGGCAAGAGAATCAATAACTTGTTATGAAAATCAAATAAGAAGGCTTGAAGAAGAAATCTGCACCATGGAAGACAAAATTAGTGATCTGCAAGATCAGGTACCACAGATCAGGAATTCGTTTAATCTAAACTTTCATTACCTTATAATCTGCTGCATTGCACAGCTTGAAAACTTATTTTACTTTTGTTTCATAAATGATGATGTTTGATATATTCCTGCATTCCACCCTTTTTTTATGTGCATGCTTCTTTTTTGGTTTCACAATGAGCACTTAAGTTTCTCCTCTTTTGCTTCCTTTTAGTTTTGTTTTTTGTGTATAAATTCAAACATTTATCCTCAAATAGCCATACAAGGTTGTATATTTCTGTTGATGAAAAATTACAAGGGGGTGTTTCTGAGCTGCAATCACACTCTTAGTAATTCAGCCTTATTGGAAGTGTCTAAAAATCTGATCCATAGCTGATAGTGTATCAAATCTGTGATGCCACCAGTATTTGCACGTTTGTTTTTGAAATATCCCCTTACAATTTTTTTTCAAATTTCACATCAACAACTTCACTCGTCAACGTTAGCAAACCAAAAGCCAACTGATGAAAGTAACCCTACACCAAGAATGTACACCAAGATCCCAATGACGGGTAAGGTGTGAGCATATGGTGCCGAGGATCGTTAGTTTGTAAAACAAAAACTATTAGAAAGTACAATGAGAGACAGCTCAGCCGATCAGAATGAGATGAGATGCAAACTCGACCACTTATTCAGCGGGAGTGTATGAACATGAAAGACGACTCAGCCGATCAACAATATGTGAGATGCAACTTGACCACTTATTCAGCGGGAGTATAATACAAAATATTGAAAGTAAATAGATGACGAGGCCAGTCTCTTCCACTAAAAGGGAATACAAAATGTAAAGTGCAGAAAGCAAAAGAGCTGATCAGTACTACTGATTTAGCTTTACAATATGAAGAACAATTTGCAAATACAATGAGATACATATATCTTATGATCACCAAAGTGTTAGAGCATAACCTCCTAACAAGTACTTGATATCCAGTATATGAAATATGGCCAAAATGATTGAAATAACAGGTCTGATATAAAATAGCAGCAAACTGAAACACCAAACCAACAAGTACAGATTTCACCTTTATGCTCGTAACTTCGCCAAAACTTCACTGAATGATGTGAAACTGAATACAGATGACTTCTAGAAGCTGGGCGACCAAGTACCAAGTGACAAACCTCTCCAAAGTTCAAACAACTCCGATTTATTTAGCACGCATCCCAAGGCATGAACAAAAATTAACATAAACCCTTGAGAAGGGCAACTTGTCTAGAAAATCAAGGACTCCACCAAAAATCATGAAAGTTTGAGCAAAGAGGCGCCCAAGGCAACTGCATCCATGAAACCAATACCCAAAACCACACAAAAATCGAGGCAGGAGCTGAGTGAAAATGAGGTACAACCAAACTCGAATCAGCAACACCAAAATATGAAATATCAATCAAAAACCAACTTGAAGCTCAATCTACAACCTTTGGATGGAGAAGCAGTCTCAAACAGTTAGGTACTATCTCTCAAGTACGAAACTGATAAGCTAGGAGGTATGCATTCCTCGAAGCAATGTGTCTGAAATCATTTCAGTAGCATTTCAGTAAGATAAACAATAGATGATCAAATGAGAGAGCAAGACCTTGTATATATAACATTCTTATCCCATAAATTCAAACTCACTTTTCCCTCCAAAAGGGGCGCCCAAATGAGACTCTCATTTCACTTCAAATTTGCATTTTGAATTTCATTAACCCCTCCTTCTCCAAGTCGTCCCAACATGAGAGACAAATAACTTCATTAAAAATGCAAATAAACATAGAATAGGCCTCCAAGGTGATTAAATAAAATATACCTTATAATCACTTAGATATTCTCTCCAAGCTAGGCGTCCAAGGCTAAAGTGAAAATATATTTAATTTTGCAAACATATCTAGGCTTGGCGTCCACTTAACCTTAGCCAATATTTTCACTTTAAACATTATTTTCGCCAAATATTAAACTTGCCAAATCGAGCACCACAAAAGCTGGAAACCAAACTGAGTATACTGCCTTGCTAGATATAGCCATAGTACCAAACTATTGAAATACTGCCAGAAATAGCACTGCTAGAAATAACACTTACTATAAATAGCATACTGCTAAAAATAGTAAGTGTGTCCATATGCATTTTAACCACAATCTGAGCAGCCATCACAACTTACTAAAAATAGTAAGTCTTGAAAAGTTACTTTTTTTAGTTGCATGCCACACCGTTGCGAAGCTCTCTGAAAACCTAGAAGGAATCCATAATCCAAACTGCAAAACCCCAACATGCAAGCCTTCGAAACTGCCAAATATCCTCCTAGAAAATAGGAAACCCGAATTTCAGATGCATGTCATACCATCCTGAAGCTCTCTGAAAACCCAGAAGGAATCCAAAAACCAATTTGCAAAACTCCAACATGCAAACTTTTGAAATCACAAAAAAAACCTCCAAGCAGTTGGAAACCCTAATTTTGCCTCTGACTAGCCTACAGGCATCCAGGAATAGGCTAACAATCATTGGAAAGTGTAGTGCTAAAAATGGAGACATTACAGTTTTCTATTGCGAATGCATACTAACATGATCACCCGGATCACTTATAAAACCTTTCATTAGATTGATGTCCTTTTTCCAGATTTAGGGAAGTGGATCAAAAGTTTCAAGCTGTTTGATATGGCTAATAAGTTTTCACTTAATAATAGTATTGAATGTCTTTTGAATGGGCTAGATCATTGAGATGACTCTATGGTTGAAATATGTGGTTTGAAAACTGCCTATTGGTTAGGCATTGTTGGATGGTAACTAATTTTGTCTCCTAGATATATCTCTATTACAAATTGTAAACCATGTTGTTTTAAGCTTAAGCGCTTCTAATTTTTATTTACTATTACCAATCAGTATTTGATCTAAGAGAAAGTGCATATTGAGTGTTCAATTCACACATAATGACATGTTTCTCCTTTCAGAGTGTTTATTTGTAGCTATTGCCTTTATCACTGCTTGCCAAACAAAGAGAACATGCTGTCAAAGGAAATAATTACATAAGCTTAATTAGAGACAAAAACGGTGTTTGCAATATGTTATAAGTTTTCCATAGACTTCAATACTAGTATGTGCATATGTAATGTCCCCTTTATCACGAGCATCAGAGTTGGGGAATTAGCCTATTTTCCTGACCCTTGTAGGCTAATAGTTCTAGATAGAGGGTTTCTCGAACGGGCACTTGGTTGTCAATTTGCAGTGTGGATCTCTGGAGTATGGTGACAAGGTGAATTGTTGCGTTTGGCGTGATACTTGGGCTTAAATTTATGATACTCACCTTTTATTTCACCATCCTTGGCCTAGGGACCATGTGTCTTCAAAAGGAAGGGGTCACTTTATATTTTTCAGTTACTATTCATTACTAAAGTGAAAAAAGAAATAACTTAAGTGAATAGTGCTCATTTTTATGAATAGTGTTTTTTAATGCAAAAACTTATAAATAGAAGGAGAAATTCGAATTTCTTCATGCATGAATGATTTAGCTTGTTGAAAACTTGGAAGTGAAGCTTGGAGGAAGAAGGAAGCTAGGGTTTCCAGATTTCTTGCAGTGGGTGAGCCTGGTGGGGCTCTGTTCTTCGAATTTGAGCTGCTTGATGGTATGAAACACCACTTTAAAGTCGCTGGTCAGATTTTAGTTGCTTCAGTTGGAGACTTGTGTTGCTGTTTGCAGGTTATTTGAGCCATTTTTCAAAGGGGTTTGGACTGCCATAGACTCCTTTCACCTTTGCACGAGAGTTGTTTGCTTGTGGAGGATTTTGGGACTGTTTTTTGGAAGCTACAGCTAGCTGCGTTTTCTTGAGGGTTTGTAACAACAAAGGGAAATAAAACGCCTTTCCTTAGTGGCTGCATTCTTTCCAAAAAGGGGCGCCCTTGACTTAGAAAGCTTGCCATGCAAAGTTTTGGTGGGAGAAGCTCGTCTATCAAGAGAAATCAACATTTCTTTGGGCGCGGGTACTGTAGCAAGTCACTATTCACAGTGAAGTTTGGCTGTAAGTTAAAATGCAGTCTAAGATATTGTTAGCTTAAAATCTGATGTAAGTCATATGTTGTAAGTTCCTTATTATGTAATGAAGAAATTATATTTAGACATTGAAATGAGCAATGTACTCAAGTTGTTTCAGTAGCTTAGATTATTAGAAGTCTTTTCATTGTTTGCATATGCTTCACAATACCATTTTAACATTATTGGCAAACAAACTCAAAGACAAGAAAGAGAAATTAAACTGAAACAAAAATCAGACCTACGAAACACATTGAAAACAAATCCGCAGAGTGTTGGTACACCACAGTGGTATCAAAGCGGTTTCCTGCCAACCTGTTGGGTGAGTTTCAACTGCAAAGGTTTTAGTTGTGCTTCATGGCTACTCACGGAAAGCAATGGAATGCCATATTAAAGTAGTTGGATACCGTAGCAAAGGAGTCAAGTCAAATTTCAAAAAGGATGAATCAGATGCTTTCGGACCCAAATTCAGAGCCGTACATATTATCCTTCTTCAAGTCTAGATCACAAAACAAAAAGGAGAGAGAAGAGGCATCTATCGGAGAAACGTCTAGAAATCTCTACAATGAATTTGTAGCAGTTAGTGATCAGCCTACTGAAGATCCTAAGGAGAGTATAAAATAGATTTGCCAAGAGGAAGATTTGGATCACATGACACTTCATGATGATGTCAGGGTCGAAGAAAAGCAAAAGTTGGTTGAAGTTAAATTAGTCACATTAGAGCAGCAACATGGAGGTCAGATTTCTTGTGATACCTCATTATATGAGCCTAGTATTACTTCAACCTATCATGACAAGGAATCGGATTGTGGTTCGGTGGATGTTATTCACCCATATGAAAGTCCATTGAAGGCCCAAGATATTGAGGAGAATATGAAAATTGATCTTCTACTTAGTGGAGCAACCACTAGTGTTTTGACTACACCATTTGGTAGTCATGAAGATATTGAGCATATGAGGGCTGGTTTTGTATATTTTGGCAGCGAAGAGGTAAAGAGGTCTGAAAAGTTGAACGAAGGATGGTTGCAAAAAGCCAAGGAGGCTAGATTAGTGGCTTCCAATGCGAGACAACACCTTCAAAAGGTAAAGGATAGAGTCAATCTTGTCAACATAGCGAGACAAAAGGGAATAGGTAAACCTTAGAGGACTCCTTACACAGAGAAGGGATGCACTTTGTTCCAATGATAGTGATAAGGTTGATAAGCCTGGGCAATCGAAGGACTTGGTGAAGATTCCAGACAGGGGTAAACAAGAACAGTTAGAGGCTTCATCATATGGTGTGGAGGCTGTTCGTAGCTTGGAGACGAAGTTGAAAGTGAAGGAGGATGGGATTATTGCAGCATTATCTCATCATGACAGGATGCACAAATTAATTAAGGATCATCTTTGGGCAGTCCAGTTAGAAAGAAGACAAGAAGGGACTGGAGCCGGATCTTCTCATGATGCTTTGCAGATTGTCAAAGAAGGTATGGAAACAATGAAGATGAATTATTTGAACCTTCTTTTAGACAGAGACACCCTACTTAGCCTTGTTGGGATCTATTTGGATTCCTTGATGAGGGAAGAAGAGGAAGCTGATAAGCTCCCTCTAGAGCTTGAGGACGTTAAGGGTTCTTTGGTGAGCACTCAATTAGCACAGTTGGGAGAGTCTCACCTCGATTGCAGCATGAGGTATGCTCATCAACTTATTTTCATCCCACATACACAGGATTTGACGATGACTTTGATGGCACAAAGAGGTGGGTGGAATAAGGAGTGCTCTAGTCAGCTCTGGTATGACTTGTCTCCGACTTCAGATGACGATTCTGGGTTTAGCAGGTCCTCTACTTTATTCTCCCATGCTGATTATCATTTGATTCAAGACTTGGAGACTTGCTGCAATTTGGAGAAAGGATATATCCAATTGGCGCCGCTGAAGTCAGATGGTGTTGAGGTTGATAGTTTTTCAATTTATCCTTGTGACTCAAATATGATACCTGAGGTGTATTAGCATAGTGTTTGGAATTGGCATGGTTTACTGAGCTGGGATCCAGGTGGAGGTAGAGTTAGCACTGCTGTTTGGAGGGTTCCCAATGTATTGCTTCACCACTTCTGGTGTGGTGGAGTTAGGATCAGTGTTGAGAGCATCTTGAATGATACCCAGCGAAAACTCACGCTTTCACAACGAAGATTAGCTCGTAGCCTTCAACAGCATGAAGCTACGGTGGCTACACATGTGCAAGATGCTACTAGTGAGATGTTACATGAAAGTACTCAGGAATCGGGTACTAATGGTGCAGTATTTGGCGTGGATTCATGTCATGGTGAGTTTGGTTTTCTAGATCAGGCCTTAGAGAACAAGTTTGATGATTCATGTGTTGACATAGAACCACATGATCGTGAGTTGGATGGTGTTACAATTACATTGGGAGAGGAAGTGTGAAGATACTGTCATATCAGCAGTTTCTACCTTACACGATGAGCCATTTGTTGAGGTACATAGCAGCAGTACCTTAGTTGTTGATGTGTGCATTGAGGATAGCACACATGATGTTGCTGATCATGAGGTGAGTGATGAGGACTCAACCTCTTACTATAGTGCAGATTTGGGTGGAAATGACGAGTCACAGGGGTATCATCATCTAACGGGGCAGTTGAAGGTTAGTGATAATATGATTGTTATAGCCTTGGAGCATTTTGATGTTGCTCGACAGATGTTGGCAACCTATGGTTGGAGTACTCTTATGTCAGATGAGCACGGTGACAACAGTCTTTCCCTTGGAGAGTTCCATACACTACGAGAAGCTATTGGATTAATGAAACATAATTATTTGAAGTTACTTGCTGATAGGAACTATCTTCTCGAGTGGGATGGTATTTGCTATGATACACTGAAAGGAAAAGAAGAGGAGGTTGACAAGCTCACTCATGAGCTTGAGGTGACTATGGACTCATTGCACAACGCCTAGTTGACCCTTCGGGAGTCAATGCCACGGTTGGAGGAGCTTACCGTAGAGTTCAGTTTGGCACAGTCTCCACCAGTTGCAGTTACAGTACAGTTTCCTACAGTGGCAGTTGGTCATGATTTGACATCTACGGGTTGTAGTGAGGATGTGGTAACATCCATTCCGGATACAGGGGCAATTGACTTAGTTGAGTTGAGTACTTTGACTGAGAGCAGCAGAAAACCACATGTTGCATCAGGGTCTCTGGTGGTCAGTACTATGACAGATGATGCAGATCCGATAGCTGATAGCTCTTGTGTGGCTGCGGTGGATTCTCTAGAGAGCTGTGTGTTAGTACATGACACTACTCCATCATCCCCACAGGGGACTTGCAAAGTGTCATCTGGTTGGGAGTATGGCTCTCATGTGGATTTGTTTCCCTCTCCTGGAAGCAAATCTGTTACCTCATCCCATGCAGTTGATTTTGGACGCCAGCTTGTTATGCTTCAAAGTCAGAGTGATCAGCTGCCTAATTCCAGTATTGCTAGTGATGAGCCATTCACCGAGGTTGGAGCATTCTATCGCAACTACACAGTGATGAGTGCTCATCATGTTTCTTTTGATCCACACGCGGAGGACTTGATGATGCATCGATGTGGATTGGCTCTAGGGTTATACCATCCGTTGTGGGATGGGAGTTTGCCATCTTCAGAGGACGGGGTTAGAGGCTGCAAGTACCTGACTCAGTTGTTTGCAGAGGATTACTTGCAAGGTCAGCAGTCAGTTATCCACCATGCTAATATGTATCCGACAAGGGTTGCTACTTTAATGTCACAGGGATTACATTCAGGTACAGTGTTACAGAGTGACTGTGATGTCGGTTGGCATGATGGTTGGGTTAGTTATCGCATCCATGGGTGCTTAACGGAGGACAAAGAGAGATTTGGCATAGCGGATGCTTCTAGATATTCCTATCTCTGCATGACAGATGGATGTGAGTTCAGATTGTTTTGGGATCCAGGTGGTGACAGGTTTAGTGCTGAATATGGGATGGGTCCCATTGGGTTACTTCACCACTCATAGCATGATGAAGTTGGGGACAGTAGAGCGCAGCAGAAGTCAGAGGAAGGTAGAAACGACAAACCTTCATTTTGGGTTTGGGATCCAGGAATATTTGGCGCAATTGCGTTTATGCTGGTGTTTCCGGAGTTAGTTGGTGATGCACGGGACATTTTACAATTCTTCTTTTGGGCCTTCCGAGGAGTGAGGTTTCTTTGCAGTAGAGATTGTTTGGGGATAAGCAATTTCAAGGAGGGCGGACTGTAATGTCCCCTTTATCACGAGCATCAGAGTTGGGGAAGTAGCCTATTTTCCTGACCCTTATAGGCTAATAGTTCTAGATAGAGGGTTTCTTGGACGGGCACTTGGTCGTCAATTTGCAGTGTGGATCTCCGGAGTATGGTGACAAGGTGAATTGTTGCGTTTGGCATGATACTTGGGCTTAAATTTATGATACTCACCTTTTATTTCACCATCCTTGGCCTTGGGACCATGTGTCTTCAAAAGGAAGGGGTCACTTTATATTTTTCAGTTACTATTCATTACTAAAGTGAAAAAAGAAATAACTTAAGTGAATAGTGCTCACTTTTATGAATAGTGTTTTTTAATGCAAAAACTTATAAATAGAAGGAGAAATTCGAATTTCTTCATGCACGAATGATTTAGCTTGTTGAAAACTTGGAAGTGAAGCTTGGAGGAAGAAGGAAGCTAGGGTTTCCGGATTTCTTGCAGTGGGTGAGCTTGGTGGGGCTCTGTTCTTCGAATTTGAGCTGCTTGATGGTGTGAAACACCACCTTAAAGTCGCTGGTCAGATTTTGGTTGCTTCAGTTGGAGACCTGTGTTGCTGTTTGAAGGTTATTCGAGCCATTTTCAAAGGGGTTTGGACTGCCATAGACTCCTTTCACCTTTGCACGAGAGCTGTTTGCTTGTGGAGCATTTTGGGACTGTTTTTTGGAAGCTACAGCCAGCTGGGTTTTCTTGAGGGTTTGTAACAGCAAAGGGAAATAAAACGCTTTTCCTTAGTGGCTGCATTTTTTCCAAAAAGGGGCGCCCTTGACTTAGAAAGCTTTCCATGCAAAGTTTTGGTGGGAGAAGCTCGTCTATCAAGAGAAATCAGCATTTCTTTGGGCGCGGGTACTGTAGCAAGTCACTATTCACAGTGAAGTTTGGCTGTAAGTTAAAATGCAGTCTAAGATATTGTTAGCTTAAAATCTGATGTAAGTCATATGTTGTAAGTTCCTTATTATGTAATGAAGAAATTATATTTAGACATTGAAATGAGCAATGTACTCAAGTTGTTTCAGTAGCTTAGATTATTAGAAGTCTTTTCATTGTTTGCATATGCTTCACAATACCATTTTAACATTATTGGCAAACAAACTCAAAGACAAGAAAGAGAAATTAAACTGAAACAAAAATCAGACCTACGAAACACATTGAAAACAAATCCGCAGAGTGTTGGTACACCACAGCATAAGATCTAAAGCATGCTTGGAAATAATGAATTTTGAAACAACGGCTGTATGCTCTTTTAATTTTACTAGTTCTAGCCAATCTTGAATTTATATCTCCCTATTGATCTTCTTGTCAATTTGTTTGAAAATTGTGCGGTATGCATCCTATGGTTTGGAGGAATCCATACAGATTATTTTCTTGTGTATATCAGCTTTGGAGAATAGGTATCATATCCCTTTGGATGCATTTATGCAGACCCCATTAATCTTCTTCATCAAATATAGTTACAGATTTGACCAATAAGTGATGTAGCTCAATCCTCTAAGTGGCAGTTCTGGAAATAATTCCCTTAAGACGGTCACCATGTTGGGCTCACCGTTTCTTTACTGGTACTCAAATTCCAAAACTGTAATATTCTGCACAGTTTTTCCAGAAGTTCTCTCTTATTTCATGGACTGTGAAATCCTTATTTTTGTGATATTTTCTTATGCTAAATCTACCCAAGACCAAAATGACTTAAACTAATTCAAACAACCTACTTGCTTAAAAGAAAGACATAAATTCAAATGAACAAAACAGTGGCTATTCCATTCATTAAGAACGTTGTTAGCTCCCTCAACAAATGCAATGAAGTTGCATTTATAGGGAATACAAGAAGTGGGGGAGGATTACATTTCACCTTCTAAGAAGTGTAACTTCCAAAGAATGAGGAAAAACCTCATTATCCAAATAAAGGAAGTGTAATTCCTATGGAAGAGGGTGAAACCCCACACTCCCAAAAGGACAAACTCAACCTAAGTCAACCTCTACCTAAGTAGCTTAAACTAAGATGTAAGAAATGCATAAATAAATAATACAGAAGAAATGCATAAATAAATAATACATAAGAAATGTGTAACTACACCAACAATATTCATAAGTATAATGTTTTACAAAGCTTAGGGTTTGTATCAAGGCACTCCCGTACATGAAAGATGTTGGATTTCTCAAAAACCACTTTGAAGAGCCCCAAAAATGCAAAATACAAAACGTGCCAAAAACCCCCAAAAATTAGAGAAAAAAAGTATGTTTTAATGAGTTCCACTTTGCAAAAAAATCTTCATGTCTTGGGTGGGACACTTGTCTCATGGATTTCAGATTCTTAAGTGATCCATGCAATGCTTTGCTCATCGTTAGTTTTCTTCCCTTCAGTTGCTTAGCCCACTTTGTTCTGTTGATGGCCTTATTCTTGGGTCAGCTTCACTTAGAAGATCTTTGTTGTGTGAATGTTCCTCTCTTAGGCATCTCTCTTCTCTTCTACGATGAAGTTGTTAAACTCTATTTTGGAACAAGGAATTCCCTGTAAACAACAGGGCTCAATTAATTTTTATGTTAACTTGTTTACAACTACTTCCAACCCAACCTGGTTGGCAGGGTCTGCATTGTTTTTCCTTTGGAGGGGAAACTGTCTTGCAACCTCCACCTATTTCTCATTCCTTAGTAGCATGAGGTCTCTCACTTCTGGCTGAAACCTTTCTTGGTTTTGGCTCCAACTTCTACTCACAAATTGGCATTGGCTTTCACTTCAGCTTTGGATTTAGCTTCTTCCCTAAACTTCCCTCAATGGCTTTTCAGAATTGTCTCCAACAGCGTGTAGTTTTCTTGTTCAACGTATCTCTTAGAGTGTCTATTTTTCCTTGCCTGCTCCTTGACCACTTGATCTTCTTTCAACACCTTTGTTTAGGCTTAATGGTATAAATTCCTTCATGCATCTTTTTTCTTCTTCCCGACAACATTTCTCCTCGTATCATTGTCTTTTGCTCTTGTGCTTTGCAGTCTTGTTTTGCATGAAGAACACTCAAGATAATGTAGAGCCTTGCTCTCACTAGTTATTTTTGACCAACTTCCACTGCCCTTCAACCGTACCCGACCTTGTAGGGGCAATGGTGCAAGCCATTTTACATCAAAATGATATACTACTTAGAAAAATAAAATAACATACTATAAAGGAAATACAGATAATAAAGAGGACTTTATTTTATTCAACGGGGTAGTTTATAGAACAATGCAATACTTGGTTGCAAGGACTTGTCACATCAATATCCCACCCAAACTTCTGACTTACTATTTCTTAGACCAAACAGTCCGTTAAAACAACTGTCAAAGCCGATTGTGCATAACCAAAATGTAATTAATACCCTACTAGATTGAAAATTCAACGATCGACAAGATAAAAAAAGGCAACAAAATGTCTTTATTCATACACTAATTACAATGCAAAATACTTAGTGAAAACATAATTAAATACATTTAGAATAACTCCAATTTTGTCCATAGTAGACAAATAAAAACATTTGATTTTTGTGGCGTCTTGATTCCTTAACAAAATGGCTGTTGTATGATGTCATAGGCATAATTAAATAGGAAAACCACGTGTAGGAGGTGAAACTGTATTGTAGGCCTACTGCAGTAATGTTAATTCCCTTGCAAACATTATTTCTGAATGAGAATTACCACGGTGAAATGGATGCATCTTCTGGATTGTCTTGAAACCTCTCGATTCAAGTATGGGGCTACAAAATGATGCAAAGGGACCCATGAAGAATGGAATTTTCCCATATTAATTGTGTGCAGGTTTGGCTTGTTAATTCCTTGTTTAAGTAATGATAACAAATTTTGTGGGTACCTGGATGTGGGCAAAAGTTTCCTTTATGGAGATATGCAATGATTTGTGCAATTCCATAAAATAAGAGAAATTTCTGTTACTGTGATTAAACTCGTATATAATATATATACAGTATAGACTATCAATGCTAGATACCCTTTTATTCAGAAAAGTTCTTGAAATTTGTACCATTGTCTTTTGCAGGTAAATTCAAATGGCAAAACCATTAATCAGATTGTCTGAAGTCTTTGTTTATAATAATTCCAAATGATGGTTGAACTGGGTAGCACCCCTAGGAATTGAAATTCCTCAAATATTTAAAATAAAATTGCAGCTCAGAAATTGCTGTTACTGTGATTAAACTCATATATTGTATGCCATGGACTATCAATTCCAGATACCTTCTTATTTAGAAAAGATATTGAAATTTGTACCATTGTCTTTTGCAGGTGAATTCGAATGGCAGAGTAATCAAATTGCCCGAGCGATCAAAGTCTTTGCTTGGAAGAATTCCAACTAATGGTTGACTTGAAACCTGATATCACCCCAGGAATTGAAACTCCTCAAATATTTAGAAAAAAGAATCACTACTTTTAATGTAATACTAATTAGATTTTAAGTGCTATTCGTTACCTAACTATATGCTGGGGGATGGAGTATTTAAGAGCTGATACTATAGTTTTTCATTCTTAAGCAGACAAATGGAAAACAAAACTTTGCTTTAGTGGAGTGTGTTAATTTATCCATATTGGTAAATGGAAAGAAATCCTCTCTTGCTTCTGCAAGGGGTCTCATACACCAAATTGGTGACTTGATTGGCAGTGACTTAAAAAACAACTTTTGCCTTTATATATGGTTTCGTGTGTTCCTCTGTTCGAAGTTTAAACCATTCAACTCTGCCAGATATGAATTTCGTTGAACTCCTACAATTATCTTTTTAGCTGTAGTAACAAAATAAAAGAATATGGTGCACATTGCCGAACTTAGAAAAGCTCGAAGTCTGAACCCCTTGAGTAACGTTCAAATATGTGTCGCAGTTTCAACTGCACTAGCAGATATGAAAGCAAAATGTGAAGGTGTGTAGGAGGCTCAAATGATTTGCATGAGGTTGTAATTGTGAGTAGAAAATGTGTTTTCTTCAAGCTCTGTAATTGTACTAATAGGTGTTTCTGTTTAATATTTGTTCGAGTCCATGTTGTTCAGATTTGTGTGCGAGACTTTCCTATGTCTATGTATGGTTGTGTTTTTTTGTTTTGTGCAAGAGGTGTGGTTGGTCTAGAGTGCAAATTTTGTTTTTTATTTTTTATAGTGTAAGAGTCATGGTTGGTTTGAAGGGCAAGTTTGGGGCTTTGCATGGTGAGGGTTTGGAAATTTACTATCATTTAATAAAATTGTTCTTTCCATTTCACTATTGAAATTCTTTTTTTATTTATTTTTATTTTATTTTATGCATATTGAGCAAAATATATATTGTCTTCAAGCACTATGATTGTGTTTAATTTTTATTTACTTGTATTGTTCAGCTCTATGTGAGAGGTGTTCTTGTGTCTATTTGTAGTTTTTTTATTTTGTTTTGTGCAAGAGACATGGTTGGTTTGGAGTGCAACTTTTTTCTATGCTATAATAGTTGTGGATAGCCTAGAGGGCAAGTTCGGAGCTTTGCACAATGAAGGTTTGAAGGTTTAGTGACATTTTATATAAATGTTATTTTCATGTCCTTGTAATTTTCTTTTGGGCTTGTGTGTTTGGTTTTTTTATGGCTCTTTGTTCTCTTCACTTTGGGTGCTAAGGATTGTATGAAAATTAGGAGATTTGTTTATAGATTGAGCATTAGGGTTTGGTGGATGTTAAGTAGCAGGGCAGTCGGTGGGTGCATTGCTTCTGTGGCTTTGCATGCTATCATAAGTGGGATTTGCAGGTTATTTGTCATTTTATATAGTTCTTCTATTTCATTGTTGCAAATGTTTTTTTCTAGATGTGTGTTTTTTTAACGGCTCTCTATTCTCTTTGTTTTCAATGTTGAGAATTGAAGAAAAATTATAGGACTTCTCTACATCCATGTCTATGAGGGCAGTCACTTAATATTTCTCTCATTTGCAAGACTAGCCATTGATTTTTGTGGGGAAAAATTTACTTTATTATTTGAATCATTGCCTAATTTTTCAATGCACTTGTAGATTAGCAATTCAATAGTTTGTGCATGTTTCATCTAATATTTTTAGCAGTCCCAAAAACAAATTGGCATTATCAACTTAATGTAGGTTACACTTTGGATGTTAGAAGTGGGGGGACTAAATTAGCCATCGATTGAAATTGGATTTCATCATTATTGGCAATGATGTTGGTTTATGGCACTAGATATGGTGCCACTTGAAGAGAGATTTTGTATTGATGGCGAGTTAGCATCTAGACTAATTACTACAACTAAGTGATTATTTTTAAACCTTGGTTATTGTTTTGATCAATTCAAAAAGAACCCTTTAGTGTTTTCTTGAAAAGATTTGAATGTTTTATTCTAGTATCAACCACCAGGTTGCATATGAAAATGTTTGTAGTTATTATATTACATTGCATGGCCTAAGATGCTAATCTTAGTTTTAGTCTAACAACTAGGCTTTCTGCATATTCTTTATAAATGTTTTAGATTATTGAGAACATGGTAGGTTGCTACAAAACATGCATGTTTTTTTAGTGTCATTTTATGTTTGCGTAATTTCTTGATGAATATAAAACTTTCATTTTGACATTTATGTACATCTATCATAATTTCACGCAACATATATATTGTTATAACCCGCTCAGAGAATTTTGTCTATTGGTAGTTAGTAGCACACTTGAGTGACCTATCAATTTTTAACGCTTGATTCATATACTAAAAACATGTTTGAATCAGATGCTATTGTTGTTGAATTTTTCTTCTCACCTAGCAAATACACAAGTAATCTAGAATTAGTAGAAAATATTTGCAATATTATTCCCTCAAAAGATGGATTTCCTTCTTTCAAGAAGAGACAAGCTTTTGGTGAGTTTGCATGTTGAATTGCTTGTGTTGAGTATATACCATATGAATTTGATATAACTATTGTTTATTTTACAATATATGTTGTTCAATTTAAGTTTTTTTTAAGCATATACTATGCCTCAACTATCATTCCTTAATGGTATCATTACTTTGATTCAATATATCTTGATGGGTCCACTCACAATTTGTCATGTTCAACTAAATGAATTTTTGGAGAGCTCTTATTGTATTTATTTGAGGTGTTATTTATTTCTATCTAGTTTACTCTTTTATTTTTGTTAAGCATATGTTATCTTTTCTTATGTGTATTCTTAAACTTGATACATTCTCCATCTCTTTTTGTTTTCTTCTATCTAATTGTTTGTTTGAGCCTTTCCTTGAGATGATGTTTTGGTTGGTATTAAAATCCAATGTTTAAACAAGTCTTACAATCCTACATCTATCCCATTCTTGTTAAAATTTGCATATTTTGACATTATTGTTATATTTCAACTTTGACATTACTGTTATATTTCAACACATTTTTAAAGAAAATTTTACATTTATAAGCATTTCTATTTGACTCATTCTCTAGTTCAAATATTCTTTCTTTGCTTTAATGGCTTTTGTTTCAAAAAAACATTTCATTTTTTATCCACAATTGAACTTCAATAATCTCTTCAAATGTTAAGTTTGCTATGTTGTTGTTTGAGAATGCCCTATTCCAAAAAGCATGATGATAAAGAAGTTACCTATAATTCCATTAATCCAATCTTTTGTCATAGTGCTTAGCATTTGTGAAAGTTGGCTACCAAGTTTAGAAATCCAAAGAATGATCATAACTAAAATACCCTTGGGCTTAAAAGTTTGATGTTTCCTTACATGTTTGTATTTTACATAACCTAAATACCTTCATTAGCAATAGTGGCTCTTTGAGACAACTAAGAATCCTAGGAAATAGTAATGATTTTCTCTATAATGAGCAACCATTTTATTTACCTTTCCTTCATCTCTATGCTTATAATTTAGAAAGATTTACAGACATTCCCTACAAAGGGTTGGTTTGTCGTCATATTGCCAATCATTGTATTTCAAGTTTTAAAATATTGCCTTGAAGATTGGATGTAGAGTTTTCAACTATTTTTGAATGAGAGATGAATAGTTACATTAAAAATTACATAGGAAATGTTAAGGTTGATGGCATGTTTATGGTTATTTCCTTCGATCTATTCCTAATTTGGCCTATCTTACACTGCGATTCTTGTCATTGAGCATCTTAATGGGTAAAGGCACTAACTAGTTTTTATAAGAAATATCTCCTCAACATGTGCACATTTACTATTTGATTTCACCAAATTCGTTACATTGAGACTTGTACCTTAACCCTTGGTACTCGTCTCCCATATTGCAAATGCATTTATGTATCAGAGACACATAGGGATGTCTCTAGACATTAGGAGATTATAGATGTAGTTTATTTGCACCTCTATACATCTCCTACAAGCATGCAAGGATATTTTTTCCCAACATTTTGGGGATGATGGAGGGATGGAAGCTACAATAATGTATAATATTGAGAATTATTAAAAATAGTTAAAATAAATAATAATTAATCATTTATGTAAATAATTTCATAATTGATTGAACAAAATTTATGGTGTACTTATCATTGAACTACTAAACTCGTCTAGCTATTGCAATTGAACACCAACCAAATTTTTATTTGGAACTTGATCCTCATCAATTTGTGTTGACTCCTCTGGGTCTACATCCCACCATGGTGTTGGACTCTTTGTGTACTCAATTATCTTATGATGCATGAGACACAAAGCACAATGTACAATTACAAGCTTCTTTACTCTTTAAAATGTAAGCTCACTCCTTTTGGTAGAGTGGATGAAGTTGTATGTAAACCACTTCCTCTTAGTAGTAAGGGAACTACACACTTGTGATAAGAGGTGAATCAATATTGTGCTTATCAACAATGGAGGCCCATACAACTACCACCATGATATTGGGTTTTCTTACAATAAACTTTGCTTATTTGACTTTGTCAAACTTGCATAACCCTTGAGTTGGGTAAATTCCATCCACCTTTAGAAGAATTAGGCCTCCTTTGTGTCGAATGCACCAGACAACTGAGAGGGGGGGAGGTGAATCAGTTGTACCTTAAACCTTCAAAACTGTAATACATATTAAGATCCACATTAACTTAATTAACCCTTAATCTTTTATGATGATTTAGCATGAAAGGAAAATAACATAAACTGAAATAAATCAACACCATGCATAAGAAAACACCAAATTTACATGGAAAACCCAAGATGGGAAAAACCACAGTGAGGATTCGCTCACAATATAAAGTGACTTCAATATCGAATACAATAGGGCTCACTATTGGAGGGATCACTGCCCAAACAAAGAAAGGCTCACTACTAGAATATAAAAGAAGATAGAGAAGAATGTTACACAAAGAAATCTATCTCAATGCAATAGAGAAATCCACCACAATATCACCAAGATCTTCACAGCGTGATTGAAGAATTGTAGACACCTGCTCACCGCATCCAACAATCTAACACATGAAAGCTCACACTGCAATTCTCAAATTCGCAATCTAACACTCTATAATTCACATCTCTTGTCTATCTCATCATCCCTCAACAACTCAACTCTTATTTATACCATCGTCAACCTTGAAACCATTCTCCAAGGTCGGCTATGCACATCAACCATGCAAATTCAAATTAGGTCGACACCAAAACACTTATGTGGTGGATAGAAGTGAAGGCGGACCACACCATTCCTTATTTGGGACCCAAAACTATAACACCACACTACAACACACTTCTATAAACAATAAACATCCACCGCAATTAGTGTAAACACCAAGGTCGATCGTTACTCATGTAAACACCATTAAAATTTTAAGTACACACTTCCTTTGATCCAACAACACCTCGTGGATAAAAAATGTCACCTAAACATAACCTAGAATATTCCATAAACACCTTGAAATCCAACAAACTCCTTCACAGCAACTTTCACCTAAGAAATGTACATACCTAGTACACTCAAACATCTCTGCCATACACGAAAATTTAAGGAACTGACTTCTGAAGCACCAAACTTTGAACCACTTCAACTGAAGAAAGATACCGACACCATTAACAAAAATTTAGATCCACAAGACTTGAAACCACTTTGTGGAGAAACGCGGAGCAAAAGCATTTCTCCTAGACACCTCTATAATACACTGTTCATGCACTGGTGAACACAACTTCTTTTGCACAATGATCCAACACACCAAATTTTGAATACAAATTTTGAATACAACATCTTCAAACACCTTTTATTAACATATCCGAAATGAACAGGAAGATCTTCAACCTAGGAGAAATGCGGAGTAACACTAGAACACTATTTTGCAACCCAGAACAACACTACACAACACTCTATTTCCTCTTTTTATCATTTTCTAAAAAGCACTTGAAAACCAAGCATCAGAGACACATCCTCATCACCTTCATCACTTCCTCATCACCACCAAGCCAATTTCAACATAGCAACTCAACCATATATCCATAGACAAAAGCTTATCAAAGCAGCACTCGAGGTTGACATCAATAGCTTACTAATGACAACATAATGCAACTAATCAAAGCATCATCTATGCAACAATATCCCCCAACAATGATTTCCTTCCTTCTCCTACAATTGGTACTAATGACAACACAAGCTTTTTGACATCAATGACAACATCAATATTCTCATACTTGCAAGAATATCTCCTTTGTCATTGATGGCGACACATGATGTGAAAAACCATCTAAGACACAACAGCTCTGCTCCATACCTATTTCCTTTTCTCTTTTCTCATTACTCACTCTCCCCCTTTCAACATATCTTTTACTTTTTACATGCATCATTATTCTTTCCCTCGTAAATTTCTTCTTTTTCACATGACTTTCTCCCCCTTTGACATCAATGGCAAAGGACAAAAGATTTGTATCACTGATATTTCTCCCTTTGACATCATTTATCCTTTTCACAAATGCTCTACAACTTTATTTCCTTCAATGCTCAGTATACTCCCCCTTAGGAGCACACACTATACTGCACCAATCAACAACCATTGCACAATGAAAAAAATTACTCCCTTTGACTACAACAACCAACAATGTCACTACCTACTCCCCTTGACTGCAACAACCAACAATGTCACTACCTACTCCCCTTGAGAGATAGCCACCAACATCAGTCAAGACAGAAGAATGGATCTTGAAATCCACTGGATTGATGCATCTCCTTATGCATCTAGTTTAAAGGAGGGGCAATAACCCCCAACTTCTCTTGAAGATACTTAAATGTATCCTTAGGAAGAGCCTTAGTGAATATATCAACAACCTGATCCTTTGTAGGCACATATTCAAGCTTTACTTCATTTTCTACAATTTGCTCTCTCAAAAAGTGATACCAAATTGAGATATGTTTTTTCCTTGAATGCATTACTGGATTCTTTGAAATATTGATAACACTTGTATTATCATAAAAGATAGAAATTGGTTCATCATTTACTAGTCTAATATCCTTCAATGCTTATCTCATCCACAACATCTATGTGCAACAAGATGCTACTATAATGTATTTTGCCTGTATAGTAGATAAAGATACTGAATCTTGTTTCTTGCTTAGCCATGAAACCAATCTGCATCCAAGAAAGAATACACCACCACTTGTACTTTTCCTGTCACCCACACAACCAACCCAATCTGCATCTATGTAGGCACTCAAAGTAAAATCACTATCCTTTGGATACCACAGGCCATGTTCCAGAGTTCCCTTCAAGTATCTAAATATCCTCTTCACTACTACAACATGTGACTCTTTAGGATATTCTTGAAAGCTAGCCACAAGACAAACTACATGCATGATATTCAGTCTAGTAGTAGTTAGATATAGCAGTCCAGCAATCATTGATCTATACTTGCTTTGATCAACCTTAGGAGATTTATCATTCTTGCTTAGCTTGCAACCAACAACCATAGAGGTACACACTGGTTTAGAATCTCTCATTCCAAATTTCTTCAACATTTTTTTGACATACTTTGATTGTGAAATGAAAATTCCTTTATCTATCTGATTTATTTGTGATCCAAGGAAGAAATTCATCTCCCCAAACAAACATTTCAAACTCTTTCTACATTTCCTCTACAAAATTCTTGCACATATCTTCATTTTCTCCAAATATTATGTCATCAACACATACAACCACAATCAAGGTTTTCTCTTTTTCAACTTTAAAGTAAAGATTGCTATCTGTGGTATATTTATTCAATCCTTGTTGTATCAAATATCTATCCAACCTTGCATACCAAGCTCTAGGAGCTTACTTCAATCCATACAATGTCTTCTTCAATCTTCAAAGCATAGTTGGTTTGTCTGATAATTGAAATCCTTCTGGTTGTTCTATTTATACCTCTTCTTCCAATTCTCTATTCAAGAAAGTAGACTTCACATTCATTTGATAAACTTTGAAATCCTTATGTACTACAAAATCCAAAAACATCCTAATAGCTCCCATTCTTGCCACCAGAGCAAATGTCTCCTCAAAATCTATTCCTTCAACTTGTGAGTAGCCTTTACACACAAGCCTTGCCTTGTTCCTTATTACTTCTCCATTCTCATTTAGTTTGTTTCTGAATACCCACTTAGTTCCAATCACATTCTTTTTTGCAGGTCTTGGGACAAGTTCCCAAGTCCGATTCTTCTCAAATTGCAACAGTTCTTCTTTCATAGCCTTGATCCAGTATTCATCTTTACATGCCTCAATCACTATTTTAGGTTCAACTTCAGAAAGTAAACATAGATTAACTTGTTCTTTAGCAACTTCCCTTCTTGTCAGTACACCTTTGTTCTTATCTCCAATGATTTGATTTTTAGAATAATTTTTTTGCACATATTTAGGAGTTTTAGGAGTCTTTTCTGGAGCTTCTTCCTCTTCAATCTACACTTCTCTTTCTTTAGATTTTTCTTCTTCTCTACAACAAGACTCATCTGATTCATATCCATCTATCATTAATTCTTTTGTAAATCTTCATCAAACTTGACACTTGCACTCTCAACAATATTTCTCAATCTCTTGTAGCATTAATAAGCTTTGCTTCTAGTAGAATAACCAAGGAAGATACCTTCATCAAACCTTGCATCAAACTTTCCTCAGTTATCTTCATCTATTTTGATATAACATTTGCTTCCAAACACTCTGAAGTTCTTGACAGTAGGAATCCTTCCATACCATAAATCATAGGGAGTCTTTGTACTATTTTCTCTTGCTTGAACTCTATTAAGTATATAAATAGTAGTATTAATTGCTTCTCTCCAGGCAACTTCTAGTAGATTTTCCTCTTTCATCATTATTCTTGCAGCTTCTTGAATAATCCTATTCTTTCTTTCAACCACTCCATTTTGATGAGGAGTCTTAGGGGTAGACAAGTTTCTCTTTATGCCATGATTATCACAAAAGATGTTAAACTCATTGGAGGTGAACTCTCCAAATCTGTCAGACTTCAAACATTTGATTTTCATATCCATTTCATTCTCAACCATAACTTTGAATGCTTTAAACTTGTTTAGAGCTTCTGATTTTCTTTGAGAAAAGTAACCCATGTCATTCTAGAATAATCACCAATTAGTAACATGAAATACATGTCACCTTGAAGAATTCTCACCCTTGTAGGACCACAAAGATCTGTATGCACTAATTCCAACAGTTTGACAATAGATTATTCTTTGAATTTGAAGCTTCTTGCTTGCTTTTGAATTTGACATTCTTTATAGACAACATTGATAGGCTTTGTAATCTTTGGAAAATCTCTCACAGCTTGAACTGAACTTATCCTCAATAGGCTATCAAAGTTGATGTGACACACTCTTTTGTGCCATAACCAACTTTCATTAATCTGAGTCATAAAGCAATGACCATCAACACCCTTAAGCTGATAAACATTTCCATATGTCCTTCTTTTTGAACAGTCCGGATAATTGAGGGGGGGTGAATCAGTTATCCTAAAACAATTTTCTTTTCTTTATTTAATCTAGATCAAACTTATACCAATCAGAAAATAATCAAATAGAGAAGAACATGAATGCACATAACAACACCAAGCACAATGAACACCAGAATTTACGTGGAAACCCAAGAAGGGAAAAACCATAGAGAATGCTAATTCTCAATTATAAAGCATTGGTTAAGGTGATACTGGTTAAGGTGATTATTACAAAGGCTCACTATAGGGTAGATCACTACCCAAATACAAAACAACAGATTGCAAAATAGTCTCACTAACAAAAGTGAGCTGATGAAGTTGCATCTATATATGCATGAATTTAGTTCCGGTTAAGAGCACAATTTCTGTCAGCAACAAATCCGATTAAGAATCTTTTGCCACCTTCCTTCCACAACCTTCGCACAAATTTCTGTCAAAATAAATTACTCCTTCCTTCACACTCTTCTATCTGTTCACACACATCATACTACTTCCATGCATCTACATCTTCAATTAAAAATAATTTCTCTATATATATGCATGTATACCCGTAGAACAAAATGAAGTTGGCCACATAATATCTTCATAGTCTTCTAAGTCGGCCAAACACCATTTGAGTTTAGATTGCCACACACTAGTACACAAACAACAATATATGACTAAATAAACTACTAAAAATTGCATATAAATGACTAATTTTAGTCATTGACTATTAGTAGTTTATTTGTAGTCATTTATAACACCACTAAATTTATGACTAAACAATTTTAGTCATTGATTTTAGCCATCAATTTGGTCATTGATTTAGTCATGGTAGTGATTTATTTAGTCATATATTAGTCATTAATTTAGTCATATATTCAGTCATTAATTTAGTCATTGATTGTTGTTAACTGGTCATTTATTTAGTCATGGTAGTCATTACTTTAGTCATATATTTACTTGTTTCCATTAATTGGTAGTAAATATAGTCATGAAATGAATAATTTACTAAATACCATAAATTTTATAATGCAAAACTAACATAATATTAAACTTGAACTAAAACATAAAAGCAAATAAAAATATTACATATACGAACAAGCTACAACATGCTAGAATTAAAAGATTGATTCAACATCATGATAAATAAAGGTAATTTGCAATAAGTTTTTTAATGCATATATATATATATATATATATATATATATATATCAAGTTACAAGATGTCAAAGTTGTCTAAGAGTTTCCAACTCTTTCAAATACACCATGATAATTAAGATCCTTGAACAACATATTGAAAATACTACATAAAGCAGTGAACCAAGATGTCTAACATTAACTAGTACATGATAAACATGTTCAACTATGTCATTTTTTGCAAATAGTTTAGTGGCCATCGTGTGAAGGTTCCCTCTTTCTCTTTCAGACAAACAACTCCATCTATTTTGTCTTCATAAACAAGGGGTATGTTACTTTTGACGCTTAAAATGTTTACATTTGCATCTCCTATTCCTTTCAAGTTGACTCCATGTACAATAGATAGGGAGTGAATTCGACCAATGCCCACAACATCGCCATCAAACGGATCCAACATCCTAACTTTATCCCCTTCTTTGAGTTTATCAATAAATTTTTGCAAAAATAAAAATAAAACACATTATATTAGATAAGTAATGATTACCCTTGTTTGCATAATAAAACAACCATTACTTACTTAAATAGTACTTGCATGTGTGTGTTAAAATAATTGCAAAAGGAAAATTTAAAAAATAATTGCAATGATCAATCTAATTTACTAAAAAAACCAACACTCGTAGCAATTCTTACAATGTTACTATTAGCTTCATGCTAATTAGATACAAAGGCCACAAATATAAACACTATATTACCATGCACGCATACCAGACACATAAGGTTATGACATCACTATTACACATAAAAAAGGTAGCTAATGCACAAAAACAAAGAATGCAATATGAGAGCACTACTACTACTGCTGCAAGGTGAAGGTGAAATACATTGGGATGTACAAAAATAGTGGCATTAAAGCTCTAAAATATAACCCCATGCAGTCAACATAACCCTATCAATGATGACATATAAAATAAGAACAAAGAACAAAATTTATCAAGACAACATGTGACAACCATTAAGAGCAGTCATTGAGGAAACAATGCAGTCTTTCTCTGTGGCTTTCATAACAGCAGTAAAGGAGTAACAAATAAGGTTGGATGTAGAGGTCATATAAATAATAGAGAAAGATCCTTTCACTATTAGAAAATAGTGTAAGAGTATGCAAAAAGAAGTAAGGAATGATGTCCAATGAACAAGTAGTAGTAGTAGTGAGTTTCATGGCTGTAGTAGTAGTTAAGTGCAAGGGCAATGAGTTTTATGGTTGTAACAACGAGTTTAATGGATCAAGCAACAAATATCATTCCTAAACAACAAGAAGACATTAAGAGAAAGTGGAAAGAATATCAAAAGAAACTTTTTTTTAATAACAACAACCATAATGAAGAGTTAACAACAGATCCATGAAGGAAAGAACATCAGTTATCATCCAATGAAAGAAGCAACATGCTAAGTTCAAGTTGTTGATAAGGTCAATTACAATGCCCTAAAACACAATCAAGCATCATAAAGTATTGAAGTGCCAACAATCCACACTGAAAAGTGACAAAGTAGGTACAATGATTGTTCTACGGGTTACATTCAATGTTTTAGTTGTCTATTCACTATTCTATAAGCTTGTTCACTGTTTGAGATCATAATAGTCATTAATACATGAAGGGTTTCAAAATCAAGGAAAAGTAACGTTTCATAGCACTCACCTCAAGTTCAACACCAATAGTACTATCAATATCATGCATATACTCCTCAAATTCAGCATAATCACTATCAACATTGTCCTGAAGTTGTGTAGCTTTGCCGAGAGCTCTATTGACAGGGTCTTTTCCTTTTTGTTCTGCTTTCATATAATTGCCCTGCACGTGGTTTAATCATCATGCAAAGTTAATATAAGTCAAGTAAAGAATGTAAAAACTATAAATTTTTGTCCACAACAACTATTATATTACCTCAACTTCAGCACAACTATGATTGACATCAAAGCATTGTTGTTTTTGTGCTGCTTTGATAAAATTGCTTTGCATATAGTTTAACCATCAAGCAAAAAAATATATCCAGATGAGTAATTCATGTAAAAAATAGTCAACAGAGCCTTTCCAAGCATAAAAGTCACAATAGGTGGAATGGGTGAAAATCTATTTTTGTAGACTCACAAACCCTCAACTCTGTCTTTACAGACCCGTTTCAGCAATTTGACTACAAAATGCACAAAATTTTTCAAGAATCCACCAAATGATAAAAAAAATTGAAGTTAACTCACTCAACCACCTAATTCAATGCAAAAGAAAACAAGGAAACCCTATATGGGCAAGTATAGAAGCTTGGAACTACAAATAATCAAAAATTTCTGAGAAAAGAACATAACTTCAAGAGTTTTATTATTGCTTTATGATCCATAGCAGTAAAAATATTTTGGGGAAAAATCGGCAAACCAAAAGTATAAGATTTTTTGAAAAAATCAAGAAAAAGTTTGGAAAAAATTGGATTTTTTTAAAAAGGTAAAAATTGTAGAACAAGAGATACAAACTATTTTTTTGAAATTGAAAGGCATTTCCATAGCATAGAGATATAGAGAGCAAATAAAATAAAGATTTTAACTAATGAATTGTAAAAAATAGATTTTTGTAGTTTATATTCATATCGTTGATTACATTGCATTGCACATCTTTCAAACTCAAAGAATTACTTCACATTGCATAACTAATAATTAGATGCTGATAGATGAGAAAATTTTAATTACAATATAGTTTTTAGAAAGTCAACCTAAGGAGTTATGCAATTACTTCACATTGTATAACTAATAACTAGGAGAAGTTGCCAATTGCATTTTCTTGTCATGGCATTCTATGAGACCACATTTCTTTGAGGCATTTTTTCAAACAGTTCATTGCCTTGTCTATGCTACCACATTTTTCATACATGTCTACCAAAGCATTTTGTCAAACAGTTCACTGCCTTGTTGCTATGGCTAAAAACCTAAAACAAGTGCTTTCAAACAAGCTATGGATGCTTGGAAAAAATCTATCAAAAGCATAATAGTAAGCAATAGCATAGACAAAGCGGTGAACTCTTTGAAAAAATTCCTAAAAGAAATGAGGTCTCATGGTGATGGAATGTCATGACAATCAAATTTCTTTTGATTGTCATGACATTCCATCACCATGAGACCTCATTTCTTTTAGGAATTTTTTCAAAGAGTTCACTGCCTTGTCTATGCTAGCACATTTTTCATACATGTCTATCAAAGCATTTTATCAAATAGTTCATTGCCTTGCTGCTATGGCTAAAAGCCTAAAACAGGTGCTTTCGAACAAGCTATGTGTTGAGACAAGGAATTCTCTAAATATTATATCAAATCCTACTACCCAAACACTTGCTCTATGGACAAAGCAGAAGAATACAAGGAAGCCTCGACTTTTGGATGCAGTACAAGAATTGAGAGGGTCAGCTATGGTTAAAACAATGAGAGACACAACTCCTACAAAAGCTGCCACTATGACTATGCATTCTGCAATGTTCACTAAGGATGTAGTAGAAAATATGAAAAAGAAGATTAATGAATATGAGAAAATGTTGAAATTATCAAATGATGAGATGAAAAAATTGTTTATTGAAAATGTAAAGCTAAATCAGCAATTGTAGCAAGCCACCACAGTGAGAGGAGATGAAGTAATTGTCTATCACCCACCTGTCCAAGTAGAGGATCCACGAATACAACAAATGAAAAATGAAATTGATAAATGGAAGAAGCATAACATGGAGGATGTCCAACATCATATCATAGAGGCTCCAAATTTTCTTCTTCTGTATGAACTGTCAATAAAAAGATAATGTTTTCTCTATGTTTTTTGTGTTCTCTCCAGATTTTCTTCTTCTGTACGGACTGCACAGGCTCATAAATGTTCTGAATTTCATTATTTAGTGTAGTATATTGTGTTATATTTAAAATGAACTTAGATGAATGATCACCAAACAATATTCAAAGACAAAGCAATTTAACTCCAATTTTTCAACATTTGCTTAAGCCTGCCCTAGTAGCACTCCTAACTTGATTTTAGGCACTTTTCTCAATATCTTCCCAAAACACTTACCAAAAAAAAGGATTATTCAGACACCCATTACAGAGTTACAAAAAATATCTTAGCCCCCCATATGAATCCTTTGGAATAAATTTGAGAAAACCGACTTTTCCACCGATTTACGCTTCTAAATAGGTCAAATTTACAAAGGAACCCCTCCAAGATTTCAACCCCAAACTAAAAAAACTTGAAATAGTCTTGATTTATGCTTCAAAACAAAGGATTCACTAGGTCTTAGGACCCCCAAAACTTAATTTGATCCCCTACTCAAAAACCCTCCTTGTAGCCTAGGAACCTAGGGTTTTAAAGCACCCTTATTGAAAATGCATATTTCCAACCCCTCCAAGCGACACCAACTGCTCAAAAAATTTAAGTTAGACTCCCTCAAGCTTTAGAAACTCTCACATGCCCTTTGGAAATGTTGCACCACCACTCTATAGGTCTGCACCCTCCTTTTCACCATGAAAACAACCTTTTAAGACCTTGGGGTTACACTCCAACTTACATTCCCTGCACTCAACCCAAAAGAAAATATATCCTAACACTTTATTATGCCATTCCATTGAGACATAGGTGAAAACAATAGATGGAATGACAATTTACATCATTAAGTTCCCAAATAGAGCCTTTGCTGCCCTCACATAGGTAGTTCCAGAAAACCAAGGAGATCTTTTACAAAAAAATGGAGTTGACTCTCAAAAGGAGTTTATTTTAAAGATAAAACAATATACTACACTAAATAATGGAATTCAGAACATTGATGAGCCTGTACAGTTCGTACAAAAGAAGAAAATTTGGAGAAAATAGAGAAATTAGGGGAATCAGTCTTGTTTACCTTGTTCATGGGCCAAAGGTGTATTAAGGGATTGACACCCCCTTATGGTTTAAAAACCTGCACTTCTGAGACCTAACAGATCATTCATTGATCTCATAGTTAATTTTTCATAAAACTCACAGTCACAACATTTAGGACAATCATAATGGATTTCAATGAAACAAAAGGCAAAATTTCATAGATTCACTGTTCTATATATGATCGTAATACGTTGCCTGGAGATCACAAGAGTAATTTTATAAAGGCATGTTGTGGAAAACATTTATTAAATTTGCAGACATCTTTAGAATATAATATAAAGATGATATAGTTGAGAATCAAAATATTGAGGGATAACCTCTTACCTGATCTAAACCCGTGGAATTATGGTCATTCCATGCACAAACTATAGGCTTAATAGAGGCAGCCAACTGTGAAAATTTCTCAGTGAGATAGTTTAAGCAACTCATTATATGTCGGTACTCTTCATTTGACTTAACATGATTTGGAGAGGCTCTTACTGGGCATTCAATAGATCGCTGTGAAATCTCTGTTGACGAACTAGATTTCCTCATGATACTAGCATTAAATTTAGTACGATCTAGTGCTGCCATATAATTGAAACATCTTCTACACTTGCTTCACTATTATTGTTTTCCACCTAAAATACAATGTCAATTTCAACATATAGTCAGTTCAATAAAAAAATGAAATAAATAACACAATGTAAATTGAACCAAAAATCCATACACTTACTCCACATTTGTCCATTTTGGCCTGCAACCCACCTCGACCAAATGTATATTTAGTCCTCACATTATCTCTTGCTCTCTTGCCTCTGTTACTCTTTGTCAAATATTCTTAGGAACACATACTTTCTTTTAATGACTCCCACTCTTTGGGAGATAGAGTGTTGTCTAACATCTCTTTTCCCTCCATGATTGTTTTTTTGCAATTGTATCTAAAAGTGTTCATCAGAAGTCTCATCTTGTGCTTGTAATATTTTCTAGAGATTTTTCCACCAACAGTGTTAAAGGAATTTTCCATTTTTTGTATAATATATTCCACATTTCATGGATCTTGCTCTGCAAAACTTGATTTGAAGACATCCAAATGGGCCCTACATCTTACACCCAACTTGGAGGCCCACCTTGCAACATTTTGCCCAATGGGTTCACCATCTCTTGATACCTCAACCAAGAATGGCTTCTTCCCTTCTAATATTCTTTCTTTTGCGTTCCTCTCTGTAGATCTATATAAATCTTGACTCAATCTTTGTCTTTTAACATAAGTAGGCACATCTTCTATTTCACCACTATAAATATTTCTGGCTGATCCACTAATTCCTTCAAAAGTTGTAGATGTGACAGGTGCACTCTCAGGCACATTAGATGCAAGAAGAATCTCTTCATGACTTTGATTAACCGGGACTTCATGCTCCTTGGACACATCACATGTGGCATGAATAGGTAGATCAATAGTGGTCTCCACAAATTTCACTTCATCACAACTATTTTTTTTCACCAACTTCATTTGTTGAATCATGAAAGCGTTGGCTTCTACGAGCTGGCAACATTGCACCTTTACTTTCTTTTTGTTTTTTCTCTGCATTTTATCTGCTCTATTTTTCTTGCCTGTAAAACAAAAAAAAATAGCATATCATGTCTTATATACATAAAGCTCTTGGCTATAAAATCTCATTAAACAGTATTAAACAAATAATCTACTACTTAGTTGATTTACAACTTGCCTATTTGGAAAACCAAGACATGATAAATATTCATTATTCTTGGCCACACTTTCTTCATGAAAGCGCTCATAATATGTCACTGTAATTTCAACATTGTGATCACTATCATCTAATTTGCACCTTTCATTCTTTTTCTTCATTTCCTAATGTCTAAAAAAATAAAATGTATAAACTAGCAAGTTGATATAAAGATAATTAACTGTAACAAAAATTGCATAAATACAAGTTTACGAGGTCTTAGTTTTAATGAACAGTCATTAAAACACGTACGAAGTATAAAGCATTGCAAACAACAACAATCATTAGATGTTGTGGGTATTTCAGTCAATGGATATTAAATAATGGTGCTCTGCAGAAATCCCAGTTGCATAAAAAACTTAGCAATGTATTTGAATCAATCCATCAAATCTTTAGCAATAATGTTTTCATTCATGGTTCAATAAAAAAAATGTATTACCAAATTTTAACTAGACATGAACTTGTAGCATGGAAACCATTTTGTACAACTAAACCAATGCTTTGCTTAGGTGATAGCACCATCACTAAGAAATGTCTATGGTGTTTGGTGATTCTTACTTCTATTGTTTAGTTACATAATAATTTGTTCATAACATCCAGATACATTCATGAAGGTGTAGATTTCATGAAAAAGAATAGATATGTTTGAGTGGACAGTGAGTTACAAGGAAGGAACACCATGATTTGAGGACTTAGTCAAATAGTAGTGAACTTCAAGATATATGCAAAACAGTGAAGAACATTTGATCAAAGCAAAAAAAAAAACAATGACCTTACAATATATAAAGATACATATGAGACAGTGATTTCTAGTGCATAAAGTCAGAAGCACAAATGCTGATAATAGTGATATCATTGTTAAAAATAATGTGAAGACAACAAAGGATGTGAGCAGCATGTAATGTGTTGGGACTATAAAATTTTCAAAATTTTATAGTAGCTTACATTCGTAAACTCCACAAGGTAGCCACATCTTGAGTGCAAAATTTCTATAATCCTCTTTACATATCATATCCACCAGTGATCCCATCATATTTGACCTTTTGACACACAAAAATCCCTCTGATCATCATTGAGCAGGAGCCTCTGAATAAATAATCCATATCAGCATGACTATGTCCATGTCTCTCCGACCCATAAGTTATAACCTTTCAATTCAAGCATTTCTGGCATATCGGAGAAAGGTCAACATTGTCACATTGATCAACAAATAAGGAGGATACATATTCAGGAAGACAAAGCCTGTTGTTTCACCGACAAAAAGGTTATTGACAAGAACAATACCATCGAAGTGAGATCCTCAAGTCAACCCGAGCATACATGTCATGCCGATGGACTTTCATCGGTAAGAAGTTCACTCTATTTCATCGATAAAGCAAAAAGAAACATGTCGGGGAGACATGTGCTGTTAGAATGATTTTCAAATGTCTTCTCGATTCCATATGTTACATCGATGAAAGTAATATTAGAGAGAGTGTTGCCAATTCATCCGAAGGAGGAAGACGATACATCAGGGAGACTTATAACGTTAGAGTAACTTTCAGATCTTCCAGCGATACTTATTCTCTTACCGATGGTAATACGAATGGATCAAAGCTCATCAGAGTAACACTTGGTGACAATTCTAATATCTAAGTGACTTAATAAATCTCTTTTCAAAGGTGATATGAATCAAAAGATGAACTATTTAACATCGGTAAGAATGATATTTTCTCTCCCTGACCATATAAGGTATCTAATGAACACTCTGCTTGATTCAAACTCATAGATTGACCAGAGTTTAAATAGTTCATGTCGATATAATCATTCGGTCTAACAGTGGGAAATTCAAAAAATTTGCTACACTTGTGTTCAAAGCTGGACATTAATGGCCGCACAGATACACACTATATAGATAATTCTCTAAGTGAAATGAGAATGATTGAGGAGAATTTGTAGGGTTGGAAGCAAAAGGAACAGGAGAATGGACATAAGCTAGAGAATTTTGTGCAGCCGAAGATTTTCAAGTAAGCATGTGAATCCTCTGCAATTGTATTTTCAATTCTGTTAATTTGAGAAAATAAAATGGAGGGTTCGAGCTCTGGAAAATCAAAAGGTAGAAAAAATCAGGGTAAGGGTAGTCATCCTAGGGGAAAAAAGAAAAAATATTGAGACTAGGGATGAATCAAAAACAATTGAAAGGAAATTGAATCAAGATCTTATTGAGCAACTACCTGGCTCGAGACCTAAGGACAAATGTTCTGCACAACTTAGGGTAGACGTGGATAGATTTGAGGATAAATTCAAACACATAGGGGATGTGTGGACTTCAATTCGGGGATATGAACTATTTATGTTTCACTATCATCGAAGGGATAGGTTCCATCCAGTATGCAATCCTTGGAAATTCAACCTAGGAAAATTGGCTGTCCCAAACATATTTGTGGATGTGGAATTAATAAAAATATTAGCTACCCATTACAATCTAAAACTCAAAGCTATCTGCAATTCATTGGGTAAACCTATCATACATGTGTCAGAAGCTACAGTTTGTGAAGTTTTTAACCTAGAAGGCACATGTGACGAAGCTATTGTGCATGAGAATTTGGAGAACAAATTCAGGAGAATGGATACCACATATAGGGGTGGAGATTACCATTGCATAGACCTAAAAGGGATGGAAATCTGGTTCCACTGGATGACAATGATGGGCCTCCATTTCATGTAGACTTATTTGAGCCCTATTTGAAATATACATACTTATCAGTATGCCAGGTGTTAGGGATGAAAGCTCCTAAGATTATGTCAATTGTACCAATTATAATTGCAGCTGATGTTCAGTATCACAATGCTAGACCCTTTGATTATGCTTCACACATCTTCAAAGGAATTGATTCAGGGCTAATGGAAATAAAGAATGGATCCCCTATTTTACATTTCAAGAAATACTCTATTTTTATGCATATAATATTGTATTATGGACAAGAATTGGGAATGTGGCTAGAAGAGCTAAGGATTACATAGTTTGATAGGAAGGGTAAATTGTTACCAATTCAATTATGGACTGCTATTTGGGATAGAAGGTTTTCCAATTCAAGTTTTGTGCATTTTGAAGAATACTTTGTTAAACCATTGTACAGATTCTTTAATCATCCTTGTGACTATGCATTGTCTAATGAGATTAAGAGGTTCCTCAGACCCAAATATTTCAATGGACCTATTGGTCACAACTGGGGAGATTGGTATTGTTTTGAAGATGCTACTATGATTAGAGTGTATGGTTTTGAAGATACATCATTCATCTTGCCTAAAATAGTGCCTGATAGAATTGCCTACTTGGAAATTGTTAGGAAAATGGATTACTCAAGTGTAATGAATTTAAGTTCCTTTGGAAAACAGGCATCCATGCCAAGCACTTTGTGCTTTGGAGATTTCACTATATTGTCAAAGGAAGGGTATGATTTGATTGTGGATAAGTTATTGCATTTTAATTTGAAGAAAGATCCACCATGAAAAGGGTTTGATCCAGAGGGATACATTGACTTTGCTAATAAAAATATGAACTTAGGTGGGTATAATCATATACCTTATCAGTATGATGTTTTGATCAAAAATTTGGATTTCAATGAAGCTAAGAGGGTTGTTGATGAATATAACAAGGGATTAGAACAAAAAATAAAAGAGATACAAGATGTGGAGCTGTTATCTTTTGGTGAGGAGTCACCTGGTGATGAGGGGTCTCAAGGTCCAACTTATAAAATCTCCAAATTGAAAACTAAGGATTATAAGCTTCCTCCTAGAGAACCAAAAATTGAAGAGGGTTCAGATACAAATAGGAGGCAAATGGCTTATAGATCCTTTGTAGCAGATGATGAGTTTGTTAAATCTCTAGAATTTAGAGCCTTCTGGTATAAATAGAAGGGAAAAGCAATAAGAGAATTGGTTGAAAATGTAACACTGAATAATGAGGATCAATTATTGAGTAATTTGAAGCTAAGTGTGGAAAAGGAAATGAAAGATATGACCCTAGAGAGAGAGAGAATATTGCTAGAAGATTCAGGTGTCATGATTTTCCTAGGATTGGATCTAAACTTTGCCCTTGTTTTTGACAATTTCTTGAAGGATAACAATGCTACACATAAGCTTAGCCCTGAGGGAGTGACAAAAGTGTATACAGGATGAAAGTATAACCCTAATGAAGGTTCCCTTATGATCAGGGCCCTATATCCACCACATAAGAAGTCTATTATTATTGACACTGAAAAGGATTTTGGATATGTCCTGACATTGAAAGTTGGAGAAGTTGATCCTGTGGCTACAAATGAGATTGGCACCATGTTGCCAAGCTAAATAAAGCCCATATCCAAACATTGATCAAAGAAAAGGAAATGTATAGAATAAACAATGAAAGGATAATTAGGGAAAATGATCACTTGAAGGATATGATTGAAAAAACATTGAAAGGATCCACTAGGTTGCTGACTCAAGGAGAAAGCTCTTAAACAAAGGACAAGTGGGAAGGATCAGTTGTATATTCTCAAGGAAAATTTGATACACTTTATGTAGTGATTAGAAAAAGACAGGATAAATTGATGGTTTGGTTGGAAAACTCTGGGGAACTCACTTAAAGAATTATGTTGCAGAGAAGAAGCATATAAGAATTACTGACAGAATCCAAGAGAAATTTCAAGAAATACAGAAGAGAGATACTCTTGATAATCAAGCTATAACTACTGCTAAGTCAATTTTAAGAAATCACGAAGATTACTATGAGGAACTTCAAGGAGATGCAAAAGGATTAATTGATGCCACAAATGAAGGAATACCAACACTATTTGAAAATGATGGAAAAACAAAAGAAAATACTAAATGGATTGAAGAATGCGAGTTGATACTACAAAAGACTTTGGAAGTGGCTACAGGTAAAGACTCGACATTGGATGAAGCATGCAAGCAGAATGAGAAAATGGTGAACACAGAGATAGCAGTCAAGAATACATTAGGAGATGTTGATACATATTCATATTGCATACAACATTTATATATGAAAACCTATTCATATTGCATTCATATATGAAAAAATATTCATATTGCATCCTCATTTTTATATGAAAACATATCCATATTGCATTCATATAGCAACTTTGTTCAACATTAAAGCTTTGAAACAAGTATTAGTCTAAAGGTCCGTGTCCTTAAAACATAAAACAGTCTTAAAACAACATAAAAGTCTTACATAAAAGGTCATAAAATGGGGCTCATCAATAATCATATGCATTTCCAACAAGATCAGAATCTTGATCACTCGTGTCTGCATCTACTTGATTTTCTTCCTCATCCTCATTTGTGACATGCAATACACTATCTCTCTCGATTTCTTCATTGGTAATCAAAATCTCTTCTTCAAACAGTCCCTCATTCTCTTCATTCACTTCTTCGAATGCTTCTTGTAAATTAACATATTGCCCATCAGGCATTACATCAACAACTTCCATGGATTTTTATCTCAAATGAGACTTTGTTTGAATGACATATGACCAACTTGGGCTTCTTACATCATCAATTAGAAATGATTGGTTAATTTGAAGAGGGGAAACATACGACACATATATCTCTGATAAAAATTGTCATGTATTTGCATGTACAAATCCATACTCATCAAATTGTACTACAGATGGTCGGATCCACTTACATTTTAATAATATAGGACTATTTTCACCAAAATCCACTTGAATAATTTCTTGGATGAATCCAACATAAATTTTTTTCTCAATTTCATGAAGAAATTCAACACTAACAACACAATCACAATTTGTCTTTCCTTTGTATTTTTCTTCCACTCTTAAATGACTACCATAGGCCCACATTCCACTAAAATGCATAGCCCATAAATGTCTAGGTTGTGAAAGCTCACTTTCCTCTATTGCTATATCTTGACCTTCTTCTTTTGCATCACTGATTGCATTAGCAATCCATTCTTCAAATTTTGGAAAAGAATCACCTCTAATCAAATCATGACATCTGCACCTTTGAGGTCGATGTTGCATCCAAGTTTGATTCTCTTCTTCATATTTTCTACATAGAATAATGACTTAAAAATAGTAAGATTAATAATATAAATGTGTAAATACAATTGAGTAAATAAATTATTGTGTAATTTTTTTTTACTCGTGCCACTTATCGAACGAAGATGTGTTTTAAAGAATAAAGGCATGTATTGCACTTATTTCTTGATATGATATCTTGAAGTGACATCCATTGCCTTCTAATACTTCACCTGCAACTCTCTCATCTTCGTAATTATCCCATACATGTTGATTGACATTTTCAAAATACTTCATATATTTTGTGCAAAATCACACGGCCTCTTGCATTGAATATCCATCAGACATGTTGCCTTCTGGTTTTTCCCTAGTACAAATAATTTTTTTCAAAACCTTCATATATCATTCTATAGGATACATCCATCTCATTCTTACTAGGCCACATTCTCTAGTTCATATTCTAGATGTATCAAAAGATGCATAGAAATGTTAAAGATTGCTAGTAGAAATTCTCGTTCCAATAGACAAAGGACTTCAACAACCTCCTCCCTCAAGGATCTAATACATGTAAACTCATTCTCTTTAATATTAGGCCCAACCCTATAATTGCCAATCTTGGCCCCTTTGCCAAACTTGATATATTTACCACAATAGGTAAAATATTCTCGATTATGACATGATAGTCATGGGTCTTGAGGCCTCTTAAGCTATTAATGTCAGTATGGATTTTGATGTTGCTACTTATATATCCAATGGGAAAGTGAGTCTGGGACATCAAGTGTAAGAATTGTGCACGTTGTTCCTTTGTCCAGACATAAGGAGCACTAGGTTTTCTATATTTTTCATTATCATATTTTTCAACCCAAATATTTTGACGAATCTTTATTTCTTGAAAGTCTTCACATGATGAAATAGTATCAAGAGCACCAAAAAGAGTTTCTATAATAGCATAAGCTAAATTTTTCTCACTATGCATAAAGTCAACAGTATGCCTAATGGCTATATCCTTAAAGTATGGCAACTTATACAATATGCACAATCATTTTACACCGCTTTCATTACATGGATCATATCTACTTCCAACAATCTCATCATTTTCAATAAATGACATTCTTTTTTGTCCATTCTCAACAATGTAATCACCTATTATTAGCAATGGCGCTTCACGGTTCTCTTCTTGACCATTGAAACATGTTTTTTGTTGACGATATGGATGATCCATTTTAAGGTAAGCATGATGTCCACAATAAATAAACTTATGCAAAATTCTTGAGTGCCTCACAAAATCCTTAAAGTTGCAAGCAGGACATCCATGGTATCCATCAACATAGAGACTAGACAATGTGCCATATATAGGAAGATCATAAATCGTAAACAATAAGGAAGCTCTTAAAGTGAATTTGATTGAATTACCATCCCTTAAAGATTGATTTGCTTCAATTAATTTCCACAATTCAATTAGCTCATCATATAATGGATCTAGATAAGCATCTATTGTATCTGAAGTCACACTTTTATTTCCTAGTATAATCAATGATAACATTAAGAAAAATGGTTTAGTTGCTAACCATGGAGGCAAGTTATAATTTATTAGAAACACTAGCCAAGTTGACCATTTAGTAAATTGATCTAAGAATGGGTTCACCCCATCTAGAGCCAAACCCAACCTTATATTATGAGGATCTTGAGAAAAATCAAGCCATATGTTATCAAATTCCATCCATGTCTTAAAATCAGGCACATGTCATTGTTTTCCACCAATGCTCTTATTTTTAGCATGCCACTACATAAGTTCAAAAATGTCTATGCACCTATACATTTAGAGTAATTGTGGAATTATTGGAAACTGGTGAAGAACCTTTCTAGGAACCACAACTGATTTCAACCCTTGTTTATACCTTAATTCATGACATTTCAGACATTCACTCTCATTTGCAAGATTTTTTCAAAATAATACACAACCATTCACACATATGTGGATGTTTTCATACCCCAAGCCGAGCTTACTGATTTTATTTTTACATTGACTTCATTTTGTTGGCAATGTGGAGTCAGCTGGTAACAATAAACTTAATAATGCCAAGAGCTGATCTACACTCTCATTTGTCCAACCATGCACCACTTGCAAGTTAAGAATTTGAAGGATTGTTGTCAAATGAATTAAATTGCAATTAGCATACATAGGATTTAAAGAAACGCCCATTGACTTGGCCCAATCATCGTTTAGACCCTCATTCAACATTCTATCAACTTCAAACCCTTCATCAAACATTTCTACCTCTTCATCTATGTTTGGTGCTACTTCATCTATGTTTGTTGCCTCTTCATCTGTCACAGTATGGAATTCTATCATATCTTCATAATAATTGTAATCCCAAGGGCTTATACCACTATGCCCATATCTTATCATATGTTAATAAATCATATTTCTTTTTTTCACCTTTCCACCAAGACAATTTTTACATGGACATGGATATTTGTCAATGTCCCTCTCATCAACTACTCTCTCATCATATGCATGATATTGATCCGTAGTCAAAATTTGACGCTCATCCATCTATAATATTGTGTATTCCTATATTAATTTAGTTTATGATTTAAAGAAAAAAACATAAATTTGAAAACAGAGATGCCTAAACATTGTTGAAAGTAGTCACTTTTAGTACAAACCATAACATAAAGAAGAGGATATAATGAGTCATTGTTTTGAGATCTATCTTACATTCATTTTAAGTTTACCTACTGAGAATGGAATATGCTTGTGTTTCCTATCAACTTACTTTTGGAAATGAGGGTTTCAAATTACCTCTGAATTCACTATAGAGGGCCTCATTGACTTCAAATTCATTGCAGCAAACTCCAAATTCCTTGCCCGCCTTTTCAAAAGTCTCTAGGTTCTATCCAAACAAGCTTTATCGCCCATGCAAGTGCTTCAATACCTGTCCATGAGAATAAAAAACCTCAACAACAATCCAATTTCATTCCCATGCCAACAATTATACACTTTACAAGCTGTCCAACTTATAAATATAGACAAGTTATGTAAACCACTAGATAAATAGCATTTAAAGGTTTTTCGTCTCTGACTTATAATCTATTTTTGAGTTCAGCTAATACAACTATTTTTTTTGGTTTGTTTTCATGGTTGTTACTCATGCAACTTGTACTTTCATATCCCTTTGAGCTGCTTTCTATATTTCTTTCTTCTGCATTGGTTGTGTTATGAAAGTAAAACTTGAAAGTTCCCCTACTAATAAGATTTGAGTCTTTAGTTGTTTACTTGTTTTTGTGATATTTGAATTTTGAGTCTTAATAGATAAGTCCAAATGCTTATCTAGATTGATGTGGATCTTGCAAAGTCCACTCTTGAAGGCTCCTAAGTGGTTGAAGAGACCAGTTGGTGTTAGTTTTGGATTTGGAGGAAAGCTTGCTTCATTTCAACCCGGTACAACGTCACAGAGTGATGTTGGCTCTTCTGAGGTAGAGTACAATTTATTCTTTGGTACATGTCATTAAGATGAGATATGGTCTTATTTTTTTGCTATTTTCATAGGTATATATACATAATCTTGTTACCGAGGATAGTCTGGTGCTTCATTCAATAGAGTTTGAAGCTACAATAGTAGATGGTGAGAAATCATCATTGAGCTTTGTGCGACAAGAAGTCTCAAGATTCTCAATTAATTATTTGTGGATACTTTTTGAATGGGATTAATAAGAATTTACATTCATTTGTATTGTTTCACTTGCAAATTTTTGGTTTTTTCATTGATTTAGTTTGGAATAAGAGAGGGAGACATGGAATTTCCTAAGAGTCATGTTTGAAGATGAAGGAAATGCTAGGACAAAGCTACTTGAGCACCTCGGATTTCAAGTGCAGTCAACAGAGAATCAAGATTTATAGGAAGCTCAATCTGCCAACATTGATGATATGAGCAATGAAATAAGCAATAATGTCACTCTTGATGATACAACACAATTAGATCCATCAGTTCAGTCAAAAGGTGGACAAGATGTTACATCCCCCAGAGACAATGGCGAGGAGTTTTTTGATAATTTTCATAGTTCAAAAGAAGATTCCTCACTTCCTCTCACTGAAAATGATTTTTTTGTTGGGAAGGATACCCTAGGCAATGGAGAAGAGGTGCAACATGGAGCTCCTAAAGATTTGACTGAATACTAAGAATGTGATGAAGCCATTCAAATTTCTTTAGTTGTTGGTGATTATAAGGGAGCAGACATGCAATGCTTGTCAACAAACAAGATGGAAAATGCACTTCTCATTGCTCATGTCAGGGGGAGTTCTTTACGGGAGAAAACTCGTGATGAATATTTAAGAAAAATGAATTGTTCCTATCTTAATGGTATGCTTCTATACTAATTGCATGGAATTTGCAATGTCTTAAAGTATTTTAATATTTTATGTTTTACCCTCGTATTCAACTATCTGGATTTTGAAGGCTAACTGGCTCTGTTTATCTAAAATATATTTCTTTCTATGGGATATTTTCTCACTTAACACTATTAGTGCAGGTGGTTCTGCTATGGTCAATAATGATCTTATTGGCCTTGTGAACAACAGGCCTTTGAAATCCTAGAAAGAAACTCTTGCTTTACTTTGTACACTAAGTGTTTTTTCCCACAAAAATTAGTTAAACAAAAAATTATGTAAATTGGATAATGCAATTTTGATTTGGAGCAAATTGTACTTGACAATAAGTTTTTTTTATAATGCATTCTAATTTCTATGAGTTGTAGTTTGAAGTTTTTGATATAATGAGAAAGAGTATAAATTTATGCATTGTATCATACAGTTGTGTATAGTATTTTAAAACATTTATCATACTTGTATCATAGATATAAGACTTGGACATAAAACAGTCTTGGCAGGCTGATTTTTGACTTAAGACTTGGAGGACTCAACACAGACTTGTCAGGATGAATTTTTGACTTGGATGTTGAAGGTAGGTTTTCAAATCAAATAAACCCTACCCCATAGAGTGATGCGTGTTTTCCATTATATTTCATTGAATTCTCTTGGAAAAGAAATAAAATTAGTTGTGATGGTTTTTGGTTCACTGTTGCCAATTGATTCTAAGTTTTCTTTAATAGGCTTGGGGTTATAAGATCAAAGGGGTCTCTAGTAGTCAATAGAGAAAGAATTCCAGTCCTTGAAGAGATTGTAACAAAGATGTGATAATCACAAAGCACAAGATTCAAAGCAATGAGATCATAATGTAAAAACAAAAGAGAAAAAATGTTTTTTTATCATAACAATGATTTTAAGGATTGACTATGAAGAATAATCATCATAAGATAGCAGTGAATACAAACAATGACAATGCCAATGAGTTATCAATACAGTGAATAAAGAGTTCCAATTTTCAATGCATGATAACAGTAGTCCAAGGCATGCATCAGATAGGAATGAAAGACACTATATAGAGGGAAAATAGTTGCAAATGATCACTATTATATCAAAGCATATGAGTGTCAGAGGATCATAGAAAAATGAAGGAGATAATAGAAGTTGTTATGAATGCCATGTGACCTGATATCATGCACAAAGAAGATGTAAAAGACCATGGAACAAAGTGAAAAGGGGTCAAAGTCAATGCGATTCATTCAATGTCAAAGAGAATTATCATTATATTAGTGAAAGCACAATATTGTAACAAATGAAGCAATGGAAAGCGTGAACAATATATGCAACATTAGGATCACTGTCATAAAGGATGAAGATCAACATGAGGTTTTAGGATTCAAGATTTCTTTGGTGGCTATCAAGAGGAATTGAGTTCATGCTTCTTATCATGTTTCAAAGTTGAGGTATGAAAAATGCAGATATGAGTACAATGATCCTATTGGTCTTGTGATATCTCTTGTGAAAATTCACAGTGACTTAGTGTTTAGTAATAATATTCATATACATCTGCACATATCTGCAGATTCATGTGTTGCATTGACTCATAAAATATAGTTGTAATCTTGATAATCCTATTCATAGTTCCATGACAATGCTTTATGGCTTTTGTGGAGTCACAGTGCTTGCAATAACATGAGTAGCAATCACCATGACAGTGCAATCAATATTTGAAAGGAGAGTGAGTGCACATGATGTTTGAAAGGAAAGTGAATGATGCATGATGTTTGACAAAAGTGCATTTGTGATAGTGATAGCCATGAATTTCAGTGCTCTCTTTCATGTCAAGAGCAATGGTCTATCCATTGAGACAATGAATGACAATATATAGTGCAAGATTGATGTTGTGACCTTGTTATAGTTTATATACTCATGTTCTTGTGGTGGCATGTAGATGATGATAGTATCCAATGGAATATGGAGTTGTAGTGTGAAATCTCATGACAGATAAAGGTAGCTAAAGGAGTGTAGTGTTGTCTTTCCTCACATAATGAACCTAATGATCTTAGTCAGTAAATGTTTGGACAATAATGGATCTTGGTTCCTCAAGATGGTAGTGCTTCTCTACTTAGGTGAATGGCTTAGGTATTTTGTTGCTATGCTGTGATGATAATAAATCAGTGAACTGAAGATTGCTTAAGAGTTTAATGCTTGAAAAGAACTGCATGTTAGGACAATGACAATTGTTGCTTGTTTGTTAGTGTACTCGAAAATAGATATGCTCATGGAAAGTGGTTTATTGGTAACCATAGTGATAGTGAAATATCAATTGGTTGAAGCTAGTTGTTTGATGCTTTGAGCCTTTTAAGACATAAATAACAAACCCTAGCCTGCATGTATAAAGGAAAGAGCCTCCAAATAGCTGAAAAACACCCTCATATGCAAGAATGAAGACGAGAACTCTTTTTTTCCATTGCCACTCAGAAAAGAAGGAAAGAAAAACTAGGAAGATGCACATACATAGAAAAAAGGTAGAGGAGGCAAACAACCATACAAATAAAGGTCGAAAATGCTCAAAAACATTGCCAAGAAGCTACTCCATGATATTTGTTGGGTGAAACTCAGATGATTGCCCAGAAACAATACAAATTTCCTCATCAATGCAGTGAATATTAGAGATGGCATCCATTAAGGGATTTTAGAAGCCACAAACACAGTTTCCCCTCAAAATCTTAATCTTTCTTTGCAGAGCTCATGCTATCTCTAGTCTATTTTACCAAAATAAGTGAAAACTCCTTGCATTCATGAAACCCGCGCAATTTTCCCTCCTTTCTTCCAAAAATATTTTTTCTTAACTTATCTCTTGCTCATTTTCACTTGGATTTTGATGAAAAGGCCATTTAAAAGGATAAAAATACCTTTTATAATGTTTTGTTATAAGAATATCACCCCTTTTTAATTTTGCAAAGAAACCAAAGACTTAAAAACCCTATACAACATAAAATGGACTCAATGAAATAAAATTTAATGTAAACCCATTCCCTATACAAACCTAGGGGTTTAAGATCAAATAATTTCAAGTTGCTAAATATTGAAAACCTTTGCAAAAAAGAATAGTTTATGACACCTTAAGATAATAATCAAGATTTTCAAAATAACAAATTATGTGAGACTTGATTTGGATTATAGTAGAAATTAGGACAAATGAAATTGGAATGAATTCCCTCCTTTTTACATGAGTTTTAATTTGGACAAAAGAAAGATTATCCACACACAATTGATTTCTTAGATTATAAAATAATTCTATTTTTTTAAAAAATTAACAATATAAAGCCTGAAAGAGAAAATTTTCGCATACCAAAAGCGATCATAATTGTTAATTATTTCTATTTCACATTATTAAGATGGTCGAGTATATCAACAAGCAAAGATAGAAGTGAATCAATTTCTTCATTTTTATTGCAATTGGATTGTTTAAATCATATTTAATTTATTAGTGAAATTGACCACAATTGCTCTTTGATACATTTGACATGATAACACAACAGGAAAATCAAACTAGCTTCAAATCATAGTTAAAAACATTAACGATTCATTAACATAATGAGTAATAAAAGTTAAAGAATGTAAATGTTTATAATTTTTTTTATAAAATATGTGAAGGCCTTAAGACTGCACTGAGAGGCAATGCCTTCCACACAATAGGTATTTTTGGTGCACCAATCAACCTAGGCGGTCAAATGGCCCGCTTAAGTAGGGGTCCCATGAGGAGGGCCTAATTAGCTCTATGGATTATGATCAAATTCGAAAGAAAAAAGAATAGAGGAGTAATAGTCATTTATTTATTCATTAATTTAGCCATATATTTAGTCATTTTTATTTGTTAAAGATATCAAGTTTCCACAATCCATCAATTATCTGAATGTGTTTTCTGGATTAGATTGTGTTTTTAATTTTTATCATCAAATTATAAAAATTAACAACACAATCTAATCCTGAAAACACATTCAGATACATTTTTATTTGTCTGATATTAGTCATTTAGTTGTGATTTTACCCAATTACCAAATTAGTCACTTATAAATGACCAAATTAGTTATTTATTTTCAAAATACTACTAGTGTTAGTCACGTAGTCATTTATTTTCCAAATTCTACTAGTGACAAAACATGTCGACATAAGGAACGAGCTTGAAATATTCAATAAGACCTTGCATGCTAACATCAAACCCAAAAGATAGGTCACACATAAAGATCTTCTTACCATGTTACACCGAGACCCATACATGGATCATACATAAGATATAGCATTATTACCAAAAGATATCTAACATTTAATTATATGAGGTATATTCCAAATTCGATGGGAATGCCACAACCAAGACCAAAAAATTGATTATCATCAATTTCAGTATCAACCGGAGAAGCACAATCTGACATACCAACACTTGTAACATGCAACATGAATGTACGGATAACAAGGTTACCCAGAGTAAGCTTTGAGTACAACAACCATAATCAAAGGATTATTCTTCATTATACCGCATCAACTAAATTCAACAAATGTCCCAAAAAGTAATAGTGCCATATATGGATCAAGGATAATCTCCACACAACATCCTAGCATATGATAGGATAGATCAAGTCTGTGCATCATCCAGAGCACAACCTTCCGGATCCCAGGTTTTGGAATCAATGAAAACAATGTTGAATCATCTCAACAACTTCTCAACAATCTCCCCCTTTGGCATTGATGACAAAACATCAAAAACTCAAAAACACAAAACTCCAAAAACTCCAACTCCAAAGCTACAAACTCCAAAACGCCAAAACTCCCCCTTTGTTCAGCAATTCAATTCTTCTTTTTATTTTTGTCCCTCTTTATTCCATCAAAGGCAAAGGGCCAAAATTTGAACATTCAAAAACTCAAGTAAAAATAACACTTTTCACCTGAAACTTTTTCTTGTACCTTTCTCTCATAGTTGGAAGAATCCTCTTCCAAGCTAGCACTATAGAATCCATTCTGGTACACATGCTATCCAACAAATTCAACAGTGTAAATGAGGATGACCAGTCTAGAGATAGGCACTTTTGTTCACAATATTCTGCATCAGAAAGTATCTCAAAGAGATGATCCAACCAGAACTCAATAATTTCTTTGACCAACCAAAAAGTTCTAACCAAGTCTTCCCTCCATCTCTAAACAATCAAAAAAATTTCTTGCAACTCACCAACTCTTATTCTCTATTTTCCATCTTTTTCTTTGAATAAATCAAAACTCTTTCCAATATTATTCATCTCAGATTCAATAGCTTCAATTCTGCTTCTAAAATTATCAACAGTTGTAGTCCACTAGAGACAATAATTTTAGATGTCAGACATCTCCTTAATGAATTCTCTTGCCTCATCAATGTGTTTGGATAACTCCTATTTAGCTTTGACACATCTTCTCTCAATCATAGCTTTAAAATTATGTCCTTCAGGTCCTTCCAGCAACATTCTTTCTTCAAAAACTTCTACTAGATCATCTGGTAATGAGTCAAAAACATCTGAAATAGTAATACCCTTTTTGAGAAAATAATCAACTAAGGCATCATCAATTCTAAGCCTATCCATCAGAGGCCAGGCACGCTATATTTCACCAACCTTCTTCATATCACCTTCATTCAACATAAACCAAATTTCATCTAGATCGAAAGGGTCAGATCTAGGCATAGACTCTTCTTCCTTCTCATTCTCTTCCGAGATAGTGATGACATCTTCTGTGTTAACTTTCCTCTTCTTAGGTTTCAGAGGGGAACCACCAATAACAATTTCCAACTCCTTACCAGAGGAGGAACCCTCCTCAAATTGACTGGATAATATCACACCAGAGCATAGATTCATTTGTAGGGATGAGAAATAGACTTTGCATGCACTTGCTTTATCCTCCATACATTCCAAATACCTATAAACTTGCTTTCCAATAGGGATGCCAAACTTCCACTTAACATTCTCTTTTTCTAGTAACGAAATCAAAAAGTAAAATACCAAACATGTGAGCAGAGATCCAAATTGGAAAGGATAAATCTCAACCATCATGTGTGCAAGATATACAAAAGTAGCTGAAGTAGAACCTTCACGATTTCTGAAAATTTTATAAGTGATGTCATAAGAAACATACCTTACTGTAGGATCAACAATAATATTTATTAGTAGAGCTCGAGGGTCTTTTTCGATACCAGTAAATTCCTCCACGTCTCTTTATTTCATCGTTTTCTTCCCAGAGAGGTCACCGATACTGTACAAACCACTAATAGCTTCAATGGCTTCCTTCGTGATCAGATAGGGTTTGTCCAAAATAATGCTTCCATCCTTGAATTGAATCAACAAGAACAAGATAGATTCTTTGTCTACAAACCAAGGAAATTCTCCCCATAAATCCATACCTAGAGCACTTACATTCTGCATCTCATCCATCTTCAACCCTAGTTCCATTTCTTTCATCTTTCGATGATCAAACTCATCCAACTCTACTCTTTTCAGCTTCAATGAAATACCACCACACAATTCTCTGTCAATAGATTCCATCGTTGCGCTTACCTTCTTCAAAATTTTATCACTCAATGAAAAACTCTTCTTCTCTTTTGCAAATTGTGAGAAATGATTTTGAAAACTCCGCCTTTTATCCTTAATTACTCATAATGATTTTTCCACCAAAATCACACATTGATGATGCCAGCAATTATACTTCACTTTTCAATCAGTCGGATTGACCTTCATCTTGCAACATCATTTGGATCCATCTTACTCATACTGGAAACACAACAGTCTTTCTTCGGAGAGGGGGAACCAATAATATATGCATTGCAAAACTCCCCCTGAGCCAAGGAAATTTTGTTCAATTACTAGTAGGGCTCATACAAGAATTTGGTACCATAGAAGAGTTCTCCACACTTGTTTCCTTTTTCTTCCATATCGTAGTTGCCTTCTTCTTAGATTCATTTGACTCTACAACTTTCTTTTTGTTCTCAGAATTTTTTGAAGTGACATATTTGCACGTGTTAGCATAATGTTTGGGTTGACTACACTTGTAACATCTTTGTCCTAAATTAGCTAAGTGAACCCTAGGTCTGCAGTGATTAGCTTTGTGACCATAACCATAGCATAAATAGAAATAACCTTGAAAGATATTTTTCATTCCATTCCTTCTTGTCGAATTAGATAATTCATTTCTGCATTGATTTGCTTTGTGAACAAACTTGTGATAGTTAAAGCATTGAGTATTATGTTATGTCTTGCTTCTACATTCTATAGCCTTGTTTCCAAACTTCTTGCATAGAAAAAAGTGACCATTGAATGATAAGTACCTTTGAGCATTTGGTTGCCTAACCAGAGGTCTTTTTGTAGGTGCATTAGAGTTCCAAATCATTCTTGTTACGACTGATCTTGCTTCAACTTCATCTACTTTGTCTACATCCTTAGTGTTATGATTTGAGCTATCACCGGTGAATCCAAGTCCTCCTTTATCCTTGTGAATTTTTGTAGGGACAAGAGTTGGTCCAAAATCATGCTACTTTCACATACTCTTGCTTCAGATTTCAACCTTCTTATCTCTTGATCTAACTTCTCATTTTCTTCTGATTTCTATTTGATGGTATCCTTGAACTTTTCTTCAGTCTTCTATTCTTCCATTTTTTGTTTGATGGTGTCTTTGAGGTCTTCTTCAGTATTTTTGCATTCATTCAGCCATAGATTTAAATTATCAATACTTTCCTTTGAATCCTTTAATTCCTCGTTGAACTCTTTGTGTCTTGCTTTGAATTTCTGGATTTTCTCCCTTAGATTTGAGATACAAGCATTTGTTTCCTTAACATTTTCTTTCAACTCTTCATTTTCAGATTCTATGATTTCCATATCATCTAACATCATTTTCAGTTCTTCCTCAAATTGATAAGCTCTTTCCATTTGTTCAAATTTCCAAGATCTCCCTCAAGCAGTTAAGCTCTATCTGCAAGGGACCAAGCTTTGATACCAATTGTTGAACAATCTGAATAACTGAGAGGGGGGGGGGTGAATCAATTATCCTAAAATAATTTTATTTTTATTTATTTAATTTGGAGTAGACTAATACCAATCAGAAAATAATCAAACAGATAAGAACATGAATGCACATAACAACACCAAGCACAATGAACACCAGAATTTACATGGAAACCCAAGAAGGGAAAAACCATAGAGAATGTTAATTCTCAATTATAAAGCACCGGTTAAGGTGATTTTTATAAAGGCTCACTACCAAGTTACTCACTGCAGGGTGGCTCACTACCCAAATACAAAATGATAGATTTTAAAATAGTCTCATTGACAAAAGTAAACTAATAAAGTTGCATCTATATATGCATGAATTCATTTCTGATTTAGAACATAATTTTTGTCTGTAGCAGATCCAATTAAGAATATTCTACACACCTTCCTTCCAAAACCTTTGCACAACTTTCCACCAAAATAGATTACTCCTTCCTTCACGCTCTTCTATCTATTTGCACACATCATACTACTTCCATGCATCTATGTCTTCAATCAAAAAGATGTTCTCTATGTATATGTATGTATACTCGTAGAAAAAAATTAAGTCGGCCACATAATATCTTCATAGTCTTCTAAGTTGGCCAAACACCATTTGAGTTTAGATCACCACAAAACATGTCCACATAAGGAACATGATTGAAATATTCAATAAGACCTTGCATGCTAACACCGAACCTAAAAGATAGGTCGCACATAAAGATCTTCTTACCATGTTACACCGGGATCCATACATGGGTCATACATAAGATATAGCATTATTACCAAAAGATAGCTAACATTAAATTATATGAGATATATTTCAGATTCGATGGGAACGCCACAACTAAGACCAAAACTTGATTATCATCAATTTTTGTATCAACCGGAGAAGCACAATCTGACATACCAACACTTGTAACATGCAACATGAATGTTCGGACTTCAAGGTTACTTGGAGTAATCTTTGAGTACAACAACCATCATCAAAGGATTATTCTTCATTATACTACATCAACTGAATTCAACAGATGTCCCAAAATGTTATATTGCCATATCCGGATCAAGGATAATCTCCACACAATGTAACATCATAGCATATGATAGGATAGATCAAGTAAGTACATCATTCAGAGAACAACCTTCAGATCCTAGGTTTTTGGCATCAACGAAAATAATGTTGAATCATCTCAACAACTTCTCAACACTTCTATATCAACCACAGCTCCAAATATTTTTTTGATCTCACATCCATCATATTGAAACATAAGATTGTATCCTTTGCTACACATTTTTCCAACACTCAAGAGGTTATGCCTTAAACACTTAACATAGTAAACATCATCAATATTATGCTTTCCATCAAAATTGATATAATCTTTTCCACATATATTAGCAAATGTATCATTACCAAATATAACACACCCTCCATCATATTTTTTAAGTTTAACAAACTTACTCTTGTCATTGGTCATATGATTAGAGCATCCACTGTCAATGATCCAGTAGTTCTTCTCATTTCTAGCATTAAAAACATATACCAAAGTACCTTCAGTCTTATCCTTTGTCTTTAGAGGGCTATCCTTCACACATCTCTCAGAGTTAGTAGAAATAGATTCATATTTTAAAGCCATGAACAAGCATTCATCATCATCTCCATAATCAGATTCATCATCAAAAATACTTGCATCTTCTCTAACATAATAACTTTTCTTAATCATCTTACCTTCTCCTTATTTTTGTTATTCAAAACTCTGTTTGGACATCTTGAAGCATAATGGCCTATCCTTCCACAGTCGAAACATTTGAAAGACAAATTACCATTGTACTTACCAGCAACCTTCTTCATTGTCCTTAAAAATTTAGCTTCTATATCATGAAGATCCTCTTGATTTGATTCCTTGTTCTCCTCTAATTTCATAGCCTTAAAATCACTCTCAGTTTTTGCACCACTATTTGCTCCAAATTCTCTCATTTCAAAAGAAGTTAAAGAGCCATACAATTGATCTCTGGTATACTGATTCAAATTTGAAAATTATTCAATAGCATATGCTTTATGACTATAGGATTTATGAAGAGTTATGCGAATTTTCTTTACCACTTCTATTTCTTTGAGTTCGCCACCAAGACCTATGATGGAGCTGACAACTTCGTCCACCCTCTGCATATAGCTTGTAACATTTTATTCTTCAAACATCCTCAAATTCTCAAACACGAGCTTTAGATTCTACATCTTAGTTTCTTTGACCTTATCATCTCCTTCATAAATGCTTTCTAACTTATCCAAAATTGCTTTAGCAGTTTTCATTCTCATCACTTTCATTAAATCAAAATTAGTAAGACTATTTAAGAGATCATACCTTTCTTTACCATTGGTTTCATAGGCCTTGATCTCATCAGTAGTACTTGGAACATTTTTTGGTTCAATGTATCGATCCTTAACAGACTTCCAAACATCATATCCAAGATTAGAAAAACATTCCACCTTTGTTTTCCAGAATATATAATCCATTCCATCAAATATAGGGATCTCTTTCTTGTGCACCATCCCAGATCTACCTCAAGCAGTTAAGATTTCTTCCAAGGAACCTTTCTCTAATACCAATTGTTGAATGAACAAGACAACTAAGAGGGGGGTGAATTAGTTGTACCTTAAACCTTCAAAACCCTCATACATATTCATAACTATTGTACCCAAAATAATTTTTGGCATTTTGTTTAAATTGAGCTAAATCATGTAAAAATGTTGTCAAAAGTATGTTTTAGGTCAAACCAAACATAGGGTTTATGTGGGTTTATGTCAAGGAAGATGCTTGCAAATTTTTGAAAATCTAAAAATTAGGGTTTCAAACCCCTATTTTTAGGAAAACCCTAAAAAACAGGACCTTTCCAGAAATAAATGAAAATGGTTTTGATAGGATGATTTGACTCCACGATCATACTGGTCAAGTCAAAATCATCAAAAAATATGTTTTACTCTGGTGGGTCTATTTTCATTTTTCAAGAAGAAAGTTGGGACCTCTGCAACCATTAATGGTAGAATGGCAAATACCAGGTGGTGAAATCTAAGCTTCAAAAGATTCGACGATGAATCCATGGTGAAATTGATTGAAAATATGCTCTACGATGAAGGGGATTTTCAAAAGTAAAAAAATGCTGAAAATTGGTTGTCTGGAAAATGAACGCCTTGCTACCAAGGAGGCTATGTAGTTGAACGCCTTAGTCATTTTTCCAAACACCCATACATGCAGCATGATGAAGGTGATTGCAAGGATGCACACATCTACGTTGTCAACAACAATGCTTAAGACAATCACGATGCACAATGAACGTGAAGCATGAAGAGATGAAGATTTTCAATGAAAATGATGAAATTGGAAGCTAAAAGCACCCCTATTGGCCAGGGGTGCCCTTGAATTCCAAAGGTCAAAGGCAGTCATCAACTTTCACCAAGGTAGTCATCTTCTCCATGTTTTTGTTGGCTTTCCGACGCATCGTCAAGTTAAGTCATCTGATCCATCGATCAATGGAAAACACAAGCGAAGTCAGAAGATGCTACAAGCAAGTACTGTCAGAAATGACAGTCAAACATGAGAAAAGAACCCTTGCTGACCAAGGGCACGCTTGAATTAGATGGTCTAGATTTCATTTGTTGAACAAGCCTATCTTCGAGTAATCTCTCCAACATTAGCTCAACTTCACAGTGAACTTGTTTTTCAGCCTACAAGACACATCAAACGACAACAACTAATGATCATTAAAGAATGCCAAATGAAGGTAAATAAATGCACATCAAGGAAAAAGTGCCCCTGCAGGCCAGGGGTGCCCTTTATTTTGAGTCACCTGATGAGGTCTTCAACAATTTATTTTTACAAGGAATTTTTTCAACTCCCTTTTTGGCTTCGTGATCAATCTAGTTGCACGTTCACAAGACGTGTCAAGCAGAAAACACCAAAGGTGAAGGCATAATGAAGAACATTGAAAAAATTGAACAAGTGTCAAATAAAAGTGCCCCTGCTAAGAATAGGCACCCAAATTTTTGGGCAATCAAATTTAGTTTGTAAGCTAAATGACCTCCAGGATGATCTTCTCTGTTTTAATCAATCTCCACAATGACATCGTCAATGGAGACAATAGATAGATCAAACATCTGATGATAGAGATCAAGTTGAGGCAATTCGTGGAAGTTTACAAGTTGAAAATCACAAGTCAAAGAGTCAAAAATGCCCCTGTAGGCCGAGGGCACTCATGCTTTTGAAGTACCTAAATCAACTTTCAAGTTTCATGAAACTAGTCATCCTTTCCAAGACTGAACTGGTTATCCATCCCATGTTTCAGCGAGATCATCAGACTCGTCAGTCGGAAGAGATCTTAGATCAGAGCACAAGTGGTCAAAATGGAGGATTTGAAGAACGCTCAAGAAATTGACTAAGAATGAAGCTAAAAGTGCCCCTATTGGAAAAAAGGTGCCCTTGAATCAGAGGCATTAGACTCAAGTTTTGAGCTTTGCGACTCCTAGGCACTCTTCATCAGATTTGTTCCATCTCAACAATGCATCTATCAGCTACACTTCAAGATCAATTGAGCAACCAAGATCAGGGATCAAATGGAGGCATTTCACCATAAAAAAATAATGAAAAAGTGTTCAACTCTTCAAATGGACGCCTAAAAGTCAAAATAAGGCTCAATTGATTGAAGTTGACTATTTTGAAGGCTTTTACATGGTTAAAATATCCCAAAATTGGTGGAATTTTCTCCAGTTAACTCTTGATCAGGCATATTAATTCCCCAATCAGGTTAGGGATGCCCAATTGAGGCTTGCAACTCCAAATTGACATATCAAAGCATCTAGGCATCCATTCTTCATTATTTCTTTGTAGGTTGAGTAGCTCAAGAGCAGTTTTTTTCTTCTCCAACATTTTTGAAGATCTAACAGAGGGGTTTTCACTGTTCTTCATATTTTGAAGATATGTTGCACAAAGGGACCATTTATCAAAGGTTGCATAAAAAGGCATAATTATTCTAGAAAGACAGTTGATAACTTCCAATCTTCTTGTCTTTTTCCTCTTTCCTTGTCTAAAATATTCTTGCATGTCCAAGAAAACAACAAATAATCACAAATCTAACCAACTAGGTTTGTTCAGCTTTGAAGCACGAACAAAACCCATGTGTTAGATTTTTTTGAAAAAAATCATTTTCTAGTCCCTCGCTGCCTCTGCCACTGAAGGGCTCTTGCATGGCATAGAAGAATTCATTTTTTCAAACTTCTGACGAACTGGGTTTGTTTAGAAAATTATTCTTAATAAACTCACGTCTTAGATTTTTTCGTAAAAATTAGCTTCGAGAAGGCTATTTTTAGTAGTTCTAGAAAAAGTTGTTCGAATAGTATCGTGTGCACAGTCAATCTTCAAGGTTTTTAGGATGCAATTCTCCCAAGATGAATACAAGACCAAAGTGGTCTTATTCCATAAACTTCCTAAAAATGACTGACATCAATCTGCATCGGGCACACCCAGAGGTCAATTTGGACAGATTGACAAGCATAGACACACAAATTCATAGGTTCCATAATGGTTTCACCTCGTATATTTGATAGCCTTCCAACGCCGGTTTAGAGGATTAATATCATTGGAATTTTGTGTGTGAATTTCTTGTAGCTGGAGTATTCATAGTCAAACTTCACAGTTTCATCATCAAGCTTCATGGTTTCATCATACAATACTCTTTCATTGAGAAAGATAAAGGAAAATGTTAGAAACATAAAGTTGTAAAAGAATGCAGAAGGTAGTCATTCCCAACACAAAGCTGCCACCAGTTAATACTACACTACCTTCCACATCAAAATGGAAACATAGACAAAAAGACAAGGAGTAACCCTCCTAAGGGAAGCAAAATGAAGGAGATGCATGCATCGAGTTACTGACAAGCGATAAGTTGATAATTGAGGCATGTGATGATCTTCGTATGAAGAAGTTAAACAAATGGTTAGAATTTTTTTTGACCAAAGGTGATGTGGTGTGAAACACCCAATTGGGACGTCCTACCCTCCAAAATAGCATTAATGACAAATAGGAGTTTCCTTGATGCCTCATTCCAAGTTAACTCACTATCCCACTGACCATGCATGCCAGATCCCACTAATTATGGATGTCTATTTCTAGGTCTCCACTAATTGTGGATCTCTATTTCAGAGGCACTTTTGTAATTGGAGTTGTCTTTGTGTTTAGTTTTAGTTAACTGAAGTAGCTTTCTAGTTAACTGCTAGGTCACCTACATTTAGACATATGAATAAATCTTGCTGATTGGAGAGAACTAATTGTTAACTCAAGGAGATTTTAGGGTTTCCTACTCCTTTGAGCTTCTATAAATAAGAGCCTTTGCTCATTATTTTGTAACTTTTATTTACTATGCAAAATTGTTGTGCCATTGTTGCCACAAGCTTGCAAGTGTGTATTTGTTCACTCTTGGATGAGATTTTATTTAGTTTGATGAGTAATTATGTATGATTTTTTACCTTTGCTATCCTTAACCTTTATAATTCATTGAGAAATCTTGAAGAAGGAAATCAAAAGACACATGCAGTTTGATCTAAAGATTTGAGCTCTTCCAAATGTCTTGTTCTTATATCTTATTGTTTCAATCTCCTCCTTAGATAGGGGTTCCTCCTCCTTGGATATTTTGATGTTAATAGTTATCGTTTGATGTTGTATAATGAGTTGTCTTCCAGCCTACACTTTGGATAGGTATCCTCACCTCCTCAAGAATCATGTTAGCCAGTTCATCATAATTTTTTATTTCTAGTGATTTGTTTCCCAACCTATACCTCGGACATGGGTTCCTTCTCCTTGGAAATTCTGAGATCCATCTTATCGTAAAGAGTGAATGCTTGCATAAATCCTTATTCCAACATAGATCTAAGAGTTTAGAGCCTTGAACTCATTCTAGCGAGATGGTTGGCACAAGTAATCCAGCCATCCATTCTTGCTCCTATTCCCTCAGGCTCTATTTAACTTGAGGAGGTAGGATAGATTAAAATATAGTTTAGCTGTAGTTAAGATCTGCAGAAACCATGAGAAAACCTTAGCTGCAATGCATTGTGTTTATGCACCCTTGTGTCCTGTCATTGAGTAAAAAAGATAGGAACCTTAGTTGACTGTAAGTTTTACGCAAAACATCAGCAAAGAGGGATCTTCCTCTCTATAATTTGAAGAGAAATTACTAAAAAACTTGCAATAGCTATCCATTTCCAATTAGCACTCCAAAGGTGCTAATTAAAATGCCAACAAGAACCATATTAACTTAATTAACCCTTAATCTGTTATGGTGATTTAGCATGAAAGGAAAATAATATAAACTGAAATAAATCAACACCATGCACAAGAGAGCACAAAATTTATGTGGAAAACTAAAGATGGGAAAAACCATGGTGAGGATTATCTCACAATATAAAGTGACTTCAATACCAAATACAATAGGGCTCACTATCGGAGGGCTCACTGCCCAAAGAAAGAAAGGATTATAATCGAAGGCTCATTTCCAGAATAGAAAAGAAGATAGAGAAGAATGTTACATAGATAAATCTATCTCAATGCAATAGAGAAATCCACCACAACATGACCAACATCTTTACAACATGACTGAAGAATTGTAGACACCTTCTGATCACTGCATCCAAAAATATAACACACGAAAGCTTGCACTGCACTCATATTCACACTATAACACTCTAAAATTTGCATTATTCACATCTCTCTTGTCTATATCATCATCTCTCAACAAATCAACTCTTATTTATACCATCTTCAACCTTGAAACCATTCTCCAAGGTCGACTATGTACATAAATCATGCAAATTCAAATTAGGTCGGCACCAAAATTCTTCCGTGGCAGATAGAAGTGAAAGAGGACCACACCATTCCTTATTTGGGACCCAAAACTATAACACCATGCTACATCATGCTTCTATAAACTATAAACACCCATCATAATTAGTGTAAACACGAAGGTCGATCGTTACCCATGTAAACACCATTAAAATTTTAAGTTGACGCTTCCTTTGATCCAACAAAACCTCACAAACAACAAATGTCACCTAAACATAACCTGGAATATTCCATAAAAACCATGAGATCCAAAAAACTCCTTTGCAACAACTTTGACCTAAGAAATGTATACACCTAGTACACTCAAACAACTTTGCCATACACTACAACTTAAGAAACTAACTTCAAAAGCACCAAACTTTGAACCACTTAAACTAAAGAAAGATACCAACACCATTAACACACATTCAGATCCGAAAGAATCGAAACCACTCTTCGGAGAAATGCGGAGCAAAAGAATTTCTCTTAGACACCTCTAGAATACACTGTTCATGCACTAGTGAACACAACTTCTTCCTCACAACGATCCAACACACCAAATTTTGAATATAATGTATATGAAAACCTCTGATTAACATATCTAAAATGTACATGCAAATCTTCAACCTACAGAGCAACACCAGAACACTATTCTGCAACCTAGAACAACACTGCAACACATTGTTTCCTCTTTTTATCATTTTCTCAAAAGCACTTGAAAACCAAGCATTAGAGACACATGTTCATCACCTTCATCACTTCCTCATCACCACCAAGACAACTACAACATAGCAACTCAACTATATATCCATAGACAAAATCTTAGCAAAGCAACACTAGAGGTTGACATCAATAGCTTACTAATGGAAACATAATGCAACTATTCAAAGCATCATCAGTGCAAAAATCTCCCCCAATAATGATTTCATTACTTCTCTTACAGTTGATACTAATGACAACACAAGCTTGTTGGCATCAGTGACAACACCAATCTGTTCATACTTGCAATAGTTTGTACTATATATCTTCTCAACAACCTTTTTGAAGTCTCTATTTATCTAAGTGTTATTGATAGGGAGAACTTGACTAGACCAATGCACATACCACTTTAGGTTCAAGAAATGTGTGGCTATGTAAAGGAGTGTTAAGATTATCCCATTTCTAGTGAATGATAGTTTATGTACTATTATAAAATTATAAGCTGGTTTGTGTATGTTGTACAATGACCTTCATTTGGCCAAGAATGCTATCAATGCACTCATATATCTCCCAAAGATTTGGAGCATAAAATTCCCCATATTTAATCACTATGAGAATCAAGATACAAAAGTAGTGATGTAATTAACATCCAAATTTTTTTTTTTATCTTCGCCACGTCCTTCACCCTCATCCCCTACTCTATATTGGATTTGGCGCATTAATTCCACTCTTGTGCCATGATCCATTAGTTGCAAGAGCTCTTGCAACTTTTTCATCCTCTTCAAGAGAATGAAATAGGGTGCATATTTAGTCTCAATGAATTTAATAAAATTCCTTCTTGGAGAAGAACCAAATTAGTGCATGTCATGTGTGGTGATTGCAAATAAACATATGCATATCTCTCACATTAGTTACAACTTGTTTGATCTAGTCAATTTTTCTTGTCTCCTTGAATATATTGTTCATGGAATCCACACAATGTGTCCAATATATATGATTATAAGAAGTTTCAATCAACTTATGCACTACCCCACACATATATTGCATTTTTCATTGCTTGCATCACATTGTCAAGGTCAACCTCATCAATAGCATCTCTAGATATATAAAGCTAAAAATTTGCATCCTTGTGGTGCCTTAAACAATTAGTACTCCTAAGTGTGAGAGATAAAATCAAATACAAATAAAAAGGATAATAAAACAACAACATTCAAACTCTAAATCAAATCACAACTCTCACCTTCCACTTGAGCTCAATAACAATTTGCATCAACACAAAACGAATGAAATTACAATTATAAATTGTCATTGTCAATGGAGTGAATGTTCTCTAATGATTTTTGATGTTTTCTTCTTAGTGTTGCAATTTCTACTTCCTCAATTCAAGATGTTGAAAATGAAGGATTTAAACTTCAATTTATTAAAAAACGAAAATAAATTGAATGTTGGATATTAAATCTTGGATCCCAATTTAGATCTACAAATGGTGGATGTGATGGAAAAAGGTGGCAATCAATTTTCTAATTGGATGGAAATAAATAGGCAGTCAAATCATTTGATTGGTGAGTTGATAATTATTTTATTTTTTAATTAATTTGTGATCTTGAGTTCGCCAAATTGGTTAGCTCATCAATAGATTATATTAGTGAGTTAACTAAATTGATTGGATAGTTAACTCATGCGGTGTAATTTAGGATTTAAATTAATTTAAATTTGGATCATTTAGATTTAATTAGAATTAAATTTAATTATTTAATAAATTTAATTGTGATAAAGTAATAGGCCTAAGATAATATTAATTATTTTAATGGATAAGGAGGTGGCAAGTGTGTTAAATATGAAAATGAGATGATATTATATGAATGACTATAAACCTAATTTTAGTGTATGCATTTTCCCTATTTGAAATGCCATTGCAATTAGAAAAATCAATGTTACTTCAAAGTAGATATGGACATAGTGTGTGTTGAAATTGATGAGACAATATGCTCCAAGTATCAAAGGTTAAGGGTTAATTGGTTGGATTTATAGGATCAATCTGATTGATTGATTGGATGATTAGATTTGAAGGATGGTTTAGTGCTTGGGTAGATTTTGGATTCAAAATCTTGATATATTTTTTGGGCTAAATCAGATGATGAGATGATGATACCACATCAATAGGATGGATATATTGGAAGTGTTGGATGTTGTGGTTCCATTGCTGATATGTGGCTGTCATTGATGTCAATACTATTAGCATTAATGATGCTTAAGGCTGTATATGTTGAGGATATTGAGAAAATTGTAAAAATAATATTGCTGGCAATGAGTGATGCTGAGAAGGTCAGAATGTTGGAAAGTTTTGTACGTTGAAGATCTAAAGGTGCGCTTCAAAGGGTTTGTTTCTGAAGCTTTCTAGTATGTTGTACGAAAGTTTCAGAGGTTCACATGAAGATTTGTGGAAGTTATGAAGATCTGTGTTCCTACAGTTATTCAGTTTCTATAGATGGTGTTCTTGGATGAAGAGGATGAAATTATGGTAATTTCAGTTGTTATGCATGTATATGTGACATTCATGGATGAGTCTAGATCGTACTCTACCCTTGCTGTACGTTCGCATTGATCGGTGTGTTCGTGATCGAAGATTTTTCTGATGTGTGCTCGAGTTTTCATGTTCTTGGTCGACATGATGGTAGTAGAGTGTTGTAGATCCATGAAGATTAATCTTTTATTGTTTGGGTCCTCACTATGTTGTGACTAACTTGTGTTGGTGTGCATTGAAATTTATTCATGTATTGAGGTTGACAGTTGTAATTTATTCTTTATTTGAGGCCAACTAAATAGTGGATGTAAATCCGTGTAGTGGATATATATAAGTGATTGTTTTCCTCATTTAGAGTCAATTCTCAGTGTGTGCAAGAGGTGTACATGTGCGAATAAAGGTCAAATCATTCGAGAGAAGAGCAGAGTGTGAAGAATTTTGAGAAGAGTGTGTAGAAATTTTTGTGCGCCTAACCGAAACTATAATCAAGCTTTTGTAGAAGCTATTTTCTCAGTTCAAATTCATCAGATGGATTTAATCTGATTATTGTATGTAAGGAAGTGAGCCTCCTCTAAGTAGTGTGCTCTTGGTAGTGTGCCTGAATTCAAGTGCATTCCCCTTTTATTCTTCATTATACTTCTAACAGGGTATAATCTTGTGGACTAACATCCACCGTGTTTTTCCCCTAACAGGGTTTCCACGTATAAAATATTGGTGTTCATGTGTCTATGATGTGTTATTGAATTATTCTTGCACTATTAATTATCAGATCTAAGATTTAAGGTTGATTAATGTTGTATAAGTTTGATTTTGGTAACAGTTGATTCACCCCCCCTCTCAGTTGTCTATCCTTGTTTTTCCAACAACAAGAACATGGGTGTGCTCTCAAAATAGATAGAATGATGTTAGAAAAGATGGGAAGATGAATGGAGGTTAATATATATGATGAGAATGATGGAACAAATGATTGAGTAGGATGGGGAAAGATATTATGAAAGTTGGTAGAAGACTAGGAGAAGTAGGAGGATAATGGTAAGGATGATGAAAATAAATTAGGATGGTAGATATTAGAGAAATAGTAAGAATGGGGTGGGATGGAATATGAGGATAGGATAATAAGTGGTGTTTGATGGTTGGATCCGAGCTTAGGATGATGGAGATGAATATGGATGAATATGATATTTCCCTAAAGTATTCAAGCTTAGGTATATTTTGAGAAACTGAGGGAATTCTTATGTGTTTGAGAAATATTTTATTTTGCTTGGGCATATGCATCATGATATAAGGGATCATGATGATGATGTGCCATATACATAAGGATTGACTCAAAACAATAGAGAAAAGAGGTAGGAAATCAACATGATGATAAAGTAAAGATAAAGAGAGGATCCAAATTCCCAACAAGAATAACCTCAAGAGACAATCATAATATAAGGAACTACAATGTCCTTATGGAAGTATGTCATGGGAACTAGAGAAAATATTGATAAAATGAAAACAACCAAGATGTCGCTCATCCTCAAGTTATCATGATACTAATAGAAATAGTTGGGTTGTCCAAACTAGAGTAATATAGTGGACCAATGTGCAAGCGTCGTTCTTTAGTTTGATACTAGTAGTATGACATGTGAAGGCTCGTTATCAAAAAAGAGGCAAAATTTCTACAAATTTGAAAGATCAAAGGAAACTAGTGTGAAAATTTTAAGATAATAATTTCATAGTAGAGATAGGTGTTCCAAATATTTTTTTGAAGCATTAATCAAGGCACAATCCTATATGTTGCAAAAAGGTCCATGGGTGAGGGTGTCATAATTGGATGGATGGATAAAATCTATGCCCCTATGTGTAAAAATTACTTATAGATAAGAGGGTTATGGACTAGTATACATGATGCTTTTGAATATGTTTTCATCACGATGCTTTTCCAAGCCTCCAAAAAAATGGTTTTTTCCAAAGGATGATTTTTCTCTCTTTACTATTTTGTTGCTTTTTTGTGATTTTTCAAAAAAAAAAAAAGGGTTAGAGATGACACCTACGTTCACATATTTTTATTATGGTGAATTCCCTAAGGTACCATAGAAATGGTTTTTGCCAAAGGAAAATATTTTCTTTGTACTATTTTTTTAGTTTTTTTGTTATTTGAATTTTTTTAATTTTTTTTCTTTTTTCTATTTGGTTTTTTTGGTATTTTCTTATGGAAAAAGAGGGTACCTCATGGGCTCATCCAAATATTTTCCATGTGGTGTAGATAACTTGAAATCACTTGAGCTATATTTTTCCTTTAACAAGTGAGGCATTTCTTGATATATTGGCAAGCATTTTCTCTATGGTTGGCTAGTAGTAACCAATTCTAAGTAATTTCTTCGCAAGGGTGATATTGTTAGTGTGAGATTTGTAACTACCATCTTGGAATTCTATAATTTTTTAATGATATTTATCAAAGTTAATTCATCATAACAATAACATTGCAACCCTTGAACAAAGGGTACCACCAAGAAGTGTGTAGCACGTAGCACATTGGATGAATGTGCATTTTTGGTTATGGGATAAGTTAGGTGGGAGAGTTTGGGTAATAAGGTAAGTATGGATATAATGATACCAAGAGGAAGTGGAATTGACCACATCACACACCACATATATATATATACCCTAATTAATTTATTCTTTTGAGTTCATACTAGCAGTGATTTGTGTTAATTCTTTTATCTTGGTAAGTGCCCAAGTTTATGTTAATGAAATATTTTTATATAAGAGAGTTGATCAATCATGTAGCCAATTTGGATCATAGGGACAATGGAATTTATAATAAAATTATGCATCCTCTTAGTATTGAATATTTACTTCAAATTTTGGTTCCTTTCATTTCTTAGATTTCAATATGTTACGTGATAAAAGGACTGTTTGTTTCCCAAAATATACTAAATTATGAAGATCAAAATCAAAGCCCTTTTTGTGGCTTCTTGAATGAAGATGGTCTCTAGCACCAAGTACAAGGATATACTCATCATTTAAGATGAATTTTAGACTTCATCTAATGGTATGTAGTTACATTGATCCCAGTTGATGAGGTTAAGATATTGTAAATCAAGGCTTATGGTGAAAATGGGATTATCTAGAAAGAGGTTGGTGACAAAAAACTCTCCATAAGGGTCATGGAAAGTAATAGTCTTAACACAATTAGCGTTGGATGAAGAATCATAAACAATTTTTTAGGAGTCATTAAGGTTATGGAGAGATTCATCCTAAGATATATACATAGGGAGGAAAGCGGGAAATTTGCATAGGGAGGAATAAACAGAAACACTTGCAGATTTTGACCAATGTGTGGTGCTGGAACTGGGGTGTGGAGTTGGCCCCAAACCTCCATTAAGTTTAAACACAATTTTTTTTTATTATTGTTCATTGTTTCATCTTGCCAGGGGGTGTGAGAGTTGTGTAGGGAGGATAATTTGATAAAATCAAAAAAATAAAATTTCTTTTGTTAAAACTTGGTTATTGTTGGTGTTGGGAAAAGGGGGTGTTGGAAGTGTGACGACTGAGCTCAGAGCCTTTGAAACTGAATTACATTGCTTGTTTGTGGTATGGTGAATAAATTAAAAGAATAATATTCAGATTTTGATTTGTTTGCAAAGATAGTTGTAATGGCAACAAACATGAATTGTGAATTAAATAAAATATATTGACTGACAAGTTGCATACCTGTGACAATTTGAATCTCAAAACAATTGTTGCACTAGGTATATTTGATTGGTAAATTTGAAATTATTGCAGTGTAATTGAAGTCATCTCAGCTACAAAGGCAATTGGTTTGGTAAGACACATTTCTCTTTGATTTGCACCAAAAAACTAAAAGTTGTATACCCATACTACAAGGTTTCTTGATTTTTGCTTCTATTCCATGTTAGGATGCCCATAGGATGTGGGTGACAATGGAAGTTTCCCAATGTGGAATGCATCTTGGATATTTTGTTCACCACACACTTTGTCAATGATATTGACCTTATTAGGAGGCAAGTTGGATGATGTGTATAGTATATCATTAGGGTCGATAGAAGTAGATTTTGGTTGAGATGATGGCTCTACAACTTTTGTGATGAGATAATAGTTTGATTTTTTGCATTGACCCTCTAAAATTTTGTAATATCGGAAGGGGTTTTGATCTACTAGGATGGTGAATTCAATGCCTTCATGAAATAATTTGAGACATTAGTGGAATTTGGAAGGAATGGTCTACATGGTGTGTATCCCTAGGAGAGCAAGGATGATATTATATGGAAGGTCAAGATAGACAACATGAAACAAGGTGTTATAGAAAAGTACAAGATGGAGTGGAAGATTGATGGTGTTAGTGGTCTCCCTTTATTCATTATCATAGGCTTTAATTGTAATTTTATTGGGTTCCAAAGCCTCATTTGTGTATTCCAAGAGTTTAACAAGCCATAAGGTGTAGAGGTTTAGTATAGAGGCGTTATCTATAAGTACTCATTTGATCTTATGTTTGGCAATGAAGGTTTCAATATGAAGCAAATGATTATAAAAATGGTCAAGATATGCCATACATTCAAATTGAAAGGTGATATAGTGATCAAAAGGAAGGTGTGTGATGAGTGCTAGGAGGCGAGAGTGGTCAATGTCGTTTGAAATCCTTAACTCTTTCAAGATTTTATCTAATATGTCTTATCGACATTAATACATATTTTATTTTTTGTAAAGAATCCGGGCTTCTTATTTTAGTTATTATTGTTTCATTGATCCTTGGTAGACATTTTGACTAACCATTTAACAATCAATGTCTTCTCAATTTGAACACATTTTTCAATAATCTTGTCAAAGGTTGATATGGAATGTACTTGTAAATGGAAGGTCATTTCAACATTAAGATTACTAACACAAATATGTACAAGTTTTTCTTAGGTATAGGGCACAAGAAACTACTAGCTAGGATTTTTCCATCATTAAAGGAAAGTGGGACATTTCTTGCCATGTTTTTGTTTTACATTGCAAAGATCAATCATTAACTCATGCTTGACATTGTACGGAAATTAATTTATAAAATGTTTAATGATTTCAAAAAATGTGTTTGTTTTCCTTTTAGGTAGATGAATAAACCAATCCAAAGCTTATCATCCAAGGCTATGAGGGAAAAGGTGACATAGATATCATCATTATAGGAAAACTCTTGGAAAGTGATGTAAAATTCACATATATAATCTTTGGATAATCTTTTCCTTTATATTTGTCAAATTTGGATATTTCAAAGAGTGAAAGAATTTTTTGTGTGATTGAAATCTCAAAGGGATAGGGACATAGTTCCTCAAACTTATATCCATTTAATGTAAGTTGCACCCAATTGAATAATTTTAAGGGGATCTTTATATCCTTAAATTCTTGATCAACCATATGTTTATATGATTAATGTTGTTTAGATGAGCCATAGAGGCCATAAAAAAGATGGCATATTTAGAATTCTTTACATGGGAATCATGACATAAATTTCATTAAAGTTTGTCCCTTTGTACTTTTCTTTAGTTCTAACATTCTTAAGAGTAGTTTCATTTTCATGTGCTTTATGGCATTCATCATTGTTTTTAGGAGGGGGTTCTTGTGTTCTTAATTGTTCAAGGTTGAAATAATTATTAATCAAGCTCTTGAAGGATGTGGTCTTGATATGTTTTAATGTAAATTTGGACTTGTGTTGTTTTAAAAAACTTGTCTACATCATATTCATTTTTCCTATGGTTGTGGAGACTATTGTTATCATCATCATGGTCTTGAGGTGGTATATGAGAGTGATTATGGGTGACCATTTTGTAGGACTCATGTAAAAACTAAGGACATGCAAAATATGGATTCTTGTTTGTATGGATAAAAAATTCTTAGATATGACAATATATACCAAAACAAAAGTTGGACTAAAAACTTGATCAACCAAAGATAAAATCTAGACTCAAAACCTGGTCAAAAGTGAGTGTGTTATGACAATGGGTGACCTATGAATTGTTATGGACTTGAATGCATATGGGATGGGTTGTTATAGTTAAGGGTTGGAATTATGACTTGGATATGGGTTGACTATGTTATGAGTGTGAGTGTGAAATGGTGTTATAGTTTTGAGGTTGGATATTATCTAGATGTGAGATGAATCTATCATGAGTATGGAAGTTAGATGTTTTGGACTGAGTTATACTTGGGTTAAGTGAACTTAGGGTTGAGTGAACCTAGGGTTAAGTTAAACTAAGGTTGAGTGAAACCAAGATTGAGTGAACCCAAGGTTGAGTTAAAATAAGGTTGATTTAACCTATGATTGAGTGAAACTAAGGTTGAGCGAACCAAGGGTTGAGTTAAAATTGGGTTGAGTGAACCTAAGGTATATTTAAACTTGGGTCAAGTTAAACTAAGGTTTAGTTAACCTATGGTTGAGCTAAACTAAATTTGAGTTGAAACTGGGTTGATTTAAATTAAGTGTGAGTTAACCTATGGTTGGTTGATTATGGGTTGAATATACTATGGTTAAGTTGAACTAAGGTTGGGTTATCATGTGGTTTATTTTCTCTTGAGTTAAACTAATTAGGGTGGATTAAACCTAGGATTGGTTGAATATGGGTTGGATGGACTATGCTTTAGTTGAATTAAGGTTGGGTTAACACATGGTTTAATTTAATTAGTGTGGAGTAAACCTAGGGTTGGTTGACTATGGGTTAGATGATCTAAGGTTAAGTTGAAGTAATGTAATGCCCCGCCAAGTAACCTTAAAAGGAAGTTGCAATTAACATCATAAGCGAACCAATTTTTTTTTTATAAAGTGCATTTAACATACACATTCACTTACTAATTAACAACAACCTCTAAGGCTACAAGGTTAGGATTACTTAAACCCACACATACATATTACATATAACCATAGCCTTATGAACTTTATGAAATAACCATCATACATCATAAGAATATCACATAACATAATAAGATAATCAACCAAGATACAATCTCATAAACATTATCTTAATCCAACAGTTACATCACTCATTTCCAGAATGAGACAATAGTACAAATGATTACAATTACATAACTCCACATCATAAACATAAGAGGGATAAAATAACTTATACAAGTTAAAATATTACAATGCAAGAAATTACAACACGAACTGCGAGCTGTCCATCTGGATGTCTCGCCACCAAGTACTGAAGATCGATGGGGACCCAACGGTTTTGGTGCATGTTCCACCCAACCAATGTGGTACCCGAAGGCCCACCCCCCATGCTAGGAGATATTAACAAAGTAACAAGGACAAAGATTCTACTACCTCTAACCAAAGGCAGACTCAAACTGACTCATACTGTTATAACCAACCAAATGAATTAACAAGTACAACTCATTCACCATACAAGTACGAATCAAGTACAACTCAAGTACAATACAAGTACAAATCAAATACAATACAAGTACACATCAAATACAATACAAGTACAATACAAGTACAACTCAAATACAATACAAGTACAATATAAGTACAACTCAAATACAATACAAGTACAACTCCAACATCACTGACATAGGTCACATTGCTTCCAGACATAAAGTAAATCAAGTATGTTCAAATAACCATACACATAAAATAATTAACAACAGTTGTCATAGATAGAGTGTCATCGCAAGGTTTGTCATGAGATCTCCTCTGGGCATTCTTCATAGGCTCCAGCACAAGTAATCCTGGTGGCCTCAACTGAATCTTGACACTCATACTCACTCATGTGGAATCAACTACCTCTCGTAAGAATTAGATAGTTGATCTTGCCATTCCAGGCCTTCTCACTCATCCCAAGTCTAAACAAGCCCTTGTGTCTATGAGTGAGGATTAAATTATCTTGATTAATGTGAAGTTAATCCTAATCTTCTAAGTACATTATTTTAATTATCACTTGTTCAAATCACTCCTGAAGGTTATCCAATTTACCTCTTTGGGCTCTGGCGCCGAACAGAAGTCACTCTTCTATTCGACAACACACATCCAAACAATCCACCAAGGGAACCACAAGTGCATACCAAGTAGGCATCATAATCCACTCCAACACAAGGAGGATACAAATAATAGAAACTCACTCCAAACATCTTGGAGGAAATAACACATAGTCCACTCCTTTCACAAGAGGTACAAAATATCTCACTCCAAACATCTTAGAGGCAACAACACATAGTCCACTCCTTTCATAGGAGGTACAAAAAATCTCACTCCAAACATTTTGGAGGCAACAACACATAGTCCACTCCTTTCACAGGAGGCAACAAGATGAAACCACATAACAAGGTCACTCCATACAAGGAGACACGGATCCCATAATCCGCTCCTAAACCAAGGAGGTGCAAACATCCCCGTTCATGAAAATCGGGTAAAACTGAAAAGACGCCATGCACTACCCAAGGGAAAACAACTGGATGGCATAAAGATTCAACAACCCTTATCCTCTAAGTTATTCTGGAAGACTTATAATTTAGGACTAACACTAAATCCCAAAACCAACAATGCAACTTGATGACATAGCAACAAAAGCATTTAAGTCATCAATCAAATCTAATATTTGGATTTCCTAAATCCATACTCATTCAATAGGTAGTGTTGACAAAGTCAAAGACATGATAAGTAGACCATCTAAAATAATCATAACCCCTATTTTCCTTTTCATTATTGAATATCTAAAACAATTAAACTTACTTCCCTTTACTGAATACAAAGAATTAAATCCTTTAAGATAATCATGAGGAAGATACTACTTTTGGATATACGAAATCCATACCTCTTTCATAATCTAATCACAATGATTCAATTAATCTAAATAGAAATTAATAAATAACATAATTGATTGTCTCATCAATAAAACTTCTTAATTTACTTTTGAATCGATACAAATCCATGCAAGTAAACTCTTTCCATTTCCTAACCAAATCTTACATCTCATTCACTTTTCTATTTAAAACATTCAATCACTTTAATATAATAACATATTGTTTCTCTATCCATTTAAAAACATGCAATTTCATCAATGTATAAAAATATCTTTTGGCTTGTCTATTTGACCACGCATTCATATTGTTTCTAATTAAATCTCATTAATTAAAACAAACATTTAAATATAAATATTTCTATAATTCTTCAATATATTTAAATATCTTTCACTATACATTTTTTACACATACTAATTATTTCTTTTAGAACATTAATAATACCCAATTTACAAACAACAGAATAAAATAATATAAAATATTAGTTATTCTCTCAAATGGATATATACCTTCAATATATATATACTAAATATAAATTAATATATTTAATCATTAACATATCTTCTATTCCTTACAGAATATCAAATTGTTTAATTCAAAATAAAATATCCCTTATTATCAATATTCCAAAATATAAATATATTTTTCCAATTAAACCAAATTAATAATTGAACTTTTTACATATGAATTTAAATTCCACAATTAAATTTTAAATTATGCATTCTTTAAATCAAATATTTAACTCTTTCAATTAAACTTTAACATGCCATTTTAAAATAAACAATAATTTCTCATATGTTTATAATTTTAATTCCACTAATCTAATATACAAATTTTATTTAAAATAATATAAATAAAAATAATACTTTAGTATTATAAATTATAATATAAAATATTATTAAATAATATTTTAATATTATAATAACAATACATAAAATATTAATATTTATAAATATCAATTTATTATTATTTTATTTTCAGAACAGCCATGGAAAAAATAATTTAACAGTAGTCTCATGTTTTAAGCATAACTCAAAAACTACGATTTGGGTATTTACGATTTTTGGACAGGGGTAAGAAAATTTCAAAATACAAAAACCCTTTAAATTTCCTAAAAACCCAGTTTGTGAAAATAAAGTTATAGGCGACGCAATCAGACCATTTTACCATGAAAAATATAACTATACTGCAGATTTTAAAATCCGATTTTTAATAACAAACAGAGGGTTTTATTTTATAAAATCATTCTAAATGCATTGTTCAATCTCTATGTTTGATTTCAATAACAATAAAATCAATTTCTCCAAATAATTTAAATTCAACTAAGGTTTTCACAATTTTCACTTAAGAATTTTCACAAGCAAAGGCTGTAACTTTGTTTAATTCTTTTCTTCTAATATCAAATTTGTTTTCTAAAACAGATTTAACAAACAAATCTTTAATCACTACTATTTAAAAAAAAACAATCAAGAACAATAAAACACAAAGAGGAAAACCTGGTACAAGAAGCTACAGGAAGAGATGAATTTCTGATGCAAGCCTCCTCCAAAGATTTCATGAATTTTCTTCAATCCTCCAATAAATCCAATCCAAAATCCAACAAATGCAAACAATCTTTCCTTCAATCAATTTTACAATCAAAACTTTCTTCAAACCCTTGTGCAAATTTTCCAAAATTTCTTTCCTGCTGTAAAAATGTATTTTTGTAAAAACCTTCTGCCGTAAAATTAAAACATGTATTCTTTATAAATCAAAAATACCTAGTACAACCCTAATTCACATTACATGCAAATTAGATATTTCAATTTCAATATTTACAACCCTAATTCACATTACATGCAAATTAGATATTTCAATTTCAATTTCACTTTCAATTTCAAATTTCAATTTCAATTTCAATTTCACTTTTCAATTTCAAATTTTAATTTCAATTTCAATTTCACTTTTCAAAAACCCACTTTCAATTTAAAATGCAATTTCAAATAATAAATTAATTTTCAAAGTTGCAACCAATTTCCCAAATAAATATTTAATTACAATTTCTAATTTAATTCTCACACGTTGGAATTAAATTCTAAAATTAATTCTAATTCTTTTATTTCCTTTCATTCTCTTGCATCACGTTTAATTAATTAATTTAATTATTTAATAGCTAAACTCAACCCCCCTTGGATTAAATTTAATTAATTAAATAATTTAAATATAATTAATTAATTTAAATATAAACTTTTATCCACATTGCATTATTTAAATTAAATAACCATCAACATGATTTAAATGCAATTATTCTAAATATCTATTTCCAAAGCAAGAATGCTTCAGAATTAAATAACATCAAAGCAAGACAGACAATGACTCGACACACACAACTGATGACACACTAAGGCTAGGGTATAGACTTGATACATGTTACCTAGCTACTATCTCCCGTTCAACTTAACCGTTGGATCGACACGCTCAAACCTGTGAAACCAAGTGGAGTCGATGTCATGTACCTGCAATCCTGCAACCAAGTAAACAACATCATACAATATATCCAGCATATAATACACACCGCGAAGAAGGAATTATGGATTCATAGGGCGCTCGCAAGCGAGTGATGCGAACTCGTCCTCTTCACCAATACACTCATCAAAACTGACACTTCCATCATAATCCAATAATCTCATAATAACATCTCATGTTAACTCTACAACAACATTAATCTATAATGCATGTGAAACAATAATTAGATAACTACATCCCACAATAATATTTGTCACTCAATAGTAACGATCAAAACATCATAACAAAATGTATCCAGTAGCAAGGTAACTGCAACCAAACATAGCATAAAGCAATTTGAACAAGAATCAAAATGGAGGGGTATTACAAGTAAGGTTGATTTGACCTATGGTTTAAAAGTCAAATTGAGTTAATCTTACTAGGATTGCATAAACCTAGGGTTGGTTGACTATAGGTTAGATTCGGTGGTTCTTTAGTTTGGTTTAGACCTTGGGTTATGTTGGATTTAAGTGCAACTATGGGTGAGCATGGCGTATGGTTATGAATTTGGTTATGGGCCAAGTTTCACTCAAGGTTGACTTAGGTTTTGAACCAATTTTATGACTATGGTTTTTGAATTTGGATCAAAGTTGTGGTTGTTGGCCAAGTTATGAATAATACAAAGAAAAGGACAAAAAATAAATCCTAAGGTTCAAAATAGATAAGCTTCCTATTTGGACCAATTTGGAGCAAGGAGAGGTTATCAAAAAATTAAAAGATACACAATAAACATGAACAAGCCTATGGTAGATAGATAGGTGGACACCCCTTGCAAGATCATAAATATGCCATGTGTCCAAAGGTGGGTATCCTTGACCTATTTTATTGGGCATAAGGTCAATGAATTTTCCACCAACAAAGCACATGTTTGGATAGTTAATGTTGGCATTGGTTGTGCCATGGTCTACCACTAACACAACTAGGCTACACTATGCATAAATTTTTGACACAACTTATAAAATAGTGCACTACAAGGAATGATGGCCAAAAATATTCCTAACTATGAGAAACAAGAAATCCAAGGGAGTCCTTTATATACAAAAAGGTGTGTGGGCCTTGATATTGTATTACAGGGGTGCTATCTAAGGCCTAGGTATTGGTGGGATGAAACTACCTCATTTAATAAATTACTTAAAATACATATTTTCTTACCCAATAATGACAACTCCTTGAATTTGCAAAGTCTTGTCACATGGGATTTCATTAGATCTAGTGATTAAATTCAAATACTAGAAAACCTAGAAAGAATGAAGTCAATAATGAGGTTTAAGTCACAATAAAAGTAAGTCAAAGTTATTTTTAATCTTCAATATCATCTTGCAATGTGAGAGAAGAGCATACATAACCCATCCTTGGTGCACAAAGTGGTAGCTTAAGTTACTTTTGATTTCCAAGATCACCTTGTGGTGTAAGGAAAGAGCATACACAACCAATTACTAAGACACACTCTAATCTAAATAATAAATAAGTTTAATTATTGAGCACCAAATTAAAGTGTGTAGGTTCATTTTAAATTATCCATGTGAGATTAGATTGATTTATCCAAACAATTCTCATTAGAAGTCTTATAAAAATGGTATTCCGATATTATTTGGGAGGAACAATTAGAAAAAATAACTAGAAAACAATGAGTTGAAAACACAACACATACATGTTAGGTGAGCAACCAATCATGAAAATTAGATCCAAGGCTATCCTCCCATATCTTCTTAAAATCAAGACAAACAACTCAAATGGGAAGCCATAATTTTTGTATAAAGAAGCTCTATAGTATGGATAATCAATTCAATTTTCTACGCCTAGGTGGCCTAATTTTGATCTAAGATATGGAGTAAGAAAAAATTATAATGGAGAAAGTTATTAAGAGGAATATACCATAGGAAAATTATATGACCATGATGTTGATAATTGGGACATCTACAATTGTTGATGTACTATGATTATAGGCCTAGAAATGTTCAAGAAACCTTAACCAATGATGATGACCTTGGTTGCATTTTAGTACTTGTATCCTTTTACACGACATTATTAAATAATAAACTCTAGAGTATGTACTTGCTCTTATTGATGAAATGCTTACAACAAACCCAATATGTGCAAAACTCTTCCATATTGATTCACTATAAAAAAATATGTTTGTCAATATTTTTTAGGGTAATCTCCAAAGAAAATCAGTTCACCCAAGAGAAAATTTGGAAAGCACTCACTTTGATAGTAATATCTACGAAGAAACTAATGAAATATGTTATCATTTATAAACAAATTGCCACAAAATAACCTCTTATCTCAAGTATCTCCACCGTGGTGCTACACAAGAGGGACTTGGTGCATTTCAAAGATGAAACAAAATTTAAAATAACCATAAGATAATTTATGTGCTTCTTCTTTAATCACTAGTTTAAATTAGCTACACAAATTTGACCTTAAATGGCATTATTTTTTTTATCACACTATAAGGACATAGTTGATTCAAATTGTACTTGTCAAAATTTATGGATATTTTGAAACCTTTTGATAATCTTTCATGGTATAATGTTGCAATCTAGACTAAAAAATTGCTTGACCCAATATTACTTTTCTATTAATTAAATTTATATTTTTTCAGTCCTCAATTGCAACATAAATGAGCTTTACACCTCTTTAATTTTTTTATTCTTGTATTGTTTGAAACATGTTCTTTGTCCATGGGCTTACAATGAGGAGATGACTTGTTTGAAAAACAATATATTTATCTTGCAATAGTTCTTATCTAAGAAAGTGGTTCTCAAATTTGTCTTCTTGGTGGCACATATGAAGATCTTGATTTTGCAACATTAGACATAATTTCCTTAAAATAAGGAGAGTGAAAAACATGGAATGGAATGACATTGGAAATTAATTCACTAATAGCATCATTTGCTTCATTTTTGATATGTAGATTAAACTTTGCTATTGGATTAGGAGTTTGAGATAAAATTGTAGCATCTATTGAACTCGATGAAAGAAGATTAACTAATGGTCATCCATCAATTCTATTCCTAGGAAAATGTGTCAATTTCATGGTAGAAATAGGTGTGGAGATGTCACCACTATACAATTTCATTATCTCACACTTTGTTGAAGTGAGAACTGACTACAAACCAAACATCTTTCCTAGTGATGTGTGTTCTCTTATAATTCTACCACATTATTTTTATAGAATATTTAGTGAGTGTTGGTAATGGGGGCTCCCACCTCTTATATCATGTGGAGATACCACTATATCTCAAGCTCTCCCAACAGGGCTAACATTGGACATACGATTCTCCTAATTACACTCCTCTAGCTTGTTTCTTTTTTATAATTATTTTATGGAATATAATTGTTTTCTAACATTTTTTATTGGTTTAGTTTTATTTTTCCAATGGGTTTTATCATTTTTTTCCCTCAAAAGTATACTCACAAATGTAAATTTTTAACAATTCTACCAAAATCATATTGTATGAAGCACTTGCACATTCTATCAACTAGAGCATAATGAGAATAAAAATTCCATCATATTTAACAAAAAATTGCTTTTCACACTTCACATTAAATGTCATTATTTATTTTTCTAATTTTCTTGGATTTTTCCAATTATATTTATAATTTTTAGTTATATCAATTACAATTTACTTGTCAAAATCTAAAATACATAATTTTTTCTGCATTGAAGAAATGAATCTAGTGTGGAGTGTAAAGAAAATTATCGTTAGGTTTATTGGTGTGCTAATGTTGTCATATCCTACTTGATTGCAGTTAGTGATTAGTGGTGAACCCATAGACATTTTGAACCTTTGTTTCATAAATCTTAGCAAAAAATACATTATCTGCAATTTGCCAATATGTTGAATCTAAATTTGTACTTATTATTTTTTTCTTGATTTTCTTTTGCAAAGAATAATTATGTTTAAATATTTTTCGTTGCTCCATTATAATTTCTCTAATTATATTTTTGTAGCTAAAAATTTAATTTTTTTTTTATTGTTAAACTATAAATATTAAAATTTATTAATGCACTAGAACACTTTACTAGCCTATCTATAGCCACATTGCATTTCCAACCTCTGCTATAATGGAAGTTTTGGAACAACATATTAACATCCATCAAAATATAAGATTTATTTTTTAAAAGTATTGTAGTTGATAAAGCTCAAAAGATTGTTTAATGTCAATATATTAAAAAAATGTACACAAGATCATTTTTGGATCTCAATTTCATAACCATTAGAAAAAATAACATTTTATTAAAGGTTTGTGATTGTATCAATATGTATAAAATAAATCAAAGAGAAAGATTATGTTTATATGGTTATCTTTACCTTGTGTGTTAATGCTCCAATCATAGCATTTAGTGGCATGCTCCTTATTTATGCCAATATAAAATAATACATGCACATGCAACATAAGGGAATACCTAAAAATGTGCTTGTGTAAACTTTTTTAATGGGTTGGAATTCAACACTCTTTTAATCCTTGAGCATGTTTGTACATTTTTATTTAATTTATACCAATACAGTGTGAAGTACAACACATGATAAAAAAATCCCTATATCTTTTATACATTCATCCATATCCACAATGTGCTCCAAAGTTACCATTTTGGCATATGTTGGATGTAATACCCCTTCGTTTTGTTCTTTTGATCGAACAGTGTTCTACTTTGTTATGCTTTATTTATGTTAGTACCTTGACTATGGTACTCAGTTATGATCGCTATTTGTAAAGCGATGTAAATGTTATCTTTTGATGTGATGGTATTTTATTATGATGTTATCATTATGACATGTTTTGAATTAGCATAAGTGGATATTCGAATTAATGATGTTTTATGCTTTCGATTAAATTAATATGTTAGATACATCAGTTAGTAATACTGTATTGGTGAAGGGAATGGTATCGCATCACTCATTTGTGAGCGCCCTACGATTCCGCGATTTCTTCTTCACATTGTGTTTTAATTATGACATATTTATGCATGTGGATATACTATTTGTTTGTAGGTTGACAGGTATAGGACATTGACTCCACCTAGTTTCACAGGTTTGAGCATGTCCATTGCCCAACGGTATTCGATTGGGAGATAGTAGCTAGGTTTTTCGTGCCAAGTCATCACCCTAGTCATAATGTATCATCGGGTTTTAGTCGGGTTAAGTTGCTTTAATGTTGTTCATCTTGCCTTGATTTTATTTAAATTGCAAGTTAGAAAAAGGTCAATAAATGACCTATGTATTTAAGTTGATTAAATTAATCTGGTTATAATTTTCGAAATGTTATTTGATTTATTAATTAATTTAATTTAATTGATAAAATAATTTAATCTTGGATTATAATTATTTTATTGATTAATTAAATTCATTGTGTTGAATTAAATTAAGTTATGCATTTTTAAATTTATGGATATTTTGTGTGAAAGTGGAAAATTGAAATGATGAAATTAAAAATTAAAGAAAAATGATTTAAATTTCATTTTTAAGAAAAGTTTGAATTCAAAAATTGAAAATAGAGATATTTTGCTATTCTGTTTTTGAAAATTTATGAGGGTTGTTGCATGGATATTTTGGAAAATTTTATTTATTATTTGGTTATTTTGAATGAGTTTTTTTTCAACAAGTATGAGAAATTGAAAATAGAGGAGAAGGAGGAAAAATTTGTTGTTTGTGGGTTTTGGATTGAATTTGTGGAAATTGCTGAGCTGAAGTTGGAATCAAAGTGGGAACCTGTGCACCATCTGGATCTTCCCAAACTCAAGAATACTAGGTTTATGCTTTGAAATTTAGTTGTTTTTTAAATTATATTTATATATGTTTTGTTGTTGAAAATCATGTTGATAAACATTTAAATCCTTTGTATGATTTGCAAAACAAACCTAGTTTAATTCTTGTTTTCTAACATTTGGAAAAACCTCTGTTTGGAAATAAATATCTTCAAAGAAAAATGATGTTCTTAGTTGTAATTGGTTATTTCATTTTTATTTTCTCAATTTGATTGCAAATTCAGGTTGTGTAAATGTAAATATATATACATATGTGTGTGTGTGTGTGTATATATATATATATATTTTTATATATTTTATTATGGTAGAGTTATGCTGGGAAAAGTTTTGAGAAAAAGTCAACTGGCGGATTAAAATCCACAGGGTTGAAAAAAACCCTTTGTTTGTTTTGTTAAAAACATTTTGTTTAAAAAAAATTATTTATTTATTTTTTTTGTGGAGGGAGGCGCTGGGGGCTCACCCCCACCGCGCCCCCCATGGGAGGCGCGTTGGGGGGAGCCGCGCCCAATGCGACCCCCATATCCCTTTTCCCCCGCACGACGTTGCAGACACAACCACCGCCACCATTGTTGGTGGGTGATTGTGCAATGCACAGTGCCACCAGCAATGGCGGCCGGTTGCGCACATAGCCACCGTCGCTGCCCCACTCCAAGAAAACGCGTGACCGCCAAACCCTAACCCTATGCATGCAGCCTGAGGGAGAAACATGGCTTGCGTTTCTTTAAGTTCATTTTTTTTTATTAAAAAATTTTGAAAATAAAAATTATGATATATTTTAATATTTTTTTATAATATTTAAATATTAGTATATATATATATATATAAAATATTAATATTTAATATTATATAATATAATATTAAATATTAAAATATTAATTAAATGATTAATTATGTATATTATATGATTATATACATATAGTTTAATTATTGATTTTAATATATGTATTTATATGACTGAATATATACATGTATTAAAATATTAGTTAAATGATGGCATGATTTAAGTTTAATGGAGGAATGAAGATATTGTATTTTTTTGGTCAATTATTGTTTTATTTTAAAATAATGTATTTGAAGGAACACTAGATTTGATTTTAAATGATATGCTTTTTAAGATAAGTTAATTGTTTTAAAAATGATTATGTTGAAAACAAAAAGAAACGGTTATTTGTTTTAAAACAATGTTTTCTATTGGTTGAGATAAATATTTATTTTATAGTTACTGGAAACAATTAGAGAATGTGATATTGGATTTAAATTCCATCTTTGCCTAAAAGAGATGTTATTCAATTCCATTTTATTAATGCGATGAATTACTGAATGTTAATGAAGAAATGGATTTAGTAAATCCAAAGTAGATTTAATTCATGTTGTCTTTCTCGTCTTGATTGTGAACTGTTTCCGTTCTTGTTTGGGGGAAATTGTGTGACCGAGATTAATAAATCTTCCAGAAGGGTTTTCAATTATGTGGGTTGTCGTGTCATGTTGTCAACTTGTTTTGAATCCCTTGGGTAGTGCATGCTACATTATTAGTTAATTACCCGGTTTCCATGAACGGGGATGTTTTGTGCCTCCTTGGATTAGGAGTGGGTTATGTGAGTTGTGCCTCCTTGTAAGGAGTGGCTTTGTTATCTTTGTTATCTCCAGTGTTTGGAGAGGGTTTTGACTGATGTCGCCTCCTGAGAAGGGAGTGGTCATGTTATCTTGTTGATTTGCACTTTGGTACCCTTGGATTTTGGATGGTATGTGTGTTGTCAAGTAGAAGAGTGGCTTCTGTTAGGGGCCAGAGCCCGTAAGAGGTAAGATTGGGTAACCTTCAGAAGTAGTTAATCAGTGATAATTAAATCAATGTACTTAGAAGTTAGGTGGTACTTCACACTAATCAAGATAAGTTCTAGCCTCGCTCATAGTCGCAAGTGTTTGTTTAGACTTGGGGTGAGTGGGAAGGCCTCGAATTGCAAGGTTATATATTTGGTCTTTATGATAGGTATTTGATCCCGCATTAGTAAGTATGAGGGCCGGGGATCAGTTGAGGCCACCAGGATAACCTTTATTGGGGCTGGAGCCTATGAAGGTCCGCAGTGGGTAACTCATGACAAGCTGTGTGATGACACTCTATCTAGGACAAGAGTTGGTACTTGTTTATTATGTGTATGGTTTTTTTAACATACTCGATCTGTTTCATGTTTGGAAGCAATGTGACCATGTTAGATTTTGTACTTGTGTTGTACTTGTGTGGTACATGTGATTGGTTGTGTCAGTTTGGTTCAGTTATGTGTTATCATGTGTCTAGAGGTAGATGGCCTTGGCTAGGATTCCTTGTTACTATCTCCTAGCACATGGGGTGGGCCTTTGGGTTCCACTTGGTTGGGTGGCATGCACCTTACTTCATTGGGCTTTCTTCTTGTTCATGTTGACGAGATTTCCAGTTGGAGAGCTCATGGGATCCAGTTTCATTTCATACTTTATTTATTTCAGTTGATCTTGTGATTTATTATCCCTCATTGTTATTGAGGTGGAAAGTTGTAATTGTAATAATGCTTATTGGACTTACCTCATTCGGGGAATGAGAGATGTAATCTTATTGTTTAATTTTGGATAAATGAAATTGAAAGTTATCTCTTATGCTTTGATGTATTTTATCTTATTTGGAATGTTTGTGTTTAATTTCTTAAGTAAATAAATGACATGGTTTAGATTCATGTTTTTTGTTGAGGTTCTAAATAACCTCTGTCTGATAACCTTAGAGGTTGTTGGCATTGGGTAGTGAACTTGCATGTTAATTGTACTTAAACAAAAAAAAAATTAGTCTGTTTAAGTATTTAATTGCAACTTCCTCTAGGGTTGCGTGGTGGGGCGTTACATTGGAAGTGCAATTTTCTAATTTCAATGTGTATAGTTATAAATAGTTCACCTATAAGTTCACTTATAGGTACAAAGACAAGACAACCAATAATTAAATGTATAGTACATGTTTGTAACAACTACCTTTAGGCATGAAATCTAGTTGTTACAAACTTATTCTTGACTATTTTTTGATTTTGAACAACTATATTCTAATTACTTTTGGTGCTAAGGCTAGTGGGAAAACTAAAGAGTTTTTCTAGAGGCTAAGCATTAGTCCTTACGAGGTATTAAGAAGTAGTATTGTCAAGTTTGTTTGAATTTTTAAATTATATAATGATTTGGTAGCATACTTGGAGTGCCTTGGAGCATAAGCAAGGAACATGAACTATTTAAAAAAATATGATAAGAAAATGTTGTCTCATAGAATGACATGACTACAACGTATGTTCAACACTTTATTTTTAAAATGTGACCAAATTTGTATAGCTATAAATAATGCACCTATAAGTTCATTCATTGGTACAAAGATAAGACTATTGACAATAAAATATATAATATATGCTTGTAACAACTCACATTAAAGATGAAATATAGTTGCGAAAGATACTTTTTTCGTATTATGTGCTTGATTTTGAATATATTTTCTTTTGATGTTGAGGATTGTGGGAGAATTAAAGGATTTTTCTAAGGGTTAAGAATTAGGGTTTAGTGGGTGTTAAGTAGAAATTTTGAATATGCAAAATAATTTGCTTCCATTAAGTTCACCTATGTGATTGGGGACCTGATCTCTATAAGGGAAAATTCGATCTCCTATGCAAATTTAAACCAATATTTATGAATCTAAACTAGTCAAATGTGAATTGATTTTATTCATTTGCTTTAATTTTGATGCTTGTATTTGTGTAAGTGATGGTTCTTGTTTTTTATAATATAAGTAGAAAGAAAAGGGATTTTATCCCACCAGATACAAAAAGAGATAAAACAACAAAGGAGAGACAAGTTGGGAAACAACACCAGTCGAACTAGTAGAAACAACAAACCAGGCTACTTACTGTTTAACAACCTTAAGAAGGCACACATTTCATAATTGTTAAACCCAGTTTTAGCATCCATGAGACCATACATAGTATAATCAAAAACAAAATAAGCTAACATAAGACTAATCTAGCTAGGGGAACTTAGGTCATAATAGAGATTAACCATATGCACACATGCCTCAAAACCATGCATATAATGATAAAAAAATAATTGTCCAAGATTAACATCTAGAAGCACCAGAGTAAAAAGGCATCCATTAAATTGGAGAACCTAAGAGCTAAAAAAAAAAAAACACTAAAGCCACATGATAGAGAGCCATTATTTGGCTGTAAAAAGTAGCTCCCAATTGTCCCCAACCCAAGAGACAAATTCCCTCCAATCAAGGATGCCTTCAAAAGACAAGTCTCGAGAATCATCATTCTTGCCAAGCTTCTTTAGTTATTTTCTAATCTTTGTTTGGCTAGACATCGCTTTGATCATAGCTCTATGCATCAGACCTTCTATAACCTTCATGAGGTTAATAATAGATTTTTCCATGTCCTCCACTTGCACCTAGAAGAAAGTAATTCCACTTTTCAAAAACTCAATGTTAGTATCTCTAGAAGTAGTAACACCAAGGGCAATGTCATCATCATCCTGTGCATCTAACCTAACTGCCTCAAGAGCCTCCTCCCCACCTACTTATTCCTCCTCCTTGTTTTCCTCCTCTTCCTCCAATTCATCTTCTTCCATATCATTTTCAAAGTTCTCACATTCCATGCCCTTGCTGTCCTCTTCCATTTGAGGTTCAAATTCTTCAACAGTAAGTGGCTCCTCTTCCTCTTCCACAATAGCTTTCTTTCTTCCTTTAAAGTTTTTGTCATAGGAGGCCACCTTATCCAGTCTCATGGATATTTGGACTCCTCTCAAAGTACCCCTACCCTTCTTCCATCTCCTCCTTTTGAAGACCTTCAAAGTCTTCAAAAATGGTGATGAAATTACCCCACTTTAGATTTTGTTGGTTTTTGTTCAATTTTTTAGCTTTAGGGGGTTCTAGTAAAAGAGATGAGTGATTTATTTTCTCTAGAGTGGCTTTAAGTAGTTCCAACTCAAGGGAGTTCTCATCAAGGACTAGCTTGGATTTAGAGGTAATTTTTTTGGAACATCCAGGTTAGGGTTTAAAGCAACATTCAAGGGGGTGCCCTCCGCAGGTTCAATCCTAGGAGCAAAGATCTTAGGTTTAGACATAGTGATGGGCTGCTTGTTAGCCATAGGAATAGCATCAACCTCATCATAATTTCTAGGAGGGTCATCCTGCCTAATAATCAAGGGGTTACCATGAGGATTATTAGCAAGGATGAACTTATACAAAGCCAATATTAGCCCCTAGTGCAGAGGGGGTGAGGCACCATTCTCTATATTTTGTTGTAGGGAAGAAAGTAGATAAAAAGATAGATTTATCCTATCATTATGCCTAATATGGTTTAAAACTGAAAAATGATAGGCATGAATAGTCACATACCTTCCTTCTAAGGTAAAATAATGCATTATAAAAATACTGACCATGGCGAACAACAGAGGAAGATCAAGCCAAGCATAGCCATTCTAAAACCTAGTCAACACCTCCATGCATGAATTTGTCCACAAAACCTTGATATTCACCACCACTTTTTTTACCAGCTTTTTGCCTTCATTAACGAAGCCAATGCTTTAGCTATTAACTAAGTCATCACTTCAAATTTTAATGCTCCTATAATCACATGACCTTTCTTCCAAAATTTAGTAAACTTTAAGGTCAACCTCTCATTATACCCTCACATTGCTTCAAAGAAAGAAGCCATTCTAGAAACTTTGAACATTCTCCAGAAATCAATATTTTATTTAAGGACATCACAATTGGGGGGTTCCATTTGCTTCCTCAGACCTCCCATTTTAAACTTGTGAAGATTTTGTAGACCCTTCTTCAATTTAGTACCCTTCTTCATACCACCCCAAATCTCTTTGACTTTCTTAAAACTTGAGCTACTACCTCCAAACTTGCAGACAAAACAAATATTGTTTGTGAGGAATAGAAAGCCGTTTATTATACCTAAAAAAATATTCTAGCTAATCGCATCCAAATACATAAGCCCAAGGAAAATCCAACAATGATTATCCAACTCCTTAAAAATAAATCTCGTTAGGTTAGCAAAATCGAGCCAAGCCTCGAAAATGAGGTGAGAAGGGATGTATGACATGCTGAATAAATTTAAAATGACCAAGGCTTTATCATTAAAAATACACATTTGATATGGGAAGTATTGGGATATGATAATAACATAAATTACCACACTAATGATACCCTCCTTATAACTTTCTATAATTTGAAACATGCCATCCCCAGTATAATTATTATTTATTTCAATCTCGTCACCTTTCATTTTGATGATCAATCTAGCAAGACCCGTTATCCAATACTTAGTGATTATAATATTTTTCATATTTCTTTTAATAAAATATCTCTTATCACCCCTAGTAATGACCCATACTCCCACCGTGTCCAAAAATGACACTTTAAAGCTTCATTAGTAGCAACATCTGCGAAACTTTTACCTTCTTCGTAAACATGTGAGGGGAAAGGACCCAGTAGTTGAGCATGTTCCAATAGTTGTGATGGTAGTTGTTTATATAATGTCCAATAATTGTTTATATAATGCCTAATAATTGTGACATAAGTACCCTAACTTAAACAAAATGTATCCCTTAGATCTAAAAAACAACCAATCATGTGATGCCACATCAGCGCTCAACTACTCATGATGTGAATGCACAAGTATTGGTAGCACTTTTTTTTTGGGCCTTTTTGGACACCTTGACAAAAAGCATGCTGATGTGACATCATATTTGATGATGTGACCCTGAAACGAAAGTTATAAGCAGGGGACTTGCCATGTAAGCTGCTGTGAAAAAATTGGAGTGATTTGAAATGTAGGTTTCTAATAAGACCTCCAACCCTTGCCAAATTAGGGTCACCTTACCATCAAAGTTACACTTAACCCAATCCATCTCGGGAGGAGACCAAACATTATTCTTCCTAATGATGATGGTTGTTGTTTACACACCTTTGTGGAATTTTTAAATTATGAGGGTCATGTTCTCCTTAGTTAACCCCTTCTAAACCAACTTTATAGTTCTAGGATAAATGATTGAGAATAATAGGAAAAATGCATGGAATCTAGGATGATTTTTACAAGATGTAGTTGCAAGTAATAAAACAAATCAATGCACAAGTTACCTCTTGAATGATTTCAAATCTTACTAATTTTCTTTGTAGCTTATAAAATGTCAATAAAATTTGATTTTTCTTGTATTTTCCTATGTTTTTCATGGAAGTGTCAAAATTCCAAAATTGCAAGATATAAACAACTTTCATGCCTCTACTTATAATTCAAGCTTTGAAAGAAGATATTAGCATGCATCAAAGCATAATTGAAACTGGATTTTTTCAAATACATTAGTTGTAAGTGCTAATTTTAATTATAAAAGAATTCACAAGAACTTATATACATAATTCAATAAAGGATGGATGCACAAATGATCTCTTAAATAATTTGTAGATATATATGTAGACATATATACATGTTATATACATATATTATGGATATATATGTTTGTATGTAAATTTGAGCAACTTTAAACAATTATTATATACATACATACATATATATAATTCTTCAAGCTATTTTGTATTTTTTTCTTATTTGCAACCTAATAGTTATATTTTGTACCACAAACTATTAATTTATTATTTAAACTATTGCCCACTTTTTTAATGCAATTGCAAGAATCGAAGCTCAATAGTTTATGCAAGGTAGTGGTGGCTACAACATTTTCCAAAATCACTCAATCTTGTAAAGAATTAAAGCTTTGTTTTAATGTATATTCATGCATATTATCACAACACTAATGGACATGAATGTCAAATGTGGAACATTGCATTAATCTTACTTGTAATTTGTGCAAATTGAAAAATTATTCAAGTTTTCTAAAGTTGATGCTTTAATATAGTTATTTTTTCAAATATAATTGATTTCTTGAATTTTGATTTGTTTGTTCTATTTTTTTCTAGTAATTTATTTTACTTTCTATTTAAAAAAGCCATAATAAATCAAATTTTATATAACAAAAAATTAAAGTGTTTTATAATGTTTGCATATTGTGTGCAACTTGCTTGGTGACTAGCTAATCAAATTAATATTTTTGTTTAAGTTTTCCTTTATATTATATGTGTCATAGTTTGTATTGACTTAGTGGACATAAATATGAAATGTGGAGGCATGCAATAGGCTCAAATGGTAGATAATAGGCTAAAATTACAAGCAAAAAATGCATTTTCTTCAAGCTCTATGATTGTAGTGACAATATGAAACAAAAGAGGGAGTAGGATTGTGTTTAATTTTATTTTGGATCCATGTTGATCAAATTTGTGTGAAAGAGGTTTTTTTGTTTATTTAATGTTGTGTTCTTTGTTTTGTGTAGGAGATGTGATTGGTCTAGAGCCCAAACTTTTTTATGGTGTAGGAATTGTGGTTGGTCTAGAGAGAAAGTTTCATGCTTTGCATGAGGAGGCTTTGAAGGTTTACTCTTATTTTTATACAATTTTTATTTCCATATCATTGTTACACATTTTTTCCTTAGTGTGTGTCTTTGAATGACTCTTTGTTCTCTCTACTTCCAGTGTTAAAAATATTAGATGTATTTAAAAATGGTACCATTTGTTAAAAATATCTTTCACTCGACCTGAATTTCTAGTTTCAAAGGTGTTATTTTCTTTTATGATATTTATAGTTATTTTTATAATATATTTTATTCTTGGAATTTTGATTGGTTTATTCTATTTTTGCTACTAGGTTTATTTATTTATTTTTTAATTAAAAATAAAAAACACATCCAACCAAATGCTATCTAGCAAAAAAATGATACTATTTTCTAATGTTTATATGTATGCATATTGCACACAACTTTATTGATGGATAGATCATCAAATTAATATTTTTGTTTAAGTTTAACTTTATATCATGGACATACCATAGTTTACACTATCCTAGTGGGCATAACTAAAAAATATGGAGGAACACAAGAGGCTTAAATGGCATGCAACCATTGAAACTACCAACAAAAAACCATTTTCTGCAAGCTTTATAATTGTGCCAATAGGTAAGAATCAAATAAGGGAGTAGGATTATGTTTAATTTTTATTTGTTTGTGTTTTTCACCTGTTCGAGGTAACTTTTCCTTATTTATGATTGTGGTTTTAATTTTGTGTAGTAGGCATGGTTAGTCTAGTGCATTTTAAAAAAAAAAATTGTGTACTTTTTTTAAATCACTAGCTTGGCACTTCCCACGGAATTCCTTTCATATGATAGTTAAATACTTACATTTACTAACAAAAATGTCAAGAAGTTGGGTCTCCACTCTATACTGATTAACTTTGACTTGTTTGTTAATTGGATTATCTTGGAGGATAAAATCTATTAGAGTCTATCTTGTGATATTTCTTTATTTATTTTGTGTTTCCAATACAAAATCCTAATAAATTTTCTTTAAGTGCTTAAATAAAGCAACTTAATTGAAATGTCTTTGGTTGTAGGAAAATGGCTTAAATAAAGTAACTTAATTGAAATGTCTTTGGTTGTAGGAAAATGGACTTGATCAACTTATACTAGATAGTCTTTCTTTGAAGAGTGGAAAATATTTTGTCACAACTATTACATGTGATTACAATTTGGATTATTGAAAAAAATCATTATTGTACATCATCATTGGTTATGTGAACATATGTCAATATGTACCTTTTCATTGTTACTTTCAACACCTTTCAAAAAACTGATTTCTAGCTTTTCTTAAGAAATGCAACATATTCCGATTAACATAGAATAGTATGACACTATAATATATCATTACCATTGAACGATTTACAACTATAGCTCTCAATTAAGTTTCTTTTGTGAGATGGTCCATAATATTAGATGTATTTAAAACTTTATAATTACCTCTTGTCTATCAACTTTTTTTATTTCATAGACAAGAAAATGGCAAGATGTATCCAAGGAATATAAGCCAATTTTAAAAACATGTCTTGTAACCCTTCATCATCAGTTGTATTTCAGAGCTTCCAAACACTTTGCAATCATAATAGAATCACAACATATTGCTTATATAAGACTATCTTTATTATCCAAACTTATCAACATACAATTCAAAAATCATTAATATTTATGGCAATATGTTTTCATTGAAAATGATATAAACTTGTAATAATGATAGAAGGAACTAAATCCCTTAGAATAATAAAATAAAACGAGTATACATGCTAATGTATATATTGATGATTTAGGATATGGAAGACAAAAAAATTTCATAGGGTGCAATTTTATTTTCTTTAGCATTGATATTAGTCATCATATCCTCCTATTTATTATTTTGGGACTTCATACATGTATCCCTTGTGCAAAAATTCAAAAATGTCAATACTTAGATGAGTTTGGTAGATATCAACAACTTAGGAGCATGAAGAGCTAGATACTCAACAAGTTTGTTTATCTAGTTGAAATTTCTATATTATTATATAAAATTTGAATGTGTAAATATTCAAATTGATAATTTTATATTGTGTTACTTAAATAAAAGGACATGTAATAGTATATTATATAATAATTGAAAGACATTAAATAGTTACATAATAAAAGAAAATTTAAAATATTGTACTTTCATTTATATATTTGTAATTCACAAAATAATACGAAATAAATACTATTGGTATAAAGAATACAAGTGTATGTAAAATAGAAATATACATTTGGGCTGTATGTGATTAATACAAATATGATAAAGATAAAATATGAGAGTAGGTATTATTATATAATAATTATAATTATAATTAGAAATGATTATTTTTGTAATAGTGTATACATGATAGTAATATGTTAAAATAGTTATAAAAAAAGATGGATGTGTATGTAGGTATAACTTACAATGTAATACTAATGAAATTAATATACAAGTGCTATATTAGAGGTGTTTTTTATTAGGGGTCAAAAATATGTTTTGAAGGGGCTCGAAACCCAATACAAAATGGTTTTGAAGGGAACCGTCAACCTATTTAAGAAAAGCAAGCTACAAATAAAATAAACCATAAACCAACAACAACCCCACAACATCCTCTAAAAGATTAACATGACTACAAATGCTACAACTAACAAACAAGAAAGGGCCTGAAACCCTTTTACAACCTAGTTTTACTGGGACCAAAAATCCTTAGATACACAAAGATTTTGCCTGCATCTACCAAGCATCAACAAACTAGCCGCTCATGGATGACACTGTAGAGCCAAAAAAGATAACCAACTTAAAAGGCAAGCAAGCCAGAAACCATAAGTGAACATTGAACCTACTTGCACTAGCCAGGCAACAACAAACCATCTTCTCAGGAAAGACATTACTGAAGCAACTCCAATTCCCATAAGAACCAGTAAAACAAGGGCAACCAGAGTTCCCAATCAAATCCACCAACCCATCCAAATTATCAACCTCAAAAGAACAAGGTTGAGCCAGGGAGGAAAACATCCCCATACAATTAGTTGTTTTACACCAACACCCCACAAATCTGCTAACCGTAGCCTCCCACCAGCACCTTCCCACCAGGGATGCCAACCCATCCTTCGCCTCAAAAGGAGGGGACTCACCTCCAACAGAGAGGATGAAGTGAAACCCAAAACCTCTGAAAACACCTCTCTCCTTACACAATTAACACCTCAATAAGAGCCTTTATAAAGGAGAAGAACAATTGAGAAAAACTATAGCTACCAATTCCACCTCAATAGAGGAAGAATCCACCTCAAAAGGAACAGTCTCCCCCTCAATAGAAGACTGAAGTTGAAGATCCCAATAGAAAGTGAAATCAAAAGGGAGGGAAGACACCACATCCCAAGGAAACCCAAGCATTAAGTACATGTGAGAGAAAGTAAGGGACTCATCAAATAGAACACACAGTTGGGTCCAAAGATAATACCATAAGCATAACCCAACCATCTACAGAGGAACCGCAATCTGCACACCAAAGAACCCAAAAAGGAAGATACCCAAGCCTAAGGAAAGCAGAGGCAAACCGGGCCCAAAAGGGACAAGGGAGCCCCAACAAGGACACTGAGAGATGACCAAACTATAAAGCCCCCAAGCTTCCCCAACACGCCGGTCAAAGCCAAAGATAGGCCAAATCTCCATAGAGCCAACCTACGAAAAACACCACTAGTCCAAAGAAGGGAAACCAAGAGCACCCACACACCCAAGGCAAGAAATACCACCACAAAACCATTAAAAGGACATCAAAAAAGGGCTAAGGGAAACCCAAAAGGAACTAGTTAAAAAATAAGCCAGCCAAGAAAGCCCCCAAACCATCCCATTATGTCGAATAGGACCAAGAATTAGCCAGTCTTTTAACCAATCCACCTCATGGGAGAAACCCCCACAACCACTCACCACCAAAGTCCTCCAAGAAAGACCAAAGAAGCAACAAGCTCCACACTAGACCCCCACAAAACTAGGGGAGAGCAAATAGGAAACCAAGATAGTAGAGCAATGGGCTAAAATGAACAAAGCAGCTCCAAATTGTAAATGGAAACCCAAGCTAGCTAAAAAAGAAGCCTCGTGCCATACAAGAGCAACCGCCAACCGCCACAAACTAGGAATCATCCAAAAATGGGAAGGAAAGGCAACAATAAGGGTCGCAACATCATCAAGCCTCAATAACCACCCATGAGCTACCATCCAAAAGTCAAGCAACACCAGAAAAGGGGCATAAATCCCACTCACAAACATCCAAACACCAAATCCATCCACAAAATTTGTCACCCCATCCATAGCCAAAGGTTTAGGATGAAGCAACAAATCTCCCGGCGAGCCCAAGAGTAAACTCGCAGCAGAGGAAATAGCTTGTGCATCCTCTGCACCATCTGCATCTGCATCGTCTTCAAACTTAGACGTACCATCTGAATCTCCCGCTCCAAAGTTCAAAACGGTTATGCCGCCCATATGCCCTCTCCTCCCTTCCACTCATTAAGATTATATTAGAGGTTTTTATTTTACAACAATTTGGATAAATTAATAAGTTATGAACAGAAACAAATAAATAAAATCCCCTGCAAGGACCTGATTGCTAAAGGTGTTAAGTGGCTATTGGGTGATGGGTTTAAGTGTAACACCCCACCACGTAACCCTAAAGGAAGTTGCAATTAACTACTCAAACGCACAATTTTTTTTCTTTTAAAGTACAATTAACATACAAGTTCACTACCCATTGCCAACAACCCCTAAGGTTACGAGACTGGGTTTAGTTTAAAACCCAAACAAAAAACATGAATTGAATCCATAACATTTACTTACTTAGGAAATTAATAACAATTACATTCCATACATGATAAGTTTCATCATAAAAGTAAGAGATGCCATAGATTACTAATAACAATAATTTAATATGGAGATTACATCTCTCTTGCCCCGAATGAGGTAAATTCAATAAGCATTATTAAAAATTACAATCTTCCACCTCGATTATAGTCGAGGGGTAATAAATTACATGAATCAACTAAAATGAATAAAATCATGTAACGAAATTGGATCCCATAAGCTCTCCAAATGGAAATATTGTCAACACGAACAAGAAGAAAACCCAATGGAGTAAGGTGCACATTCCACCTAACCAAGTGGTACCTGAAGGCCCACCCCCTATGCTAGGATATAGTAACAAAGATTCCTAGACAAGCCCATCTACCTCTAGACATAGTCTGACACAAACTGACTCATACTTACAGGTACAACAAAGGTACAACTCTAACATGGTCACATCGCTTCCAGATATAACACAGATCGAGCATGCTAAGAAACCCATACACATAAAATCAAATACCAACTGTTGTCCTAGACAGAGCGTCATCACACAACTTGTCATGAGTTACCCACTGCGGATCTTCATAGGACCCGACCCCCTAATTCAGGGATATCCTGGAAACCTCAACCGACCCCCGACCCTCATACTTACTAATGCAGGATCAAATACCTCTAAGAAAAAACAAGGTAGTCAACCTTGGCCATTCCAGGCCCTTCCCACTCACCCCAAGCCTAAACAAGCACTCGAGATTATGAATGAGGCTAGAAATTATCTCTTTAGTGTGAAATACTACCTAAACTTCTAAGTACATTGTTTTAGTTATCACTTGATCAAACTAGCTCTGAAGGTTACCCAGTCTTACATCTTATGGGCTCTGGCCCTTAGTGGAAGTCACTCTTCTTCTTCTTGACAACACACATTCAAACCAATTACCAAGGGAACCCAAGTGCATACAAAATAGATATTACAACCACTCCAACTCAAGGAGGAAACATATATTGAAACTCACTATGACATTGGAGGCAACAATTCACATAATCAACTCCTTCCAAAGGAGGCACAAATCATCCCCGTCATGGAAACCGGGTAAAACACTGACTAGACACCATGCACTACCCAAGGGATTCAAAATAGGTTAACATAACAAATTGACAAACCCCTGTGCTCTAAGGATCCTTTGGAAGACTTACATATTACTAACTTTCACATAACCCATTTCCCCAAATAAAACACAAAGGAAATAATCATGAGAGCAATTGTGAGAAAATAACTAATTTTGGATATACTAAATCCATTTCCCCTTTAAAATTCATTTCACAGTAAAGAAATCAATTGCTAACAAAATAATTAAATAAAATAATTCATTGCCTTTCTAATTACTGAGAAGGGAAAACTATTTTTAATAAATAATTCAAATCCATGATTACTTTTACAAACAACATAAATCCACTGCTTTTAATAAAATTCAATAGTTTATTGTCTCAATTAGACTAATTTAATAATATCTCTTTCAGACCAAGGATGAAAATTAAACCAAATATCTAGTCCTTAATTCTTTTAAGTAATAATAAAATAAAGCAGTTACTTCTTCGATTCAGAACATATCATTTTAAAATAACTATTTCTCCTTGACAAAACAAATCATTTTAAAATCAATTAATCTCGCTATTAAACATATTACTTTTAAATCCAATATTTATTCTTTCAAATATATATATATATATATTTTTTTTTTAAAAAATACATCCATTAATTCGACTATTACATATTGATTTAAAATTTTCTCAATTACATTTAAATCATGTCATTATTTAAATCACCATTTTAATATATATATATATATATATATATATATATATATATATAATTATTAAACATATATTAATATTTTAATACTATATGAATATAATATAAAATATTAATATATATTTTATTAAATATATATTAACATTTTAATATTATATATATATATATTTTTACATAAAATAAAATAAAAAATGAATTAAAAAAAAGGTCAACCGAATTTTTCTTGGGAAACGCGTACAATGCTATAGGGTTGGGGCGGTTGTGCTTAGCACAACCGACCCCATGACGGGCGGCGGCTGTGCTTAGCACAACTGACCACCATTGTTGGTGGTGCGGTTGGGCTTAGCACAATCGACCACCACTCATGGTGGCAGCGGTGCTAAGCCACCACATCGGGTGCGCTGGGCGCGGCTCCCCACAGCGCCTCCCATGGGGGTGGCTATGGGTTGAGCCCCCAGCAACCTCAAATTTTTTAGGTTTAATTTTTTTTTAAATAAAAATTTTCTTTGAAATCCGACTGCGGATTTCAAAATCCGTGAACCTCAACAGTTTTTGTTTTAAATTTTTTAGCAGGCATAACCCCCAAAATAAAATATATATATCTAAAATATGTATATATATATATATATATATATATATATATATATATATATATATATATATATATATATATATATGTATATATATATATATATGTATATATATATATATATATGTATATATATATATATATGTATATGTATGTATATATATATATATGTATGTATATATATATATATATATATCAGTATATATATATATATATATCCCCATAAGAGATTTGTAAAAATAAATTGAACAAAGAATACTTAAAATAATCATTTACAACCAAGAACATATTTTTTTCTTGAGAAATTTCATTTCCGAATAGAGTTTTCACAGTTTTGAAACAAGATTTAAAATGGGTTTATTTTGCAAATCAAACGGGGTTATATATTTTCAAACAACACAATAAAAATTGTGAAACCTTTCAAAATGAAAACTAATTAATAGCAAAAAAAACCTGGTTTTCCAAAAGCTTGAAAGGTTGTGAATGGTGCTCTAAATCCTTTCTCTAATTCCAGCTCCTCCAAGAAATCCAACTTGTTTTTCTAAATCCAAAACCAAACCAGAAATTCCTTTTCTCCCTTCATTTTCCATTTTTTTATCCTCCCTCAAAAACTCCATGAAAATCCATAATAAACAAAAAAATGAAATATCTACTCAACCACCATAATAAATTTTCCAAAACAAAACAGAAAATATCTTAATTTCTTTCTGCATTCAAATTTTCAAAAAAATGCAAATTAAAACATTTTTCAATTTTTCAATTAAAATATTTCTATCAATTTCATAAATGAGCAACTTAATTCAATTCAACACAATTAATTTAATTAATCGATAAAATAAATCTAATCCAAGATTAAATTATTTTATTAATTAAATTAAATTAATTAATAAATTAAATAACATTTCTCACATTATAACCAGATTAATTTAATCAACAACTTAAATACATAAAGCCATTTATTTACCTTTTTCTAACTTGCAATTTAAATAGAATCAAGGCATACTGAACAATATTAAAACAGTTGGACCAGACTAAGACTGACGACACACTATGACCAGGGTGATGACTTGGCACATAAAACCTAGCTACTATCTCCCAATCGAATGTCATTGGGCGATGGCCACACTCAAACCTGTGAAACCAAGTGGAGTCGATAACCTATACCTGTCAACCTACAACAAAGAATATATCGAACATGTGTATATACAACATAATAAAACACATCGTGAAGAGGAAGTCACGGAATCGCAAGGCGCTCACAAGCGAGTGGTGCAATTCGGTCCCTTCACCAATATAGTGTTACAAAACTGATGAATCTAACATCAATAATCTAATCAAGCATAAAACAACATTAATTCAAATATCCACAATGCTAATCTAAAGCATGCCATAATGATAACATCAGAATAAAATACCATCACATCAAAATATAACTTTCACATCACTTTACAGATAGCGATCAAATAGTAACCAAGTACCATAGTCAAAGTACTAACAAAAAATAAGGCATAACAAAACAGAACATTGTTCGATCATAAGAGCAAAATGGAGGGGTATTACATTAGGATTCTATTTTTGGAAGATTTTTGGTGTGATAATGAGTCTCTGATCAATTGTCCATGGGCCCCTCCTATTGTTCCTATTTGCAAATGCATTTTTGGTGACATGGTGGTAGGTTATATCCAAAATGGTGTGTGGAAGGATTTTCAGGTTTGGGACCCTTCATTGATTATTCTTCGTGAGTTCCTTGCTAACATTAGGGTTCCCCAATTTTCAAGACCTGATCGTGTGATTTGGGCCCCTTGTGGTAATGGTAATTTTTATGTGGCCTCAGTCTTTGTCAATTCTTTGGAGAAGTTTGACCCCTATCCTTTCTAGGGAATTGTGGAATAAGTTGTTGATCCCTAAGGTGAATGTCTTCTTCTAGCATCTAATGCAAAGAAAAGTGTTAACTCGGGATAATCTTTGTAAAAGAGGATTTGTGATTCCCAATAGATATTTTCTTTGTGAATTTGATGCAGAGAGTGCCTTTCACCTCTTCCTTGGTTGTGATTTTCTTCTCTCATTTGGAGTAAATTTCTTGCCCTTTGGAATTTGGATTGGGTTTTCTCAAGCTCTCTTTGTAGCTTTGTGGATCAGTGGAAGTGCTCCTCGTCTTCCCCCATTATTCGAAGGCTTTGGGATCTCATGGACCTGCACATTTCTTGGGGAATTTGGAAAGAACATAATAATAGAATTTTCCATGACTCTAAACTCAAGATATATAGTGTCTTTATCAAAATTCCTTGAGCTATTTTGGAAAACTTTGCTCTTCATGGCTCTGACTCTCTATGATGTGCTTCATCCTCTTGCTTGGTTGGGTATGATTTATTGGTGACCGCTAATTGGAAGATCTCATTTTTTTCATGGGTGCTGCCACAATAGTGTGTCTCACTTTTGAGATGTGCTGATTTTTACTTGAAATCACTATTTTTAGAAAAACTAATGATTTAAGTCTTGAGAGGCTCCATATAAAGGGTTTTAATTGAAGAGGGATAGATAATACCCCCTTAGATCAAACCCTCTTGGATATAACCCCTCTAGTATTAAATCATACCCATAATGGAGTCTCCTTTGCACCTATCAAAATGTTGGCCAAAAACCACTTTTTATTTACCTTTTGAGGGATCAAATAACATAATGTAAAATTTATATTTTGCAAGGTTTTAGCCCTCAAAACAATCTTTCCAACAAGTATATATTTGATATATTTTCATTTTATCATGTATTTGATTTTCAATTTTTACTAAACATATGTTTTTCTGCGAACATCAAACTCTTTGTTGTGCAGAGGTGGAAAAATAGTAAACCATTGTAATTTTTTTTCAAAAAATACCCTTTCCCTAGGCATTGATGTCCTTGTTTCACCAAAAAAAAAAAAATTGGATTTCGATATATACACAAAAATCTAGGTTGTACAACACACACGTATGTCCAAATTATAGTTACAGCGACTTCAAAAATTAATTTAAAGAAATATGCAACAAAAAATTATGAAAAAATATCCTTTCCCTAGATATTGATTTTGAGAATCTATATTTCTAAAATTATAATTTAATCCTTTATAGAAAAAAATTTATGTTGTATGACACAAACGTTACTTTCTGAAAATGTTGCTTTTTGTTTAAAACTAATTATTAAGGAGATGTTGAAAGATTCATGATTTATTTTAAAAAAAATTTAAAAAAATATATTTAGAATCTACACACAAATTTCCACAAATTACTAGTTTACATCATCTTCAAATTCTTAATGATTTAGCTTCTATAGGTCTCAGAAGATGAAGATTCAGTTAAAAATATTGATGTAAATGTCCATCTTGGGCAAAAAGTGAGACACAGTATTGTGATTTCACCCCATCTAAGGTTGTTAAGTCCAACATTAGTGATAGATTGAGTACTAAGTGGAAGCCTTCATCTCCAGGGTGGGTTAAGATTAATTTTGATGGGGCAGCCAAGGGTAACCTTGGGCTTGTAGGTTGTGGGGGGGTGTTGAGAAATGATATTGGTAGGTTCTTGGGAACTCCCATTGGGAAACCAAACCAATCACCATGTGGAAGCTGAGGCTACGTTCATCAGTATTAAATTTTCCTTCGAAAAGGGCTACTCTAAGCTTTGGGTGGAGGGAGATTCACTAAACATCTTTAACTGCCTACATGGTATCCAAAAGCCTAGTTGGACAATTGATCAGTTGATCGAGGATGCTATAATGATGCTTAGATCTTGTGAGGAAACTTGTGTCACTCATATCTATTGAGAGGGCAACTCATTGGTGGATTTCTTTGCTAATGAGGTTGTTAGAATTAATGATTTTAAGGCATAGGAGAGTTCTCACTCCTTCCTGAGGATTCTAAGGTTTTATTGCGAAATGATGGATATGGGTGAGCTCATTTGTTGGATTGATATTACCATTTGTACCTACATTATAGTTGCACACTTTGTGGGTATTCCTTAGCTTGTTGGCTCTTAGTCGATCATCTTTATTTGAGGGTTTATGCTTATGGTGATTGTGAAGATGGGAGGTGATCGTAGCAGAATTGAGCCCCATTCTTGTGCTACTTGGAGGAAGAATCAAAAATTTTGGAGGATTCTTGAGCATGGTAATTTCATGCCTTTCCTAGAAAGGCTCCACAACCATCATCCCAAGGCTTTGACATAATTTGTTTCCTATTGGCATAATCGTAAGTTACAGGTTAAGGGAATGGTTTTGGAGATTAATGAGGAGTTTATAGCTGCCATTATTAGTTTTCCATTGGTGGTTGCAAATTCTTCAAGGAGAGGAAGAGAAATGAGGAGGCCATGGACCAGTTCTTTTAAGATGATGAATGGAAAAAGCTTATCAAAATTTCATCTTGGGGCTACGAATGCACATCTCTAAAGAAAATTTGGGCTAATATTGTGGAGATCATCACGAGGTATATTACCCTAGAAGGTAGGTTTATCGAAATTTTAGGCCATCATTTCACTTTGTTGAATCATTTAGACATGGGATTTTTATTTTGTTTCCTTTATTTCTTGTCTTCATTGGAGGTGTCAGGGTATGCTCATTTAAAAAATAGGAGGGCACTGATTCTACATGAGGGCCTCATTCTGCTCATAATGAAGCATGTGAGAGCCCTTATCCCTACTAAAACAATTAAGGGCAAGGAAAAGGCTATTAGTAATGCTTCCCTTTTGACTGGTTTGGATACCAGTATAGCTGGGGAGGAGGAATGGAATGAGGAGGGAAAGGATGGGTCTTCTTCTCCTATGGTCGTCCCTTCTAAGAAGAGAAAGAAGGGGAAACACAAGGGGAAATGTGTTGCCAAGAAGATTATTCTTCAGGAGTTGGAGTCCTAGTCTGTTGGAAATGATACGAATGTTGTTTCTAGGGGTTCCAGGTCTAAGGATAATGTTGTGTTTAATGGGCAGGATTATGGTGTGGCTACTGGTAAGGAGGAGGGCCTGCAGGATAATGGCATGGTCAAGGATGCCAAGGAAAGGCCTAGAAGAGCTTCCAAGCATATTGCTAAGTTGAAAAATTAGGTGACGAATGATGTTTTGAAGGGTACCATGGACCAGTGTAAGGAGAAGGATGTTGAGGAGAAGATTGTTGAAATTGATGACTCCCTAGTTCAAAAGACACCAAGTGTGGAGCTCTCTAGTGGGAAGTCTTTTTGAGGCCTGGCAAGCCAAAACCTCTTAAGGTAAACCCATTGTCTGAGGATTTCTCGTACCTAAATGATGATACCACTTCAATGTTTGAGCTCCTTGACATGGCTCATGCAAGGGCTACTGGTACTTTCAAGTCGATGAAGTGGACTCTACAGGAATTCAATAGGGTGAATATCAAGATCAAGGACCTGAAAGAGAATGTGAAAAATATGTCGAAGGGTTCTTCCTCAGATATTTTGATTAATAGAATTGTGGACTTAGAGTGTTCTTTTACTGACTTCAAGTCCTTGTGTGAGTTGTGCATCTCTGAAATGGAGGCTAAGATTATGGGCACCAATGCGAACATCAAAAAGTTGTTGCATTTAATCCACATTCTGGTTAAGAACATTAATGAATCCTTGGAGTTCTTGTTTCACAAGATAAGTGAGCTAAGAGAAGATCAATTTTACTTTGTTGAGTTGATGGAGAAGGACCAAGTTTTAAAGGCTAAAGGGAAAAAGGTTGGAAAGGATGAAGCTAAAGGCCCTACTACTAGAGGGAAGGGTAACTTGAGGAAATCCTTTGAGGAGGAGAAGAAAGAATTGATGGACATGGTCGAACTGCATTAGAACCAAGAACTTGAGGTGGCTAACACCTTAAAGGACATGAAATAGTGCCCATTTTTGTGTTTTTCTCTGTTGTTTTCCTTTGCTTCTAGGTCTCTGTTTTTTTTGTTGTTTTGCTACTAGTTGTTGCTAATGGTTCAATATTGTTATCTTTAAGCAACATTTTGTCTATTTAGTTGTGAAGGGTTTCAGGTCCCTTCAAAACCTATTTTTCCCATATATTCAAAACAAATAAATAAAATAGTTTTTAGATCAACTTATTTATGTAATAAAATAAAATACTTTTTAATTAAAAAATATTTTCAAGTAAAATAAAATTGTAGTTCTATTCCCATTTTACCTAGTGTTATGTCTGAAGTTCATATATTATATCCAATTTATTATTAATATCTCATAACATATTTTTATATCTATGTTATAAAGTGTGTGTGTTCATAATATTTGTTTGCATTTATATATAATGCAAACAAAATATTAAATATGTTCAGAGTCTCAATTGAAGTATGTGTATAATTAATTTATGTCGAGGAGACTCTACTAATCAACTCTAAATGAATTTTTACTATTTAAGATTATTCCTTACTATATAAATGGGTTATTTATTTACTCTTTAATGTAAAATGGAAGAAAGTGAAATTAGTTATTTTTAGGAGGTTTAAAACAAATGGAAGTTCTTGTAAATAAAATTGAAAGATATTAAATATGCATTAACACTTATACATTATATTTTATAAAAAAAATTACAAAGCAAGATGTAGGGTTGTCCCTTATTATAAATTGTAGTGAAACACATGTTTCTATCTTTAAAGTACATTACACAAATACTAATTGTTGTGTGAAAACTAGTACTAAGCTTATTAATATAGATCATTTAAAAGGCACAAGAGTCAATGCATATTTATTCTAAGAGTACAACTCAACTATGTAGTTAGACAATGTAATTTATTCTTAATCTTCAAATTGTAAAGATGGTATAGTTTGATGTTATACTAATGTAAATAATATTGAAAAAAATACTATTTTAATTCTCATTTAAAAATAGTGCAAGTAATCAATTAATATAGCAATTATATGTAATAGTCAAGACCTAAGTAATAATTGTAGGTTCTTTAAATAGTACTTTTGTAACTAGAAAATGTATGTTGATATGTGAAAGGCGTTTCATGTATTGTTCATCATGTAATTGGACACTTAGTCTAAAATAATGTATCAATAGTTATATTCACATGCAATCCCATTTTAATACATTGCTTTCCAATATGTAGGGTATTTTACAAGTGACCATACAAGCAAACTCATGATAAGCTTCATGCATAATCTAGAAAATTTCTTAGTAAACTATTTTAAATATATTTATAAAATACATATTGAGCAAATTTTTGCATCTTTTTTTAAATTGTAGTTTAGATATGTCGAGGTATGTCAAGAAGTGTAATTTACAATAACAACCTAAAATTAGACTTGATATAGTAAATCTATATTGTAACCCATTATCATAAGTTGTATTTTAAAATTTGAAAAAACCTTGCACTCATATTAGAATTATTGTGAGATACTACTTACTTAAGACCATCTTTACTGTCTAATATTATCAAGATGCAATACAAAAACATCAATATCTATGGTGATTCATGTTTGTTGAAGATTATCTAAGCTTGTAATAATGGTATATAAAAGTAAATTCCTTGGAATAATAGAATATAAAAATCACATGATACAAGATAGGGACTATAGCAATTACAGACAATGTCATAAAATATTACAAATTGAATTTGAAACATGTATTTTTGTCTTTGAGGTACATCACAAAAATGCTCATTGTTGTGTGATAAATCAAGGTAAGATTGTTATTTTTAAGCATTTAAAATGTACAAGAGATAGAAATTTATTGTGGAAGGAAACTTAGTATTGTTTTCGATTGATATTTATTTGATTGATTATTCTTGTTTGGTACTTTCATAATAAACCTTCACATGAGAAGGTTTACGTGTTCAAAAGGTAGTGACACAATTTTCAAATGACACATACAAAAAAAAAAGAATAAATTATTTAGGAATAGACACATAAGAATATAAAACTAAAATAGGGATTGAAAAGATAAATTATCTTTTTCCAGTCATTTTTTGATCAATAGTCAAGATTTTCATTTTCTAACAAGATAACACATATATGACTGTACATAATAAGAAAAACATATATGCTTAGATCAACAAAAAAGTTTAGTATTTTTTGGATAAGAATAGAAACTCGTGATATTTGGAAGTTACATAAAAGATTCTTAGAGCTTGCTATAAATCTATAAATGACCATTTATTCTTCCAAATGATGCACTATTGAGCTTGAATATAATGAAGAAACTCAACACTATCAAGCCATGGAAATTATTTTTTCTTTCAATCAAAATTGCAATAGAGCACTTTTAACACATGAATTGAAAAATAATTAGACTATAAATAATATAAAATCTCTTATTTGTTGCAAAGCCAAAACACTAACTAAATCATAATGTAGTTGGTTTTAAAGAAATATGATTGTAGACATCTAAAACTATTCATGCCCTGATCCTATCCTATATCCTAATTATTTTCATTTTTTCTAAGTCTTAATTCTTATTTAATTTCCCCTTTCTTCATGATTTAATTAAATCCTCCACATAACCACCTAAAAATGAATAAAAGAATTAAAATATTTATTTTATTCCTCACCACTCATCTCATAACTATCTTTCAAAAAATAAATTTAAATCAAATAATTATCAATTAATATCCTCCCTCCATCTTTTAACTACCCAACCAACTTTATCTAAACCATCCATCTCTCATTAGATCTCTATTGTTGATCTTCATCCTATTAATCTTATAAGTCTACCCTCTCATGCGACATTTTGAAGAGGATTTTGAATCATTGTGACATCATGTTGCTAATTCAAGCAACCACATTCATATTATTTTGAGGTCACATTTGATATAGATTTGAGGTCACATTTGATATTCATTTGAAATCTTCATTTTGATCTATATTTTATGTGCACTTTCAACACGCTTGGTGGGAGCTTGTCCCTCTTTAACCTTTTATTTTTGCAGTTTTTTTCTGACCCAATCTTGCAGATTTGAATTCTTTTGTGGAGAAATTTTAGGATGATTTTTAATAGGAATCTACACCTTGGAGAAAGTTGAAGATAAAATCCTACTTTTTAAAAATATTTGATTGAATCTTTCAAAACCTTGTGAATATTTCTACATTTTTTTTCTAAAGTTTTAGGATCATTTAAGGAGGCTAATGTAAAAAAAATGTGCTTAGATCCTTGAGTGAGTTATTTAAATTTTAGGATTTTAAAAGATTTGATCATTGATTTTTTGTATAATTTTTTATAGATGTTTGATAATTACTTAAGGAGGTTATTATCCAAAATTCATGCCCAAATAATCAAAATTGAGATATTTATGTTGATTTTTTATTTTTCATAAAATTGGTTTTTAGATAGAAAATCAGCAATTTTTTCTAATTTCTTTACATATATGGAAAGATGTCTAAAATTTTAAAAAAGGGTTTTTTCTTTGTATTTTCATTTGAGTCCTAAAAACCATTTAGAAAATCATATTTGGTTTGACTAGGTGGTAGAAATATGAAAACTATGATTTCAATGCACTATTTTTTCTTACGAAGAGTATATCTCTTATAAATCATTATATTTATTGTATGCTCACATTATTTTCTGACTTTTCTAGGGGTTTTATTATTATTATTAATCCATTTCTTCCAACAAAATCGTTTGTCCAAGACTAATATTTTGAAACTACTAATCCGTTTGCTTCAATGTCGTATGTCAAAGACTAAAACAACTCACTAAATTAGGAACATTTTATTCTCTAAGTTGAATTAATCTTGTTTATTTTGTTTGAAGACTTTAGAGTGTGTGTGTTCTCTCTGTGTGTTGCAAAGCAATCTTGGAGATCAAAAACACTCTTTTAGTTCTATTTGTCATATGTTATCCTAAGGGTTTGAGTGTTTATGCTCTCTCCTCGTGTTGTAAAGTGATCTTGGAGATAAAAAACACATTATTTTTCTTTTAGGAGGCATGTCTAGGGATTTCATCACCCTATAGTATGGCCTCAACCACATTTTCCAACGAGGTATATAAAAGGGGGAGAGAAATGTATACCTAAAGAGTGAGTCATCATTGTGTCTAGTAGAGCCCTGAGACCCTTAGTCCGTTGAGACTTGGATGTGAAGAAACAATGAGAAACCCTCTTACTTTCATGCATGTAGATAGGCCCTCAATTCATGGATTCCCCTAAAGATCCTATAATTAGTAGCCTAATACCTTTCAATCATTTTCTAGTGTGGCGCAAGGGATACATCTCATACCCTAAAGTTACTCATGATGCACTTCCATGTGATGAGATAGATCTAACCAAGGTAAAGCCTTTGGAAATATTTGATAAGGGATTTCACATGTACATGAATATGTCTAGCTATCCATTCATAAGTAGATAGTATTAGCTTTGGCTCATATGCCCATATTATTCAATGCACTTACCTAAATAATTATAGGTTGTTCATGTGTCTAATGTATCTTCTTGTGTGAAACTAGTGAATATCCTCATACCTTGTTATCTAAAATAGCATGTTTGATTTATTTGTCGAGTATTCTTACATCAAATCCTAGGACAAACATTTAAATCCTTATTTCCAAAATATTTGTGTCAAAAAATTAAAATAATACCAAACTTTAAAAATATTAGCACATCCTTTCTAGGAGCTTGAAACTAATCTAGAACCCAACATCCAAAACCATAGTTCCATAATCCACCTTACCTTTCATCTTTCCAAGAATTTTTGAACTCATATCCATATCATCCTAGTTTCATCAATCTAAACTCAAACTTGAAATCAAGACCTTTATCCTATTATCATTTCCTCGTCATAGCTTTCTTAAGAACCTAGCCTATCTTAACTCTAGCATATCACCCTTGTCTTACTTAATAAATTACCTATCTTAAGTATAGATATCCAATTTTATTTATTAATAAACCAAGGTATTGAAATCTAGTTTTAGTTTAATTGTTTCTATCCAAACAAAACCTTCATCCTCCATAAAATCAACTCATCCAATCCAATCATAATCCTATCAACCTTATCATTTGACCACAAGTGTTTTCAATTTTAACCTTTTATCAAATCATAGTCAAATCCAACTCATCCTAGAATCCTAGTTGCATTTTATAACCTTGTGATCCTCTATCTTTTAACCATTGATACTTGGTTTGAGAACTTTATCATGCAAGATAGAACTCCTAGTCTTGATACAATTATTGAATCCAATCCAAAACCCAAAATCACAATCAAAGTAGTTCCTAAAAACATACATCCATTAGATGAGATATTTTACACCACTCAACTAAAAATTCCTTTTGTTGTTGATGATGATAGTTTTATAGATCAAGATGAGTATCCTAATGATAATTGCTTTCATGATGAGCTTGTTGAAAATAAGCATGTTATTAAAAATTTAATTTACTTACATTTATACAAGAACCTCCCAATCAAAACTCAATTAACATTAGGAATGTTATGCTAAACCTAGATCCATTGGTCATCTTTATGATGCTTTTGATAAAGGAAGCATTATCTTAGATCAAGGTCCTTATGTCCAATCCATGTATTCAATCCTAATTTCATGTGATCGCTCCATATCCTTCACACCCTATGTAGATCCTTTATCTTCTTCCTTACACTCAAACATATCCTATCCATCCATCCAAAACAGTAATCTACATTCTAAATACACCAAATCCAAATAATCCTTTTTATATTTCCTTGATGGACTATTAGCAAAGGAACAACACAAAACTACACAACATAAGTCCAATGAATTTTCCTCTCCTAGGCCTATCCAAGAGTCATATGGTATCATGTCTATCCAAAAAATAGCACCATACAATCAAAATCTTAGTCACATGCCCATCAATTATCATTTTCCATTATTCAAAGCTATTATCAATCCCAAGTGTATTGCATGTGAAAAAGAGTATACTAATATCATTCCTCTGTATCAAAGACCATAATTTTATTTTATGCCTATCCAACCTATCAAAGAGTTTTTGGGACCCTATCCTTGTCCAAAATCATATTCTATTGTATTAATAAGTTCCTAATAATCCTATTCAATAATATCTTATCCTAAGTTCAAGTTGAAATCCATTTGTTGATTATCCAAAGCCTATAAATTTCATCTAAGAAACTCCTATTTTTATCCTAAATCAAGAGCTATGTTTACAAACAAATCCAAATAAGTTTAAATTCTGTGCTCAACCAATTCAAGGTTAAATTATCTAAACTCAAGATCAAATTGTTCAAGAGAAACCCATCCAAACTTCTCCTATTTATGATCATGATCCTAGATATGATCAAGAGAGACAAGTAGGCCCCCTCATCCAATTTATGCTAGAAATTGTTGCAAGGTGTCGCCCTTGGTCTCCTCGACATGGGCTAGTGCTACGCTCGGGCTTTGTGACATGGTTTAACCGCCTCCTATGGATAGTGGATCTTGTATAAATATAGTGGTTGTATCAGGCATTAACAGGTCGATCTTTTGGTGCAACAACAATTGTCTTTACAACAATTGGTATTAGAGTCGAGGTCACAGGTTTGAACCCCTCACTTTTGCTAGGGGGATTGTTGCAAGGTGTCACCCTTGGTCTCCTTGGCATGGGCTAGCATGACACTCGAACTTCGTGACATGGATTAACTGCCTCCTATGGATCTTGGATCTTGTATAAACCCAACAGTTGTATCAGGCATTAATAGGTCGATCTTTTGGTGCAACAATAATCGTCTTTGCAATAAACATAATAATGAGATCCAAAATGATCTTATCCATCATCCAAAATACAAAAACATCTACCTCCTATGATGATACATTGGTCCCCAAGAAATCATAGAAAATCAAATAAATGATTGTGATCATATCACATAAAATCCAAAAGAGAAAAGTGGTCATCAGGACCTTAGTCACATCAAGCTTGAAGAGGACCAAGTCACAATGGATAATATTAATCATCTAGATGATAATGATGTAAGTGTACATGACAAGAAAGAATACAAATCATCTTATCAAATATTATCAACTACCTTTATCAAGTCAGACTTTCTCAAAGATGTGATGATAAAAATTTCTAATTGTCTTAAATAAAACACCCATGAACCAGAATAATTCTTTTAAAATGAGTATCATATTACACACAAGATATGAAAAAGCATGAATTATTAATGAAAAATATTGGACCTTCATGTGCAAGCTACTATAGAGGCTATACTAATATATATTAATAATGGTATTAGATGAATATCTTCTACCAAACAATCTAATGATGTTAGTGGTACTTCAACAATCACTGAGGTAACTTCATCCAATGTGAGAATCAAGATAGATACCATAATTCATAGCCCCTATAATAAGATTACTACCAACAATCCTTGTACTTCCACAATTCTTGTAAACACATTTTATCATCCACATCTTCAAACCCTCAATTAGGATCACCAAAATCATAGAGCATACAAAGAAAATTCTCCAAATAAAACTTTTAAAATGAATAAATTGAAAAATCAAGAAAATAATATAAAAGAAATATAGGTCCCAAAATAAACAATCCCATTCAAATAAAATCAAATAAAATTTTCATATCAAAATATAAAGGTACATCAAAAGATGCATCGTATATATAACAAGTTTCCACCACCTTCCAACTTTTACAAGAATGTTGGTCCTAATCACTATCTTAATCCCATATTCAAACTTCATAATCCCAAATCCAAACTCCATAATACACTAATTAAAATTTGGATAGGAAAAAATATGCCAAACCAATCTATATTGCATATTTATCCATGTTCAAACCCAATACATCACAATCACCTAATTTTTCATCCAACATTCTCATTAAAATCTAAAGCCATGTTTAAAATACAAAGAATCTAATGCCAAAATCTGTTTTGTTGTGGCAACGCTTCATCATAAGGACTATGATGGTACCCTATCAAAATGTAAACATTTGGATAAGGTCAACTTAGTCATCAATGATGATCACTTCATCAAAATATTATACAAAAGAGTTCTTTAATCTTGAGAAAGCAACTACTTCAAGCACGACATCAATGGCATATAATGACTACTAAATCACTATCAACTATCTCCAATAGGCTTGTGAAGAAATTTTGAGTATCAATCTATCATTTAAATCAAATCAAAAAATAAAAAAGATAAATAATTAAAATATTAAAGATAAGTCATTTGTCCAATGGTGAAAACCATTTTTTAGGAACCTTGGATAAGTACCATGATAAAAACTTGACAAACAAGAATCGTTTGTAAATTGATTTTTCCACATTCTTTGCAATTGGGTGAAAGTTGTCTCATCTATCCTATCTTATCTTCCTTATCATCCTGATCCATCATCTCCATGTCTCCTTTCTATCATCCCCTATCATTGACCCTATTTAATGTTGATATTGATAAGGATTAAGGTATGAGTTTTCTACATGCTTTGATCAACACTTGACATAGTGTATCCTTCTACAAAAATTCCTTTGCCCATATTGTTATCACTTATTCCATACCATGTACCCCTTTAGTCCAATATCCTAATTTTTTTTTTTGTAAAGTGTGTTGTAAGTTTGAGGAGATTGCCATTGATGATGCTAGTTGGAAACATGAGCATGGAGAATGTGCATGGCAATGCAATATAATGTTTTCATTGATGTCAAAAATTTTCTAACATGTTTCTAAGGTGTTGAAGAAGTCATTTGTGCAAGGAGATTATATTTGGAAAGTTCAGTGGTGTGACAATATGACTAAGTGTCAAAACTGTTAGTTTTACGTAACTGTATCAGTTTGTGGGTCCACACCACTCCACAAAGGAATATGTTTCTCTGTGATTCTAACCTAATTTTAGGGTTGTTAGAAGAATATAAATCCAATATTTCATCTTGTTTGGTAAATTATTTTGGGATATATGAATGATAGAGTTTGGTCTGGCATTTCACAATCATTTCTTGTACAGTGTGTCAGTGTGGGATATTTCACACTCCTTTGTGGATGAGTCTTTGATGTTGTGGTGTTGAAAATAAGTTACTAGATGTCAGTTGAACTTGAATTCCACATGTTATCATTCTTTTAGGTCCATGTGTTGCAAATTGGATGAACAATTGGAGGGTTTTGATTTAGGTCTTATGTTGTGCTGACCTAACACATTTGATGATTATGTGAAAGGTTGATATGTGGTGCTTTTATATGGGATTTATTTTAGGTCCATATTGACCTATCTTAAGGAGTTTTGAATTTTAAATTGTGGCATGAAGTTTGGTTGAAATGTCTTGGGGCCGACAAGTTGAATTTTGTGTGTTATGATGAATGTGCTCCTCGGTTTGCTTGCACTGTGCTAAGAGACCTTGCTTGTCTCTTCTAGGAACCTAGTCTCCTCTAGGTCCTGATTGGCTTAGATGATTAACTAATTCCAATCCTCACTCTTCTCTAAGATCTTTCTCCTCTGTGCTTCACCTTGGAGGACAAACACCATGTGATTAGTTCAATTCTCTCGCTCCCTTAGAAATCTCTAAGTGTCTTCTTCTCTAAAATCTCATTCTCCATCACTCTTCATTGCAAGGGTGTGTAGCCTATTGAGTACCATCATACCTTTTCCAATTTTATCCCTTTTAGAAGGTTCTTTAGCTTTGTCATTACTGGGCTCAAGGTTTCATCATTTGAAGACTTCAAAACAGGCCTAATCCATGTAGACTTTACCAGTCCCTTTTTGCTATTTCTTGAAAAATTCTTCCAAAGAATATATAAATCTAAAATCATATTCTAATACCCTTTTGGAAGTTTTAAATTTCTCAATGGACCTTCTGGCCTGACAACCTCCGTACAGGGGATTCCTATAACCTAGGGTATGTAGGGTTTGTAAGCCTAGTTTCTAGGAATTCACTGGTTTTCCTCTTCAAACCTTACTCTAATGACTTTGTAAGATCCAAAATCTCCTGTCACATCAAGACCTATCCCTAACCCACCTGGAACTGTACTTGGCTGTACTGTACTCCATTTCCCTGTAAGAAATCCTTAATGCTTCTCCTCTAGCTCTCTAATCGGGCTCTACCTGCTCGCCTAGAGATCAGTGGCTAAGAGAAGCTTCTCCCTTTATATCATGGTTCCTAACTCTAACATAATGTACACTACTAACTCCCCTAACATTCCACCCATCCTTAGGTTTTTCCCCAGGTTAGAGTTCATGGAGGAGCCATGAGAGCACCGACTGGTCAGGACAGGACCAGTAGGAGCTCTAACACAAAATGACTCAACTAACACTAATGTCTAACCTAAACTAGCTTATTTATCAAATGAAAATGACCTATATCTACTCTATGAACACAATACTATCACTAATTCAGTACATTTGATCCATCCATAGTCACATCCACTCAATAACATTCGATATCAACAAGAAAAAACAAAAATTGCAGAATTCCTTTCTTTCATTCACAAAAGCTTCATTACAAAAACTTCTAACTCTTTACAAAAGATAATCCCTGCACAAAGATACGAGTCTTGGGTCATAATGGATGCCCAGTCCATGATTCTAGGCTAGTTGGTTGAACTCCTCCACTTCCTATTCCCAAGGGAATCCAAAGGCAACCGGATTGCATGCAACAACCTATGCAAACTGCCTTATAACATTTTGCATCTTCCTTCATGCCTTTAGCCTATTTCTTAGGACCACCATTCCCTCAAGATCTCGAGGAACCAACTCATTGAATGGCCTTAAGGCATCTTTACAACCTCATTAAGTATTTAGAACAACTTAAAGACTCCTAATCTCCCCTAGACAACAAACATAAAGAAACCTAGCATACTAACAATGGCAAATAGTGTGACCTTGGTCCTAAGGACTAAGGTCACCTAGCCCAAACAAAACCAAGACCATATAAGTTCTAAAGCAAATACTCAAATGCTCTAACTTGGCTAAGGTTAGATACAAGCCAAAAATGACAAAACATGGAGGTTAGCCTAGGTGCTCCTGCACCATCCTCCCCAAAATAGAAAGTTCAATCCACCCTTGGATTTATGAGGCTTGGATCAATCCCCATCTTCTTGAACTCGGCTTCCTTTATCCATACTGCATCAGAATCCACTTGGCCATGCCTCTTGATCAGATGCTCTTTGTATTCCTTGGTTCTAGTCTTCTTGTAGACCCTAGTCTCCAGTATACTGTCAGGTCCTGAGACTGTAGTAGTCGGTAAGTGTAGATCTTCCACATCCTTGATCACTTCATGAAGGTTCTGATCCATGTTTGGTTGTGGTCCTTTGTAATGGACTAAGTTTGCAATATTGAAAACAGGGGACAGTCCACTGTCATCATAGCTCCACTTTAAATGCATTCTCACCATACTTAGCTAAGATAGGACAGGGACCTATCCTCCTCATCTGCAACTTGTGAGGGACTCCCTTTTGAAGTCTTGACTTGTTTAGATGCACCATAACCATGTCACCCACATTAAACTGTACTGTCCTCCTATGCTCATCCACCTTGGTTTTATGTTTTAGGGTGTTCTTTGTCAATGTCTTCCTCACTGTATCATGTATCTCTTGCATTGCATAGGAAAATTCATCAGCATATCCACTTCCTTTCACTCCATCCTTCAAGTTTCTCAGCTCATACACTCCTCTAGGATGAAGGCCATATACAATTTCAAAGGGACTCTTCCCTATGGATCTATTTGTAGTATCATTATAGGCATATTCAACTTGCCCAATCAACTGATCCCACTATTTCCCATACTCCTTTGTCAGACATCTCAATAGATTCCCAAGGCTCTTGTTAACAACCTCGGTCTAACCATCAATTTGGGGATGGTAGGCTGATCCAAAGGACAAGTTAGTGCCTAACCTTTTCCAAAGGGTCTTCCAAAAGTGACTCATAAATCTAGTGTCTCGGTCTGATACAATCCTGATAAGTAACCCATGGATTCTTACTATCTCCTTGAAGAAAAGAGAGGTTATTTGGCTGGCATCATTTGTTGTCTTACATGGCACAAAGTGAGCCATCTTGCTGAATCTGTCTACAACTACATACACACTATCCATGCCTTGCCATGTCTTGGGTAATCCAGCTACAAAATCCATACTCAAGCATTCCCATGGCCTAGTAGGAATAGGTAGTGGTTGGTAAAGGCCTGCATTTGAAGAAGTTCCCTTGGCCTTTTGACATACTACACAACTTTCCACATACCTCCTAACATCAAGATTCATCTTAGGCCAAAAATAGAACCTTTGAACAAGTTCTTGAGTCTTAGTGATCCCAAAGTGACCACTCAAAGCACCATTATGCTTTTCTTGTATCAAATTATCTCTAATGGAACCTCTAGGAACACATAATTGATTTCCTTTAAACAGTAGACCACTTTGCAAAGTATACTCAGCATACTTACTATGAAAATGGTTCTTGTATTCAACACATACCTTGTAAATGTCTGCAAAATCTTCATCATCTGCATATAGATCCTTGAAGTGATCTATTCCCATGCTCTTCAACTGTATTTCCTGAATTGTGAGAGCTCTTCTAGACAATGCATTTGCTACTTTGTTGAGAACACCTTTCTTGTGCTTGATATTAAAGGTGTAAGCTTGTAAATACTCAACCCACTTCATGTGTTTGTGGCTCAACTTTTCTTGAGAATTCAGGAAACTAAGTGCTTGATTGTCTGAATATATAATGAATTCTTTGGGAAGCAAGTAGTGCCTCCATTTCCTTAGAGCTTGAACCAATGCATACAACTCAAGGTCATAAGAAGAGTACTTCTTCTTGGCTTCACTCAACTTCTCTGAATGAAAAGCCACCAGTCTACCCTCTTGGCTTAGAATAGCTCCAATTGCCACATTGCTAGCATCACACTCAATGGTGAAAAGCTTCTCAAAACTTGGAAACACTAAAACAGGTTGGGTAGATATCCTTTCCTTCAGCAACTCAAATCTCTTGTTAGCATGCTCATTCCATACAAATTTGGTCTTCATGCCTCCCTTAATAGTATCCAACATAGGAGCACAAATTTCACTAAAATGCCTTATGAACTTCCTATAGTATTGAGCAAGACCATGAAAATTTCTCACCTCAGTTGTTGTCCTTGGAGTAGGCCAATTCATGATAGCCTCCACTTTGCTTTCATCCATTTTCAGATTTCCCTGAGATAGCACAAACCCAAGGTACACCAGCTCTGTCTTGATGAACTCACACTTCTCCAAATTGATCATCAGCTCCTCTTCCTATAGCTTCTTGAAAACCAACTCTAGGTGTTTGAGATGCTCTTCTCTTGTTTGGATATAGATCAGTATATCATCAAGATATACCACTACAAATTTTCCAATGTAGTCTTTGAGGACTTCATTCATGAGCCTCATGAATGTGGAGGGGGCATTAGATAATCCAAATGGCATGACAAGCCACTCATATAGACCCTCATTAGTTTTGAAGGTTGTTTTCCACACATCTCCCTCATGTATTCTTATTTGGTGATAGCCACTCTTCAAGTCTATATTTCTATAATACTTAGCTCCACCTAGACAATCCATTAGGTCTTCAATCCTAGGGACAGGGAACCTATAACTTATGGTAATCCTATTTATGGCTCTTGAATCAGTACAAAGCCTCCAAGTTCCTTCTTTCTTAGGTGCAAGGACAGTGGGTGCAGCACATGGACTAATACTCTTTTTGATGAGACCTTGGTTTAGAAGTTCTTGTATTTGCCTAGCAATTTCCTCATTTTGTTGAGGGGTCATTTTGTAAGCTGCCTTATTGGGAAGGGTAGCTCCTGGGATAAGGTCTATCCTATGACTTATGGCTCTTTTAGGGGGTAAATTTGCTGGTTGTCCATCACTCACTACACCTTTGTAAGTCTGCAGCATGTCTTGAATCTCCTTTGGTAATTTTGTCTTCTTGGTCACCTTGCCTTCATCTCTTTCTCTTGGTCTTAGCACCAATGCATAACCAAATCCTTCACCTTCTTCCAAAGCTTCTAAGAACTCCTTTTCACTCACCACAAGAACATTTGAACCTGTTGTCCTCACCTCAACATCTTCTAACAGTGACTGCATTTTGAAAGTCACATTGTCCTTCTTGAAAGAATATGAATTCTTTCCTCCATCATGTATGGCTTGATGATCAAATTGCCATGGTCTACCTAGGAGAAAGTGACATGCATCCATAGGTAGCACATCACACAAGACTTTGTCTTTATACCTCCCAATAGAGAACTCCACCCATGCTTGTTCATTCACTAACACATCTTTATTGAGCCAAGTGACCTTGTAAGGATTGGTGTGAGGTATCCTTGTCAACTTCAGCTTGTTGACTGCTTCCTCTGACACAATATTGTCAGTAGAGCTTGAGTCTATGATGACTCTACATACCTTCCCCATCATCTTGCACTTTATCCTAAACAAAGACCTCCTTTGGCTTGGCTCCTCCTTCACCGACTCCTTGATCAAAGTTCTCCTCATCATGAGGTTCTCTCCTTCCTTAGAATTTAGTGGAACCTCAGAATGTTTGTCAGCTGCATTGGCTTCTTCATGAACTAGGTTAGTTCTTTTGTCACCACCATGTGAAGAACTACCTTTCTCTGGACATCTATAGGCTGGATGTCCCATTTGATTGCAATGGTAACATTTCATGTTGGCAAAGTAGTTGCCTCTTCCTCCTTGTCCACCATTTCTTCCTCTAGAGTTAGAGTTAGAACTCCTTCTTCTACCACCTCTACTTGAGCTTCCTTCTTGCTACTCACTGTATTTTATGTCTCCTTGAGTTTTTGTTTCAGAACTCCTTCCACCATAACCACCTCTTTGTCCTTTACTATCTTTTCCTTTACCTCAACTTTTGGAGGTTTGATCTTGCTTCCTTTGAATTTTCTCTTCTATATTCAAGGCCATTTGATAGCATTGGCGAATGGTTTTGAAGTTCACCAAACTCATGTCTTCTCGAATAGACCACTTGAGACCATTCAAGTACCTTGCAAGCTTAATTCTCTCATCTTCTACTACCCTTGATCTTAAACATAGCTTTTGAAATTCCTCGGTGTAGGCTTGGACATCTAGATCTTTTTGTCCTAGATTGTGCCTCCTTCTATGTAACTGAACTTCATAGTCATCAGGAAGGTAGGTCTACTTCACTTTGTTTACCATACCTTTCCAAGTAACTATAGGACCTTTTCTATCCTTTTCTCTCTCATTTTGCACAAACTTCCACCAAGTAAGAGTTGAACCTCTTAGTCTAGACTTGGCCACCATAACTTTTTGTGCCTCTGAGATACTATCACACTCAAAATGGTTCTCAATGTTGTCTATCCAATCCACTATTGAATCTGGATCCATTTGTCCACTAAATAGTGGCACACCTTCCAAAGCTTTGCCACTCAATGCTTTTAGTGCCTTTAAGAAAGGTTCTTCAGGAATCACAGGGTCAGGGGTTGGAGCTTCTTCCTCCAACTCTATTTCCTTTTCCCTTGCTTCTTGTTCTTCCTTCTGATCTACTTTGTCTTTTACTCTGTTTGCTGTTTCTTGGACTTCATCCAAGAGTTGCTCCATTCAAGCCAACCTTTCTCTCAGGGACTTGTTCCTCTACCTTCTTGGATAATTTAGCATTAGTCACCATGGTTGTACCTCTCTTTGGTGTATTCTCTCCCACTGATTCAATAGGTTACAACATCCACCACAAGCCTGATCAATTCAAGCTCTGATACAATTATGATGAATGTGCTCCTCGATTTGCTTGCACTGTGCTAAGAGACCTTGCTTGTCTCTTCTAGGAACCTAGTCTCCTCTAGGTCCTGATTGGCTTAAATGATTAACTAATTCCAATCCTCACTCTTCTCTAAGAGCTTTCTCCTCTGTGCTTCACCTTGGAGGACAAACACCATGTGATTAGTCCAATTCTCTTGCTCCCTTAGAAATCTCTAAGTGTCTTCTTCTCCAAAATCTCATTCTCCATCACTCTTCATTGCAAGGATGTCTAGCCTATTGAGTACCATCATACCTTTGCCAATTTGATCCCTTTTAGAAGGTTCTTTAGCTCTGTCATGACCGGGCTCAAGGTTTCATCATTTGAAGACTTCAAAACATGCCTAATCCATGTAGACTTTACCAGTCCCTTTTTGCTATTTCTTGTAAAATTCTTCCAAAGACTCTATAAATATAAAATCATATTCTAATACCCTTTTGGAAGTTTTAATCGCTCAATGGACCTTCTGGCTTGACAACCTCCGTACAGAGGATTCCTATAACCTAGGGTATGTAGGGTTTGTAAGCCTAGTTTCTAGGAATTCAATAGTTTTCCTCTTCAAACCTTACTCTAACGACTTCGTAAGATCCCAAATCTCCTATCACATCAAGACCTATCCCTAAACCACCTAGAACCATACTTGGCCATACTATACTCCTTTTCCCTATAAGAAATCCTTAATGCTTCTCCTCTAGCTCTCTAACCAGGCTCTACCTACTCGCCTAGAGATCAGTGGCTAAGAGAAGCTTCTCCCTTTCTTTCATGCTTCCTAACTCTAACATAATGTACACTACTGACTCCCCTAACATTCCACCCATCCTTAGGTGTTTCCCCAGGTTAGAGTTCATGGGGGAGCCATGAGAGCACTGACTGGTCAGGACAGGACCAGTAGGAGCTCTAACACAAAATGACTCAACTAACACTAATGTCTAACCTAAACTAGCTTATTTATCAAATGAAAATGACCTGTATCTACTCTATGAACACAATACTATCACTAATTCAGTACATTCGATCCATCCACAGTCACATCCACTCAATAACACTCGGTATCAACAAGAAAAAACAAAAATTGCAGAATTCCTTTCTTTCATTCACAAAAGCTTCATTACAAAAACTTTTAACTCTTTACAAAAGATACTCCCTGCATAAAGATACAAGTCTTGGGTCATAATGGATTCCCACTCCATGATTCTAGGCTAGTTGGTTGAACTCCTCCACTTCCTATTCCCAAGGTAATCCAAAGGCAACCGGATTGCATGCAACAACCGATGCAAACTGCCTTATAACATTTGGCATCTTCCTTCATGCCTTTAGCCTATTTCTTAGGACCACCATTCCCTCAAGATCTTGAGGAACCAATTCATTGAATGGCCTTAAGGAATCTTTACAACCTCATTAAGTATTTAGAACAACTTAAAGACTCCTAATCTCCCCTAGACAACAAACATAAAGAAACCTAATATACTAACAATGGCAAATAGTGTGACCTTAGTCTTAAGGACTAAGGTCACCTAGCCCAAAAAAAACCAAGACCATCTAAGGTCTAAAGCAAATACTCAAATACTCTAACTTGGCTAAGGTTAGATACAAGCCAAAAATGACAAAACATGGAGGTTAGCCTAGGTGCTCCTGTACCATGTTATATCCAATTAGGTTGACCTGATTGATGTTACACTTAATGCGGGTATATATGAAGAATTGATTTCAGTATTTTGGGTGTGATGACAAGTATTAGGTGTGACCTACATGAGGTTGATGTGAATTTGATTAGATCTGTGTGAATTGAGTTGCAAAGTGTTTGAATGCAGAGAAGAGCAGAGAATTGATCTAGATTAGTGCAAAGATTGATACTATACTTCACTAGAGCTGTAATCTTGTCTATTGTAGATGCATATGTAATAGTTCAAAATAGGCTATGAGCCACCTCTCTTTCTTCTATATTTTTCTTCATGAATAGTGATTCCACCTACAATGAGCACTTTTATAATACACTATAACCAATTATAATATATTGTGAGCTAACCCTCATCGTGGTTTTTACCATTTTGGGTGTTCCATGTAAATATCCTGGTGTTCATGTGTTATGTGATCTTGTGGATGTTTCATGCTTTCTTTCCTTATAAAAGTTGAATATACAATGGCAATTGGATGGCTAATTCTTGAATGGTTTAATAGAATATTGATTCACCCCCCCTCTCAGTATTTCATATGTTTAACAAAGTGAGGGCATGTTTTCCTTTGCAACATGATCCTTAGAGGTCACATCCTTCCTTTCCATCCACTATCATTAATCATGTAATCCATTCATCTTCCTATCTATTATTAGAAATCCTTTAACCCATCAATCTACCTTTCCATCCACTATCAACAATCTTTTAATCCACTACTCCACTTCATTAAGCCACTTATCCTAAATAAACATATCTCACATCCTTGTTTCTATACTTGGTACTCCCTTTTCATTAATTATCATATAGAGACAATAATCACATCCAAAATCAACTCAATGTCATAAGACAATACAAATCCAATGTGATCATCCCAAAAAATCCAATGCTACCCTAAATCAATTAACCCATTGCAAGTGATTGTTATCCACACATCTTGCCAAGCAATGTATCCAAACATCTTAAAAGAATGCAATAATTTTGTTCCCAACCTTGCTGTAAAATATTAATCAACTTAATCTAGTCAACCATAATCATCAAGATATAGCATTCCCAATCCTCATCTTGTTCTTAGGATATATCATTCTCACATCAATGAAACCATCCTCACATTGTTCTTAGGATACATCATTCACACATCAAAAATGCTATCATCGTCATCAATCAATCAATCATCAATTTTCAACTTGACCAAGGGAAACATCGTGTAAATATATGTATCATTTTATGCATGATTTCTTATTTTCTCTTGTGTTGTGTTATTATTTTGTTTTACATTTGTATCCATCCTTGCAACATACCTTTCACAATAAAATCACGATATTTCATATCATGGTGTCATCAACACATGTTTGATTGTGACCTTTAGTCCTAAATGCATTTGAAATAGCATTGCCATGTCTTTATATCATGGTACATAACATCAGGTGCTTTATCAAATATAATTTTTCTCACACTAATTCAATATTACTATCCATTCCTCCCTCATTTGTATATAATCATCTTTTATCATCTCTCATTTCTATCCATTTTGAGAGCCTACCCATGTCCTTCATGTTGGAAAGAGACACTACTACTATCACTTGGTGTTGTCATTGATGGAAACTCTAATCAATGATCAGATACGCACATCATCATTCGATCATACTGACAAACAAATTGAAGATTGACAAGGAAGAACAGAGTATTCGGTAACATAGTGTTCATAGATCTATATGAAGATTTCATGTTATTGTTTTGTGTTGCACATATCTGGAAATGTTTTTTGGTACATTATCTCTATTACTATTGAAGCGCAGTGGCTTGTATTGATTTGTGTGGAAGTTAAAAGGTTCGGTTGACTAATTCATAGTTTTTCTAGTACTGGAGCCGACTTCATGAATGTATTATGTCGCGGATGTATGAGAAGTAATTGGTTAAGTATTTTTATATTCGTGCATCTTTTTTTGGGCCCTAGCCAAGTTGTGGCTGACCACCATGTATGCGCATTGCATATTATTCATGATTTGAGCCGACGGTTGTAATTATTTTTGTGTTCTATTGAAATTGACAAAGTGTAATTGAATTCTAAGTTGTGGATATATATATAAGATCATCTGTATCATTTTGGAAGAAGGATGACGTGTGTGTTTATTCGAATTACGAGTTAGAGCAGAGCAAAAGAGCGATAATGCACAGTTTCACTTGTGCATAGATAATTTGTGTTGCGAGTGTGAGAAAAACAAAGCAGAAGTGCAGAATCAGTTTGCAGGATAGAAGATTGTATATTATGCCTAACTAGAACTGTAATCAGGCATATGTAGATGCTATTTTTCCCAGTTCAAACTCTCAGATGGTTTTAATCTGATTTTTTTTGTAAGGAAGTGAGCCTTCCCTTTGAGCAGTGAGCTCTAGGTAGTGTTCTTGAATGCAAGTGCATTCCCCTTATTGTAAACTTCATTTGAGTATACTCAGATTAACTTGTGGATTGGCCATCCACTGTGATTTTTCCCCTAACAGGTTTTCCAGGTAAAAAATCCTTGTGTTATGGTGGTGTGTTCATTTTATTCATGTTTATGCATTATTGTTGAAAGTTGTTAATGCTTTGAGGATAAAGGTTAATAAATTTAAATTTTGCACAACACTGATTCACCCCACCTCTTAGTGTAGCTTGTTTCCAACAATTGGTATCAGAGCTGGTTCCTCTGAAGAAGTCTAACAACTTGAGGAGATCTTGGAAGGTGTTTTAATGGATTCAAGCAGTCTTCAACAACATCTTTTGCTGACCTTGGATGATCTTGATCAGTCAAAGGCTGAAGTTCAAAAATTGAAAGCAAAGCTCTCACATGCTGAGAAATTCATTGAGTCTTTGAAAGAAAAAATCAATAAGTCTAGAGAGAAGAGAAAGGAACTCTGTGATCAGATTAAGCAGAGTGACAGTAAGAGAATTGAAGAAGAAAAACTCAGCCAAGCCTTGAAAGAAAAGATAGAAGAATGTGAAAAGCTTACCAGAGATAATACAGTCCTAAAGCATGAGGTGGAATCTATCATGATGAAGATGACCAAGGAGATTGAAGATAGAAAGAAGAATGAAGAGAACCTAGCACAGTCCCTGAAAGAAAAATATGAAGTATACAGTCGATTGGATGATGAACTAGAACAATCTAAAAACAATGAAGAGGCACTTGAAAAGTATATGGATGATCTCAGAAATGAACTTGTTGTTGCAAATGAGTACAAAGAGAAGTTCAAAGCTAGCTCTGCCATGCTTGATGAACTAATTAGTAGTCAAAGGACTCATGGTGACAAGCGAGGTCTTGGATATGAAGAAGGAGAAAGTTCTAGATCCGAGCAAAGGAGATTTAGACAAGGAAATCAAATGAACAAATCTAGAAGGTATCCAGTAAGGCAACCTAATGCTTAGAGATTTAATGGATACTATTTCAGTTGCAATAAATCTAGACACATGGCTACCCAATGTAGAAGTAGAATGAAATCAAGTGGTCCATCTTTCTCATTAGATCAGTGTTTTAATTTTCATAAGGTTGGTCATAAGTCAAATGAATGCAGAAATGTGATGAATCAATTTCATAGAAATATCAAATGCTATACATGCAATAGACTTGGCCATATTGCTAACCAGTGCAGATCAAGAGGAAATCAGTGGAACAACTGCTGGTCTAGAAAAGAAATGTTGTGTGCCTATAACTACAACAAAATTGGACACATTGATACATTCTGTTGGAACAGAAAATCTCTGGTAAACCAAAGGAAGAACATGTAGAAGGATATCAAGGGAAAAGGTAAATTCACTACAGATGTGATCAAATAGCAGATGTAGAAGAAATGGGTGAAGAAAGAACCCTTTGCTGAAGAAAATGTGCAAGCACCAGAACTTGCTTCTGGTAATTCCTCCGGGAATTAGTTTCAGGCTTTTGGCCTAGGGGGAGTTGTCACGAAAATCATATAACCCCCTAAACGATAAGTGAAACCGGATGTGGATGTGTACAGTAGGTGCATAGATTCTCAACATATGTTGTACTTATTAGAAGAAGTGGTATGTCATATTGGAGGTCCGCAGAAGATTTACCCATCACAGTGCATAAAAATAGGGTAACCGAATGAATTAGGGTTTATATTCATGCCAATATTGAAGAACTAGGAAGTTCTCAACTGCTGAATTTGTACAATAATCATATCATTGGTGAAGATTACTATGTAAAGCTGGAACATAAAATCCTTGAAGCAAAGAAATTTACACAAATTGTCAAATTTCTCATGTTTGAAGAGTCAGAATGGGTTCGTTATGTTTTGAGTCAATTCCATGATGAATTTATGTGGCTAATCATTCCATTCAAAATTAAAAAGGAAGCTATTAGTGCAATATCCGGTCTAAACTCTTCCGGTGGACTACCAATTCTGAATTTTGTGAAAAATCAAACGGTCACTAATGCTAAAGGCTTTACATATGACAAAAGAGAAATGACTATTGATAACATTGTTGATGTAGATGTCAAATTTGCATCTATGGTTATTGGATACAAGATTTATCATTCTAGCTGAGGCAACTCTGTTTTCGACACAACAATTTATGCCGCCTATCACATGGTGAAGGAAAATGCAGATTATGATCTCTGTGAACTATTGAGGAGTTAGCTAATGAAAAATATTGCAAAGATTAAGAAAGATAAGAAAAAATCTTTCAATTATGGTAACTTGCTTTTGTGTTTATTCTTTTATTTTATGGGTCAAGTTCCAAGAGTTGGAAAGATTCATTGGCAAAAGGACAAGCCGGTAGCCACATAGATCAGAGATTTGTTGCATAATTTTGTAGACACCAAAACAAAGAATGCAACTATCTGGGGATACTTTAAAAAAATTTAGACTATGATGAAAGCGAGAGAGAGAATTCCCACTTCTATTATAGAGAAGTACAATGATTCAATTTGCTTCATGGTAGATGTTGATCAGTGTATGACGGAAGTTGTTGATCCCAGAACAATCTGGATCAAAATTGAGATATTATCAAGCACTCTAAAGGAAGGGAAAGACACTATAGCAGTTAGTGATCCGACCAGCTTGGAATCTATAAAGACACAGTCCTACCTAATATGTGGTCACATAATAATCATGGAGAGTCTCAAAAGATTTTGGGACACTAATCTGATTCAGCTGAAGAAAGATTTTGTAGACATTTTCCAGGTTATGTAAGTTAAAGAAGCATTTTTGTATAACAATTTTGATTGATCCATTTTTGGTGTGCGATCCCTGCCTTTTCCATTGATTTCAAATGGGGAGAAGAGTGGAGTGAAAAATGCATAATCATCTCAGGGGGAGAATTATGTTTTTGGAATTTTGGGATGGCAGTGCAGTTTATCTTGGTACTGATCCGACACTTAGGCATTTTTCACTAAATTTTTCCATCAATGCCAAAGGGGGAGATTGTTGGCAAGAGACACTGCTAATATCACTTGGTGTTGTCATTGATGGAAACTCTAATCGATGATCATATATGCACATCATCATTTGATCATACCAATAGACAAATTGAAGATTGACAAGGAAGAACAGAGTATCTGGTAACACAGTGTTCATCGATCTACATGAAGATTACACATTATTGTTTTGTGTTGCGCATCTTAGGAAATACTTTTTGGTACATTAGCTCTGTTACTATTGAAGCGCAGTGGCTCGTATTGATTCGTGTGGAATTTAGAAGGTTCGGTTGACTAATTCTCATTTTTTCTAGTACTGGAGATGACTTCATGAATGTATTATGTTGTGGATGTATGTGAAGTAATTGGTTAAATATTTTTGTGTTCATGCATCTTGTTTTGGGCCCTAGCCAAGTTGTGGCTGACCACTGTGTATGTGCATTGCATATTATTCATGATTTGAGTCGACGGTTGTAATTATTTTTGTGTTCTATTGAATCTGAAAAAGTGTAATTGAATTCTAAGTTGTGGATATATATAAGACCATTAGTATCATTTTGGAAAAGGATGAAGTGTGTGTTGATGCGAATTGTGAGTTAGAGAAGAGCGGAAGAGTGATAATGCACAGTTTCACTTGCGCATAGAGAATTTGTGTTGTGAATGTGAGCAGAACATAGTAGAAGTGCAAAATCAGTCTGCAAGATAGAAGATTGTATATTGTGCTTAACTAGAACTATGATCAGGCATATGTAGATGTTATTTTTCCAAGTTCAAAATCTCAGATGGTTTTGATCTAATTTTCTTTGTAAGGTAGTGAGCCTTCCCTTTGAGCAGTGAGCTCTAGGTAGTGTGTCTGAATGCAAGTGCACTCCCCTTATTGTAAACTTCATTTGAGTATACTCATATTAACTTATGGATTGGCCATCCATTGTGGCTTTTCCCCTAACAAGGTTTTCACTTAAAAAATCCTTGTGTTATGGTGTTGTGTTAATTTGCTTCATGTTTATGCATTATGGTTGAATGTTGTTAATGATTTGAGGATAAAGGTTAATAAAGTTAATTTTTGCACGACACTGATTCAGCCCCCCCTCTCAGTGTAGCTTGTTTCCAACACTTCACACCTACCTATCCTCTTGAGGAGGCATCATCCTATCCTCATTTCTTATAATCTCAATCCTTTTATAAATCCCATCCTTTTCCATCTCATACTACATCTTTATTATTCTTTGAAATGAAATTGTTTCTTTTAGTCGCAACTTTGTCTTAGGAGGGGTAAAATGTAGACATCTAAAAAATTCCATGTCCTAATCCTATCCAATATCTTAATTGTTTCCATTTTCCCTTAGTCCTATTTCCTATTTTTGTTAGATTTATATTTTTAGTTTAGTATGTTAGTAGATAATAAATAAATAAATATTAGTGTTCAGTTAAATAAGTTAGTTTTGGGAAGTTACATTCTCGTAGGTTAGGTTAGTCAGTTTTATATGGACAAATAAAGGATTTAAAAATCTAATAAATTCAATGCAAATATCATCGAAAATATTCAAATATCATTTGCATTTTTGTTCAACCATGACATAAATAAATTTTAATTTCATCATCTACCATTTTTCAATATGGTATCAAAGCAACAACTATCTTTGTGCTTGTGAAAATTCATGACAACTTAGATTTGGTATTAGAGTGTCATGTAGAGTAATGAAATATGGATAATCCAATGAGCATGGAAATGTAGGTGAAACATAACTATAATTGTCTTAACAGTTTTGCATCACTAGTGGAATTAGATTATATGCTTGATGTTGGTTTGGTGGGATGATTAAAGAACATGATTGGTAAACAAAATTGAGAAGAGTAACCCTAAATCAATGACACGGTCTCAATGTAGGAAGGGATTGTTGTAATATTTATTTTAATCATTAAAAACAATCATGACATTACAGATATATGATTTGGTTTCCATGATCTTGGGTGAGTTGCAATGTATAATCCCATGCATGATTATTTTTTCTTTCTTTTTACAAGTTTGATTCTATAAAACTACATATACTTGTTGCTTGCAAATTTTATCAAAGAAGAGAAAAATAGTCAATTATGCTCAATGAACAACTTCTTACACTTAATGGATATATTCTCATCAACAATTTGAATATTCTTCATAGATACATAAGTATGCAATGCTAGAGTTGGAAAAAGTGTTACACACCAGGTGCAAAAACCCCATCTAAATAGCACATCTCCAACATAAGATAAATGGATAAATCTATAATTTTTAAAATTGATATGGTTTAGTAATAGAGTTAAAATTTTGAATAGCATAGTTCTATTTTTTAGCAAGAGAAAACTATAGAGAAAACCTTAGATTTTGTGACAGTGGAAATATATGAAGTAAGGAATTATAGGTAAATATTTTTAAGTGTTACTTTATAACCTAAGCGGTTTCATAGAAGGTTTTGTTAAAAGAAACCTCCTATTTTGTTAGATTGTTCAACATTTTCAAAATTCTTTATAATCATCTATTATTTTTCTTGATTGTTGGAGGTTGAATTTTTATATTAGATTTTTCTTTGGAGAAAGGAGAAATAGTGAAAGGGAAATTTAATTAAAATTAAAATATGTGATAAGGTTAATGGAATTTTCTTTTGGATTTACAAAGATTAATTTGTAAAAGGTGCACTTTTGATAGAGTTTGACACCTTGATAATTTTATTTTTTATCATAGCCACACATACTTGTTGTATTCTTGAGACAATCCATACTAAACTGAATGAGGTTTAGAAAGACTCAAATGTGACATTAGGTGGATAGAGTGTAACACAATCTAGTTAGAGGTTGGAGGCAATGGAGGATGGAGGAATTTTTTCATCTCAAACTATTTTCTCGATTAAAGATAATTCATTGCACAAGAAGCACCACGTTATATTTGTGTCCCTTCATGCATCAAGAGGGGGGCTTGGCATTTTTTCGATAGAGCTTGTGAGTGAAATTAATGTATTCACATTTGGTTGAGGTTCCTTTGTACAAAAAAGGAGGATTATTTCCCACAACACAGGAGGAGGGATATTAGCACACTTAGAGGAGATGTGGACTCTTGAATGAGAGTTATTTCATATGCAACACTAGAGGATATGTTTTGAAACACTCAGAGATGTGGACTTTCAGAGGAAAGTTGTTCTCTTATTGTGTAAGGAGGATGGGGAAATTTTATTTTCTCTCATTTTGTACAAATTTTTTATAGGTCTTACATTCAAGAGATCCACCGATGGATTCAGCGTGGTGTTTCCTACGTGAGGGAGGAGAATTGATGAAGGCACTTCATCAAAGTCTCTACAAGGTTCGTTGTGATCAACTCTTGCAATGTTCCATCCTTTGTTTGAATTGATGTGGTAAGGAGGGGAATTTTGGATTTATTGCATCTTTAGTTTAGTATGTTAGTAGATAATAAATAAATAAATAAATGTTAGTGTTAAGTTAAATAATTTACTTTTAGGAAGTTACATTCCCATAGGTTAGGTTAGTTAGTTTTATATGGATAAATAAAGGCTTTAAAAAGCCAATGGATTAAATGTAAAAGAACATTTGAAAATATTCAAATATTATTTGCATTTCTATTTATTCATGACATATATTTCAATTTCATGCTCTACATTTTCAATAATTTCATGCCACCTTTACTCATGATTTAATTAATTTAATTAGTTAAATCCCCCACGTAACCACCCAAAAATGAACAAAAGAATTAAAATATATTTCTTTTATTCCTCACCACTCATCTCATAACTATCTCCCAACAATCAATTTTAAATCAAATGATTCTCAACTAGTATCCTCCCTCCATATTTTAACTATCCAACCAACTTGATCTAAATCATCCATCTCTCAATAGATCTTTGCATTGATCTTCATCATGCTTAGCCTATAAATCTACCCTCTCATGAGCCATTTTGAAGAGGTTCTCAAATCTTTGTAATATCATGTTGCTACTTCAAGCAACCACATTCCTATCATTTTGAGAATATCCAATTTTACAAATGCAACATGAATTAAAATTGGGTAAATTTGTTTTGATTTATTCATTTTTAATTTATTTCTCTAATTTACTTTGCATTAAATTTATATTGAAGGGTTTGATATTGTATTTAGAATATTTCATTTTGGTTTACATTTTATGTACACAATGATGATATCAAAACTTATGTTGAAGTTACAGAAAGAGTTCTTAGAGATTTCAATAAATCTATAAATGGTCATTTCCATTCAAAGGGCACATTTTTGAGCTTCAATGTAATGAACAAACTCAAAACTATCAAGCCATGGGCATTGTTTTGATTAGAGGGAAAAAATATCAAGCCATGGGCATTGTTATTTTCCTTTCAAAAAAAATTATAATAGTTCACTTTTAACACATAAATCAAGAGAAAAGGGACTCTAAAATGCATGAAAGGCATCTCTTGTTTATTGGAATGGTAAGAAAAATCTAGTTGGTTTTAAATGAAGATTTTTCAGACCCAACCTACATTATTCTTTGCAAAAAATCCTAATAAGCTTAGCTTCATAGCAAGATATAAGTAGCACTATAAACTTGATGAAACATTACAAACACAACTAATCATGTGACACCCCTTGTTATTGATGGAGCAAGTAGTAATACATGCTCTCAAAATTGGACTTCTAGACTTCCATTGTTATTCCATGTCCTAAACTCCAATCTCAACCTGAAACCCCGCATGTCTTGTTCTCATATCTTGTTCTTGTTGGGTGAAAATAGTGTAATCAACTTTTCAACAGATTACGCCATCTAGACTTCAACCACAGCTGTGTGAGATATGATCTCTCCTCTCAGAAAGGGGAAGCGCCCTTCTTATTGCTAATTAGAAGCTATAGTAAACTTAAAAGAATACTCACAAAATGTACATTGTACTCATGAAATGGGGGGGGTGTCGGAACTTGGACAAGACCATGAAAAACTGGTTCTGATAGGTCTTGGACATGGAAAACACGGGCATCAACTTGGCTGTCTAGGCAGCAAATAGGTTCCTAGAAGTTCAGAAGACTCTCGAAGACACAAGGCAGATCTGTGAGAGGTTCCCAAGGAAGTATGAGGCCGCCTACCCAAAGATTGAGGCCATACTCACATTGCCAAGTGATGTCTGGGAAAAGGACCTTGCCTTCAAGGATGATGATCACTAGCTAGTGGACATGTGGAAGCAAGATTTTGATCACAGGAAGAGAAGACTTGAGCAAGTTTTGGAGTGGATGGCGCTTGACATTGAATGGGAAAGGGATTCTAGAGAAGAGTCTGCTTGGTACCTCAAGCTGATGACGGGGTACGAGCTGCCAACGGTCGAGATCAATCCTGAGAATATAAAGCCCTACTTATTGAAGATTATGGAAGATGGGATGTCTATCAAGGTCACCACTGAATCCATGAGAAGGTGCAGATTTTGAGATTCGTTCGCCTCGGGATCAGCGCAGGTGTTAGGAAATTAAAGTTTGTTTCTTTTTGTATTATTTTATTGTATATGTAATATATATAATATACATGTATGAATATGTAATATTTATATATTAGGTTATGTTTGAGGATTTTTATTAAAGATTAATTATTTTTGAAAAAAGTTCAACAACTTTATCTCTAATATATTAAGTGATTTCATAAAAAATATTATGTTTTTATTAAAGGAAAAAAATAATATTTTGATGGGACCTTCAAACTTATTAGAGAACAACATTAAGAAAAACACAAGGAAACTAGAATAACCCAAGGAAATTAGAAAATTCTATATAAAGATAAAACATAAAAAAAAAGTGTCAAATACAACAAAAACAAAAGAGAAAATATAAACAATGCTAGACTTGGCTCGAGACAACTGGAAACTCTTCACCCTTGTGTGCAAGTGAGATGTAAACTTGTAAATACCTTTATTCATTCTTTAAATAATAGTTAAATAAAATCCTCAAATAGAGAAGACAATAGAAGGAATCCTACATAACTAGCGTGGCCACATGTATAAAATGGGGAGAAGAACACCTAGATAGATAAATCAAATGATGATGAACCTTAATAGGACCACATGATTGATATGTTGACACTAAAGGAGTCTCAGGAGAAAAACATTAGGCATTAAAGCAATCATGTTGGGAATAGATGAAGGTACATGACTAGTGTTGAGGATGTCAAATGAACCAAGTCAAACTCATTAAGAATAGATGTTCTGGTTGAGATCATCAAAATAATCATAGAGTGAGTTGAAGCCTCTATATTTGCAATGGCCTAGGGAAAAATGAAATTCCTAGACAAAAGTAAAACACAGGAGGGGGCAAACCTTAAAAAGGAGTAAATTCCCAGGAAGCACAATAATAAAAGAGGAGGGGGGAAGACTTGTAAGGTAATAAACAGAAGAAGACCATCTGGGTGAGCAACTGAAATCCTCAAGCAACTGTGCTTCAAGACACGGAGGAGCATACAAAAATGTCATTGATCACAGTGGGAGTACCAATGCAATCATTGGGAATCATTAGCTACCTTGTTTAAAAAATTTCATTTTGTTTATTATATTGTGAAGCTATCCAATTCAAACCAAAATATGATTTTATTTTCCAAGAAACCCACTCTTTTATCTAGTTCTTTTATCAATTCATCAACAAAGGATGCACATTGCAAATTAAATCTATTGGCCTCATTTTTTAATTTTACCTATTTTACACTTTTGTGTGCTTATTGTGCTTATTGTCCATAATGTGTAGTCATTTCAAACCTCCATATCAACTTTAAAAATCTGAGATGAATTAACTAGTCCTTCTCAAGTTCTAATTAAGGCTTTAAGTGTTTAGAAGACCTTCAAAAGTCATATGTGGTTTCAAAAATACTTTTTTACAAAAGGTTTGCAAGATTGGAAAACCTTTGTCAGATCCTGACAAGGTTGTGACAACCACCCAAAATCCTAACAATCACTTTTAAAGGCAAAAAGGAGAGGAAAAAAGTTATTTTTTCAAAAAAATAATTTAGAGTTGCATGGGTGCCCACAATGGTTATTGGAGTCATTTTAAAGGATGATACATTATTGGAAATACATAAAAGAAAGATGAAAGTGAAGGTTTCAAAGAGGGTATTGACATTTTTGGATTTGAAAGTGAAAATGAGTTTAGAACTCCACTATATTGTTGAAAGCCACACATGGAGGCATGGATAAAGGTGCCAACTATTGGTCATAAAAAAAGAGAATCAAGGTCCATTATTTTATTTAAAAACTGTTGAAATTTTCTCTAGAGAATTATTTTTGTAATTGTTTTTGTAAATTCCTAAATTGAAAAAAAGTTAGTTAGAGAAATTGAAAGGTCACTCTTTTCTATTTATTGTAAAAATTCTAAGAGAGAAAGGTTCAGTTTTTTGGATGAGAGCAAGGCATTTCTAAGGTAGAAGATTGAGTTTATTCTTTTGTACATAGGAAATATTTTGTGGGCTCTTTGATTAAAGAAATAAATAGAGAGTGATATGACTTGTCTGTGAATCAAATATATTTTCTTTATGTTTTGGGTTCTTATGTTGGTGAATTAGCAACTATTTCTTTGATGTTTGTCACATGATTAAGTGAAGTTATTTTCTTCATATTATATGTTCTCTTTATGCCTATGAGGGATGAATCTATGTGTTCATCCTAACTTTTACATAGTTATCTTTCTTGTCTCTATTTTAACTTATTTGTCTTTCCTAGTTTTTGGTTAAAAGCATAGCCATTAAAATTTAAATTTCATCTTACAAGTGAGTTGTACCTTTAAAATTCCAAGGAAGATAGCTAATCCAATAGTGATCTCTCCAATTGTTGGTTCTTTTATTGCTACTCAATATGGCAACTCAAGGTCATTTTTCAATGAAAAACTATAGTGACAAATCTATTTACCGACAAATCTTTGGTGACTCTACTAGGGATATGAAAAGATTGGTGCATCTTATTCTCCAAAAAAATTAAAAATTACCTCCTCTTGAATGGAGGTTGGCGACTCTAAAAATGTTATATACCTATTGTTATTATTTTCAACCTTGCACCATGGCACTAGTTTTATCTCGACCATAGGGAACCCACTTTGGACCATTGGCATTGGCTCAATACACAACCTTGCCTGAGGGGTCTAGAAATATTTTTTTTAAAGTTTACTAGAGAATTCACAAGGTCTCGAAAATCATATTCAAGAATTCACTATTGCTTATGGAATTTTGGGAGTTCATGAAGAAGATGTTGTGAGACTATTTTTTGAAAGCCTCATTAAGCATGCTATAGAATGGTTTCAAAATCTGAAAGATGGATGTATCACAAATTGGGATAACTTGAAAGAGAAATTTATTACAAGATTCAAGCTTACAGTTGACATATATTCTTTGTTGTCTTTGTTGGATACAAGATTCAAGCTTACAGTTGACATATATTCTTCGTTGTCTTTGTTGGAGCCAAAAATTTCATGTAAATTTTGGCTCTCATAATGAAATAGTTGATTTCAACACTCAGAAGTTCAGTTGGAAAATTTGCTCAAATGACCCACTTTGAAAAATCACAAAATGAAGCCTGTGTAATTTCATGCAAAATCACTTTTCAGACGTGTTCATCTATCATATGTGAGTGTCTCTACCAAATTTTAGCTCCTTATGATTTGATTTGACAAGGTTTCAAAAGTCCAAGTTGAAGGGTTCTGCGAAAGTTTGCTATCTAAATACAAAAAAATCTTTGCAATGATTTATGGCTTTGATTTTGAGAGAATTTTTGCATCAATGTTTCGGATCACACTCTATGATCCATCATCAGGATGAGAGCAGAGCTAAAGGAGAGGATCCTCTAGAAGAGCCAGTGTGATCCGAAACGTTGATGCAAAAATTCTCACACAATCAAAGCCAAAAATCATTGCAAAGAACATTATGGATTGTGGAAACTTGATATCTTTAATAGAAAAATTTGTTAAAGTGACCAACTTTGGAGGACAATATTAGGCAACTGAAATAGTTTCATGACAAACCAATTGGTTCTTTAGATTCTACCCATCTCAATGTGCATCCATGTCAAATTTCAAAGCTTAGGGACATCATTTGATATTTTTCCAAAATCAAAACTAGATGGGTTTTACCCAGTTTGAAGATTGCACTTCCAGAATAGCTACAAAAGGGTCAACTTTGATGCTTTCTTATTTGGTGAAGAAAATAAAATTATGGAAAACCCTCTTGCACACATGTTCATTTGACCTAAATGAACTAGTATCTAGGGTGGCAGCTTCTTATAATCACATTTGATATTTTTCCAAGAAGGAAAGTTGGAGAGTTTCAATTGAGTTTGACAGTGACAGTTTTCTGAAAATGCTAAATAAGCAACTTTGAGCATTAACAGTTTTCAATCTTGATCACTTCATGCCAAATCATTCTGCAACCTTGCTCCCCTATCACAACTAAACATTTTGGTGCATTTTCGTGACTTTTGGAGATCATTTGATCATTTTTTCAAAGAAATTCCAGAGGCTACCTAACTCATTTTGGTCACTGTGCAGCAAAGCAAAACTCCATCAGAGAGACCAACTATATCGCTGGGAATCATTTCAAACTTTGAAGTCTCATCGATCGACAAGAGTTGGTTTGAAGTCTCACTGATCAGTAGGTGTTGGTTTGAAGTCTCATCGATCAACAAGAGTTGGTTTGAAGTCTCACCGATATTAGCAAGAGTTTGTTTGAAGCCTTCCCGATACAACCTTCCTACAATGATATGCATTGGAGAGACATATGTTGTCGAAGTGGTTTCCTTAAGTCTTTCTGATTATGAAGGTTACACCGATGTGGTTTTCGGGGGGAGTCTCACTAATAGCCCAACATTGATTACTTCATTGGAGAGACCAATCGTATCGCTGGGTGTCATTTCAAACTTTGAAGTCTCACCGATCGGCAAGAATTGGTTTGAAGTCTCACCGATCGGCAAGAGTTCACTACAGGATTTGACCCCAATTTTCAACGGCCGTTCATTAGAATCTCGATGATACATTGTCGACCGACCGACGAATCACAGAAATCAACGTCGTCGCTCAATTTTCGTCTATATCCCGATGGGCTGTAAAATGTTGACCTCACAACACAAGCTCGTTGGAACTATGATGCCCACTTCGTTGATCGCGTGACGAATAGTACTTGGATCATGGGAGGCATACCTTTGCGAAACCGTCGGATTAACAACATAAGTCCATTGCCATTATGACAAAAGTTTGACATATTGCCAATATCATTAAGAGATGAAGACTGTTATAGCGATCAAAATTGCCTGAGAAGATATATCGGGAGGACTGGATTTATGTCTCAGCGATGGAGTTTCATCGGTGAGATACACATATTTTCTCATCAACGAAGCATGAGGGAAGCATATCGGCAAGACATATATCATCGGAGTAAGTTCTGAATGTCTACCCGACCAACTATGTGACGTCATTAAGAATACATCGGCAAGATTCTTGGCGACATATTTTAGATTGAAATAGCGGCAAAATTTCGTCGAACGCACGATGAAATAGGAAAGTCATTATGGTGAAAATTCATCGGATACATTGCAAATTCATCAGACGTTTTTTGTGGTTCATCATAAATTCGACAAAACATTGCACTTTTAAAAAAAAAAAACTATTCGTTGAAATGTAGGCATATCGTTGAGAGATGAATACTATTACAGTGATCAAAATTGCCTGAGAAGATATATCGAGAGGATTGGATTTTTGTCTCAGCGATGACGTTTCATCAACGAGATGCACATCTTGTCTCATCGACAAAGCACAAGGGAAGCATATCGGCAAGACATATACCATCGGAGTTAGTTCTGAATGTCTACCTGACCAGCTATGTGATGCCGATAAGATTACATCAGCAGGAATCTTGGTGACATATTTTAGATTGAAATAGCAGTAGAAGTTCATCGAATGCGCGACGAAATAGGCAAGCCATTACGGCGAAAATTCATCAGATACATTGCAAATTCGTCGGACGCTTTTTGTGGTTCATCGTAAATTTGACGAAACATTGCACTTTTTTTTAAAATAAAACTATTCGTTGAAATGTAGGCATATCAGTGAAAGATCAAGACTATTACAGTGATCAAAATTGCCTAAGAAGATATATCAAGAGGACTGGAATTTGGTCTCAGCGATGACGTTTCATCGGTGAGATGCACATCTTGTCTCATCGACGAAGCACGAGGGAAGCATATCGGCAAGACATATACCATTGAAGTAAGTTCTGAATGTCTACCCGACTAGCTATGTGACGCCGATAAGATTACATCAGCAGGAATCTTGGTGACATAGTTGAGATCGAAAGAATAATCATCGGGGAGACTCACCACGTCGAGGAAACTATAGAATATCCTAGCAATACATGATCTCTTGTCGATGTTGATACAAATGGATCGAAATACTTATCTGGGTGACTCTGGGAAATATATAAAAGTAGTCAAGTCGGCCAGGCCTTAACTATGCAGGATTGATGATATCAGGCTTGTTTGTAGCAGCAATAATGATAACTATTTTCTTGGCTGTCATACAAGCCATCTCCATCAACAGAGCTTTGAAAAGTGCATTACTTACCTTATTGAGCTTCTCTTTGTTTTGAGAATAGTTTAATATTCTCTAATTAATAGGGCCAACCACATGAAGGTGGAAGCTCATTTGGCCCTTTCACCCCCTCCCCCCCCACATCACTCTCAATTCCCCATACCCGATCATATAACATTAATCATTCATTCATCCATTAATAACATATAACATTCATTCATTCATCCTACATTAATAACATATAACATTCATTCATTAACATATTCACATTCATTCATTCATCCATTAATAACATATAATATTCATTCATTAACATATAACATTTATTCATTAACATATTCACATTCATTCATTAACATATTTCATTTTTTCAGTTTTTACATATTATCAAAAATATGGCTGTCATAATATGATTACAATCACTTTTTTTTTTGTTTCTTTTTTGCAGCTAAAAAAAGCTGAAGTGGAGTATCATTTTAAAAATCATCTATCCCCCCTTGAGTTGTTCTGAGCTCTGCTCGTGATCTTAATGTATGCCTAGTCGTGTACTCACAACGTGGACGTGAGGGGGGGTCTGCTGCAATAGCAAAGAAATGTTAAATTGATATGTTTTATTATTATTGTTACATGTATTTCATTAATTAAAAGAACATCAGAGTGGTGCTCTTTACCTGATTGGGCCACATCATGTTCCTGATATTGTCTTATAGCCTCATGCTCAACATGTTGAACACCCTCTAAATCTTGATCTAGAGTTGAAACACGAAAGATTACATTAATTAATACACCAATTGCAATTAAATATGTTTAAAAGAACATTAGAGTGGTCCTCTTTACCTGATGGAGCCACATCATGTTCCTGATCTTGTCTAGCCTAATCATGCTCAACATGTTGATCACGCTCTCCATGCTCTAAAGTTGAAACATGAAAAGTTACATTGATTAATACACCAAATGCAATTAAAGATGTTTAATTGTATTAATCCATACTGTGTTTTGTATAGCACATGAATACATCCAGTACCGGGATGCACACCATGGACTTCATCAGTAGGTTGTGCTCCACCCTAACCAAGCTGCATTCCAATATCATGTGCAGGATTATCATTGCTTATATGTGTAAAACAAATAGGCACATTATTATGGTAGAAATTAATATTAATGAACAGATTGCACAAGTATTCAATTTGAAATAAACTTTATTGAGTTTATTTACCTGCGTGTTGGATGTAGTGGAAGATTGTGTTTGCCCAGTTGAGACTCTTAGCTATTCAGACAGGGCTCCATAGCCTTGGTCGAAGGCAATCTTCAGGTCCTCGTCTGTGGGCACTTTGTTGAAATCAAAGCCCTGCATTTTTGCATGTGATCATGAATTTTGCTTCTATGGTGTGATAAAACCAAAATTTGTTTGCAATTTATTATTTGGATGCAATATTTCATTTATTGATACTTACAAATCATGCGACTACTTTCATATAACCACCAGAGCCAAGTTTGTGCTGCCCGTGTTTTTCTAGTCTTGCCTTTGTTGCCTTCGATGTGTCGGGCAGCCTATGAAAAATTTGAAATACGTTAGACTATGTAAAAAGAAAGATTAATCAATATATAATTAAATTGTTGATAGTATCACATACCTTCCTTGGCCCAGTGGTATCTTTCCTTTCTTCTTTTCAGCCTTCTCCTTTCCATCCGACACCAAGTCCTTCCACTCCCTTTCTGGAATCATGGGGGGACACTCGTACTTTCTATTCTTCTCTAAATGTGACCTATATTGGTCCCTCACATACTTTAGATAAGTACCAGCTTTCTTAAGGACCTTGGTTCGGTTGAATGTTTTATCACCGAACAACACAACTAAACAGTTAATGAGCTCATCTTTTAAATCTTGATTTTGGGCATTCCATTGTGTACGTATGGTGGGCCCGAAGAGCTCCAATGAAATATCACTTAGATGTTTATAAAAAAAATCATTTCCTGCAAGAGCAGGATGTATAATTAGAAACTCAGAAGGGCAAGGTGTTTGGGCTACTTCCAAAAACTTAGATACGTGCACGAATAATATAGCAGAAATGGAGGTGCTCGCATTGGGATTCGAAGTCTGTATAAAGAAAGGAATTGATTCTATAGAAATAGAAGGTGATTCTCAAATCTACATTCAGGCAATCACATCGGGGAATACACCAAACTAGAAACTAGACAATTGGATAGGAGCAATCAAATCCCTTCTTTAGAAGTTAAATGAATATACCCTATCACATGTCTATAGGGAAGCTAACAAGGTTGCGGGCCTCTTGGAAAATTGCGGAGTAAATCAAGGAAAGGTAATAAAAGTTGACAACTGCATGGAGTAGTGGTTAGAACTGCCAACACTTCTAATCATTGACAGTTTGGGTGGATGAAAGATCTCTGAAATCTCTAAAAAGCAATGAGCTGGGACAATCGGATGGGATAACAGATAAGACTTGAGCAGCATTTAGCCAAAGCATTAGGAAGTTGTGCCAGACTCATGGGACAAGCGCAAGCATTTATTGGAACCCGAGGGATAAAAGGTGTTAAGGCACTGCTCTAGACTCAAACTTCAGAAGGACAATGGTGTATAAGTTCGGTGTACACTGTATCTGCTCGAACGAGACGTTGAGAGCCCAGTGCAAAAGGATTTTCTCAGTCGGTTCCTTGCAAGTGATCGAAGCAATAGAGCAAATAACCCAGGAGATCCTACAGGAGGGGAACCACTGGTGTGATGGCAGAATCTATGAGGTAGTCCTAAGCCTATTAATAGATGTTCTAGGTTCCAGAGAAGTACTGGTGGAGAAGCTTGGGGATTTTGTTACGCTGATCAACATTGAAGCGGTGGCAAATGCTATCTTGGAACTGCCCGCTGAAGGTATGGTGAGCTCCCTGAAATACATCTTTGGAGAAAACGGGGCAGGGGGAGATGGGAAAGAAGTGGAGGTTGAAGCTGGGGAGGAATGCACTAGCAGCTCATAGCACTAGACCAAGGCAATGAGCTGCTTCCTAGACAATGCATGGGATGTATATCGGGTGGGCATAATCAACAATGACATGAATGCCTTTGCAAGGTTTGTTCAAAATGAGGATTGGTTCAACAAAAGGAGACTGAAACATGTAGTAAAGCTGGGGTACACACTAGGAGTAGTATATAGCTATGTAGTAGCATGAAGCATCATAAGCATACAGTCAAATATATAGGGCTATAAATAGGCAATTATAATGTAGGCAAATATTGCCATTTTGTAAATCAATATAATAAGGCACTATCCCCACTATTAGCACTTACTTAATAATAATAATAATAATAATTAAAACATTTTAAAGTACCTGGGACCTTCTCTATCTTTATGGGAAGGAAATCCTCGGTCACCACAAATGTGACTGGCAATGTTCCTATACTAGTAATACGGGAAGATCCAGGAAATGCTGCTAAAACATCACCAGTAGTAGTGGCCTCTGCATCCATAGGTACTGACACATGTAGTGGCATGTGTTTGCTGCCAGAGGGTGGACTACCGAATGCCTGCATGGTATGTGTTGCCGACATTTCAGACGATAATATAGGCACAGATGATGGGGTCGGATGATGTGTTGTATGCATAGGAAGATTAGGATTGACACTTGTACCGTCCCCTACTTCTCGGGAAACACTTGCAGTACCTTGATCACAACCAGCAGCATGATCATGAGGATGCAAATAATCCTATAAAAACAACATATATTTTAGTTCATGACATAAAAGAGTACAAAATATAAAACCATGAATGAACTTATGTTATAATTAAAGATCTCATGACAGCTTACTTCCAAGTTTTGTGCTCTCTCAGACAATATTTTAACCCTTTCTCTTATCTCATTTGTTTGAGGCACTATGAATACCAACTAGAGGATTTCTTGATTGCATTTTTTTTGGGCCTTCCTCATCATATCCATAGGGTTTGTGGAAAATGCGATGTCATCATCGCATAATAGTGACTGCACCTCCATATGGATGCTCTCCTGTACTGTTGGTGCCTTTCCCCGATCAACCAACTACAACAAGAATATTAAAAATATTATCAAAATTAACCCAATAAACTCATGAAAAAAACATAATAATAAAACATTTTGCTCGTATTTAATTTGTACAATTACAATGAGGTAAACCTGTTGGATAGAAGTGCCTAAAGATGGATCGCGATCTACGCTCTGGGTCGGAGCCTTCCTCGTATGATCAATGTCCTGCTGTGACAAAAATTAAATATAAAAAACATTACCAAAATGAAACCAATAGACTTACGAAAAAAACATAATAATAAAATGGTATATTGGAGTCATTAATTGGAGGTTGGGTAAAATGGTGTATATATAGTACATACCACCCCCATAGTAATTGTGTTTGTATCTAAGCGATTCAAATTGTAATCGATTAGCAACTCTTCCCCTGCAGTTATTGATTTTATTGCACATACAAATACACGGTTTCCCTCTCGCGCCTCGAATATACAATTGGGTTGCTTATTTGTTGACCCAAGTCATGTACTATTTATAAACCCTGCAATATTCCCTGATGCTTCTGGCCTCCCGTCAATGTACCTAGCCACTCCTTTATTTTGATCCTTATCTTTTAGTTATATATAATTTGTTGATAGTGCATACCTACGCATACTTCGTGTATATCGAACCAACTACATCCAATCTTTGTAACTGTAACAGGGTCCAACATAGTCCATCAACTCAGTAACTTTGTCGTAACAGAATTTTATGCCGTCCATGCAAAATAGGCCCAAACCATGTAATGACGATGGTGCTATGCGATATATCCTCTCGTTGACACAAAGATAGTGTTTATTGGAGGAAGTTCCTTGGGTACCCATTGTTTCCGTAGATGTTTGTACCTCAAGGGCACCTCGATGTCGCCTATGCTCTCATCATCATAAGAACATGACCCCCTTGAGCAAGAAAAAATTCCATGCATTTACGGAATTTTCTTCTAATCTTTTGACCTCTAGTTGATCTCCCTCTTTTAGACCTACTACATGTCTCGCTTTCCTCTTCTCTTCCTGAATTTCCCTCGCTTGAGGAAGACAAATCTGACAAATACCTATTTTGTGGTACTTGCACTCATAAGGATGTTGGATGAAGTTCTTTCATGGTGATGTGATCCGAAGGTGACATTATGATTAATCTATCATTTCATCGCTAGAAATTGACAGGTTATAAGGTAATCAAGTCTTGATAGATTGCAAGTTATTGTTACTACCGTCCAAATGTGTCCATCACAAATCAAATCTACTTAATGGTTTAACTCCCAAACTTTCTAACAAGTGTTAAATGTGACTATGGTCCACCAGTTACACAACCAAGGTGTCAAATGTATTCTCTATAATCAAAGCACTTTTGCTCTTCATTCAAGTAAATAAACTTGAAGGGAAACACCACCAAGTGGTTTACTGAACACCTACATGACTAAAAATAGCAGCAAATTTACATTTAATTTCCATATGTCTAAGTGGTTAACAGGGAGGGAGTGTGTACTAGGCCTGGTAAAGTCATCATAAGTTTATGCTTTGGCAATAAAAATTGTTTAAGTCATCTTAAATCTTCCTGTGTCTAATTGCTAGGAGACTTTTGGTATGTTTTGAGGTAGGATGAGTGGTCACATCAATGTTCTAATTCTCTATGACAAGGTTTCAACATCTTCAAATAGTGAAAGTTAGTGCTTATAGTCATTTGAAACAACAACATTTTGATTATGTATGATCGTAGGATTTGATAACTTAAAAGAATTGGCTACCTAACAAACTTAAAGTTAAAAGAAACTTTTTCAGTTTAAAGGGTTAGCACTTGGTGCAGGAGCACCCCATAGTTCACCTAGGAAAGTTGACTAGAAGGTCATGATTTGGAAATTTGTTTAGGCCAAATGTAGCAATCTCTTCCTATTTCTTTGATTTTGTGCCTTAGAGGCATTTGAGATCATGTATTGTGTTGGTAAAGGTCATGTTGACCATTTTTTAGGTTGAGGTTTGACTACAAGGATGGTTTAAGACCTTTGTAGACCTTTTCTAGGTGTTAGAATCTCTAAAATTTTGCAAATAAGGTTTATTGGAAGCCACAAGTGGCCATGGAGTAGTTAGGGTCGAGCTTAACTACTTTAGTGACCCTATATAAGGGAGACCTCAGCATGGAAGAGAGGTTAGAAGCTTTTACATTGTTTTGAAATTTTGAATTCCAAGTAAAAACAGTGGATTCTTAATGTGAATTTCTGGTTTTGATTCAAAAGAGAGCTTAAATGGATTGAATAGGATTCTGTAGGGGGTGTAGAGTTTCATGTGAGTGTTAACTAATCTTTGTGTGTTAATAGTTTTGATTCTTAATTCGATTGATTTTTTGTTTGTAGTTAGTTGTTTCTTTCTCAGTTGCTGATCTGACAGTTTGTGAGTTGAAAATGGAGTTTTAGATCACATTTCCCCTGTACATAATGTATGGCCTCTTGGTAATTGTGTCTAGACTCCATGGTTGTATATAAGGTAGGAGTAGGAGTCATGAATAGCTCAGGAAACACTTTGAAAGTCTTCTCCTAGGTGAGCCTGACAGTGTCCGGCTAGGAAAGACATGGAGTGCATGGCACTTGATTTGTAGGGTGATCATTCCCTGTCAAGTCACGGTGTGGAGAGGGCAGGTAGTTTCCTTTCAAAGACTTGGCATGAAGGAGGAGGCTCCACCAGTCCATTTGGAGGGAGAACAAATTGACAGTTTGTTGTGTGGTCAGGAAAACCTAAAGAAGAGGCCTAATTTGCCAAAATGAAGGTACAGTCTGTGTATGGGAAATTGAAGGTTAAGACCACTACAATCTTCAAGTGCTAGGCATGAGGAATAGGAACCCCAAAGAAGAATTCAATTTTCTTTGGAAGACCTTGGAGTATTAGTGTGTTCTCTTGGAGAAGAAGGCCTAATTGGAATGCCTAAGACTAGTGGACTAAAACCCTAGATGAGGGTTTGGTGGAAGCGATGAAAAGATGGAGTAAGGAGGATCCTTCAGAGCCATAATGGGATGGAAAGAAAATATTAGGAACATCTCCACACCCCTGCAAAGCTAACTTCTAGTTCTGGAGTATGATAGCCTTTAGGGTAGATTAAGGTCTAAGGAAGAGTTGGAGATATTGCACCAAGATTGACTTGGTAGGTTGAATTGTCATGATAGCTGGGTTGGCAAGGTGAACCAGGGGTACCTAAACAAGAAATAGGTCCTATAGGTTAAGGTGGTGGAGTGTGACACCATAGGGGTCTTCCAAGTAAGATCCAGAGCATGGAACAGTGATTGTTCCATCTAACCCTACCCTATCAGCACTTTCTTTCATCTTTACATATTGGTTTGATGCTTCAAACGATGCATTTTTTATCCCACTTCTATCATATTTTATTCCCATCCCATTGCAATTGTTGGAGGAGTTGATACCAAAATTTTATATCAGATACCATGTTCTTGAAGCAATTTTCTATGTTTTTACAATTTTTCTGAATTTCTTTTGTGTTGTATGGATCCATACAAGCTTGAAATGCTCTGAGATCATTGGTGTAGATAAATATATGTGTTCCCTTTCATTTTCATTTGTTTTGAAGTTCTCAATCACTATTTTGTGGAATTAAACAATCAAATACAGGGACTGCCCTATTGTGCCTGTGTAAGGGTTTGAGGGCTAAATAGAAATGACATCCACCAATCCACCCACTATCTTGGAACTGTAACTCGGTGGATTGGTGTGCATCATGGTGGATTTGATGGAGTTTCAAATCTTGTTCTTTAAATTCCATTTATGTTTTTCCCTTGTCTTGGCTTGTTACATTGTTTGGGAGGAACCTAAGGTTGGGTTTTACCTTGGCTTTCATATAAATCCTAATGTTCCATGTAAAACCTTGGGTGAGATATATTCGGCCATTACCTTTTTGGAGTGGGTATTAAAATGACTTATGTCTCATTGTTTTGAATTAAGGTCTTCATTTGAAGGTCCTTCATGCCAAGGTTCCTTTTATAAAGCATTTTGGACATGAAATATTTAAAATAAAAAATACCTTCATTTGAAAGTCTTGACATGGCATCATTTTTGAATGAAGGTTCTTCATTCAAAGGTCATGACAACATCACCTTCAAATGAAGGTTCTTCATTAACTGGTATTTTGTAATTTTGAATGTGTGATAATAATTTAGGGTTGAAAATAAATCCATTTGAGCCTTTTATAAATGAAAGGACATTTGATGCAATCATATGCCTTGTCAAACTTTTAACTTAATAGTAAGGGCATCATGAGTAGTTTTTTGGGCCCATTCAACAATCTCCGATGCAAGGATTGAATAGTCTAGAATGTATCTACTATCAAGAAAGCCAATTTGTTTACCTCTATGACTATATCTCAAGCAATAGGTTTAATTGTGATGGCAATGATATTGAAAAGGATTTTGTAATCTAGGTGTTGAGAAGCATAATTGGCCACCATTCTAGGAAAGATTCTTCATTCTCACTTTTAGGTGTTAAAATTTAACAATACATAGATTGATGAAAGAGCCCAAAGAGCCTTTCTCCATGTTATCCAAGTACACATAGCAGTGGTCTTCTCTTATATGGTTGGACATGATTTCAAGAACTTAGCTAGGAATTATTCATTTAACCTAAGGTTTTCTCATAATGCCATCATTGGAAAAGTATGATCAAATTCTTCTATTGTGAAGAATCGGTCTATGTGCCTCTAGTAATCACTAGAAAAATGTGAAAGACTAAGCTATTTTATTTTTTGTCTTATCTTATACCATTTTACGAGAATGGGGGGGCCAATGTACGAGAAGATCTTTGGAAACTAGGCATGGAAATTACAGGTTAAAGAGAATGGGGGTGCCAAACTTACAGTACTCATTGTCCCTTGGTTGTCAATTTTCCCTGAGTGCCCTCAACCTGGTCCTCAACGCTGGTATTGACCTTGTTTTAGCTCCAAACTCTTCATCAGCGCTGGTATTGACCTTGTTTTCACTCCTCCAAAGTCTTCCTCAGCACTGGTATTGACCTTTCACTTGTCCAATTTGATGAGCTACAACCTGCTTTAGTTAGGTTTTAGAGTATGTTAATTAAATTTAAAAAAATTATGGCGCCATTTAGAGTAGTGAATATAAAGCAAGCAAAGCCTATTATGGCGCCATTTAGAGTAGTGAATATAAAGTAAGCCAAGCCTATTATAGTCATGAGGGAAATAATAAAACTCCTAGGATACTTTGTGAAACCATTTTCCTTGGTTAAAGGGAGGCCATAAAATATACCTTTGGATTTTTTCAATCTTCAAATATGAGGATTTGCAAGGTTCTTAACAACATGAGTAATGGAAATGTGTGCAACAAGAATTTTTGAACACACATGGAATCTCCTTGCCAAAGAAAGGGGCTTCATAATTTAATATGATAATTTTTCTCAGCTCTAGAAATGATATGTTTCCTTAAAGAGGAAGGAGAAACCTAAAAGGTAAAAGAGATGCTTAGGAATCTCAACACTTCCTTATGATCAACCCCCTTCTATCCATAGGAATTGAACAAATTGGGCTTGGCTAAGAATGATTTCCTATAACATTGAGTTTTATGCCACTATATATTTGACCTTAAAGCTTTCCAAAAAATATCTAGGCATTGAATATCCTAAATAATGTCACATTTGTCCTCCAAGAGAGTGAGAAAGGAGTCATTAGAAAAATGACCATTGAATAGTTGGGCTATAGAGTTGCAAAAAGTAGCACCTTTAATAAGTTAGTAAGGTGAATTTATTAATGTTAATCTTATTATTCCAACACCCTCCGTTAAGTTTTACATTCCTCACAATAAAAAATGTTGATTGAAACAAACAAATATATATAGTCTAAGCTAACATCATTTTATTTTTCTTTAAGTTCTCCCTCAAGAACATCATTGGCTCGAGTTATACAAGTCCACACTATGTGATCCTTTAACTCTAGTAGGCGTGAATAGAAGTAGAGGAGATTGTTTGGGAGAAGAATTTTTTCTAGTGCTAGGTTATGTGTTAGGTTATATAGTGTTTGAGCCTAGGCTCAAACACTACAATTAGGGTTAGGTTATGTGTTTTCTTTAGGGTTAGGTTTGGGATTAGGTTTATGGTTATGGTTAGAGTTTAGGGTAATCCAAATCATAACCTAACCCTTTTTCTTGAAACCTTAACCATGACCCTAACCCTCACCTTTATCCTATCTTTATAACCCTAACCACAACCAAAACTCTAACCCCAACCCTAACCCTAATTACCTAACCCTAAATATTTTTTATTTTATTAATTAGTTGCATTCACTCTAATAACCCTAAACCTATCCCTAGACTTAACCCTAGCCCTATCCCTGGCCCTAATCCTAACCCCAACTCTAAGCCAAATATAAAAACAACCCTTAATCATAATTACAATAACCCTAAAACTTAATTCTATATATAACCCTAATACTATAATCCCTAAGTGTAATCCTAAACCCTAACCCTAATTTCATATCTAATCCCAACCATAACCAAAACTCTAAATCTAACCCTAACCATAAAACATAAACCCTAATCTAACCCTAATCCTAACATTATTTTTCCTAACCCTAACCCTAACTCTAAACCTAACACTAACCTGAACACTAAATCCTAACCCTAATTAAATACCCAATCATAACCCTAAATTTTAACATGATCCTTTGAATTGGATACTACATCAAAAATTACGTGTTACAATCATTGCTTCCATTGTTGGCATTTTTACATTGGGATGCATATATATTTTTAAAATCGACAAAATCTTTTAATGTCTTGCCAAAATTAATATTATTAATTTTACTATCAAACTTATAAACATGTATCCAATTTAGAACATAAATAAGAAATATATGGTAATAGTTTCTTCAAAAAACAAAGTGATGTGGAATACAAGGACTATAAGATATCCACAAAAGAGATCTACATTGAAAATATTGTAGGGAAATTCAAGAAAATACAATTGGTAGATGCAAAGCCAAATAAATGTGAAATTGTGTACTATAATGATTTTAGAATATACACATAATGGATTTGTTGAAAAGGTTTTAGAAACTTTCAAACAAATGCAATTGGTAGATGCAAAGAAAAATTCCACAACCTTCACCAAAATCCTTATTGGTTTCCTTAATATGGGAGATTTGGAACAAGGTATAGACATCCATCAAAGCATAATATGAAGATGAATTTTTTCAAATGTTGTGGTTGTAGATGCCCTTTTAAAATTTATACAGAATGTGGAAGGATAGAAAAAGCTTGTGAACTATTTGACAAAATGTCTCAAAGAATTGTAATCTCTCAATTTATTTTAGTGTCTATTTTGTTATACCCCATGTCCCAAATTGGGTATAACACAATAGACACTAAAACAAATTGATAGATTGTTATGAGGGCAGTGATGAGACTTTTCTAATTAGAGTGTATTCCATGAGATTACAATTATTTGAGGCATTGTGTCAAATAGTTCATGAGCTTTGTCTATCCTCCCACATTTTGCATAGATTTCAAAAGGGCATCTACAACCACAAGATTTGAGAAAATTCATCTTCATATTATGTTTTCCTTATGATTGGTTGACTCTTATACTAAATTAATATGTTCAATTTATGTTTCCTACTTGATCTAACTATCCACAAATGGCAATTTAATAGTGGAAAGATATGATCCTACTTTGGTATAAATTGTATATGCAATATCAAGGTATGAATTAATATGTTCAATTAAGAGATGTTAAATGAAATGAATAAAACTAATGTAATGTAAATAAGGGAGACCAATGCCTTATTGGGTAAAATGGAGTCAAATGAAAGCCTTTAATGAATGGTTTCTATCTAGCAGGTCCTCTAATTGTTTGGCATATAACTATGAGTTTACAACTGGTATAAACATGCAAGAGTGTAATTGATTTACCCTACTTGAGGTAGAATATCAAATCTAATTATCTGATTCTTCTTACTGATCCAAATGGAATTCCCAGATTACTGTAATTTATTGAAAGGAATTTTAATTCTTCTTTAAAGAATCCAATAAACCAAATCACACAGAAACAACAAATGTGTACTGATAAATCGAATATATACTTGATACTTCAATTTAAGCAACCAAGAAACATCAAATTAGAGACAATCAAATAATCGCAAGAATCCAACAAACAATTGATACCAGAATGAAGCCACTAAATCAACATTCTTTCATTATCTCCTTCAAAATTCATACATGCAATATAGTCTCCTTGACTGTCATCATTTCTGGAAATTTAATGCTTACAACAGTCTATCCTATTCTAATTCTATCTTCTACCCCTTTACATTTATCCAACAATGGATACTTATACATCAATTTGCAAAAGGACGTGCCTTTTCAAAAAGGTTTAAAGCATAAAAGGTTTAACAAATCCACTATTAACTAATTTCTGCTAAGCCACAAATGGACTACAGACATATGCTCCGTATAATCCTGGAGCTCATGAGTGTCAGCATCTCCCAATGCATCGTGGATCACAATCTCCATCATTATCATTTGCTCATTTTTCTCACATGCTGCATCCAATATCACATCTTTCGCAGTGGCTGTCTCCAGCATCCCTTGAAGTATTGTTTCACACTCACTTTTCCATGTAGTCACCTCCTTCATTTTCCCTTCATCATCACATAACTTGGTCAATCTATCTTCGGCAGCCTTTGTCAATCCCTGCATATCCCCTTGTAACTCCTCAAAGAAATCCCTGTGCCTATCCATAATACAATTGGCATTTTCAATCTCTTCATTACTAGGAGTGTCCTTCTGCTTCAATTCCTCAATTCTTTCCTGAATTCTGCTATCCACTCTCCTGTGTTCCTTTATTGCATCTACGTATTGTGAATGTTTTCCCTAGAGTTTATTTAACCAAGTGGTTAAAACAACCTACCTTTTTTTATTATTGCAGCAAATTCATCCATTCTCCCTTGAGAGTATGCAATTGACCCTTCCCAACGGTCTTTTTTTTGTGAACTCTCACCTTGAGTGAGCATCCTTGTTGGTTCTGTTACACCACCTACCAAGTCTTTCAAGTGTTCATTCTCTCTCAACATCCTCTCATTATTGGTTTTGTACATCTCCCTTTCCCTTATCAATGCTTGGATTTGGGATTTATTCAACTTGGCTATATTTATCCCAATATCAGCAGTCGCTACAGGATCAACCTCCCCAGCCTTCAGGGTCATGACATGTCTGAATGCCTTTTTAGTATCAATAATAATTAATTTCTTGTGAGGAGGATACAAGGCCCAAATCATCAATGTTTCATCATCGGGATTGTATCTTGATCCTGTGTATACCTCTGTCACCTTCTCTATACTGAGCTTGTGGGTAGCATTGTTATCTTTTAAGAAACTATCAAAAACTAATGCAAAATTCATATCCAAACCTGGAAAAATCATAACACCTGCCTTTTCAAGCAACTCCCTCCCCTTTTCAGGGGTCATGTCAATCATCTCTTTGTCTACTTCATCCTTTAAGCTTTTTAACAGTTGATCCTCATTCCCTGGAGTGACATTGTCAACCTGTCCCCTTATCTCTTTCCCTTTTTGCTTATATAAAAATGTCTTAAACTCTGAGGTCTTTATAAATTCATCATCTGATATGAAAGACCTATAGTCTTCATGTCTTGTATCTACATCCATGGTTTCCTCAACATCTGTTTCTCTGGAAACATAGGCATACTCCTGAGTCTTCATTCTTGAAACTTTCCCAGATGAGCTTTGTGGCCTGTCTATTTCTGAAATCCCCTTAATGGAGGATAACAACTCAGAATCCACCAACTCTTGATTATGTTTTTCAATCACAATTTCAGCTTCCTCTGCCTCCAAATTTCTGATTATGTCATTAGATTTAAAGGGCACATGATGGTACCCTCTGAGATTTACTTTTTGTCTGGAAGAGTGGATATACCCTTCTGGATCAAAGTTCTTTCTCACTGGTGCTCTTCTCATGTTGTAGTGCAATAATTTGTTCATAATCAGATCATAACCTTCCTTGGCTAATATAGTGAAATCACTAAAACACAATGTACTGGGCATAAAAGCCTGTTTCCCATATGAACTTAAGTTCATAACACTGGAGTAATCCATTTGCCTAACAATTTCTAGGTATGCAATTCTATCCGGGATAGTTTAGGGCAGAATGAAAGGTGTATCCTCAAAGCCATAAACCCTAATCATTATGGCATTCTCTAAGCAATACCAATCCCCCCAGTTGTGGTTAATTGGTCCATTGTAATCTCTAGGCCTAAGAAACCTTTTTACTTGTTCAGATAAAGAATAATCACAAGGATGGCTAAAAAATCTATACAAGGGTTTCAAAAAGAATTCTTCGAAATGCAAGAAATTTGAATTGGCAAACCTGCTGTCCCAAATAGAAGTCCATAATTGAATAGGCAATGGCCTACCTTCCTTGTCGGATTGTGAAATCCTCAGCTCTTGGGGCCATAAACCTAACTCTTATCCAAAATACAACACTAAGTGCATTAGTAGTGAGTAATTTTTGAGATGGAAAATAGAAGCACCACTCTTTATCGCCATCAAACCTGCATCTAGCTCCTTAAAAACATGTGCAGCATAGTCAAATGATCTGGAATTGTGATACTGAATGTTTGCAGCAATCACCATGGGCACAACCACCATATGCTTAGGTACCTCCATCCCTAATACTAGTCCCACTGAGTAGTAAGTATATTTTAGGTAAGGTTCGAAGAGGTCTACATGAAAGGGTGGCCCCTCACTATCTTCCATTGGAGTAGGTTTGTCATGACACATAATTATGTGCAGAGGTAACCTCCACCCTTTATAAATGGTGTCCATCCTTCTGAACTCACTATCGAGCTCTTCACTCACTACTTTCTCACTGCATATTCCCTCCATTTTGAAAACCTCAACAATTACATTCTCAGATACATGTATCAATGGATTCCCTAACAAATCGCATATAGCTTTATTTTTTGAATCATAGTGTCCGGCCAGCAATTTTACCAATTCGACATCAATAAAAACATTAGGGCACACTAATTTCCCTAAATTGAGCCTCCATGGATTGCATACTAGCTCAAAGCGATTTCTCCTATGGTAATGGAAATTGAATAACTCATAGCCTCTAATCAGAGTCCAAACATCACCTATAAATTTGCATTTGTCATCCAATCTATCAACTTCCACTTTGAGTTGTGCAGAACGCCTAGCTTTAGGTCAAGAACTAGGTAACTAGTTTATGAGGTCTTGATTTAGCTTCCTTTCAGTACCTTCTGGTTGCAACTCAGTCTTTTGCTTTTTTTATTTTGATTGGCTTCCCTCCCCGGGTTTTCTTCCCTTTAGTTTTCCTGAACCAGTGCCTTCCATGATTCAAATTTTTACGAATTCTGAGAGGACGAGAAACTTACTGTAACTTCTTCCAAACTCAAGCCAGGTGAATGCCTTAATTGCTCTGCTGGTTCCCTAGCTTGCTCTCCTTCACTTTGAATTATGTGAGACAATGATTTCAATTGATCATACCTTGATATGCAAAATCTCCTACGCTTCGTGGCGCCATTAATGTCTTTACCAATTGAGACATGAATGCTGCAAGTTTTTTTTTTGAAATTCTCGCTGTCACATCAAGGCTCATATTGGAAAGACATTCAAAATCTCTAGCCGATCCACCTGTTCAACGTTCACCCATCCTCCAAGACGTCTTGCAGTTTCCTCGACATCACAAGTCTCCCCGATAGTTTTTGTCCTTTTGCTTTTTATATCGCCATGACTTTCACCGAAACAACTATCACTCAGACTATATGAATCGGGCCAACGGTTCTTTGCCTTACTCTGAAAGTACTTTGTCTCACTGAGATGTTTACTTTATCAACTTATATCGCCAATACCAAGCAATTTGTTCTACTGACAGAATAATACTCGCTATGATGTCTCTTAGATCTCCCTGTGGTGACATGTCTCACCGATACGCCTCTTCTTCGGCAAGAAAATGAGCATCGTCTTATCGATAACCTTTATCTCTGCATGCTCAATTCTGTCGGTGTAACCCGAGGGGTCAGTAAGACTTTTATGAACTCTTCTTGGCATCGTTTGTCTTACCGATTGAGTCCTCCTTTTGCTTTATCGACAAGACCAATAGTGCTTCAGCCAGTGTTTTGAAATCTCTCTCCGACGACCAAAGTCTCTCTGATAGACTTTACTTTTCTCCAATAAGAAAAAGGTAACTTAGCTTGATATGACCTCACATCGTCACGCCGATACCTTTTTTCTTGCCGATAAGTAATACAAACCCACATTCTCCTAGTGTATAACTTTATCGGTATGACCCGTTTGATGTCTCGTCGATAAGATCACATCAGTAAGACATTTCAAACCTCTGGCTGATCCACCTGTTCAACGTTCACCCATCCGGTAAGACTTTATCTCCGCATGCTCAATTTTGTCGGTGTAACCCGAGGGGTCGGTAAGACTTTTATGAACTCTTCCCGGCATCATTTGTCTCATCAAGTGAGTCCTCCCCTTGCTTTATCGGTAAGACTAATAACACTACGGGCAGTTTTTTAAAATCTCTCTCTGATGACCAAAGTCTCTCTGATAGACTTTACGTTACTCCAATCGAAAAAAGGTAATTTAGCTCGATGTGACCTTACATCGTCACGTCGATACTTTTTGTCTTGCCGTTAAGATATACAAACCCACATTCTCTCTATGTATAACTTGATCAGTGTGACCCTTCTGATGTCTTGTCGATACATTTAGGATATGTATATTATCATCGATGAGACTTGCATCAACTTATGCTGATATTTTCATATGTAAAGATTTTAATGTCAGATGAAATTTATGGGGCGTTATGGCACAATTTTAAATTGGATTTTGGTAAAAAATGCTATGTGAGGATTTTTTTGTCTGCATTATGAATCTTTTTTGGGAGACTAATAATCATGAAGAAATAATGAATTTGTCAAAATTTGACAGTTCCAACAGCATGAAGGTTTGATGTTTCATGACAGTACTAGCATTTGAGTTATAATGATATATTTAGAGCTCATGGCTCTCCTTTGTATAAACATATCACAATTTTGAATAATATAATCAAGGGTTATGGCATTCATCTCACTATTATGGTGTGTATGATTTCCATTTTTGCTTTAATTCAAAGAGTAAATTAAAATGCTTGGATGGAGTCATAGATGGATATGTTTGTAAAGGGATTTGATAAGAAGTATTGAGTTAGGATAGAAATTGACACTGTTGTAATGCAATATTGTCAGAGATCTTATATGTTATGTGTTTGAACCTGTTATGGAAATCTAAATATTTGTGAATTCGACTCCCCAATAGTATATGACACTGGCCTAAATCGTATGTGTTTGTAAGGTTTTGCGTTTGTTTGTCTTAGCTTAGAGCTTGCTGCAGAATTGCAAATTAAATGACTATCTTAAGTGGTGAAATATCGTTGTAATCATCTCATGCTCCAAGTAGTTGATACTATTGATGCTTTTCTGTTGTTTAAATTGATATATCAAGCATATATATATATATATATATTCAGTTTACTGATACACATTTGTTGTATTTGTGTGATGTGATTATTTGGTTCTTTCAAGTAAAGATTAAACCCTTCTAGTCAATCACAGTAACTAAAGAGTATTAATTGCATCAATAAGAAGAATCACATAACTAGGATTGTCATTCTATCTCAAGTAGAGTTTGTCAGTCATTTACTTGCACATTTATACAAGTTATAAACTACATCTGTGTGCCAAACACTTTGAATTATTGTCATCATAGATTACACTTTTATAGATCTTCATCAGACTCCATACACCTAACAAGATAGTGGTCTCACGCTTTCATCTTTTGGTTTATCCATTTTATTTATTACATCTGTTAACTGAACATATTCTAATATAATTCAAATAATCATAAATTAATTATGTAACCACATAGTCAAATATAATTCTATCAAGAAATTAATATCAAATAGATAATACAATCACATAACTCATACATTTCAATGTCATTGATCTTCTTCTTCATCCAACTCTTTGTCTGTATCATCTGATCCAGATTCAACATTGTAAGGATTGGTCATATCATCATCATCCTCATTGATATCAGTTTCGATAATGTCATCATCCACACGGATATCATCTTCATGAACATTAACTCCTACATCATCATGATCTAGTTCCTCCTCTTCGACATCTTCGTCAGGCACATCATCAACTAACTGTTGATCCTGATCATCATCTACATCATCTTCTATTTCTTCAGTATCTTCTTCTTCCACCACATTATACTTTACCGGCCTTCCTCTTGGATCATGTCTAACAACATATGACCAACCCACTTTACCTGGAACCTCTGAGTAAAATACCTGTTCACATTGGCTTGGAAGAACATAGGGCTCATTTCCAGCTCGCTCAAAATACCTTGTATTAACCATGGTAAATCCATTATCATGTTCAATAACAGTTCTCTCGAGATCATTTTCATTCAATCGTAGCCTGTACCATAGGACGACGAATAGAACCAATTTGAAGGACTTAAAGTCACACTCAAGTATATCATCCAATATCCCATAGTATTGCTTTTCTGAGACTTTTGGATGTATGTCGTTTCTAGATGAAACATTAGCCACCTAGAAGATTGCAGTTATCCTAGAATCACAAGTTTTCTTCATGTCATCCAACTTTTTGATTCGAAATTTACGACCATTGAACCACATAGCCTTGTGGTGTTTCACCTGCAATATATCAAACATCTAAAACTTAATTATTGCAATATCGTCAGTTGATAAACATATTTATTCTTGGCCGAATGTATGCAAAGAAAAAAATCTCAACATATATATACATCAATATAATTCAAAATAATTAAATAATATGGGTGATTAATATATTTATACATACCTATTTATCTCTTAAACCATATGCTAAATCAATTTCCCTTGGTGTAACATTGGAACCTCCATTATAATGAGCTTCTTTAACCAATGAAGCCACACCTTCCCACGTTAATGCACGACCAGATTGTTGACATCGTTCAATCCATATCGTCATCCAATCAAGATTGTTTGCGACATACAAATGTAGTACATCCCACTCTCGACCAACTGTATCAAAAAAAATTGAAATTCACAAACGACGTATAATTAGTTAATTACCATGGTATACGACCTTAATTTATAATTGATCAATATTGAAGATTAATAATTAAATAAGTACAATATACATAAAAACCAAATGTAAAATGTATTCTAATTAATCTTCATGACCATCTTATAATTACCTGACACTTTTATCAATCTACCTTTCCCCATCAGGTACTCCCCTTCAAATTTGTTAATGGAGTTGGGATCCCAAATGCGATCTACATGGATCTTTGCTGCAAAATTAGGAAGATATTCAATATTGTACACCATGGTCTAGTATACCATGTATCCCTCTACCATAGAACCCTCGGGATGTGCTCTCTATCTAACCAAAGCCTTAAAAAATTTCAAGTGTCTCTCAACCATCCACATTGACCTTGTGTGTACAGGTCCACACAATTCAATCTCCTCAACTTGGTGTATGAGGTAGTGTTCTTGTACGTTGAAAAATGTTGAAGGTAGACACTTTTGCATTTCACACATTAGACGAGGAATTCTTCTCTTCCAATAATTTATATCTTCTTTATGGATTGCTTTAGATGATAGCCATCTACAAGTGATTCAAGGCACAAATATATTAATGAGATTTAACAAAAATATACAACGAATTGAACAAATATCGCTACTTACCTCATGTATTTTCCAAGATCATATATAACTTGCTTGACATTGTTGTTGAAGTTGTCTGGGAGAGATAGAGGTAGAATGTACTGTAGCAATTATAAAATGATCTTTTCATTAATATTTTTTCAAAAGTAGTAAACATAATACACTGAAAAGTACATGCAGTATACAAATATATATATAATATACTAGAATAATTACCTTAATGAAGGTATGCCAATCATGCTTTTTCATCCCTGACCCAAATTCACCTTTCTTTGTTATGATATTGTTTATGTTCGCAGCAAATCCTGTGGGAAATCGAATTTTTCGTATGACTTGTTTTATATCATTGATTTGCTACTCCATTAATAACCAAGGAAGGGCACTTATATTAATTTGGTCTCCATCGCTATTTAATTGAATGACATTTTCATTGCATGACTGGCTTCCTGAATGTCACTACAAATTTTGACAATTTTTTCTTTGTCATGCCTTCCATCCAATATTTTTCATAACGTTTCTGTCATATTCTTTTCGATATGCATTGTATCAAACAAATGCACAATTTGTAGCTGCTCATAGTAGTGTAACCTACTAAATTGTCTGAGATAACTTTTCAGTCCCTATGGAAGCTGACCATTAATGCCTTGATGACCTTCATGAAGCATATAAGTTAAACAAATTAACAACGACAATCATTGTCAATTACAGCATGAGTAAACACAACACAATATAAAAATATAAATTCAAAACATATCATAAATGATAGATAAACAATTTGATTCGATGTATAACCTTGATGATTAATTCTATTATATTCCAACTTCCATAGGCAAGGTGTCATTCTTTGTGGTTTTGATGTAGTCTTTTCTTTCCCATTGAAAAGATGTTTTTCAGTAGTTCAATACTTATGATTTTTGTGGAGGAAGTGCCTATACTCATCAAACACCTGTTTTCCTAAACTTGTTGAATGACGAGATTTCATCTTTGGACCACAAATTGGACATGCAAATTTTCCCTTTGTTTGAAGACCTACAAATCAATATAATTGGATTAAATATGTCAATTTTTATAATTATATATAATGAATAGATTATTTAAAAAATATGCATGATATCTACTTCATAAAATTAAATATCGTTAAAGTCATGCAATCGAACGTTATAACATACCAGAAAAATGTGTTAGCCCTGAGCCATCATGAATTGTACATACAAGCATTGCATGGAATTGAAATTGTCTTTGTCCTATTGGTCTAAATACGTCATACATAGTGATGCTATTCCATAACTTTAGTAACTCGTCAATAAGAGGCTCAATATATACATTCATATCTTTAACTTGGTACTTACTTAGTTGAATGAACATAAACATTACATAATTATTATAACCATTTTATTGCAATATATATAAATTCATGTACATGACTATTAAATGAAAAAACATATAAGTCATTATGCAACAAATAAGACAAATGAGATGCTACTACATTAAAGAAAATTGATGTAAACAAATACCTGGAACAATCATTGCCAACATTATGTGCTCCCTCTTTATTGACATCCATGGAGGAATGTTATTGTTGATAACAAAAATAGGTCACACCGAGTAAATAGATCTCAGCTCTCCAAATGGATTGACACCGTCCACTGCCAATAAAAGCCTGAGATTACGAGGTTCTTCTTTAAAGTGTGGCTATTTTTCCTCCATGTCCCTAAATGTATAACCATCTGTAGGCATTCGAAGAATCTCATCTCCACTTCTATTACGTGCATGGTAATCCATAAATTGCGCTAAGCTTTCGCACCTAAATAATTGTTGCATAATTGAAATAAGGGGAATATAACGAAGAACCTTGCGAGGCACCTTTTTTGTTAGTTGATTTGTTCGATATCTACTAATATGACATTCTGAGCATTCTGTTGCAAATTCATGTTGTTTATGATATATAATATGATCATTGGGACATGCATCTATTGCTTGATACTCCATTCCAATATCTTTCATAATGCCAGATAAATCTCGATATGAGCGAGGTAAAATATTTGATGGTGGTAACAAAAATTCACCAATCAATCTAGAACAAAAAATAATTTCTTAATATAAAGAATATTAAAGGTACATACTTCATCCTTTATTTACTAGCGATGAACTAACAACAATTAAAATAGATGAAAAAAGATGACATATATGACATACCTTAACATCCGTGAGATTGCTATGTTGGATAAACCATTCATAACCTTCAAGTTCACTAGCAACAATACAGCAGAGAGAAGAGTTGTTTGGGAGCCTTCATAAAGGGGCTTGTATGTCTTCTCAAATACAGGTAAATCATGAACATCATCAAAGTCGTCTCGATCAACATGATCATATGTGCCACTACATGTGTCATGGATCAATGTATTTGTACCATCATCTTCAATTGTGTTTTCTGGTGCATGATCATCCTCTTCCATAGGATCATTAACTTCATCTTCAATATTCACAGCTCCATGTTCCTCCGCTTGCAAAACCACATTCTCTGGGCCGTGATAATTCATATCGTGTGCCCTAGGGTGCCCCACCTTTATAATAATGACAGACACAAATAAACCATGATCATGATCAAGTGATTTTTTATATATATATCAAATGTTAAAACAATATAAACACATATAATGAACAACTTACCAATGGATGATAATCATTCCCCCCTTCAATGTGACCATGTTTCCTACAATGTTTCTCAACAGTTGTGATTAAAAGTCTTCTCATCTTTAAGCCCTTGTATTTAATGCAAGGACAATAACATTTCCCATCACCCTTTCTTTTCAATATAGCCCACAATCTAGCAATTGTCTCTTCATTTTGTTCTGGACTAATATTATCTGACATGATTTTTCTTTACCAAGCTTGAATATTTAGATCTTCAAAAAATATCAAACTCACACGTACTCCAATAATTTTTAATCATACACAGGTAACAAAATATAATAATTATGATATTTTACACCAAAAAAAATTGGCATACAACCACCCCTGCAAAAGAGAAGATAGTCTAAAGTTAATGACCCCAAAAAACACTTTCAAATGCTAATTCCATAAATTATTAAATTCTGATTTTACAATGATTTCCAACTGTTATACTCCTAAAATCAGAATATTGAACTTGCACTACAAAATCTGGAAATGAAATTCTCAAAATGCAGCTAATAGGCCTCAACAATTAAGGCCTACTCAAGATTTTGTGAAGTCACTGCAAGGTTTCCAGGCCTTACCTGATGATTTCAATAGGAGGATTAAAGAGTTGGTAAAGATTTTTTATGACTGGAGTGACACATCTTTACCAGATATTGTAGATGCCCAAGGAAATGTTAGATCACTGAAGCAATGGTAGGACAAGGTAGATGATATCATCAATGCACAAATCAAATTGATTTGTGATGACTCAGATTATGACATGCTGATGAGTAGTATGGATCATAGCAACAAAAATATTTTGGGGAAAAAATCGGCAAACAAAAAGTATAAGATTTTTTTTAAAATCGCGAAAAAATTAGATTTAAAAAAAACATAAAAAATTGTAGAACAAGAGATAAAAACTTTTTTTAAAAAAATTGAAAGCGATTTCCATAGCATAGAGATGTAGAGAGCAAAAAAAATAAAGAGTTTAACTAATGAATTGTAGAAAATAGATTTTTGAAATTTATATTCATATCGTTGATTACATTCTTTGCATTGCACATCTTTCAAACTCAAAGCATTACTTCACATTGCATAACTAATAACTAGATGCTGATAGATGACAAAATTTCAATTACAATATAGTTTTTTACAAAGTCAACCTAAGCAATTATGCAATTACTTCACATTGCATAACTAATAACTAGGAGCAACTGCCAATTGCAATAGCTTGTCATGGCATTCCATGAGACCACATTTCTTTGAGGTATTTTTTTGAACAGTTCATTGCCTTGTCTATGCTTCAAAATTTTCATACATGTCTACCAAAGCATTTTATCAAATAGTTCCCTGCCTTGCAGCTATGGCTAAAAGCCTAAAAACAGGTGCTTTCAAAAAAGCTACGGATGCCTAGAAAAAATCTATCAAAGCATAATAGTAAGCAATAGCATAGACAAGGCAGTGAACTATTTGAAAAAATGCCTCAAAGAAATGTGGTCTCATGGTGATGGAATGCCATGATGAATGCCTATGGCCATGGATTTTCATGGCATTCCATCACCATGAGAACACATTTCTTTGAGGAATCTTTTCCAACAATTCACCGCCTTGTCTCTGGTACAACATTTTTCATACATATCTACCAAAGCATTTTATCAAACAGTTCGCTACCTTGCTGCTATGGCTAAAAGCCTAAGACAAGTGCTTTTGAACAAGCTATGGATGCTTGCAAAAAATCTATCAAAGCATAATAGTAAGCAATAGCATAGACAAGACAATGAACTATTTGAAAAAATACCTCAGTTAACAACTCAACGTTTATGGTTATAAGTTTATAACAAATTTTGGCTGTCTTGGTGGCAGTTTTGGTGCAAGTTTTCAAAGTTTGTCAAATGCAATAGTTATTCTCCAGTGGATGGGATGAACAAGAAGATTCTCCAGAGACTCGACTATTGTAACCAATTTTTGAAATGTCAGAAGGCGGTCCAAGTGACCAGTGATAGGTGTATTTCTGGTCTGATGCTTGTTGCTCCTTCATTTTCCCTATAAGAAGGATTTTAGGACCAAAAATACGGGTTAGCAAGTTAGATATCTTTAGGTCAAGTCTAACTGAAGTTGCAGAGAGAATTTGTAAAGAGCCTAATATTATAGTGAAGATACTATTCTTAGGTTTGGTGTCATTCTGTTGTAGGTTTTAGTTTCATGGGTACTTAATTTTCAAGACAGTACTAGCATCTGAATGAAAATTACTCATTTCAAGGTCATGTATCTCCATTGTATGAATATATTATTATCTTGAATCAAATGATCAAGGGTTATTTTTTTCATCTCACTGTTATGGTGTGTGTAATTCTCATTTTGGCTTTAATTCAAGGAATTAATTAAAATGCTTGAGTGAGGTTATAGGTGACTATGTTCATATAAGGATTTGATAAGTAGTATTGGGTTAGAATATAGATTGATGGTATTGTAAGGCAGTATTATCTGAGATTTTATATGCTATGTGTCTAGAAGATAAACTTGGTTACAGTAAAAAAACAACCAACACCTTTGATATTATCTAGCTATGGCTCCCAAATCTATTGCAAATTGATCATTAGGGTTAAAATTGAAACCTTGCAAATATAATCTTTGTCCAAATCCATCAAGAATTTTCCATCAGTTATAAACAATTCCCTTATAAAGAATTTGTGAAGCCAGGTCTAAAATCTGGAAATGAAATTCTAAAAATGCACAAGACTAAAAATGAAATCTGATGAGATGTTGCTTTAAAATATGATTTTCAAACCTGGAAGTACAAATCTGACTTCACAAATGAATTCTGGAAAAAGACAATGACTACCCTCAACCTAGCGATATCTTCTTAAGTTTCTTCTGATTTTCCCCATGAAAACCATCGAGCAGAACACTGTTGCAATAAATAGTTCACAGGTTAAATTCTGATTTCAATTTATGCCACCCACAATTTAACTTTGCAGGTTGAAATGTAGACGAAAAAACGGTTCGTCGAAATTCCGATGAACGTCGGGGTAAAAATTAAAAAAGAACGAAAAATTCACACAAGTGCTCGACGATACATCCGATTATATAGCTTTCGTCGAAAGGTTTCGTTGGAAATTGGGGTCAAATGAGTTAGTGGTTGGTTCAAAGTCTCCCCGATGCAATCTTCCTACAATGATATGCATCGAAGAGAAAGATTAATATTGGGGAAACAAAAATATAAACCTCTCCAATAAGATGAAAAGATAAAATCACAGATGAAGGGTAAGATTAATTTCAATGGTAAATTCATTATGAGGAATAAAATACTACTATAAAATGTGGTGAATATTTTAGAGATAATATCACTTTAAGAGAAAATAAATTTCACTGATGGTAAAAGAAGAAAATATTTTTATCCAAAAATGAAGAGTGGGTAATTGTTTTTATCCAAAGAGCATTTTTATAATTGGATGCGAAGTAAAAATTGCCAGCAAAGGAAGGATTACAAAGATCATTAACTTTATTTTCATGGGAAATAAATACAATGAAGATTAAAGTATTTTAATTTGTCGAAGGCAACTAATTAAAATAACATGAAGAACTGCAGCAGACAAATACGTGGAAGGTCACAACTCTTGAAGATATAATGTATATATACCAAATGAAATCAAATGAAAGGGAGGGCATTAGAATTAGATTAGAATTAGTAGTAAGGTAGTTGGATAGGTGGAACAATTGTCGAAACAAAATATCATGATGTGTATTGCAAAATCTTTTGAAATAATGCAAATGGAGAATAAGTTTTAATCTAGTGGCTAAAATCTGGTGTCTATTGTTTGTTGAGTTCAACAATTATCTAGTTGTCTCCACATTATTATTTCTATATTATTTGAACCTGTGTATCCAAGTTGATATTTTGGTTTCATCAAGACACACTTGTTGTTTTTGTGTAATCAAGTTAATTGGTTTCTATTAAAGAATCAAAATCCTTTTGATTGATTACAGTAACTTGAAGGTAACATTTGGATTAGTAAGAAGAGTCAGGTAATTGATAAGATTGTCAAGTTGTCTCCACACTAATGGTGTCTTGTTATTCAAATTGAGGATATACTCCATTTGTCAATACACATTTGTTGTCATTGTGTGATTGTTTTAATTGGTTCCTTCAAGGAAGGATTAAAATCCTTTTAATAAATCATAGTAACTTGATAGGATCAATTGGATCAATAAGTAGAGTATGTCAGTCACATTTTTGCACATTTATACAAGGTGTGAACAAACATAAGTGCTAAACAATTAGAATTGCATCCAGTAAGTAAGTCATATATCATTCACCCCTTGACTCCATTAGCCCAATAGAAGTAGGCAGTGGTCTTACCCATTTCATTTTAGAATTCCATAAAATCTTATTCAAACATTCACATTTCAAATTTCAGTAGGATTAGTTAGTAAGCCTTCATCTATCCCACACTATTTTCCATTGTGGATAGATCTGTCAATTCAACCAAATCATACATTCCTCTAATTTGCTTCATTATAAAGGTCTACTTACCTAGGTCTAGCAGACCCTGAAGTGTTGGGAGTCGTCAATCAAATAGGTTATCTCCATTCATTGGTTCAAGAACGTTGCAAGTCTGATCATAGAGCTTGGCATCCTCTTAGGATTTGTAACCTACATTTTTGAGATCCAATAGTCTCATTTTTTCAAAATTCAAAAGAAAGAAGGTGAACCCATGAGGGGATTTTTGGAACGATTTGATAGATTATTGAAAAAGATTCCTCAAGATTATCAACCTAGTGAAAAGAATCAGTTGTATGTCTTTATGACTACATTACAATCTAAGGTTATATTTTTTCTAAAGGAAAACAAGGTATGAAGTCTAGAGGCTACACAAAAAGAATTTATTGAAATTGAATATGATTTAATTTTATCTAGTTCGCTTAAAGAGAAATGCATGAAAAGAGGTATCCCAAAGGTTTCAAATGTTGAATTAATAGAATCATCTTCAATACAAAATCAAAATTGTCATGTCAAATCTGAGCAAGATTATATGCAGCTTAATCTTGGTTCAAAAAGAGAAAAATTAATGCCCTTTACATTTTCTTGTATGAATATCATGATTTTGGGTGGAAGAGATGTTCCAAATTTTTCAATGATTGAACCTCATGCTTCAAAACATGCTAAAATATATCATTTACATATTGAAAGAAACAATGATAACTCAAAAAAATTAAAATATCAAAGAAATTATTTCTTTGAAGATGTGCACGATCATTCTATTTAGCCAAGAGAGGTAAAGATTGTTTTTGATTCAACTGCAAAATTATTGGATAACCTTCTATTGTAATAAGCAAATGGGAGGCAAATAGAAATGAATACTTACCAAGGCCTTTTTCTTCTCCAAGAACAAAATCTTTCACATTTGAAGGTGTCGATACAACTTTAGTGAAGGATTTGATTAGAATGAAGGTTGAGACCCCACTAGGAGATTTTTATTAGAATAAATGCTACATCCTTAACAGTCCTTATCCCCAATCAGAGCTAGTTGTTGGCCTCATTTTTGAACTTGACCCATTTTAAATGTTTTTGTACTTACCGTCCATAATTTATAGTCATTTCAAACTTCCATATCAACTTTGAAAATCTAAGATGAATTACCTAGTCCTTCTCAAGTTTTAATTTAAGGCTTTAAGTGTTTTGAAGACCTTCAATAATCATATGTGATTTCAAGAAAATTACAAGATTACAAAACCTCTGTTAGATCTCAATGAGGTTGTGACAACCTTTTCGGATCGCGAAGAGGTTGTGACAACCTTTTCGGATCGCGAAGAGGTTGTGACAACCTTTTCGGATCGCGAAGAGGTTGTGATAATCACCCAAAATCTTGACCACTTGTTTAAGGCATAAAGGAGAGGAAAAAGGCTATTTTTTCAAAAAATTAAAATATTTTAGAGTTGTGTGGGTGCCCATAATGGTTATTAGATCCATTTTAAAGGATGATATAGTATTGTAAATACATAAAAATAAAGATGAAATTGAAGGTTTCAAAGAGGGTATTGACATTTTTGGCTTTGAAAGTGAAAATGAGTTTAGAACTCCACTATACTATTGAAAGCAACGCATAGAGGCGTGGATAATGGTGTTAACTACTGGTCATTAAAAAAGGAGAAGCAAGTTCTATTATTTTATTTAAAAACAATTTAAAAGTGTTCTAGAGAATTATTTTATAATTTTTTTTGTACCCCAAATTGAAAATGAGTCTGTTAGAGAAATTGAAAAGTCATTCTGATGCAAGAGCATCCAGTGGTGTAGGGAAATATTGCATCACCCAAAAAATGTTTTTCCTTATTTTCTTTAGGTTTTTTTACTCCCATGATGGCACTTAAGGGGTGTAAGCCAGTCAGAAGGTAGAAAAACTGAAAAACAGTCACTTACTATTTTTAGTAAGTTAGCCTAAACAGGCTCGTATGGACCTAAAAATTTACCCCAATGAGTAGAACTGAAAAACATTTCTGGTTGAAAAAGATTCATATCGATACCCTGCACGGTTTGGGATATATTAAAGTTTTCGTCCCAAGAAATTTCTCCAATGTAGCTTCAAATTCAAATATGAAAACCTTAGAGGCCCTAAAACAACTTGAAAAGTGGACAAATCGATCTCTGATGGTTTGGTGTTGTAGATCTCTTCAAGAGATTTCCAACGATATGTTATAATAGAAAATCAGACACTCGGATCAAATTTTATGGCCCCATGAAGTTGCCCCACTAAAAAGTGAATTTCATTAAAATTTCTTCCTAGGCAAGAAATCAAATGGTGGGACTTTTGGTGCCAAAACAAAAGGGAAAGTTACACTTTCTAAAACATTCTAGGACAATTATTGGGTAAAATAAAAAGGGTTAAGTGGGGGTTGTAGAAAGTGGCTTCATTAGTGTAGATTGTAGCTCTAAATAATTTTATTTTTTTCATAGTTGATTTTGTTGTAATGAATCAAGCCCATGAGGCTATAGCATTGTAAGTTCTAAATCTATAATTTCATTTTTTGAAAATAATTGAAAGTGAGATTTTTTTTGTCTCACATTTTCTGTGTTTGTATCTATTGTTGTGAATTGTGAGGATTATGGGTGGTTTTTCCCTCATCAAGTGGTATTAGAATAGGTTTTCTTGAGTGTGTAAATAGGTCATCGAATGTGAGATAGTTTGCACCAAGACTTGTAGTTGTGGGTTTCTGAGAAAAGTGATTGGAATGCCTCTGCAAAGAAATCGTGGTGGTGGAAGAATTTTTTTTGTACTAGAAGAGGGTTTTAGAGCCCTGTAGAGACAAGTTAAATCTTTACAAAAGGAGTTGCATCGAGGGTTTGAGCCCAAAAGAGGAGATGAAAGTGAAGATGAAGCTAAAAATGAGGAACAGTTTGAAGAAGAACAAGATGCAATAGATCCAAAGCAAGTCAGATTATTTAAGGTCGTCTCTAAGATTGGGAAAAGGACAAAGATTGATGTTTCTACATTTTCTAAAAATATTAATCCAAAAGAGTTGATTGATTGGATCAAAGACATGGAGGAGTAATTTGAGTATGAGGAGGTGGAAGATCCTAAGAGGGTAAAATTTGCAAAGACCAAGCTCAAGGGTCATGTGAATATCTAGTGGAAAGAGGTACAAATAGAAAGGAATCAAAGAGGAAAAGAGAAAATAAACAGATGGGACCAGATGGTGGAAAAAATTAAAAAGACAATTCATTCATGTGGACTATGAGCTAGATTTGGAAGATATAAGAGTTGAAACAAGCGGGAAAATTTATCAAGGATTATATAGAAGAATTCTACCATGTCCTAATTAGAATAGGCCATTCTAAGTCCAACAAGGAAATTTTTTCTCTTTACATAAATGGGTTGAAGTTGAGGTATTCAAGAAAAGTTGGGTTTGGTAATAATTTCTACCATTGAAGATGCATATCAGTTTTCTTTGAAGGTAGAAGAAAAGTTGAATAGAAGGTTTGAAAGAAAGAAAAGAGGTGGGGACCATGGTGGAAAGACTAGTGGATGATCATATGGAGATCAAAATGAATATCAAAAGAAGGGTGAAGGATCCAGTAGCAGCCAAAATCAAAAAGGAGATAACACCTCTTGTCCTCGTGATCAAAATAATGGAGACCAAAGAGGAAGAGGAAGTTCTAGACAAGGATCGAGAAGAGGAGGATTTCGTGGAACCTATTTCCAATGCGGAGAAGGACATAGAGCCTAGGAGTGTCCTCAACATTAAAGAAGGACAAATAGAAGACTCGAGGGTAATGCACAAGTTGAACATGTAGATGAAGATGTTGAGTCTTCACATTCTGAGGACGCAGAAAGAGGAGAAGTCCTTGTTACTAGAAGAGCCTTGTTGAATGAGGAGAAAGAACCAACTCAAAGGAAGAATTTATTTCACACCAGATGTAAGTGTGAAGGTAAATTTTGCAATGTTATTATTGATGGAGGTAGTATTGATAACCTTTTTTTAGAAGAGATGGTTAGTAAGTTGTGGTTGGAGAGAAGAATGCATTTGAATCCATATCAGATTGCTTGGTTGTAGGACCATAAAGCTTTGGTAAATGAATAATGTCTGGTAAAGTTCAAGACTAGAAATTAGCATGATGAGGTATTGTGTGATATTATGCTTATGGATGTTTGTCATATGTTGTTAGGTAGATCGTGGTAGTTTGATTAGTGAGCAGTAAATGATGGACATGCCAACACCTATTCTTTGACAAAGGATGGAGTTCATCATAAGTTGAAGCCCCTGAAAGAGGCAGAAGAAAAGGTCTATAATAATGCAAGAATTTTTTTTGTTGATGGAAGAAAGTTCCTAGAAGGTATGAGGCATGAACATGTGTTTTGCATTGATCCCTAGAGTTGATAAAGAAGACACTAATGACGTACTAGTAGAGGTTTTAGATTTGTTGACTTAGTTTCAAGATATTATTTTTTATAACATACCTAAAGTTTTACCTCTAGTAAGGAAGATTATCCATCAGATGGATTTGATTCCTTAAGCTAGTATGTCAAATAAGGCAGCCCATCGAATGACTCCAATAGAGAATGAAGAGTTGAAAAAACAAGTACAAGAGTTATTGCGGAAGGGATTGATTCAAGAGAGTTTGAGTCCATGTGCAGTACCTGTAGTACTAAGACCGAAGAAGGATGGAGAATGGATGATGTGTACAAACTCGCAAGCTATCAACACGATTACTATCAAGTATAGATTTCCCTTGCCAAGGATGGGTGGCATTATGGATTGTTTAAGTAGAGCTAAGTACTTCACAAAGATATATTTGAAGAGCGAATATCACCAAATCTAAATTAGAGAAGGAGATGAATGGAAGACAACCTTTAAAACCAAGGAGGGCTTGTACAAGTGGTTATTCATGCCTTTTGGGCTAAGCAATGCACCGAGCACATTTATGTGGCTTATGAATGAGGTATAGAAATAATTTAAAGGAAAATTTATTATTGTTTATTTGGATGATATTTTGATTTTGAATAAGACATTGGAAGGGCACCTAATGCATATCTGAAGAGTTTTTGAGAAGCTAAGGGAGGAGAAGTTGTTGATTAATTTGAAAAAAATGTAGTTTTGTGAAGAGGGAGTTGGTGTATCTAGGATTTGTTATCTTTGAGGGCCTTAAAATGAATCCAGAGAAGGTGAGAGCTATCATTGAATGACCTACCTTGAGGAGTGTTATAGAGGTAAGATCATTTCATGGTCTAGCAAGTTTTTACATAAAGTTTATTAAGAATTTTAGTAGTATTTTTGCACCTCTAACTGAAGAAATGAAAGGGGATAGAAAGGATTTTAAAGGGACTATAGGAGCAACAAATATTTTTGATATGTTGAAGAATAAATTCACAAAGCAACCTGTTTTGTCACTTTCATATTTCAATAAGGTCTTTCAGGTAGATTGTGATGCTAGTGGCAGTGCCATAGAAGTTGTTTTAAGTCAAGAAGGTAAGCCTATTGCCTATTTTAGTGAGAATTTGAATGATGCTCATAAGAAATATTTTGTCTATGATCAAGATTTTTATGCTATGTTTCAGGCTTTGAATAAATGGAGACACTATTTGTTTCCAAAATAAGTTGTTTTATATACTAATCACTAGGCTTTGCAATATCTCAATAGTTAAGGAAAGTTAAATCAAAGGCAGTTAAATGGGTTGAGTTTTTGCAAGTTTATACTTTTGTTTTGAAGCACATGAGTGGAAGGTCAAATAGATCTGTATATGCCTTGAGTAGAAGGAAAATTTTGTTGATAGAGATGAATATAGAGGTTTTTGGGTTCAATGAACTCAAGAGTTTGTATCCCAAAGATCTAGACTTTGCATAAGCTTGGAAGGCTTGTTTGGAACCTATTACATTAGATAGGACATGATGATTGGATTTCTTAATCCATGATGGGATGTTGTTTAGAGGAAGCCAATTGTGCATCCCAAGGAGTTCTATGAGAGAGAATCTAATGAAGGAAAAGCATAGTGGAGGATCGGTTGGAAATTTCGATCGAGATAAGACCATTCCTCTTGTTAGTGAGAATTATTACTAGCAATAGTTACAACAAGATGTGAATAAGTTTGTGTAGAGTTGTAGAGTATTTCAAATGGTGAATGGAACAAGTCATAATACTAGATTGTATCAGCCATTACCTATACCTAAGAGGCTATGGGAGGACATTAGCAAGGATTTTTTTCTTAGCTTGACAAGGACACAAAGAGGGCATGATTCCATATTTGCAATGATGGATAGATTTTAAAAGATGGCACATTTCATTCTGTGTCATAAGACCAGTGATGTTCATGTTGCAAAGTTTTTCTTAGAGAGGTGGTGAGACTACATGGTCTACCAAAGAGTATAGTTTTAGACAGAGATACCAAATTTGTTGGTTATTTTTGGAGGACATTATGGAAGAATTTGAAGACAAATTTGAAGTTTAGTTTTGCACACCATCCACAGAATAATGGAAAATGGAGGTGGTGAATAAGAGTTTGGGTAACCTGCTAAGATTTTTAGTAGGAGATCATGCAAGATCATGAAGAAGAATGATTCATGAAATGCATATGAGGTAGAGTTTCTTGATGAAATTCATATTTCACCTATGTTTAACATTTCAAATTTAACAGAATACCATGAAAGGGGAATTGATGAAACAATAGAAGCATAGTGGAATATTTGAGCACCTACTTCAGAAAAGGAGGAGATAGAAGAAATTTTAGATAGTTGTGTGTGTAGAAGCACAAGAAATAGTTAATACATAGAGTACTTGGTGAAATGGAGAGGAAGGCCTATTGAAGATTCATCATGGTTGTCTAAGGCTATGGTTAACTATCTTGGTTTCCCTCTAACACCTGAGAAGTGGCAGGGTCACTTTTCAAATTACCCTGGGTGTTTGATGCAAGAGCATCCAATGGTGTAGGGAAATCTTGTATCACCCAAAAAAATGTTTTTCTTATTTTCTTTAGTTGTTTTGAGTCCCATGAGGGCACTTAAGGGGTGTAAGCTAGTCAGAAGGCAAAAAAGAAAAAAATGGTCACTTACTATTTTTAGTAAGTTGGCCTAAATAGGCTCGTATGGACCTACAAATTTACCCCAAAGAGAAGAACTAAAAGACATTTTTGGTCATGAAATAATCATCTCAATACCCTGCACGGTTTGGGAGATATGAAAGTTTTCATCCCCAAAACTTTCTCCAATGCAGCTTCAAATTCAAATATGAAAACCTTAGAGGCCTTGAAATAGTTTGAAAATTGGACGAATCAATCTACGATGGTTCGACATTGTATATCTCTTTGAGAGCTTTCCAACGATAAGTTATAATAGAAAATTAGACACCTGGATCAAAAGTTATGGCCCTGCAAAGTTTCCCCACTAAAAAGTGAATTTCATTAAAATTTCTTCCTAGGCAAGAAATCAAACGGCGGGACTTTTGGCACCAAAACAAAAGGGAAAGCTACACTTTCTAGAACATTCTAGGGTGGTATTGGTTAAAATAAAAAGGGTTAAGTGGGGGTTATAAAAGGTGGCTCCATAATTAGTGTAGATTGTGGCTCTAAATAATATATTTTGTTTACAAAGTTGATTTGTTGTAATGAATCAAGCCCATGAGGCTGTAGCATTGTAAGTTCTAAATCTGTAATTTCATTTCTAAAAATAATTGAAAGTGAGTTCTTTTTTGTCTCACATTTTCTGTGTTGGTATCTATTGTTGTGAATTGTGAGGATTCCAAGCGGTTTTGCCCTCATCGCACTCTTTTATATTTATTGTAAAGCTTCTAAGAGAGAAGGGTTAATTTTTTTGACTAGGAGCAAGTCATTTCTGAAAGAGAAGATTGAGTTTCATATTTTGTACACAAGAAAGTGTTTGTGAGATCTTCGATCAAAGAAATAAATGGAGAATGATATGACTAGTCTATGAATCAAAAATATTTTCTTTATGTTGTGGGTTCTTTTGTTGGTGAATTAGCAACTATTTCTTTGATGTTTTTCACATGATTAATTGCAATTATTTCCTTCATCTTATATGTTCTCTTTATGCCTATGAGGGATGAATTTGTCTATTCATCCTACTTTTTACGTAGCTATATTTTTTGTCTTTGTTTTAGCTTATTTTCCTTTCTTGCTTTCTGATTAAAAGCACACCCATTAAAATTAAAATTTCATCTCATGAGAGAGTTGTACCTCTAAAATTAAGAGGAAGATTGCTAATCCAATAGTGATCTCTCCAACTGTTGGTTTGTTTGTCATTGCTTAATAGGGACACTCAAGATCATTTTTCAAGGAAAAACCACAATGAAAAATCTATTTACCAACACAATCAATGATAACTTTAAATCCAATTATATTTCATTCAAATGTCTTGTTAAAACATAACTATAAAAACTCATAAAACTGTAACTCCAAATTATATTTCATTCAAATTCCCTATTATAATTGTTGAACATATGTCATCATTGATGTCAAAGGTGTGATAGTAGTATGAAGGGTTAGCAAATCAATGAGAATTAAATGTAGTTACTTATCTCATGTCATGTCTAAGCATTTGAGTTTTGGAAGTATTGTGACAAGTGGTGTGATCAACTATAAAATTTTAATTTTATCATTTGATTCAGTATATTTCAATATCATTTTGTATATATTCCATTTGTTGGAGGTGGTCAGTAAGTATCTATGACATATTTTTGAGGTTGGTTGTTCAAAAATAGGTTGTGTACTCAGATGCAATTTCATGATGATTTACTCTACATTCTATCACTATTGAATATTATGTCTCCCATTTGGATTTAAAGTAAAGTTACTCATGAAGTATTACAATCCATAGTTTCAATAGATATGAGTTAGAGAATTGCAATTTACAAGTGACAAAGTAAAACCGGTGTTTAATGATTAACTGTGTATAATGTGTGAGTGTATGCACCATAGAAGGGAAGTGTGCACCAGCTAGAGGAAGTGTGCGGAGGTAAAATAGGACTAATTTAAATCCATGGAAAAAAGTGCATATGTTATATTATACTAGTGATAATGCAATTGATTTAGGATCGAGTCGACTGCACATTTCATATCTTTTTGAATTAAGGTTTAACCTTGGTAGACATGGATAATTACGGATGGTGTTAAAGATTTATTTTTTGACATGATAATTTACTAATATTTGGGTAACGCATAGTGTGTCCACTATCCTAGTGTAATCTGTGGGCTTTTGGACCTATCTCGGTACATGTTTGGTTAAAGAATTTTTTTGGCCAACTTGTGGATATTACAAATATGTTCTAGGCTGGCGTATGAATATAATCATCATTTTAATGTATATATAGTTGATATAGGATCATTCCTAAAATTGAGTATTTGTATATGTACATGATGTAGTCAAGGTGGGAGGATCCAATTAAGGACTGCCCAGCCTTGCAACCTAATTACAAACTCCATGATCACAACAAATATGCAATGGAATTTAACACCTAATCCATAGAAAGCTAAAAGACATTCATGAACACCAGACACAAGATTTATCCTGGGAAAACCCTAACAGGGAAAAACCTAGCCTTCAAAGCTCATTACTCATCATCTTATAATCACAAAACACATTACATATGCCACTCGGGCTTTCCAGATGCTAGGTCACAGCCCAAGAATTATAAATAACTCAAATAATGACAATCTTCACAATAATCTACCATCGAGTTCATTTCCTACTCCACAATCCTTTGCTTTGGGGATCTTCTGGATCATAATACTTCTTCACTATGGTTCATAATTTTCACCATCGAACACCTCATTGATCCCTCCCTTTTCTATCTATCATAAAAAATCCTCTCTCTTCTATTTATATCATCCACACATCATTTAACTCTTAACAAGTCAGCCCAATTACAATGGATAATAACATAACGTGCAGACCCAAATAGGTCGGCCACAAACAATAAACAATTTGTAATGCAAACCAACCAACATCGACCACAACAAAGAAAGGACCCAAATCAACATCCTCGAACACGCACACCTTCATAATTTAATCCTCAAAGATCCACAACGCTTACAACACCCTGTCGGCCAAGAACATGGAAACTATGAACTCACAAAAGAAATTCACCAATCTTGAGTACCACTATCGATGTGGACCACCAACACACATTTTGGAAACATCCACAATCATCATGAATCACCACAAAGACATCCGCGACATCTCAAGCCATCAAAATCACATCATCTTCCTTTAGGAACTTTGACTAGAACAACTAAACAATTGTCCAAACACAGACATCCATAACTTGATAATATCTTCATGTGTACCTCTAAAACTTCTGGTGGATAAACTAAACATACTTAGCAACAAACCCATTAATTCTCAACTTCTCATCCTCAACGTACGAATCTATCCAACATACAAAACTTCATTGCATCATTGGCAACCCTGCCACTTCACTGTCAACTGCCTCAATTTTTTAATACTTCTGGATGCTCCTACATCAGACTCTCAGGGTTATTTGAAAAGTGAGCCTCTTCACTTTGATCTATATTGTGTCAATTCCAAGTTTACCTCTTGCATTGGTTTGGTGATTTGTCACAGGTACTTGTAACTGCCTTAAGTCGGCATTATGGTCAAATCCACCCTGCAAAACTGCCTCAAGCTCTACTGAGCAATGTTGTCTCTTCAATGGATTTGGTGATCTGTTCACAGGTACTTGCAACTGCCTCAAGGTCAGTGTTTTGTTCAATTCCACCCTGCAACTACCTCAAGGTCAGTGTTTTGTTCAAGTCCACCCTGCAACTGCCTCAAGCTCTACTAAGCAATGTTGTCTCTTCAATGGGTTCGGTGATCTATTCATAGGTACTTGCAACTGCCTCAAGGTTAGCGTTCTATTCAAGTCCACCCTGCAACTACCTCAAGTTATTTTCCTTGAATTGGTTTTGTGCTCTACTTGCAGGCCTTGCATTGCCTCACTGGTTGGTGATCTGAGTGATCCCACCCTACAAGTTGCCTCGGGTTCTTTATCTTGTCATGGTCAAGGTTCGACGATCTACTTGCAGGCCTTGCACTACCTCAATGGTCAGCAATCTGAGCAAGCCTACCTTGCAAGTTACCTCAAGATCATTGTCCTTTCCTCTTCCTTCATTCACATTTACTTCACTTTGGTACATAAACTTTCTCCTTACAATCAATGCTTCACCTTCTTCTAGTTCCACTATCCAATCCAATTGTTCTAGAGGTTCCCCTTGCTCTACGTAATCTAATTTAAGCTCTTCTTCATCTTCACAAACCATCTCTACATCTTTTATTTCTCCTCTTTCATTATCTTCTGTGATATTAGGTTCTTGATGACATTCAATGGTTGATTCTTTCTTCTTCAAAACCTAAAAACAAGTTCCTTCTCTAACAAATCTTCTTTCACTCCTCCGGTACCCTTCATTGTCCTTATTCTTCTCTACATAAGGTCTTCTTTCTTTGCATCTTGATCCATCTTTTCCTCCAACATATGAATTATTCCATCTATAAAATCTTCTAAGCATACAGGAAACATGTTTCCACTTTTCTCCATCAATCCACCCATAATTCATCTACTTACAATCTTTCATAGGCTTTCTCCTTCTCATTTTATCCCAATGCATCTTCTCAAAATGATTCCTCAATCCACATAACTTACAAGGATATAGATCCCAACACAATTCCTTTGCATGTCCATGCCTATTATAATGAGAATAATACATACTTTTTTTTCCCTGATCTAAATTGTTTGAACTTGTAACAACATCCTTACCTCTATCATATCCAAGGCCTTCATTCTTAGTTCTCATTATTGGCTCAATAGATTTTTTCATTCCTTGATGATTCTTTCTCAATCATTTTCCTTCATATCCTATTCTCTACATGATTTTTAAACCAATACCATCTCCAACAATCACACGCTTAGCTACATTTTTTCTTCAACTTCACTTTCTGCAACATCACACAAATCATCAGTATCACAAGAGACATCACACACTTTAGGTTTAGATCTCAATCTTTCATTTTCCTTTTCCAGCTAATTAACATGTTCCTTTAGGTCTGATATTTCCTTCTTCTGTAAAATGTTCTCCTTGTTCGGCTCTTTCAAACTTTCCTCTAGATATTTTCTCTTCTTAGCCAACTCCTCAAACAACATGAATCCTTCTTCAAACTTATCCAATTCTGCTTCCATTTCTTCATTTCTCCTTTCAATTTCTAGTTCTTCTTCAAGAGAATCGCACTTGTCTTTTCCTAGTTCCTTCATCCTCTTCATCAATTCTAAATTACACTTCTTGAGTTTGCACAATTCTTCCTCCAAAGTATCCCTTTCACATATTAGGTTCCTTTTTCCTTCTTTGTTATTTTCCCAATCTTCCCCATTCTGCAACAGATTCACAACCAGATCTAATAAACTCTACAATCAGCTCTAAAATAGATTTGCAACCATCCAACAGATTCACAACCTGCTCAAGATTTGCAACATTCTCTAATAAATTCGCAACCTGATCTTCAACCAACAAACAGGCTCGCAACCAGCTCTGATACCAATTGATGCAGTCAAGGTAGGAGGATCCAATTAAGGACTGTCCAACCTTGCAGCCTAATTACAAACTCCATGATCACAACAGATATGCAACAGAATTTAATAGCTAATCCATAGAAAGATAAAAGACATTCATGAACACCAGACACAAGATTTATCCTGGGAAAAACCCAGCCTTCAAATCTCATTACTCATCATCTTATAATCACAAAACACATTACAGATGTCACTCGAGCTTTACAGATGCTAGGCCGCAGCCCAGGAATTACAAATAGCTTAAATAATGACAATCTTCACAACAATCTGCCATTGATTCCATTTCCTGCTCCACACTCCTTCTCTGCTCTGTGGATCTTCTAGATCAGAATACTTCTTTTTCATGCTTCATACTTCACACCATCGAACACCTCATTTATCCCTCCCTTTTCTATCTATCATTTTAAATCCTCTCTCTTATATTTATATCATTCATGCATCATTTAACTCTTAACTAATCGGCCCAATTACAATGGCTAATAACATAACGTGCAGACCCAAATAGGTCAGCCACAAACAATAAAAAATTTTCAATGCAAACCAACCAATGTTCGCCACAACAAAGCAAGTACCCAAATCAACATCCTTGAACATGCACACCTTCAGAATTTAATCCTCAAAGATCCACAACACGTTACAACACTGTATCGACCAAGAGCATGGCAACTATGAACTCACAAAATAAATTCACCAATCGCGAGCACCACGATCGATGTGGACCACCAACACACGTTTTGGAAACATCCACGATCATCATGAATCACTACAGAGACGTTTGTGACATCTCAAGCCATCATAATCACATCATCTTCCTTCAAGAACTTTGAATAGAATAATTGAACAACTGTCCAAACACAAACATCCATAACTCGATCAAATCTTCATGTGCACCTCTAAAACTTCCGATGGATAAACTATACATACTTAGCAACAAACCCATTAATCCACAACTTCTCATCCTCAATGTACGACTCTATCTAACATACAGAACTTCATTGCATCACTGGAAACCCTGCCACTTCATTGTCAACTGCTTCAATTTCTGAATACTTATGGATGCTCCTACATCATTGTGTTATAAATTCAATTAGCAGAGATATATCAAGGTGAGTGAATTAAGTTGAAGATCATATACACACTGAGAGAGAGTTTTCAGTAGTAGATCAAATCTGGTTGGTGGTGTACTCTAAGTTTGGAAGTTCAACATAATTCATATCTTATTGTAATTGAGGTTGGTGCCTCGTATTTGAGTTGGTCCTCAGTTATTGAGTTAGGGGATTGGTGTCTCATGTCAGTTGGTGCCTTCAATTCCTATGGGTTGGTGCCTGCAAAATATTATAAGTTTTTATATTATTTTGTGAGTTTGGATTTGGATAGTAATTCCAAGCAACTTTTCTCACCATGGTTTTTCCCATTCTAGGTTTCACATAAATCTGATGTTCCTTTTGTGGTTGTGTGTATTTTTTTTTCTTAATTGCTTCATCATCTATAATTTTTACTTTGATGTTTTAAAGTTCATGTTTGGAGAATTCTTTAATGGCAATTAATGTTTAATCAAGTTGAAATCAGAACAATAATTCACCCCCTTAGTATATTGTGTGCCCTTCAATTAGTATCATATATAGGTTCTTTGGTAGAATCTTAATAGCTTGAGGTTGATTTAGGATGGCACATTCAATTTCCCAAGAAGGTATGTCTTCAAATAAGGCACCACTTTTTGATGTATCCAATTATTCATTTTGGAGTGTAAGGATGGAAGCATATTTGATGGTCCCAAGGTTTGAGGTTCGAGAATCAGTTGTGGATGGTTATGAAATTCTTGATAGTCCCCCAAGATATCAGGTCAGAGAGAAGGCTTCTGAGAATAATGTTAGGAAATTTGCATCAATCTAATAACAATTTCCACATAACCCAAAATAGAAATCTATGCAAATAAGTACTCATAATCCATATGCAAGAGAATAGACAACATACCCATCAAATATGAAACAAGATATACCCTAGGAAAACGCTCAAGAGGGAAAAGCTAGCCTCCAAAATCAGCCATACTCCATCATATTATTCAGCAATAAAGCAATACAAGAGTTACAATGAATACCTTTGAAGCATCAAGCCATATCCAAGAAATCCATGTAAACAAGCATGTAACCAAACATCCCATGTCATGCTTCAAACCCTCCCAAATGCTAATGAGAGCTAACCTGCCAACTAACCAACATTAAAACCACTAAACATGTGCTTTCTTGTATAGACTCAAGCTCACACAAATACAACTGGTGTTAAGATAAAACCATGTACCACAAAACCATGTGAATACAAAACCATTAATCCCTTATCTAATATGGGTACTAAGTTTTCACCTTATTTATTATTTCCCCAATGTTAAATTATTATCACATGTATCCTACACATTAAATAATAATAATGTTACAATACAACATAAGTGGTCCCCAAATAATTACCTAGTGTGGTTAACAACTAAATAATTATTTAATTACATTATAATATATCAAATTATGCAATGGTGTATAATACCGTATCCCAACATTCTCCCACTTATTGTATACATTGCATAAGGGATCAATACATGAAATACGTCATCATAGCCATACATGAAACCACATAAATCTCCAACATGCTCTCGTGCTCCATCAAGATACTTGCAATAAGAACAAAGTGACAACAATGTCAAGCAAGAACTCCTCTCATCCTCCAACAAGCAACCTATGGAAGAAAAAGAACATGCCAAGGTGAAGATGCACCAATCCAAGAACACAAGCAACAAATCCAAGTGATAACAAAGGCTCCAAACAAGTTGTTGTCAAATGTAAAAACCCACATGATCAAAAATAGAATCCACAACACATGCTAATACATCCAACCATCCATACCTCCAAGGTATCAATACATTAGTAAATTCATGCCAAGAAAATATGCAACTCATAAACTGCAATCATAAGCTCCTTGTATCAAACCTATCAATGAAGAACATACATATCCAAGAACTCCCACTTCATAGGTAATGTCAAAGCATATCAAGTCTACCAATCAACACTATATCAAGGTGTGATAAATAATCAAAAATGAAGTATCATGAACAATAACAATGATCCACACATGCAACCCAAATAGATACATAATCTCTCACAACATGTTACCACCATCCTCCCAAATCACATGAATCATGAACATCCAGGAAGGAACCATGAAGAAAGAAAACATGTAAACCATAACATGTCCTACCAACACCTCAAAAATGCAATGTTGAGTCAAGTATGATCTCCTAACAACCCCAAATGGAAATCCTCAACAACACCCATACACTCAATCTCATGGACCAAGTACAACATATGAATCAATATAATCCCAACATGGATGTAATCCTCTCTAACCAATAAGATCACAACTCAAATTAACCATTCCAAATCTGAAAATCAGCCCATAAACCATCTCATAAACTCTTCATCAATGAATGATAACATAAACTCAAATGCACAAGGAGATAACCATGCTATAATATTCCTCAAATGAATCCTCTAGAACTAACTATCCATAGCTCAAGATCCATATATATGAAAGATAAAGCAATATAAACTCATTCTAAACCATCCTCAAATGAGTATCCATATTAATCACCATGAATCAACACATTCTCACGAGAAATAAAAGCACGAAACATAACACATCTGGAAGAAATAACGGGAAAATACCTCACAAATGATAAACTACCAAGTAGACCAAGGGTGGGGAATGAGAATGCTCCTCTAGTATAACCAAGTCTTCATGACTCACTCCAAGAATAATCTCCTCTATCGGTCCATCATGAACTCACGTCCATGCCAGGTGAAATCTCCTCGGTCTTCCTATTGAAACCTCCAAAGAGTAACAGTATCAAGCAAATGTATCTAACCACAAGAGAACTCCAGCCTCACCTATATCTCCAAGTATCCATGAGCATATGTAACCAATCAATACATTCCAAACTCCAAATGCAACATAGTATTTTCATTAAGTAATCAATAAAATGATCAATGTACTCAATACAAAGAGAACCACCAAGATCAATGTCAAACCTCCAACCACAGAAAAGGAACCTATCATGACATCCATGATCTAACCATCTCCTCCTAGGAGATCACATGCACCAATGCAAACATCATGCCAAAACTCTAAGCTAGCATCAAGAGTAAACCATGACATAATATCAATTAAACTATAAACCAAGAAACCATATCTCCAATCACATGAAGATAACCATGTCAATGATGCATCCACGTCACTGCCAACAATTCCCATTGAACCATGATACTAAGCTACACATGGCATCATGACTACCATCCCCTCTATAAAGATCATCTAAGTCTACACACACTCAACTGCAATGTCAGTAACATACAAGTAAAACCAAGATCTCCAAGCCAAGAAGATACAACACCACCAAATCATCAAGAATATGTCCAACACCACCAATCCATCACTGTCAAAATCTCCCACTGAATAGTGTAATCAAGCTATCCATGACACCATGATAACAACCTCCTCATGAAGATAAACCAAAGGCCCTCACACACTCAAAGAAATCAAATGCAATATGATATCCCAAAAGGAAAAGGTAAAACCATGATCATCATTCCAAGAAGATACACCACCACAAACCAAATTAGGAACCAATCCAACACCAACAACAATTCACCTACATAAAAAATCATTACATGCCAAATTCTCTAAAGCATAAGAAACATCCATGACATCATGATCACAACCAAATATACCAACAACAAACAATCCAATCATGTCCCACATGTCTGCATAACATAGTCAACTACATGGGTCTCACATCATGACCTGGTAATACCATCTCTCCTCCTCAACATGACAAAAAAACCACCAAACCACCAAACTGAAAATGCATCAACACTGAAATATTTATGGGCATAGACAACCCATGTCCAAGTCATAAATGCAACATGTAAGTATAGACCACCTACAACATTGTGCAACTTGTAGATACAACAATGTAACATAAAAAACCAATGATAAACTAATAACCATATCAAATGAGAGTAATCAGAGATGTACAACTGAGTATACAATGAATCCAACATCAAATCACCAATATTTGATCATCCATAAACTCATAGTATCAACATAGTCAAAGTAACCCATAAACAACTCAAATTAGAATAACAAAAAATAAACCATGCCAAAACAACTCCAAACCTAATCCACCATGTAGTGCTCTAAACAAGATTTTTGTCGACTATTCGAAGTCCAAAATATGATTTTTTATGCACAAGATATGACCTCTCAAAGCTCGATTGGAATGTCCAAATTATAGCAAGAAAAACACTATCAAAATAGAAAAATATAAAGAAACCACTAACACCACATCATAGAGCACTAAATCACCTTTCGAGCGAGTCTAAGAAGTTGAAGAAAGGACACTTTGGGTGAAAGCTATGCACCTTGGAAGAAAAAGCACAATTTGGATATGTAGGAAAAAGATTTAGCCCCCTCGTGGTGGGGTGGTGGCCTGTCGATGGTGGTGGAGCCACTCGAGCAATGCCACTACTATAGCCTAGACTTGTCGATCTATAAAATATAGTTTAATTTTTCACATATAAAAATTATGTTGGGTAGCAATTAAAATTTTAAAATGGTGAAATATTTTTAAATAATTTTTTAATTTATTATGAGTGGCATCATTATTTACATTCTTGTGGGGGCCCGACAGCACCCTGCCGAACGAGGAGGTTAGTGATGGCGACCCCCACCAATAGGGGCCTAAAAACCCCTACATCTACAGGGTGTTATCCCTACAGACTTTAGGGTACGACAAGCCAGGGGGGTTTGACCCCCCCCCCCAAAAAACAATAAATAAAAAAAAATCCCCTTTTAAAACTTTGTGGCCTTTTTAATATTTTTTTGATTTTATATTCATTTTGTAGGAAAAAATTTAAGACCGACAAGATTAATTTTTTTTTAAATAATTTTTTATTTTGAAGACCTTCAAATTTGACAATCGTAAGGCCGAGGGAAAATTAGGCAAAAAAATGCATTTTTTCATAGTAACCAAAATAGGGCATATTTTATATCAATTTTTGTCTCTTGGCCAACCTGGATCCCACCATGAGGTCCATTTTGTCTCAGAAGGTCATCTGCAACTATTCCCCCACAAAACCCTCATTTGAATGCACAACCAAAAAACCCTTTTGACCCAACATTTCTCACACCCCAAATCTATAAACAACCCATCATAACAACAAACCTAAAACCCTCAGATCTGCAATAAACAATCTGCAAAACCCTCATATCTTTCCATGAATTTCATTCCCTCATACAACACATATATTCAAACTCAAACAAGATTTTTTCAACCTAGGGTTATTCAACCACAACCATGGCTCTGATACTAGATGTTAGGAAACTTGTATCCTTCTAATGACAATTTCCACATAACCCAAAATAGAAATCTATACAAATAACTACTCAAAATCCATATGTAATATAATAGACAATATACCTATCAAAAATGACACAAGATATACCCTGGGAAAACCCTCAAGAGGGAAAAACCTAGCCTCCAAAAGCATGCATACTCCATCATATTATTTAGCAATAAAGTAATACAAGAGTTACAATGAATACCTGTAAAGCATCAAGCCTTGTCCAAGTAATCCATGTGAACAAGCATGTAACCACACATCCCATGCCATGCTTCAAACCCTCACGAATGCTAACAAGAGCTAACCTACCGACTGACCAACCTTAACCACTAAACATGTGCTTTCTTTTATAGACTCAAGCTCACACAAATACAACTAGTGGTAAGATAAAACCATGTACTACAAAACCATGTGAATACAAAACCACTAATCTCTTATTTAATATTGGGTACAAATTTTTCACTTTATTTAATATTCCCCAATATTAAATTATTATTGCATGTCTCCCACACATTAAATAATAATACAATGTTACAATACAACATAAGTGGTCCCCAAATAGTTACCTAGTGTGATTAACCACACCACCTAGGGGCATCACAGCTAAATAATTATTTAATTACAATATTATAATATATCAAATTATGCAATGGTGTACAACACCACATCCCAACAAATAATGCCAAGGCAAGAAATGCTAACTTATGTTGTTTATCTAACTTTGAGTTTGTGAAGATTATGCATTGTAGGATAGTGAAGGAAGTGTGGGTTAAGTTATACAAAATTTATGAAGGAGATGACAAGGTCAACCAAGAAAAGCTTCAGACCTATCGAGGTCAATTTGAAAGTCTAAAAATGAAGGAAGAGGAAAATATTACTACATTCCTGCTCTCGGTTGATGAGGTTGTCAACTTTATCGAAGGTCTTGGTGAAGAAATGAAAGAAGGTATAATTGTGAAAAAGGTACTCATATCCCTTCCTCAAATATTTGATGCCAAATTTCATATAGTTGATGAAGCTAAATATTTGAATACACTAACTATGGATGGTATACATGGAATTTTTACTACCTATGAGATGAGGATTGATAGTGACAAATCTGTAAGGAAAGAGGTGACATTCAAAGTTTCCAAGAAGTAAGATGGTTTAGATTCAAAAGATGAGCCTAATCCAGAGGCAAACTTTGTTAGAAATTTGCAGAGGGGTTCTAGAAAGTATAAAGGTAAGTTGTCTTTCAAATTTTTTAACTGTGGTGAAGTAGTAAATTCATGGCTAAGTTTCCATACAAAGGTTCTAACAATGATGATCAAAAGAATGGAAATAAGTCATTTTCAAAAAAGAAAAAAAAAATTAAAATAATTAGAAGAGTTTCTTTATCAATGAGGAAATATATTCATTAGATGATGGTGACCAAGACACTTCTGGGAATGAAGGAGAAATGGCACTATTCATGGATATGGAAACTACTAAAGATGATGCAAAAATGAAGTCAAAAAATGATGATGATGATGAGGTAGATCTTGTGGAAGAATCACGTTGTGCTAGAAATAAATTGAGAGATTGAAGAAGAGAATTGTTGAAGAAGTAAAAGTTAAAGACAAGTTATCTCAGAATCTTGAGAAGGTGGAGAAGTTGATGGTCATTGACTTGAATATTCAAGTGGAAGAAGCAAAGACAAGTTATGACATAAATTTTACTGACAAGAGACAAGGACTGTGAAAAAATTGAGGTAGAAATTGTATCATTAAGGAAAGATTTGGAAAAGGTAAAAAGTACGGTAAATTTAAAGTTTGAGAAGAGAATTGAGATCTTGAATCAAATAATAGAAATTCAGAGATCACTACATATTAAAATCATCATTAGTTTTACTAATACACAGAAGAATAAGGTGATTGAGCAATCTATGAAGTCATTTGGTGAGAGTCCAAAAGAGAATGGCTATGAAAGTTTAAAATTTGCACAAGTTGTGACAACTAAGGAAAGCAAGATGGTGGATGATGGATTCATCCAAGTGCACAAATAGAATAGAAGATATGGAAGATAAGATTCAAAAGGGAAAGGATATAATACCAGGTTCATTCATTCTTTTTCTAGTTACCATTTTAATTGCAATCAATTTGGTCATAAGGCTATGAATTGTAGGAAGATTATAGCTAGAAGAAATAATTATATCATCATAAATGTTTTTGCTCCATTATTTGATTTTAATGATATTTTTAATAACTACCATAACTTTGAGCATATTGCAAGAAACTGTAGAAGAAATTTTGTGAATCCTCTTATGTCGAATGCAAAAGGAAATAACTCGGTAAGTCAAAGTAGTGAAATTGAAAAGGTGTGGAAGAAGGAAACAGAAGGACAAAGATAAACGAAATCCATGGTGGCTCATACTACATTACATGCTCAGAAAGAGAAGAATCTATGGATCATTGAAAACAAATGTTCAAGTCACATGATTGGAGATAAGAGAAAGTTCATGCACTTCAAGAATTTCAATGAAGGAGTTGTAGCTCTTGGTAATAACTCAGTTGTTAAGATTGTCGATAAAGGTACTTCGAGTCTTGATGGTAGAAAGAAAAAAACTTATGATGTCCTATATGTAGAAGGGTTGAAACATAATCTTCTAAGTGTAAGTCAAATGTGTGATAAAGGTTATAATCTCTCATTCAATACTAAAGTTTGTGAAATCATAAAAATCGGTACCAACTATTTGTGGAAGTAGGACTGACAGTGTTGTGTATCATCTCAATGAGGTCAATAGGAAAAATTGTTTTGTCATTCAAAGATAAGAGAGTTGGATTCAACACAGAAGGTTGTGACATATCAATTTTTATGATCTTGTGAGGATTAGCTCAAAATAAATGATAAGATTTATGTCAAAGATCAAGAAACCTCCATCTACCAGCTGCAAACCATGTCATGAGGGAAAGAAGATGAAGACCAGATTTCCTACTAAGGAATATTCTTAAAAAAATCCATTGGATATAATTCATACAAATCTATGCAAACCAATGAGAAAAAAGAGCATTCAAGGTGACAATTATTTTATGATGCTTATTGATGATTATTCTAGAATGATTTGGATTAATTTTTTGAAAAAGAAATCGGAATATTTTCAAAATTTTAAAGCATTTAAGGTAATGGTCGAAAATGAGACCAGAAGAACAATTTAGTGTTTAATATGAGACAAAGGTGGATAATTTACTTCTAATAGATGTGAATAATTTTGTGAGATTCATGGGATCCAGAGACAATATTCTGCTCCTAAAACTCCTTAGCAAAATAGAGTTGTTGAGAGGAAGAACCAGACTATATAGGAGATGGCTAGAACAATGTTAAGTAAAGTGAAGTTTCGGGATATGTATTGGAGAGAAGCAATTCAAACAACAGTATACATTTTGAATAGATCCCAAATCAAACCAAAGACTACTAAGACACCATATAAACTATAGAAAGGAAGATTGGCTTCTAGTAGGCATCTCAGAATATTTGGAAGAAAGTGTTACATCAAAAGAAATAAAGAACATTTGGGTAAGTTTAATTCTAGATCTGATGAAAGTATATTTCTTGGATATTCTATGAAAAGGAAGGCATATATATGTTATAACAAAATTTTGAGAAGGATTGTGGAAATTTTCTACTGAGATTCTAGATGAAGAAGACAATGATGACTAAATTTGTAGTAATGATGAAGGATAAGAAAGTGAATCAAAGAATATAGTTACAAAGACTTTATCCAAGTATGTTCAGAATAACCACTCTAAAGATCAAATTATAGGAGATAAAGATAGTGTATTTTAAACCAGGAGAAGAATTGAGAAAGAAAATGAACAATTACACTTTGCCTTACTATAAAAAATTGAATCAAGTTCTTATGCATACGCAAGCAAAGAAAAAGGTTGGTTAGAGAACATGGAAGAAGAATTAACTCAGATTAAGAAAAATGAAACTTGGGAGTTTGTTCTAAGACCTAAAGACAAAAATATCATTGGTACCAAATATATTTTTAAAAATAAGTTTAATGAAGATGGAAAACTGATCAAGAATAAATCTATACTTGTATGTAAAGAATATACTCAAGTTGAGGAAGTTGATTTTGAAGAGACATTTACTATGGTAGCAAGGGTAGATGCAATCAAAATGTTTTTTGCACTATCAAAACTCAATAATTCTAAGGTATATCAAATGGATGCCAAATCTACATTTCTAAATGAATAATTAGAAGAGGAAGTCTATATTGAACAACTAGAAGGATTCTAGTCTTTACAAAAACTAAATTTTGTGTGCAAGCTAAAGAAGGCTCTGTATAGACTCAAACAGACCCTTGGAGTATCTTATTCTAGATCAAATAGGTATCTACAACAACAAGGTTTTAGGAGAGGTAGTGTAGACAACAATTTGTACGTAAAAAATAGAAGGTGGTCAATTATTGATTGTTATTGTTTATGTTGATGGCATAATTATGTGCAAAGAGTTATGGGATGCAATGCAAAAATATTTTGAAATGTCAATTCTTGGTGAGTTGTCTTTCTTTCTTGGTTTAGAGATCTCTCAATCAGAAAAGGTTGTATACATTTCTCGGATCAAGTACATAAAAGAGATGTTGAGTAAGTTTAAGGTGGAAGAAAATAAACTGTCATGTACACTGTTGAACACACTCAGAGACTGAGAGGGGGTGAATCAGTTTACTCATAAACTTAAACCTCTCTAAAACTTAGAAACTCTTCAACACAATACAAACTTCTTAATTCAATCAAAACCCTTAAGAAGATGTAGCAATTAAACCCTCAGTAAGATCAACAACCCTCAGTAATCAAATATATAAAAATTCTAACCTTAATCAAATCAGTAGTAAAGAGAAAGAAACAAAGAAAAAACACATGAACAAGGAGACACCATATTTACATGGAAAACCCAAAGAGGGAAAAGCCACAATAAGATTTAACTCACAATATAAAGGCTCATTGTCAAAAAGACTTGCAAGAAGGCTCACTGCCTTAGATCAAGCTACAAAAGGACTTGCAAGATTAAAGCAAACACAAATTTAGGTGCAAGATATAGAGACCTGATGAGATTCGCTATCTCAAAGAAAGATACAAAGATTTGGATAAATATTACAATATTGTCAACATAACACTATATTGGTTGAGGTGTTGTAGCACATCTAGTTTTATCTTTCCTCTTCACAATGTAACACTAACTTTGGTGGATATTCAATACATTCCACACAAATAAAAAAATTACACATGTACACTTCTCCTTCTAGTTACATTTGAAATGATCTTGCATTTATATCCATTGTGACACTTTAAAAATTCAAATAGGTCAATCGAGAAGAAAATAAACAATGAATTCAACAAGTCGACCACCAAAGCATAATGTGGTCCTATTAGAAGATAGATAGGACCAAAATCAAACTTATTACATCTTCCAATGTGATCCAAAATAATTCACACACTATCGCACATCAATCTAAGTCGGCATCAAGGAAACATGTAGAAACATGAAGCACACAACCATTCGGCCCAAAATAATAATTCCAATTATATTTACTTGATGTGGCCCCAAATAGGATAGGTCAGGACCCAAATCTATTATAACATATTTTCAATTTCTTGCACAAACCCCCAAGCACATGGCACAACCAAGCCTTGTTGACTAGATAGCCACAAATAACTCAAAAAACCAACTCAAGACACAATGTGACACTAAAGAGGCCAATCAACATCATGTAGATCACATGGGCATGTTTCATGAATATCCAGAAATAATTTCAAACACTTCCTTCAAAATTTTATTCCATCAACAGCTACCATAGATCAAACAGGAACATGATACTCCATTCATGAACCATAGAACATATAAATGGATGATATAGCATTAACAAATAAACTTACGGATCACTTCAACATATGGAATTGAAACTAAGACACTACATAGATGTTGAGAACACATTCACCAAGTCGTAGGAGTAGAGACATCAATGCAAATAAATGTGGATCATTTCCCAAACCAATCTAGATAACTAGTAGCATTGTGAAACTTTTGCAATTCATAGAAATCTCCTTAGAAACACTGGTGACTAGAAAATATAAGAGTGCAACATCCATAGAATACTAACTTTGAATCCCAAACCACAAAACCATATCTTCGACAGAAGAGGAATGTGGGGTTTTCTCCCAAACAAACTTCAATGCAACTTTCAATAATATAACCACTTAAGCAACATGTAGAGACCAGAACTTTATTTTAGCAACATCTACTTCATCAGGAGCATTAGGAGAGAGAATAAGACATATTGTAGACCTTCAGCAACATATCTTCACTATAATCAATACTTCTAATGATTCTAATCCTTATCTTAATGCTTCTAATCCTCATCTTAAAGCTTTTAATCCTCATCTAAGTATATAATTATGAAACCAATCTTTGCTAACATAAATCATACTTGATGCTTCTTAGATAGGACATGACATCCAAATATGAACTTGAGAAAATCTTCTTAGATAAGGCATGACATCCAAACATGAGCTTCAACAACACTTCTTTATATAATACATGGCATCCAACCATGAACTTTAACAACTCTCCCATACATCAATGTTATCCCAAACTAAATATAACAATGACAACCAATAATAAGTGTTGATATCCATGACAGCCACTGCAAAACATGCAACAACCTTCATCAAGTGTTGACATCAAATACAACCAACAATCAGTGTTGCTATCAATGATAACAACTACCAACAATCTCCCCCTTTGGCATTGATGGCAACACACATTTCTCACTCTACCCCTTTGACATCAAGGACAAAGGACCATACACTCTTGCACAAAACAACAAGACATTCTCTGACTTCAGGAGCAAAGGGAAAAATATCTTCTATTGAAGTAGTAGCACATTCTCTTCCTTTGACCAATAGCACTTTTGCACAACAACATCAAACTCCCACTTACTATCAACTTCCCCTGAGAGGTAGCACACAACAATCCAGGAGAAAGAGATATGACATGTATTTCTCCCCTTAGAAATATGCACCATTTTATGCATATAGTTAAATCAAGAAGTGGAAATAACCCCTAAGTTATATCAAAGATACTCAAATGTATCCTTTGAAATTACATTAGTGAAAATTTCTACAATCTAATCCTTGGTAGGCACATACTCCATTCTGACTTCATGTTTTGCAACCTTCTCTTATAGAAAATGATACTAGATTGAAATGTGTTTAGTCCTTAAATGTATTACCAAATTCTATGAAATATTAATTACACTTGTATTTTCACAAAATATGGGGATGGATTCATCATAAACCACCTTCACATCCTTTAAATTCCACTTCATTCAAAGCACCCGAGTGTAGCAAGATGTTGCAACAATATATTCAGCCTTTGTTGTGGACAAAGACATTGAGTCCTTCTTTTTACTGAACCATGAGACCAATATGTCTCCCAAAAAGAATGCACTTCCACTTGCACTTCTCCTGTCATCCAGCATCAGTATAGGAACTGAGAGAAAATTTATTATCATTTAATACCACAAGCCATAATCTAGAGTTCCCTCCAATTATCTGCTTTTCATAGCTTCCTCATGAGATTGCATAAGATTAACTTGAAATATGGCAACCAACATCAATCTTGAAATTTACTGAGACATAAAAAATAACCATATAAGTTCATATAAATTAACTAGTATATACACCAGCCAACACAAGTACCAAACATATATTCTATAGAGAAGATAGGCATCCAGAACCACCTGTAGCATATTTCCCTTTCAAACTATACTTGTAGACTCCCAATATATCTAATACAATTATGTAGCATGTATTTAACATGGCTGAACATATTCATAAGACTACACAGACAAGAAATTATTTCTTGAGGAATGTGGAGAATTCCAACTACCCTTCATCATCATTTTACTCTATCAGGGCACAAACACTTTGTTACTTATAGTTGTTATATCACAAGTTGTAAAGACTTGAGAACTTGGATACAACACCTTCACATCTTGACTAACTTCTATTTTAGTCTACATGACAAAACCCTTTTTTGCAGAGAGATGCAGACCAAAATACCATGATTCTTCCAAAGAGTATGCATTGTGAATACTTTGACAAAAAAATTAAACTTCCCTTTCTAAATCTTATCTCAATGTGTGGTACACTAAATTGGAATGATATCGATCAAAACAAGTGTACCAACCTCCACACACCTTCTACTTCACCAAAAATTTCAAAAAGGATTTATTCATGCACAATAGATCAACCGATCTGATCAAATCTTCTTTCATGTTGAAGACTTCAGCACCTTTTCCTTTTCATGGGGCTAAAAGGTTCTGCAAGTGAAATATCCCCCTAAGATAATACACTATATCAATTTGTCTTATAATCTTGTGTAGAGTGCACAAGTGTAGAATCATCCTTCCTCTCATGGCCTTCCTTCCAGACCTTCCCACATTGTTGTTGTAGTGTCGTAAAATATACTCCTTTACATTTTCACACTATGTTTGGGTCCCTTAAGTAATTGGACTTAATTAAGCCTCTAATTGGCCCAATTATGTATTTAAAGCCTAATTATTCACATTTTTTGAAAGGGAAACTTGTATTAAACAATTGGAAACATTAATTAAATTTCCTTGGAAATGGAGTGTCTTGGATTTAGGTCCTACAACCCATTCACCCAAGGGAAAATGGGTCCCCCTTAAGTTTAGGACTTCAATTTTTAATATGTTTTTGGTGGAATTTTTATGATTCAAATTCAATTTTCAATTTTCGGCATTTGATGTTTAATTTGTGGGAAATTAGAAAATTACCTATAAATACAAGGTCTTTTTATTAATTCAATATCTAGAAGCAAGCTAGAACTTTTTGAGACTTTCACAAGAGCAAAGATTATTGTCAAAGGTGTTCAAGAGTATATTTATCAATCTTCTATATCAGCATTCAAGATCTCAAGCATCATGTTAAAGTTATTGCATTCATGCATAATTTTTGGAGCTAACATTGTGATGTAGGTTTCAAGCATTTGATTCAAAATTAAAAGCATCAAGATCAACATCCAATCAAGCCATTTCATGCAAGATCAAGACCTTGGAGAGATGTGTTAGACTTCATTCCTCTAAGGGTTTTTATTCAAGGGTTTGGTGAGTTACAACATAGCATTGTTCATTCATCATCCCTTCCCTTCATGTTTCATTTCATTTCAAGGTTTAATTACCAAAATGGGGTTTGACTTTAATTTTGTAAAGCCACGAAACTCACTTGCAGAATTTAATTTTGACTTTTTGACTATGAAATCTAGAGGAATCAGGAGTGAAATTCCAGGAACAAAGGACTATCAAAATAGATTTTGGATCCCTATAGCAAGAACCATTTGTCCTGGGGTGAATTTGTCCCAGAAGGACACTCAATAGTAGCTTTTGGTGACAGGTTTTTGACAACTTAACCTTCTCAGATCTTCCAGAAGTTGATTTTTTTTTCTATTATGCTTTAAATTGATGATCCAAGTTTCACATTGCATAATTGAGTTCATTTATTATTTTTAGTTTTTCTCCACAAAGTGTTTTTCTGGCAGATTTTACCCTATCTTTGCATAAGGAAAATAACAAGATCTCCATTAAGTTTGACTCACCTAAGGGTTTAAATTCAATCCTATCATTGGGGGATCTCATTTCCTAATGAAATAGGAGAAAGATAGGTTCATAGCACCCCATTTTTCCCATTCTATTTTATAAAATTATTGGTAAACCCTCATTTTAAATAAAACCTATTTTTCTATGTTTCAGTTGCATTTGTAGCACACAGTGTTGTGCTCTAGAACAAAGTTTTTCCTCTTCACTTTAGATCTGCACTCATAAGCCTTATGACCATATTTGTTGCAATCATAGAAATATCCATGAAATAATACGGTATTGTTTCTTTGAGACATAAATGATCTTCTACTTGTGTTATCATTCCTTCTTTATCTAACTCTACAATCAACAACCTTATGCCCAAATCTATTGCAATAAAAATAGTAACCTTGAAAGGATTGATTGAACCTGATGGGAGCATGAATTTTAGCAAATGAGGGACTTCTAGATCCTTTTTTTCTTCTAGTCAAAATTGGATCCACCTTCTTTCTTTCCATTTTGAACAGTCTTTGTATCTTTGGAGCCATTCTTCTTAGATTCTTCAGTGCATTTTTTCTTCTTCTTTGTCTTGGGCTTTTCATTTGATTTGAAGCTGTCAGGATCAAACTTCTCTTCTTTGACAATTTTTTCTTGTATCTTTTCTAATTCATATTCAGAGTGACAAGCTCCTCTTCAAGTTTTAAGAATTGAATAGCATTGTTATTGAGCTTGAAATTCAAGAAATCTTCAATCCTTTTGCCTTCTTCAACCTTTACTTTTAAATTATAGATCATACCTTCTTCCCTTTTTAATTTTCTTTCACATTCTTTACCTTCTTCTACTTTAGCTTTCATTTTTTTAGTTTCTTCCTTTGATATTTCAAGCACGCTCTCATATTTCTGATTTAGTGCCTTTTCTTCATTCAAATCTTTCAAAGTAGACTAAATTTTCCCTTCAAAAACTATTTTCCAATCATCTAAATTTAAGTCCTAGCCTTCAGGTTCGATTGATTCTGATCCAAATCAAAAGAGAACATGTCTTCATCAATCAAGGATCCAGACAACTTAAATTTCTCAATATTACACTTTTCATCAACAATATTAAAGCCCATAAAAAGGGTTTCATCATTTGAGTCATTCTCCTCATCTTCAAAGGAACCACTTCTTTCCTTGGAATAATGACCCTTTTTAACATTATCTCTCTTGTTACTATCATTTGATTTTTTGTAAGGATATTTAAATAAAAAATGACCAATTCTTCCACAATTGAAATATTTGAAGGGTAACTTACCTTTATATTTTCCAATGTCTTTCTTCAATCTTCTCACAAAGTTTGCTTCAAGTTCATCAAGTTCATCATTCTGATCAGCATCCTCATCTTCAATCTTCTTATTAGATTTGAAAGAAGCTTCTCTTTTTGGAACATCTTTTTCAAACTCTCTCATTTCAAAAGCAGTAAGAGCATGAAACATTTCATCAATTGAATATTGATCCAAGCCTTTGGATTCTTCGATGGCAAACACTTTATGACTATAATATTTTGGGAGAGGCCTCAAAACCTTCTTCATAATTTTACATTATTTTACTTCTCCACCAAGATCGGAGATACAAGAGACAACTTCTCATACCTAGAGCATATAACTTGCAATGTATTCATCTTTTGTCATCCTCGTAGTCTCAAATCTACTTTTAAAGATCTATGTCTTGGCTTTCTTTACTTTTGTATCACCTTCATAGATTTTGCTAAGATTTCCCTAGAAATCCTTAGTAGAGTTGCAATTCATCACCTTCAATAGCTCTAAATATTCCAATCCACATAAGAGAGAATTATTAGCTTCAGAATTGTATTCATTTAATCTGATTTCAACCAGATCAGTTGGAGGAGTAGCAAGAGAAATATAACCATCTTTGGCTAATTTCCAAACAACAAATCCTAGGGATTTTATGTGTCACTTCCATTATCAATTTCCAGAAAGCATAATTAGTCCCATCAAACCTAGGACCTTTGTATGAACCATGATGTGCCATCCTAGATCTTTGCCTCAAGTTGTTAGGATTATTTAGAGGAACTTGACTTTGATACCAATTGTTGAACACACCTAGAGACTAAGAGGGGGGTGAATCATTCTACTCAAAAACTTAAACATATATCAAACTTAGAAACTCTTCAACACAATACAAGCTTCTTAATTCAATCATAACCATTAAGAAAATATAACAATTGAACCCTCATCAAGATCAACAATCCTTAGTAATGAAAGACATAACAATTCTAACCTTAATCAGATCAACAACAATGAGAAAGAGACAAAGAAAACACACATGTACAATGAGACACCAGATTTACATGGAAAACCCAATTAGGAAAAAACTATAGTGAGAGTTAACTCACAATATAAAGGCTTGCTACCAAAAAGCCTTGCAAGAAGGCTCACTGTCTTAGAGAAAGATACAAAAGGACTTGCAAGACTAAAGAAAACACAACTTTAGGTGCAAGATACAATAACTTGATGAGATTCACTATCTCAGAGCAAGATATAAATATTTAGATAAGATTACAATATTGTCAACATAACACTCTACTAACTGAGGCATTGTAGTATATCTTATTTTATCTTTCCTCTTCACAATGTAGCACTACCTATGTTGGATATTCAATACATTCCACACACTTTTTTTTTCACTTGCACACTTCTCCTTTTCATTGCATCTAAAATGATCTTGCATTTATATCTCTCGCAACACTTCAAAACTTTAATTAGGTTATCCAAGAAGAAGATAGAAAATGAACTCAACAAGTTGGACACAAAATCATACTGTAGTCCTATTAGAAGATAGAGAGGACAAAAATAAAACTTATTACATCTTCCAATCTGATCCAAAAAAATTCATACGCTAGCGCACATCAATCTAAGTCGGCATCAAGGAAACGTGTAGAAGAAATATGCAACACAGAACCAATTGTCCCGAAAAAAATATTCTCAATTGTATTTACTTGATGTGGTCCTAAAAAAAAAAGGTTAGGACCCAAATCTATCATAACATATCTTCAATTTCTAGCGTAGACCCCCAAGCACATGGCACAAGAAAAGAACCAAGCCCTATTAGCCAGATATCCACAAATAACCCAAAAAGACAACTCAAGACACAATGTGGCTCCAAAGAGGCCAATCAACATTGTGTGGATCACATGGGAATGTTTCATGAACATACAACAACATTTTAAGACACTTTCTTCATATTGGCATGTCATCAACAACTACTACAGATCAAATAGGAATAGGATACTTTATTTAGGAAGCACAAAACATATAACCAGATGATATAGCATTACCAAATCAACTTGTAGATCACTTAAAAACATTAAATTTGAATTGATACAATACATAGATATTAAGGACACATTCACCAATCCACAAGGGAAGAGACATCAATGCAAAGAAATGTAGAGCATTTATCGGATTAGTATAGACAACCAACAACACTACCAACCTTTTGCAATTCACAAAAATCTCCTTAGCAACACTAATGACCTAAAAATATAGGAGTGCAACATCCACGAAATATTGACTTTGAATCCCAAACCAAAAGACCATATCTTCAAAAGAAGAGTAATTCAAAGAATTTTCTCAAACAGACTTCAATGTAGCTTCAAAGAATAGAACCACTTAAGCAATATGTAGAGGCCAAAACTTTATTTTAGCAGCACATACTTCATCAGGAACATCAAAACAGAGCATAATACATACTGTATACCTCATCAATATCTCTCCACTATCAGCAATACTTATAATGCTTCTAATCCTCATCTTAATGCTTCTAAACCTCATATTAAATCTTCTAATCCTCATCTGAGTATATCATTATGAAACCAATATTTGCTGATAGAAATCATACTCAATGCTTCTTAGATAGGACATGACATCCAACTATGAACTTCAACAATTCTTCTTAGATAAGGCATGAGATCCAATCATTAACTTCAACAAAACAAATTTAGATAAGGCATGACATCCAACCATGAACTTCAAAAACTCTCTCATACATCAATGTTAGCCCAAACTAAATAAACAATGATAACCAATAATCAATGTTGGCATCCATGACAACCATTTCCAAACATACAATAGCCTTCATCAATTTTTGACATCAAAGACAACCAACAATCAATGTTGATATCAATGACAACAATTTCCTACAATATCATCAAGTGTTGACATCAATAAAAACAATTGCCTACATACACCTATGGTTAATGGGTGTAAACTAAGGATGATGAATCTACTTTGGAAAATCAAACCTCATAAAGGTTATTGAATAGTAGTTTGTTGTATGTAATTTCATCTAGACCATATATAATGCAAGAAGTAGGGATGGTAGCTAGGTTTCAGGCTGCCCCTAAGGAAACTCATGTCAAGGTAGTAAAAAGGATATTTAGATATCTAAAGGCTATAATGTATTTTGGTTTGTGGTATCTTAAGAGTGAAAACTTCACTTTGACTATATACATGGATACATATTGGGTCAAAAGTATAGATGATCAAATAAGTACAAGTGGTGGAGATTTCTTTCTTGGTGGTATTCTTGTATCCTAGTTGAGAAATAAATAAGATTTAGTATCTTTATCTTCAACAAAAGTGAAATACATTGCAGAAATTCTTGATGCGCTAAAGTGTTATGGATGAAGCAAGACATAAAGGAGATGAAATTAGAGTTTTATGAGCCCATTTCCATTCTTTGTGACAATAATAGTGCTATAAATATTTACAAGATTTTTGTGATGCACTCAAGGACAAAAAATATTGCAATTAAGTATCATTTTATGAGACAAAAGGTTGTAGACAAAGAAGTGGAGTTGGAGTATATTGAGACTAAGGAGAAAATTGTAGAAATTTTCACTAAACCTCTTCCCAAAGATACTTTTGGTTTCTCTGATAGAATTTGGGAGTGGTTTCTACCTCCTCTTGAATCAAGAGGAAGCACAATTAGAGGGGGGTTTTGAATCCTTGCCACAAGCAATCTTGGTGGTCTTGTAGAATGTTTTTCAGTTGGGTAATGTCACAAGGGGAGAAAGAAACCTAAGATGAAAGGAGTATATCCATAAGATCCAAAATGTTATATCTTTCATATGATTTATTGTCCTTTGCCATTGATGTCAAAGGGGGAGAAAGGAGCCCAAAATTCCATATCTTCAAATCCTCAAAAGCTTTAGTTGTATCAAATAGGGGGAGTTTTGGATAAGTTTGGACTAGGTTGATAGGATAGCAACATTTTTTTGTTTTCCATCAATAGCAAAGGGGAATATTTTTGAACATATGTTGTCATTAATGTCAAAGGTATGCTAGAAATATGAAGGTTCGAAAGATCAGTGAGAATTCAATGTAATTAATTATGTCATATCATGTCAGAGCATTTAATTTTCGCAAGTATTGTGACAAGTGGTGTGATCAATTGTAAAATGTTACTGTTATCATTTGCTTCAGTATGATTTTAATATTATCTTGTATCCATTCTATTTGTTGGAGGTGGTCAAGAAGTATCTACATTTTTTTGAGGTTGGTTGTTCAAAAATAGGTTGTGTACTCATATACACATTCAGGATGATTTGCTCTAAATTCTACCACTGTTGAATAGTATTGCTTGCAGTTTGGAACTAAAGTGTAGTTACTCATGAAAATTATAATCCATAGTTTCAATAGATTAGAGTTAGAGACTTGCAAGTTATAAGTGACAAAGTAAAATTTGTGTTTGATGATTGACTACTTATAAATTTTAGTGTATGTGCCAAAGAAGGGAAGCATGTCTAAGCTGGAGGAAGCGTGTGAAAGTAAAATAGGACTATTCAATTCTATGTAAGGAAGTGCATAATGTTATCTTACACCAACAATAACACAATTTATTTAGGACTAAGTTGACTACACATTTCATATCTTTTTGAATTAAGGTTTAACCTTGGTCGACATTGATAATTACAGATGGTTTTAAAGGTTTCTAAGTTGACATAAGAAATTTTCAATATGTTGGGTAATACATAGTGTGTCCCCTCTCCTAGTGTAACATGTGGGATTTTGGACCTGGCCTGGTACACATTTGGTTAAGGAATTTATTTTTGGATGGCTTGTGGATGTTGCAAATATGTTCTAGGCTTATATATGAATGTATTCATCATTGTAGTGCATATATATAGCCGATCTAGGCTCATTCCTAGAAGTGAGTATTGGTGTGTGTGCTACAAAATTCAATTAGTAGGGATATATCAAGGTGTATTTAAGGTCGGTACATCCTATCCGAGTGGTGCTCAGTTGTTGAGATAGGGGATTGGTGTCTCTTGTATGTTGGTGCCTACAATTCCTATGGGTTGATTCCTGCAAAATCATTGTAAGTTTTTATATTATTCTTTGAGGCTAGATATGGGCATTAATTCCAAGAAGCTTTCCTCACTGTGGTTTTTCCCATTTTGTATTTCCACATAATTTCAGTTTTCTTTGTGTGGTTGTGTTCATTTGTGTTGCTTAATTGTTTCATCATTAGTAATTGTTTCTTTGATGTTTTAAAGTTCATGTTTGGAGAAGTTATTAGTGGTAATTAATGTTTAATCAAGTTGAAATCAAAATATATTGATTTATCCCCCTCTCAGTATATTTTGTGCCATTCAATAACATAACTATAAATGTAGAATCTTATTCTTTCTTGTTATTTTCCCCCACTATTTCCCAAATTAGGACTTTGTAGCAATGTATGGACATTGGCTTGTAGCCTTTGTCATTCAAATATCTTGTTGCAATTCCATCTTCTATCTACCTCCTATTAGAATCTTGCTCTAGATTTGTAGTCCTAGGTAGGGATTGTAGCTACTCCACAACCCTTCTTATGCTACATGTTTTATAAGGGTGTTATTTCATGGGTATATGGATATTAATTTGGATACAATATAGTACCACTAAAAAAATTCTCTATTTTTTTTTAAATAAAGAATTCACATGGGAGAGACTAATATGAAATATTCTATGAAAGGCAGAAGAAAAAGGTGATTTTTAGCCACATCCACCCAACACACCTTGTGGGTAAACATGTGACTTTATCACCCTACCTCATATATTATAATTTTATATGACTTGAGTTTTGACTTTGTGACCAAGTTGAGTAGTAAACCCAACTATGTTACTACATTTACACCAAGAAATTATAATAGTAAATATATAACTTTAATCATAGACAATATGGTCTTTGGGATGCACTTTACATAACTAAAATGGGTGTTCCCTTGTAAGTCCATTAAAGGAAACACCTTGCATTCAAAAATAACTTGTCCAATACTTTATCTAATATTATGATAATAAAATTCCATTTTAAGTAATTATATGGACCAATAAAATTCCAAAGGTTTCTCTTATCTCCTCCTTGATACCCCTACCTAATTTATAAATACCAACACCATGCAATTCAAAAATAACTGTAAATAAAGGGAAATTTATAGCAATTAACTCTAATAAACCTTAAAATAAATTTAGAATAGAATAAGCATGGAAAATTTGATAACATGCCATATAGCACATAACACTTTTTAGTAGCCAATAGTTACATAATTTCCAAGTTGAAAAAAAAAATTGTTGAGGTGGTTATGCAATCACATGTTGATGATTGGTGATTTTAAAATTATCAAGGGTGTTATAAATTACCTATTGTTTGTAACTAGGAATTTTATCATGGATTAAAAATTATTTTATTTCTTCATTTACTCTATTTTTTAACTTCTATGGATGTTTCAAACTATCCCAAGGTCACCTTTAGCACTAAGAATTTATTGTTGGCTTCAAAATTGTTAATGCTAGGAGAACATGAGACAAACAAATTATATCTAAAAGTGACAAACATTTGTTTCTCAAATGACTTTTCTTTTTTTTTTATGGATCTCACCTCCCCACTAAGGAGGTTTTAGGTCCCCAAAATCTTAGGAAATCATCAAGTGAGTAAATTTATTTATCACATCCTTAATGTGATAACATTTCACTTTACTTGGAAATTATCCCTTAAGATCAACCAACCAATTTTATTTCTCTTCTCTATGGATCCTCTCCTCCCAATGTATTTCTTCTCCCAAGTTTTCTTGGTTGTGTGGAGCATGATAAGCTAATGGAGACAACAACAATCTTTCTTCTTCAATTATTTAAGGATCAAACAATCTCAAGTTCTTATTGTTCACTATTGAGTAAAGTACATGTATGAAGGTAAATGATTGGGTTCATTGAAAATAAGTCTTTTGATTAAGAACTCTTTCTACTACAAAATCAAAATAATTAAATTTTATGAAAACCTACATTACTAACATCAAATCAAATCTAGTCTTAATACAAAATCAATTTTAAAATTTTTACTTCAAAACATATGAAAAAAGACTAAAAATAAAGTAATATCAAGATGTTGGAAAAATAAATTTAAACAATGCAGATGCCACATGTTAAATTCTTATAGAGTATGCACTAACTATGGATGAGAAGAAAACCTAAAAGGAAAATTTAGTTCAAAAGTTAACAATTTTTAAAATAAACTTAATTTAGGAATACCACAAAGATGATCCTTCCTTCTTAGGTTGAGTGGGTGCTTGCTTCTTTTGAATGAGATTAAAATTTGATTAAAATAAAATTTATATTGAGTGTTCAATTTCTTATTTTTTAAATAAAAGAGACTTATAAAGCTCTAAACTAACATAGGTTTTTATGTTCTCTATTGTTTATGGATTCTCTTTATCCAAGAGTTAGAACAATTATTCTTTATAACAAAACATCACTAACTAATTTTCCTAGAATCAGCCATTACCTAAGGAAGCAAGCCTACATACATATTCCTACATTATAAGGGTGATGAAATGTATTTCTACTTATATCCCTTTTAAACAACTACTTGTTCTTACTACCTCCTCTAATCTTGATCATCATCTAAGGGACTAGATTTGCATGCCCATTCTTATGGTGATGAGCTATATTTCTTCTTATTGTCACAACAAAATGTCTCTTTCCATCCTTTTAGGAGACAAGTGTGGGAAAGTGTTAGACCAATAATTTTGACCACATTATTTTTTTTCCTTTTGTAAACCTCATGCTAGTGCAATCTACCAACTCATACCCACTTTCTTCCTTCTTATAACTATGTTATTTTCAATTGATTTCATTTCCCAAAACAAAGCATGATGACCATGCCTAGGAATTATGGTAGACCTTTAGAGTCCATCCAAATTGAAAAAGTGACCAAAATAGGGGTTGTGATTCTCTCTAGAGTTGATTGTGAGATGCCTAGGATTTGTCTAAATACTTTGGATCCAAATCTGAATGATTCCTTTAAATATAGAATACTACAAAGTTAGTTTTTTGTGTTCCAATAGGGGCTCACAATACTTCAAAGCTTGGTCTTCAATGTTGGTTCATGCTACCCAATGCTTCAATACTTTATATTCTATTACTATTTACTTTTCATATATATAACTATTGCATTTATATACTACAAAATATTAGTAGCATCAACAATTCAAACTACAAAAACTTGCAAGGAATAAATCACATATATATGTTATATATTATATTAAATCATTCATAATTTCTTAAAACTATATCTAAATTCACTTTAAAATTGTTCATGGAAAAGAAAGGGATTTTACTTTCTTACCTTACATGAGATAGTTTGAGGTCTCATCAACAAATCCAAACAAAAAGTATTGTCCACCTATTCCAAAACTTGAAATGTATTGAATTAGGACTTGACTTTTCTTACTTCCCCTTGTAGTATTACTCGCCCATTTACAACCAAACATGATCTCTGATGTAAAATGTATACTTGTCCTACCAATTTTTGAATCGAGTGAAGATTATCTTAACATCTTCTAAGCATGCAGGCACCTGCCAAACCTTATCAATGAATTATTTAGAATTGTGGAACTTTGAATCCATTTATTATTTTTTTGGATATAACTATCCCATGGTAACATCTAAAGGAATACGTCGAAGATAGCCATATCATTCCTCAAAAGTGAAAATATTTTTGAAGGGTGGACTATCTTATTGTAAGAATGTTGTGTGTATTCCAAGTTCTCATTCCATAATTTTGGATGCTTATTGTTGTAACCCCTCAAGAGCTACACGAGAGTTTAGTTTATCACTACTGTTTGACCACTAGTTTTAGGATGGAAACAATTAAATACTTCAATCGGATTTTTATCTTTACCCACAAAGAACACTGAAAATTCCTTAAAAATATAGAATCGTGATATGAAGTAATGCTTTTGAAAAATCAAAGTGAATCCACACACAATTAAAAAGAAAATTCACTACATCATTGGCCTTAAATGTTTTTCTACAAGGAATGAATGCACACATTCTACTAAAATAATCCACCACCACAAAGAAATAATATGCCCCTCTTTGATTCATAGGTAAACCACCTATAAATTCCATGGATATGATCTTTGATGACTTATAAGGTACATGTTATTGTTAATACAACCATAACCATTTAATTGTTGGATTTTCTTATGCCACACAATTTGCACCCTCTAAAGAAATTTGAGACATATACTTGCATGTGAGTAAGAAACATAGATGTGAATATTATCCAATATCTTTGTAGAAATTAAATGGACAACTTTTCATGTATGATCCTCATGTAGTAAAACCAACCTCATTTCTTTTTGCACATAAAACTTTCCCATTTTGTAGAGAAAACCATCTTGGTAGAAATAATCCAAATTTGGCTCTAAATCAATAACTTCACCTCTCATGGTCTTTCTATGGATTTATCCAAAGTCTCCATCTTTCTTATAATCATCCACATATACCTATTTGGTGAAGGGTTAAAATTAAGAAAGTGTGTTAACCATTGAAATAAGAAGCAGCCTTGACAACATATCAACTACTTTGTTGATCACACCCCATTTATATTTAATGGTAAAATGGAATTTTTGCAAGAACCTCATCCACTTGCAATGCCTAGCTTGTTGCAATTTGGTTCGAGATTTCAATTATTGAAAAGGTGATGCTCAAATTTGATAACTATTTCCTTTCCCATCAAGTATAGTGCTTCCACTTCTTCATTGCTTGCACCAAATCTTATAACTTATTTATTCATAGGCACAATATTTTAGTAAATCCCTATAAAAATTATTTGAATTATAGTAAATTTATTTATTACCTTGCAATAAGATAATCCCCATATAATATTCACTCAATCATCTATTTCCATATTAAATTTTGTTGTAGATTTACAATACAAGAACAAGTGCATAATTGATTTTATGCTTCAAATATTCAAAAACCTTTGGTCTCCATTTATCCTATTTAAAAAAATGATTCCCTATAATGGCATGCAAACATCTTGTTATAGAAGAGAAGGCCTTAACAAACTTTCTTAAGTAATGCATGGCTCCCATAAATCTCATATTTTCAACATCATTACAATGCCTTAACCAATTCACTATGGACTTTGTCTTCATTAGATCAATATTACTATCTTCATTCCCAACCATATTTCCTAGATATACAAGTTATATTTGTGTAAACTCACACTTCTTCCCATTAATAAATAATTTATTCTTCAAATTTTGTATGAAATTTGAGATGTAACAAATGTTCCTCATATATTATCCATAAAATAAGAATACCATCCAAGTATAAAATGACAACGATTTATAAGTGGACTTAATACCTCATGAATGTAGGTGGTGCACTACACAACTCAAATGTAAGCATTATCCACTCATACAATCTATGGTTTTTCCTAAATTTTATTTTCCAACCATTCTTCTTTGATGCATACTTGGTGATATCAAACCAATCATGATAAATTATATGGCATATTGTAATTGGTCTAATAGATCATTAGTCCTCCATAACAATACATTTTATTAACAATGATCTTGTTAAGATCTCTATAGTTGATACACATCTACCAAGTTCTATCTTTCTTTTCTCATACCACAATAAGAGAACTACAAAGTGAGGTGCTAATTTTAATCACTCCTTGTTCTACAAGTGATTTTAGTTGTGTTTTTATTTAGTGGTCTTCAATAGGCTTTTTGATTAGTGACCTATAGTGTAAATATGACAAGTAATAACTAGAGCTCTTGTGGATCTATAATTCTATAGCTTGGTTTTTAAATCAATTGGACCATAGAGACAAATTGATGATGAAACATAGTAGATAGGAAAAATATGCCATATTATAGCTTATTAGCATTACAATTACCTTCATCGATGTATTGTAACAATCCTAATGGCTCAATATGCAACACCTAGATCAATCAAAGAAGATGGAATTCCATCACATCAATTGAAACCACCTTCAACAATAACTTACACCAACCTACAACTCATCACATGTCCCTTAGCATGCTTCACCCACTGCAAACCAATGTAGACTCAATTAAATATTGGAGTGAATGCTCTAACCAATCTTGCAACTAAAAATGCAAGAGGACCATCCAATCACATTAAAGGGAGCCATAAAAAAAAAATTATTATGGAGAAACACAACTTGTGAATAAAACTCTAGCAAAAATAAATCCCCTATAGTAAAAAAGCTACAAGATCAACCCCACCTAAGCCAAGTATAATGCTCAAACAACACAAAATCCTTAACTTGCAAACCACTCCTTAGCTACATGAAAAAGTGTCAAATAAGACGCCAAGTACCAACCAATAAAATCATGTCCATGGTAGCTAATACATATCTACATCCATCCAAGATGGTGTAGACAAAAACATCCCTCAAGATACTCCAACTAGCACACAATTATTAAAGCAACATCGAACATCCCAATTCGTGGTTGTGTGAAATTTTGTGAAGTATTTGTTGTTGCATTAAACCATCAGTTAATAATATAACCAAATAAATGACCAAATAGGTAATCACCTACTTCTAATTCCCAAGAAAGACATGCACTCGATTCTCTCAAAATTTTCTCACAATCGCATTAGCTCCCCTTTGATCACTTAGTAGTCATCTAACCAATATGTAGAGTTTTCGGTGCAAGTGGAAACACAAAAAGTCAAAAAATGAAGGACCATTTCAAATGTGGTATATTTCCATTGTTAAAAATCATCTTTTGATAGAGATTAATTCTTAAATGGTGCATTCAAGGTGAATTCACTACAATAGATTATGAGATCACCACTTGCACAAATTGGTGATTTTTCCTAAGCTCAAAAATCACTTCTATGTGTTTCCTTCAAACTTTTTCTTTTTCATCCTTGAAACATTTCAAACATTCTCAAGGTTTTCTTGGACTTTTACATCAACATATAGACTTTGGATCATGGAAAAATCGATATCCTTATGAAGGTATGCCGCTCTGTTGACTCTCTAACTAAACTTGGATGTGTTATGTGGATCATACCCTCCCAATTGGGATGATTTTGGTCCATAATAATTCAATAGCATAGAAAATGAAATGACCACCAATTGCTTGTCACAATATTTTTAGAGAAATTTCCCAACCTGATTATTTTATAAACTTGCAAAATAGTATGCAAGAGACACACCTTCAATATGCATAATCACATGTGTTACCATTAGAAATTTGGAAAAGAAAGCATAAATTTTAACTAGAGTGTGTAACAAATAAGTAACTCAAATGGAATAATCCAAAATACTTGGTTCCACTCTCCAAGTGTGTCAAACACACTTCTATTAATAACCCACACATGGGCCACCCTCTTGGAAAATTCTTAGAACCATGAGTATGTTTCAATTTATCTATAATTCTTATTACCTAAAAAATACTAGTTTTAGAAGACACCTTGCAACTCCTTCGTGGGTACATTTAAAATCCAATTCTATACTTTGGAAACAAAATTAGAGAACCTCTACACATAATAAGATGTTAGAAAACCCTTAAGCATAAAAAATATATTTTTATACCTCTTGATCTATAAAATCTACAAGCATATTCCTCAAATCAACTAAACCAAAAATAACAATGGATGATGACTTGTAAAAGCTAGGTTTATATTATGTATCATAGCTAATCAACATTAGTATTAGCTTCATTGATGTGTCGCATCAATCTCGATGGCTCAATATGAAAACCTAGATCAGTCAAAGCAAGATGGAATTCCATATCACATTTAATGGAAACCACATTTAATATTAAACTTATACCAACTTGCTACCCATCACATGTCTCTTATCATGATTCAACCATTTCAAAACAATTTAGTTTTAGTTAGATGTTAGAGTGAATTCTATAATCAATATTACAACTAAACAAATAAAAGAGGAGTATCCAAACACATCAAAGTAGACTAGTGTAATGGCATGAATTTACACTCCTTGAAAATTCCACATTTACGTACCCCCTACCTTAAAGAATTAAGTCTAATAATGCAATTTCATGTCCTTCATTTGCTTCCATCCACTTGGCAGTTGTTTTTTGTGTCAGTGGAGAATATTCTATCGAGGATGCTAGCACAACGTGAAGGCATCTATGCGGTGCGTTGTCATCCTAATAGGATTCCAACCTCTAGAATCCACAACCATTACAATTCTCCATTTAATATGAAGTGTAACATCCCTACCCCCTTGACTGACCTTGAATGGATCATTTGCCTCCAGTTTCATCTTCAAATTACTATCTCTTCCATTTGGACACTCTCTCACTTTCACACCTCTTGATCATTCACACACTTGGGAGTATTCTCTTCACTCTTTTCACAACATTCTCAAGCTATGCCACCTCCATTGAAGCTACAAGTTGACACTTCACTAGTTAGTTCTCCTCATTGTTGTGGGATTGTTGGATTTTGAAGGCTTGCGAGCTCACTCCTGCTCCCATTTTTCTTGAGTGTACATGGTTGAAGGTGATGTCACTCCATTTCCTTTTCTCTAGCATTATCATATTGTTTTCATAGCATATTGTTGTTTAGCATAGTGCTTAGTACCTTCATTTCAATATCTTTATTTACCATATTTCTCCTATCGTTATTATATTGGCTATCCATGGAGGTGGAAACACCAAAGCAGGGGATTGACTGTGGTAGTCCTCTATACACAACCCCAACATTTTTCCATCTTGTGTGTGTAGGTTGCTCGATATGTGGATACCTTGAAGATATCAGCTCGTGGGTAGGAAGGTGTGCTTTCCTCACCCTCTTTTGTCAATCCATAGATTAGATCAAGTTAAAGTATTCTTCTTGTTATTTAGTTATTTAGTTTCCTTCTATTTATGTTATTGCTTTTAACTATATCTCTTAGGTTGTTAGTAATTTCCTTAGCTTTCAAATAGTGCTTTACACTTCCTATCTATACAGATGCTAGCACCCCATTGAGATGCCAGCATGTTGTGTTGTCATTTGTGTCCCACATTAGATTCCTCTAGCAATGATTTGCCTAAGTTACAGTCTGAACTATAGAAACTTACTCACCTAACATCCTAAAACATTCGGGCTTGTTAAAAGACAATAGCAACCTGGATGTTCTTCCTTTCAACCCTTGAACTCTAAACTCTCTTGAAACTATTCCATTAGCTTGAGGTAGATTAGGGTAGCCTAGTTTTCTAGACCCTCCTGTGACCTGGGGTCTTGAGTATTCGGTCCCCCTCCTCTACATTTTGGTGAACCCGATGTGAACTATTTTGGTTTATTTTGTAGTGTTGAAGGAATCTTCTCTCATGTTCTAGGTGTGTTGTAGGTGTGTGCATTGTAGAATTCCTAGCCTTACAACCCAACCTACGACCCCTAGCGGCATAGCTAGAAGAGTCCCTAAAAATTGTGAAGTAAAATCTAGAATAGGTCATTTTCTAATTATTAAACCCTCAGGGGCTTCTAAGAAAGTCCTTTTTAGTGTACATAGAAGATGGCTTCTTTCATGCATCTTACCATCCCATTTGTGTAGCCTATGAATGGGTCTCCTGCTATAACCTTTACATCATAGGACTTGCCTATGAATGCTAATAGAGAACCCTCTCCTCTATACATTCCCACTTGTATCAATGGGAATACCGTGAATGGCATCCCCATTGATCCTACGTGCAGGTTGATGTTATCACATAGGAGATTATGTTAATAAATTTTCTACATAAGGATGGCTATGATGAATCTAAGAGTATGATACAAATGCATGATGGGATTTCCATCCCTCCCATCATTTCCATCACCCTTTTAGTCCTAGTAGGGCCTAGGACTGTGAATTCCCTTTTTGATATTATCCCAAAGTCTGACATGTTCAGAGTGAAGCTAGGCAATCCTTAGCTAGTTTCCATGAATGTAGTCCCTTTGGTGATCGATAAATGTTTGAAATTCTCCCATGATGGCTTCATGCACATTATGCATGACATTGGGTACAAACCCCTGGTCTCGCGTGGGGCTTATTCATTAGATCACTTCTGGTCTACCCCTATTGTTCTGCTTACTCCAAGGATGGACCTATTGTATCACACCTACATAAAATAAAAGAATGGGGGCATAGCATCGAAAGTGACCTATCCTCCTTCCCCTATGTTAGTTTAGTAAAGGCTTGCATGATAGTATAGCATTGGGTTTCGTCTGCCTCTCAAAAGGAGAAAGAGAATTTTTCTCGTGCTTAGGAGCCTTCTTCTTCTTCCTTTGTAGTTCCACCTACTTTTGCCTCATGTCTTGTTGCAGCACCCTCGGCTTCCAACCCCATGCATCTCTTGGGGATTCTGATGGTGCTCACTTGGCATAAGGCCAAGCGTTAGGTGTTTCACCTTCCTATCTTGCCCACGGTGCCTCGACCCATCCTGTATGTTAAGGCAAAGGGCCTCCATGGAGTCACCTCTATGTCTCGGCCTCTACAACCCCCTATTGCTCCTACCCCTAGGATAACGAATGCAAAGAGGCCTATCGTCAAGGCAATTGAGTCTACTTCTTTGTCGATTATTGTCTTTTCTCTTGCATCTCTTCCTCCTATTTCTATCCAGGAGTCACTCCCTCCGCTGATAATGGTTGTGATGGACACTCCAATGACAGAACAAGAGTATCTCGATCCTTCTTAGGTTGTAGCTTCTAGCTCCTAGAGCCAAAGAAACTGCCTTGTGTATGAGCGTAAGCATTGAAGGAAGGCTCTGGCCATTGAGCAGGCTACTCTACAGAATACATTCTCCTATTGTGTCCTCTTCTTCAACCCCTTTTGCTTTGGTTCTTGTTGCCTTGATCTTTCTTCCAACTACCTCCGCAATCATAGATGACCCTCACCCTAAAAGGGTGCAAGTGTTCATTGCTCCCTTGGTTGAGCCTCCTCTCTTGATATCCCTTCTGTACATCCCACCTTTTCCCAGGCTTGTGGATATGTCGAATACCTTAATGGTTTTTGTTATGGTTTTCTCCTCTTCTTCCTCATCTTTTTCTTCCGGTATGGGGATCTCGCATCCTCTGATGAAGCGCAAGTTGGAGGATGACCCTACTTCTAATGGGGTTAGAAGAAGGGATTTCCTTCTTTGAAATCTGGTTCTATATTGGATTGTGTTGTCTTACTGACAGAGGGTGCCTCGGCATCCCCTAAGTTTATCACTGCCCTTGAGTTCTTCTGTGAGATCTGCAATGGATCTCAGACACCTCCTTCATTGTTGGCACAGTTGACACATGGCACTCCCATCAAGTGCATGTTCAACTCAGTGGATGATGTCTCAGATCTGTTAGTGATTTTTGCAAAATCAATGGTGTTCACCTCATAGGTGTTGAGCGAAGAAGACCTTGAGGGGACCTCTTCCTTCACTCTTGTCGCAAGAGATTCAAAGGGTGCTCCCCTTTTTATCCTACCCTTTCAGGCTTTTCTTCCTTCCCCTTATAATTATCTAGACTAGGAGAATGATGAACTCTTGGTTGATGAGGACTAAGAGGGTGCCTCTTGTTTATCTCTAGATTAGATTTGTGTGTGTGTTGTGTTTCCCCCATGCTTGTTTTATGTGTTCCTAAAGGACCCTTGCCACTCCTATAGGTGCTTGGATACAAGAGTTTTTTGTTTCATGAACTTCTTCTATTTGTTACATCATTCTTCTCTTTGTTGTGCCTTGATTTTTGACAATTGGGGACAATGCAAAGGTTGGGGGAATTTAGGCCTCCCTTCCATGTTGACCCAATTTTTTTGTTTTTTTTTTTGTTTTCACATATCCTTCTTCATGATTTGATATAGTAGGGGATTGATGACAATTCATATATATTATTATATTATATCTATCTATTTATATCTATGAGCAATTTTGACCCTGAAGTATTAGATCCCCCTGTCTCATTATTTTTTGTCTTTGCTTATGTTTCCTTTTCATCTTTCTCTCTTCTTTTCTTGCTTCGTGATGTTTTGGTTCCTATGTGTTGTCCCTCGAATGTGCGATAAAATTTCTACAATTACATCTTGTCTGTATCGCAGACCACGACATCACTTTCTTCTCTCTCCTTAGGATGTCATGTGCATTTTCATTTTGCATGCACCATCCTAAGGGGGTTATCATACTACTTTGATTTTCAAAAAGGTGTATTCGGTGGCCAATGAATCCCTCGTTGAAAATCCCTCATTTTTCAAAGTTGTATTCTTCAACAAGGACCCCTAGTGGAATTTTTCTTTCTTCACAGATTTCAGAATCTGAAAAACTTTCCTTCAAGAAGGGGGTACTTTTTCTGATGAAGAAGTCTGAAAACTTGTCCTTGTGAGGGAGTATTCTTCCTTTCAAAGTCCTTGATGAAAGAGATATTTCATAAGGATTGCCTGATGCTAGAATCATTTGTGAAAAATGTCATCGCATTTCAAATAGAATGTCCCTTGAGCGGACCCCTCTCTTTTGAAGGGTTCCCGAGGGACCCCTTTGAAAGCTTCTCCTTCAATTGTTGACTATTTGCGTGACTATTTGTTTTCCTACGTGGATTTTTTATATCTAACATGTTTTGTCTGCATATTAACATGTTGCTTTACAAGACCTATGAAGTTTCTTTTTTAATCAAGCTTAGTGGACCGAGCATCTCAATCTTTCCTTGCAAGACTGAGCACCTATAAGGACCTATCAAACTCTACATAGCCTTTCACATCTAGCCTCCCTCAGGATTGAGCAACTATGGCACCTCCTTTGTAGGACTAAGCACCTGTAGAGACTTTTTTTCACCTTTCATAGGTCTGAGGACTTGTGATGCATTTGTTCAACTCTCCTCTGGACCAAGTACATGTGGAGCCACCTCCTCTTCCTATGCATTGGAGGATGTTAGATTGTTGTCTACTTCCTCGATGGTTTAGGTATACATTTCTCAGCTTTCACTCTACTTTATCGTGCATTCGCTAACACTTATGCTTGCTAAAGTGGGGGGAAAATGTAATGACATGAATTTGCACCCCTTGCAAATTCCACATTTATGTATTCCCTACCTTAGATAATTAATTCTGATAATGCAATTCCACATCCTTCATTTGCTTCCCATTCACTTGGTAGTTGATTTTTGCATTGCTAAAGGATATTCTTTTGGGGACACTAGTGCAATGTGTTGTCATCCTGACAAGATTCTTGCCTTTGGAATCTGTAGAGCCATTACAATTCTCCACTGGCAATGAAGTGTAACATCCCTGCCCCCTTGACTGACCTCGAATGACTCCTTTTCCTCCAATTTCATTTTCAAATGACTATCTCTTCCATTCAGACACTTTCTCTTTCACACCTCTTGATCATTCACACACTTGGGACTATTCTCTTCACTCTTTTCATAGCATTCTCAAGCTCTACCACCTCCATTGAAGTTGCAAATTGACACTTTTTTGGTTGGTTCTCCTTGTTGTAGAAACATTAGTTTTCGAAGGCTTGTTTGCTCACTCCTTCTCCCATTTTCCTTGACTGTAAATGGTTGAAGGTGATGTCACTCCATTTCCTTTTCTCTAGCATTACCGTATTGTTTTCATAGCATATTATTGTTTAGCATAGTGCTTAGTACCTTCATTTCAATATCTTTATTTATCATATTTCTCCTATCATTGCAGCTATAATGGTTGTTTGTAGAGGTGGAAATACCAAATCGAGGGACTGACTGCAAAAGTCCTCTATACACACCCCCAACATTTTTGTAGGTTGCTCGTCATGTGAAGATCTTGAAGATATTAACTCATGGGTAAGAAGGTGCACTTTCCTCACCCTCTTTTGTCAATTTGTAGATTAGATCATATTAAAGTATTCTTCTTGATATTCAATTATTTAGTTTCCTTATATTTTTGTTATTGATTTAAACCATATCTGTTAGGTTGTTAGTAATTTTCCTTAGCTTTCAAATTGTGCTTTATGCTTCTTGTTTGTATAGACGCTAGCACCCACTAAGATTCCATTGCGTTGCATTGTCGTCTATGTCCCACGCTAGAGTGCTCTGGCAGTGAATTGCCTAAGTTACAATCTAGACTCTAGAAACCTACTCACCTGACTTCCTAAAACATTCAAGCTTGTTAAAAGACAACAAACTTGGTGTTCTTCCTTTCAACCCTTAAACTATAAACTCTCCCAAAACTATTATGTTAGCTTGAGGTAGATTAGGGAAACTTATTGTTCTAGACCCACTTGTGACCTAGGGTCTTGAGCAGTCGGTCCCCCTCCTCTACACCTAGATAAACCCAACTTGGAAAGAAAAATCCAATTAGAAAAATTGTATAGTATATAACTTACAATCTCAACCCCACCTAAACCAAGTATGGTGTCCAAGAAAGATAGCATCATCAACCCACTATGCATCTACATTGAAAATTGCCAAAAAGAAACCAAGTCCTAACCAACAATATCATGTCCACACTAGTTGATACATGCCCCCATCCATCCATAATAAAGGAGAGAAAATAATCCCTCTAAACACTCCAACCAAAACATGTTAATTTAATTAATACTAAACATCCCTACCCATGGCTCTATTAATATCCTAGAATTGCTAGTTTTTGGATTTACCCCATTCATTTAGAATGTGACCAAAGGTGTGCTCATGTGATCCCAATGGTCAAACAAGATAGCACTATTTTCTCTCAAATTTTATCGATGATCCCATTAGCTTGGGGGTGTAGAAAGTGTCATTCAATCAATATATAGATTTTTGGATATACATAGAAACACAAATGTTGAAAATTTGAGAGAGCACTTAAAATATTTCACTTTGCTTTCATTGTAATGAAATTTCCACTTTTA